>OX422142.1:19663274-20263274 GCA_949129095.1 Volucella bombylans | reverse complement strand
TAACATGTGCTAAGGAGATGGCATGTAAATTTTTGGGATGCATAGACGAAATCCATTAAAGAGTATGAGAGTAACTTTGTAAAAAAAAACACAAAAAAAGCAAAACTGTGTTTGTTTGTGGAAAGATAAGATTGAAAAGACCTTGACATATAATACTGGAGATTGTCTTGGCATGTATTCGGACACCTTGAACTAGTATTTTGCATTTGTTTTGGAGGAGGAGTAGTTGAATATTTTATTGTCTGTTTTACTGAATTGGATTGAGCTTGAGTTTAAATTCAATATCTGTGGGTGGAGTTGGGCTATGTCCAAAAACAAAGAATCCTTGACTGCGTGTGCGGATGTTTAGTGGTGTCTTAATGTCTTCAGCGGACGGGGCTTATTCAGAACCATATTTTACAAAAAAAGTTCTCATTAAGCAGGAAGCGGCATAATTGGATCAGCCTTATTTTCATTGCAAGTGCAGTGATGGTTATGTGCTATTTTGAATGATGATTACATGTAGATTTGTCTCTTGTATTCGATTAAAAGCCGATGAGTTGCTTTGTTTGATTAGACAAGTTGACTTTAGAACACGATTTTCAGTTAACGACGGCAAGATTAAAATTACGAATAGTTGTTGCATATCGTCTTAGAATTCTTTGTGGTACATTGAATATGATCTGGTTTACACCATACGGCAAATAACACATGGACAAATTAAATAACAAAGTAAACTTTATTTATCAATATATTTGCCTTCGAGGGCGATACACTGATTGAAACGATTTTTCAATCTTTCGATACCAATTTTGTAGTACGATTTCGCTTTAGCCTCAAAATAGGCCTCTGTTTCGGCGATTACTTCTTCATCGGTCTTAAATCTCTTTCCGGCGAGCATTCTTTTGAGGTCTGCGAACAGGAAATAATCGCTGGGGGCCAAATCTGGAGAATACGGTGGGTGGGGAAGTAACTCGTAGCCGAATTCATTCAATTTTGCCATCGTTTTCATCGACTTGAGACACGGTGCATTGTCTTGATGAAACAGCACTTTCTTTTTCTTCAAATGCGGCCGTTTTTTTGCGATTTCGTCCTTCAAACGCTCCAACAACGCAATGTAATAGTCGCTGTTGATAGTCTGCCCCTTTTGGACATAGTCGATGAAAATTATTCCATGTGCATCCCAAAATACGGATGCCATAACCTTGCCAGCCGACTGTTGAGTTTTTGGTCGTTTTGGACGATGTTCGTCGACTGCTCCCCACTCAGCTGACTCTCGACTTGACTCTGGTGTGGAGTGATGGAGCCAAGTTTCATCCGTTGTCACATACCGACGTAAAAATTCGGCTTTATTGCGGTTGAACAGCTTTAAACACTCCTCTGAATCATCAACACGTTGTTGTTTTTGGTCGACTGTGAGCAAACGCGGCACCCACTTTGAACAGAGCTTTCGCATGTCCAAATATTCGTGTATGATATATCCAACACGCTCTTTTGATATCTTCAGAGCCTCAGCTATCTCAATCAACTTCACTTTACGGTCATTCGTAATCATTTTGTGGACTTTTTTGATGCTTTCATCTGAAACAGCCTCTTTTGGACGTCCACTGCGTGCATCATCTTCGGTGCTTGTATGACCACTTTTAAATTGTTCAATCCACTTGTGAATGGTTCGTTCGGCCATTCAGAGTCCGGGTAACACTTATCAAGCCATTTCTTTGCATCGGCTGCATTTTTTTCCATCAAAAAGCAATGATAAATCAACACACGAAATTGCTTTGGATCCATTTTTTTTTTCCACAATAACAAAAGTTGCTTCACTCACAACGCTATATCTCAAGAACTAATCGTCCGACAGCTGTCAAATTTATACACATATCTTTTGAAGGTTGGTACTAACTGAAAATGGTATGGATTTAATTCAAGTAGTGCCCTCTCTTAGAAACAGCACCGACTTTTCAGCCCATGTGTTATATATGAGTGACTGACGTAGGGCATAGTAAAGCCTGGGCAATCGATATTACATTAAATAAGGATACATCAATCAAAATGAATGCATTCGAGAATACGGTTTTCTTCATGGGCATATTACTATGGTCCTCGCTTAATGGTCTCAACAGTTGAAACGTCTATGATCAGGTAATATATTGCTGTACGGTCTATCAGATGAAGTCATGCGACTGTTTGCTCTTAAGCGCAACCAGCCCTAAACTTATTGGTCAGTATTTCGTCTCAATTAGCCTTTGATCAACTTTTCGAAAACGTTCACAAAGTTTCCGATAACGATCAATCATCGGTACATGGCTAAGTCAGTTTGCCGTCATTCTCAATCCATCGATGCGTTCAATACATTGGTTATGCTACTAAATATTCGGTGAAAATAAATCGTTGATCTGATTTTCATTAATCAAGGATCTTACTAGTTCAGTCGAATTAGGGATCTTGTTTACTCGTTAATCTCTTGAGATTGTGGAAGACGATTTCGTACAGTTTTCATACTTACATAGGCAACGTCGAACACCTTTGTTTGGCAATCTTGACCTGCCGATTATGCTGGTGCTTCGTTTTATTAAATTGTACTTCCTTGACCAATAATGGATTCAGTTAAGTCGGGAGTTTCCGATATTCGTTGGTTTGACTGTGTAATCTTAGTGATCGACTTCGGTTAGTCATCAAAAGTTGGCGCTGATCTTATTCCATCGACGGTCTCATTTTCAAATTGGTTAGTCTTCCACGTTCAATCAAGGGTTGTGTTAGACCTTAATTTCATGATTTCTGTGAGTCCTTTATACGATCTGACCGACCTTAGTCATACGATATTGATCGCTTTCGGTTGATTGTTATATACTGTTACGGACCTCGGTCAGCTATCACATTTTCAGCAAACTTTTCTAGTCGTCCACCTCAGTTAATGGTCGTTCCTGGTTCAGTGGGTGGTTATGTTAGTTCTGTCGGTTAATCGCTGATTCCGGTGGATCGTCATTCTCAACTGGCATCGATCTTGTTCCAGCGGAGATTTTAGCCTGCCTGAATTCCGTTTTTGGGTTAAGAAAACCGAATGCGGTTTCTAATTCCGGCCTTACTGCTAGAAAAAGGGCTGAAAGGTCGGCGTTAAAACTAATATCCGCAACGTACAGAGGATTATTTGCGCAGCCTTGGGTAACATAAATGTCTAACTAATCTGAGCAAGCATGAGGACATGTTGACGTTTATGAACACAAGGGTTATACAATTTGACTAAGTTAGCTCTGCAGAAAATCTGCAATATTTAACGCAACTAATGGAGTTCTTTGTTAGTATAACGATTTTAAAAACATCCCTTCTTTATAGCCTTAGACTCAATTGCGTTAAAAGCCATATTTAATGCGGCGGCAAGGGGATATGTTGGAAGCGATCTTTGACGATGATTGGTTTGAGGTCTCCTTCCACTTGCATGCATCACCTTAGATGCGATCGTCTTCTGCTGCACCGTCTCTCGGGGTTAGCCTCTAAAACTTTTTGGGCCGGAGCTTTGGTGTCCATTCGCTCAACACAGTCCAGTAATTTCATACGTTGGCTGGGTAGATGCCTAACGAGACCGATGTTGCAGTACAGCCCGTACAGTTCGTGGACCAGGGTGGTAAGGGTCTTGTATGAAGCCAGTTTTGTCCAACGAGAGAGGGTTATTTTACCCAATTGCCTCCTGCACCCAAAACCAAGCGATTAGCAAAATTAAGGATGAATTAATAAACGTCAGCATTTATACCTTAGTACAAACGCAGATCTTTCCTCGTGTGGCTTAAGAAAGAATCCGTCGTACTTTGTCAACGATGAGTGTTTGGGTCATCATTTCAAAGACTTCAAAAACATTCTAGTTTATTGACGTCTCTAATACGACAGTATCGACCTAACGTTTCATAATTGAATGTTCACCCTTTTCGGTTAGTTTTATATATTTCTTTCTTTTTTTTTGTTTGCCACCCGCTACAACAGGATGTCAGGAACATTGTCATTTTCAATTTCCCAACTAAGACAAGCACAAAGGGATTTTTGTGAAATGTCCAGCTGGGGGCGATTTTTGAAAAATGTTTTCTTCAGACCACAGACGGTAACTCTAATGCTATGTACATCTCCAACGTTCTCCATGATGGTGATGTTTGTATGGTGTTCTCTCGGGATCAGAATCAGGATATCGAACAAGAAAATAAACCACGAACAAATGCCGGGAAAGTTTTTATTTGTTTTTGTTGTGTTTTTTCACTTTTGTTACTTTTTGTCTGAGTTGTCCAATATTTACCTTTGACATCGAACTAGGAAATGGAGTTTGTTTACAATTTACCTTCTCATCCTTTGTCCAGAGGAAGATGTTATACCACATCATCCTCTAAATGCAAAACATTTCTTCTTTTGTGGTTCACTCTTTCCATTCTGTTGGTGTCAGATTCAATTCAGAGATGTTGGAGCATACCAAACTAAGAACAGTACAAAGGACAACAGATAGCTGAATCCCATCCATAAGGATTCCTTCGATTTTACATAGGAATCGTGTAGTCGTGTATTATTTTTACATTTTCTCAATATCCTTACGGTTTGGTTACATCCTATATCTGTATATGTGGTAAGTATGTTTTGGATATGCAAATTGCGTTCCATACGGAGGCAAGAGAAAGTGCAGGGGATAAATTTATCCAGAAAGCAAACACGTGACCTAAAACTGGGCTACCGTTGACATGGTGGAAGTGGATTTTTTTTTTTCCTCGTTTTTTCGGTGGCGTGTCCTTTTGGATTCATGCTTCAAACATTCAATCGGAGGTTAACGGAGGGTAAAAAAAAAATCTATCCGGCATCGTTGAGCCATAATCTTCCCAAGAAGGAATATACGAGTGCATGTGAGCCAACGTGAGTTCCAGCGAATTATTGAGCACACATGCATCACCTCTAGGATTTCTTTGTTTGTCATTCATTCATCCTGGTTTCGCAGAGGTGCTGGAATGGGTAGTTGTTTGTGTGTATACCACCTAAACTGGGTGAATCATTCCAAGTGACAAACAAGGTTAGAAAATCCGAATTGGATCCTTTGCAATGCAAATTTGGATTGAGTATGGTTTGAATAGGTATTTTGGTTCTTTTTTGTTTTGCTTTTATTTGCATTCTAGGAGCTGTTTGGAGTTCCATTGGGAAATTGAGGAGCACACTGTTTTGCAAAGAGAAACCTTTCAACAGGTGATTGGGCGTTATTGAATTTGCGCTAGTTAAACTGAATAACGGACGGGTAGGGGAGGTTTTGTTGAAATGGTATTGTGGATGACTTTGATTGGTTAAGGATAAGCTGAGGAAGAATGAAACTCTTTTGATAAATCAGGTGTTTGTTGAGATTGTGAGACAAAATCGAATATTGTTTGCTACTAAACATTTCATTTAGGTTAATTATACGACTCAGCACTATGATGATATACTTCTCTGCTAAAGGAGAGATGAAGAAGCTATCTTTAGGAACCTATATTTGGTAAACGTCACAGAAGACATGGTAGAGTCGTAACCAAGTATATGAACACGTAGAATCTCTTTAAAAACACGGATCAACTTCCAAATTGTTTGGATCGGAATTATTCAATCGAGATATGGGTCGTGTTCGAACACCAAAATGCCTATAAAGATGATAGAAATAGGTACCAGTTGAAAAATAGTGATTTTAAAGAGGACAATACCAACACATTTTAACTACTTGCAGAGAAAAGTTTTTGCTGCACGCATATTGACTCATGGTCTCAGTGATTGGTGCAAACAGAGAAATGCTGGAATATTAGTGGGTGGAGGCCCTGTAGATTGATCGGAAAATTTGGAAGTTGATCCTGGCTTAAAAAACATCACTGATGAGAGGCGACATCGAGTTAAAGATGATCTGTTTCGGCCGATCTACCGGATTTTTATATGCCACAAACTTGCACCTTTCTGCAATTCAAATGCCGACTCTGAGCAAGAGTAATCCACCGCCATATTACCGTTATCGAAAGTTACCAACTCTCTTCGAGCCAGAGACAATGGTATGAAATGGGCGCAAAGTAAAAACAAAAGTTACAGGAAGCTGTTCAGAACCTGAGCGGAGCCACTCACCAAATCTTATTCTTTAGGACACTTTCCGAGCAGATGGAACAGCATTTGTCCAGCCCCGCCCTAAAAACGAATCTTATTCTTTCTCCTCCAAGGTCATAGAAACACTGATAAACCGTCAGCTCATAAAATATCTCGAAACACGGAAACTTCTCAATGACCGACAGTACCAGCTACAATGATAGGTCCACTGGTGATATGATGGCATGTCTCACCGAGAAGTGGAACCAAATCGTACATCAATATGGCGAAAGTAAGATAGCTCCACTTGATATCCCTAAGGCATTCGATAGAGAGCATCAGGCTCTTTTGGTCCCAGAGCTCCGTTCTTTCTCCGATACTCTTTTTAATTTTTATCAATGATCTTTTGTCTGCTGCTTATAATCAAATATATTCACTGGCTGATTGCAGTACTCTCGCTGATGCAGACTCTATCCAAATCCTACATACCTAACTACCAACGCGGAAGATCCTGCGAAGTTGGACTCTAAAATCTGGTAGGCAGAATTGAAAGCGCAGCCGATAAGAAGGAGTATTCGACGCAACTTTTGATTGCATGTGGAACATGGCTAGACAACACAGTCTAGACGTGTCTCTAGTTTTTTTTTTGGATAAGAGCAATGCTGGTGAATAGGACCCCGATTGACGAAGTAAACAGCGGTTGCAAGGCAATGTCCTGTCCACACAGCTATAGTGTATGTTGGTCGACTCGATGTTTAACCCTCTGTTCCGTAGCTCTGACGTCTTTGCTCAAGCATATGCAGATGATGTATTAGCTAGACTGTATAGCTGGATAGTGCTTAGCAACTGTGTACTTTAAAGCACAAGCATCCCCAGACGTAATCGTCGATTGGTACACTAGAAATTGGCTTTCAGTCAAACCACTGAAAACTGAGGTTGTTTTCTTTAGGAGAAGAAAGTAGCTGGCTGGTCTGACTCACCCGTTTGTCCAACGAAACTAAGTATTTGGGTGTCATTCCGGATAACAAACTGTTGTACTTTAGACTAAACACGTCACGTCGAAAACCTGCAGGGTGGGGCCGGGGAGGGTCTACTGGATTTATATGGCTGTGATGAGGCCAATTATATCCTATGGTGGATAAGGCGAAGCATCTTCAACGGCAATCTGAACGAATACTTCTCGAACTCTCTAAGAGATGCAGGCTGTTGGGGTGGGGTCATGTAACTTACGACTTAAAGTCGTAACAAAATTAGAAGTCGTTTTAAAATCAAATCGGTGTCATTTATCATATTCTACCTACGCCAGCACCATCTGAAGTCCTTTGTCAAAACCGCTTTGTCATAATTATTGAGATAAAAATTGTATTGTATAGGGTGACCAGATAGCAATGATAGTTTTTCCAATTGTTATGTTTCAGCAGCTCTCAAAGTTACCAATGACATCCAGCTGTCAAAATATACAGTACGCTTCTGAACGTGCGGAAATTATTAAATATCATCAAAATTCCGGGTCAATTGCAAATGCACAACGTGAATTTCGCTTGAGGTCGGTCGTCATCATAGCTTCAGTATGCAGGTAGTTCGTTGCACCGTGAACAAGTTTGAGCGTGAGTACACTCTTTTGAATCTTAAGCCACCAAATAGACAGAGATTGGTGCGAAATGAAGAAAACATAGCTACCATAGTGGCCAGTATCGAAGAAGACCCAGATATATCGATTCGGCCCAGTCGATTGTGCTGATGAACAATCATAAACAACGCTGTATGTTCGCTAATTCAAATGATTAAAAAATCATCTTCTCGGACGAGGTCCATTCTTGGCTTAGCGGCTATGCCAACAAGTAAAATTGGAGAGAACCCAATCCACAAGTATTCGCCACAAACATCAATGCATCCACAAAGATTGTCTATTTGGTGCGGTTTATGGCATGACGGCATCATCGGACTTTATTTCTTTCGAAATGAGGAAGGAAACACCGTTACCGCCAATGGTATAAGGTATAGAGCGATGTTAACCAACTTTCTGTGGTCAGAGACAACATCGATATATCCGAGCTGTGGTTCCAACAAGACGGTGTTACATACGCGACGCAACGCTCGAAGTTGTGAAGGAGAAATTTGGCGACTGGGTCATCTCACGGCGAGCGTTCATCAATTGGCCGCCGCAATCATGCGATTTGACACCACTCCATTATTTTCTCTGAGGCTACGGCAAGTCCTTAGTCTACACTAAAAAGCAAATCACTTTGGACGAGCTCGAGCCCAACATTCGACATGCTATTGCCGGAATAACGCCTCACATAGTGGACCGAGTTTTCAAAAATTGGACCGACCGCTCGAAGCACTGCCGGCAAGGATGCCATTTGAATGATGTCCTATTCCACACATAATGACATGACCGTAGCTTCAAAATAAAGCCAATCGTTGTTGTTTTATTTGAATTTGTTTTCCTATCGTTCTTATCTGGTTACCCTTTAGAAACTGGTCAAGGACTAATGAATGCTACATGCTGAGCAGTTTCGCAACGTACTCTCTATACCAACAGTTCAAGCTTAATTCCTCTTACGATGCGGCTCGAAGGACTAATTTGAGCGAGATCATAGTAAGCCTCGTATTCCAAATCCCAGTTCGAGTTCTAACCCAGTCAGGGCAATCCTTCAACTGCTATTGAAGCTGTTCAATACGGTTAAATATTTAATTCCTTTACCTCTCTGCACGTAAGGTATCCAAAATCATGTTAGATCGAATTATATTACAATTATCTTGAGTGTGTCATCGGTTAGACCTTTGATATCACTTTATATTTTGGGTAAGAGTTCTCTACAGAAACCGTAATCGAAGCTTATATAGCAAAATTGGTTTAGCTCAGATTTTTCCTTATGTCTCAAGACTAGTTTATTAATGACTGCGTCTGACAGCGTCAACTACTCGCATGAATTGATTTAGCTCAGAGTAGGATCTTCGGCCCACCTTACCCTCTGAGTGGCAACAGTAAGTGCATGTGAAAGTGTTTCAAATTAATCCATAACCTAACGTAAGGCAACTGGGTGGCCGTGGCTCAAGTAGTAGTTGACTGGCTTTCAAATCGGAAGGTTCGGTATTCGAGTCCCAGCCCCGCCCAAGAGACATTCATTTTTTCAGTTAACGAAAATCAAGAGCTACCCAACTTCCACCAAGAATTTAGTCTCCCCATTAAAAGTTGGATGCCACCAATGCATAATGGAGTGGAATAACCACTGAGCCCAGACATCTTTTCTTCTCCCTCGATCCCATTTTCCAAAACACTTAACACACTCTGAGGCATTATAAGTGTTTTCATACCCACTTGAGTGTTAAGTTCTTTAAAATAAAAAATGTTTAGCCATAAATTCCACCAAGTGCTCCTTTCGAATATTATTGATTCTTCCGCAATTTTTTTTCCATTTCCTGAATTCCTTTAGTCAAATTAAAACAATAAATTAACATTAAGATACAATCTACAAAATTTATTTGTTATATACGAGTAACTACATTTTGCTTTCGCAAGTATACCAAGTCGAACGAATTTAACTTGACGACTAAATTGACTGTTAAAACAGGTCGAAACAAGGTTACATAACGCCGTTCTGTAAACTCGTCGAACATTTATGGTTGTTTCAGAATACATGATACCTTCACTGTAAATGTAACTACGATACGGACCAGTGCCTGTAAGTGCCCTACCTACGATGGCAACAATCTACAGGTACTCGGCGCTGATGCGTTGGGTGCTGGTACTATGTACACTTTACCACTGAAGCGCTTCTACAAAAGACTGAACAATTTCCAAAGAAACATACAAGGATTACAATAGACTAGTTCTTTGAATTATTGTACTCGGTAGTACTCAGTTCCGACAAGGGAAACAAAAACCAACGAGTTACGAAAGATACATTGCAACACAACCTGGAGCAATAATGAAATATATCGAATCAGGAAAAAAAAAACAAACAAAAAAACTGGCCAAAAATGGAAGAGTTTCGTGAGACAGTTCGTATATGTAAGTACTCGTATTGTACAACCTGCAAATAGAAAAAGTGTAAGTGTGAATCTGAAAGTGTGGAGGCGTTTGAAGGAGCCATAAGCCCACCTATGGTTAGCTCACAACTCGTTCATGGACCAACTCAAAGCCACCATCAGGGCATAGCGTGGCCATATCGCAAAATAAATTGAACATGTCATATTCTTATTATTTCTTCAATTCAGATACAGATAGAGTACTTTAAAGGCGCTAATATGAGATGCACCATGTTTAACAACAATACGTCTATCCAGCTGCTGGATATGCTGACGATATCTTCATCATTGGCCGCACTCAACGTGTAGTTGAAGAAGGTTTTATGCAAATTGAAGGAACGCTAGGTGGTAATAACCAGTTTTATACAACAGAAGGATGCGTTGGACGATAAGCAGAAAGACGTGATTAATTTAAATCAATCTGGGTTTGTGCAGGCTCCGAGGTGTCTGTGTCTTAGACAAAGGCCTTCAAAACGTCAGTAGTCCGTTAAGGAGGGGCCGTATAACAATTGATTGCAATCGTACATTTATAAGAAAACCAGCAAAAAGAACAAGAAAATTACTATTATGTGGAACTAGCAAGGAAATGTGTGAAACTGTAATGGAAAGGAATTTTCCTTCGATCGAACGCGGGGAAGTAGAAAAGTGCATCATTTTGAACTGCTTCCAGCGATTAGAAGTGGTCGCTGTTGACGCATTATTTTACAACTCATGCACACGTTGGCATATGATGGCAAATGTCATCTATACATTTGGGAAATTTACCATGGAACGCTACACAGTGAAAGAAAAATCCAAATCGTTGAATTTTATTACAAAAATTCAATGGTGAAAACGATGCAAAAAATTAATGCCAATTTTGCACGTAATCGTGTGCCTTCGGAGACGTGTATGTGCTTTACTACGCTGTTTAACAATGCGCTGAATAATGCATATTATCCGACGCATTGGAAAACAGCAGTGGTACATCCCATCCCGATGTTAAGGCTGTTAAGGTGGGTTGAGGAAAATAATATAATTCCGGAAAATCAGTTTGGTTTTAGGGCGAGGCATGACACTATTCATGCGTCAAAGCTGGTCTCCGACATACAATGGAATAAATGCAAGAACCAGTGTACGGGTGCCTGCCTCGTTGACTTCTGCTATATATGATTTACGACATGCTTATGGGAAAGAAGTTCGTTGTTAAATGTAACAATGTTATTTCGAGTAAGATCTTTGACATTAAAAACAACAGGGGGCTGTCATTTCTCCGATACTGTTTAACGTTTACACTAGTGATCTAGTAGGTTCCCTCAATCATTTAGTGGCGTACAGATCAGGTCCAAAAATCGAAGTCGTCAATACTCTTCTGCAGCGTGATTTCGATCATATTAAGGCGTATTGCGATGATTGGAAATTGAAAATCAATTTTCAAAAGTCGGAAACAATCTTGTTCAGGACTCCATTGAGATGGGCTTCTAGGGATACCAGACATAACTGGCGAAATTTGGCCATCATTGGACAGCACGGACTGCCATTAGCGGTGAGAAACGTAGTGAGATACCTTGGTATTTGGCTCGATAAGTATTTGTATTTTGACAAACATATAGATGCTTGTCTTGCTGGAGCCAAGAAGGCTTTAGCCCTGACAAGAAGGTTGTTTCACAGCAGTCAACTTGTCTCCAGGGTGAAAGTCATATGCTATGTGGCCCTAATCAGGCCAGTCATCGCGTATGGTTGTCCCGTGTGGTTCAATGCAGCGCCGTATCAGATGGAAAGGTTCCGGTGTTTGAAAGGCAGTGTCTTAGGACTTGTCTTGGCTTGTACAGAACACCAGAATCAGCGTACAAAAAATATTATCCCAACAAAGTCCTTTACGATGGGGCTAACCTGAATAGGATTGACAATTTCCTGATTAAGGTGATTCGAAGACACGTTGCAAGGGCAATGGCCAACGATAATGGCCTGATCTTTGGGGCTTATTACCCCAATGAAATGTACCACGAGAGCTCACTCCTATCGGGCTTTATTCCGCCAGAGGCTTTTCTCCATATTGATGCTAAAGGGTTAATACAAAGTAGAGATGGTATCCCGGTAATATACCACCGCCACCGCGGTGCGAGGGACAAGCGGCTCACCTACGACGGGTATGTTGCCAATGCTCAGGAGCTCCTCCGTTTTAGTCCCGCGATTGCGGACAGGGATCGGATCGATGCCGAGAAACAGTACACCGAATTCTGTTGGCTTCAAGAAGGAGAAAGGGTTGGCTTGATCTCCTAGGTAGGTACGTTACTAAGGTAACATATTCCTCTTAGTTGTAAGTTAGATTAGGGATAGTTAGGGGGATCTCGTGGAGAGGCCGCGTTCGTTAGCATGAGGCCGCACCTCTGAGAAGTGGTTTATCGCATTGGTTAAATCTTGATGGTGCGTGTGCACGATGTTTACGAATGACGGGCGCACGAAATCGCATTTGGGATGGTGATCACCCTGTGCGAGAGGCTATGAGTGCTCACCATCCCGATTATAGTTAAGTTAGGTTAAGTAGCTTAGGTAGGTTAAGTAGAATAGGGCCATAGTTTTAAGTTTTATACAAAATTATAAAAAGATATGGTATCTAAGTTTCTTCCAAAAATTATTTTCTTAGAAATTGCATATATTGTATATTTGATAGATACTCGTAAGACTAATCGCAAGATAGTTTTAAGGTCGAAAGGAAAACTTGAAATGAAATTGCTAAATTTAGAGCACTCGGTAAGAGCCAGTAAGCTAGAATAAGTACCATCATTGTCAAATTAGATTTAAGCATTTTTGTCTAGAATTTAAGTAATAGCGCTAGAAACAATAAAAATGAATTTAAAAGTAAAAAAAAAGACGTGTATGCGCAACATAATCAAACAATTTCAAGAGACGGGCTCAGTAAAAGATGTGAAGATGCTGAAACGTGTTCGTCCCGTATTTTCAATGGAAAATATCGCCGTCAAAAACATCCAAACACCTCCACTCGTTACAGCTCTCAGGACCTTGACCTCTCCACAGCACACTGCATTGAGTTTTGAAGACAGACTTGGCTCTCCATGCATGCAAGGACCAATTAGCGTAAGAACTTAAGCCGGCCGACCACCATTCCCGGATTGGGTCCTGGAAAACATGCATTCTGACATTGATTTCCATATTGTCGGCTACGTTAATAAGGAAAATTGCCAAATTTGGGGCACCGATAATCCACAAGTGATTCAGGAGGTACAAATACACCCAGAACGAGTAACTGTTTGGTGCTGTTTATGGACCGGAGGTAATAGAGGGCCGTCATTTTTTGAAAATGAGGCCGCAAAAGCTATTACAGTCAATGGAGAGCGCTACCGAAGCATGATAAACAATTTTGTTTGTTACCGGAGCTCGAGGATATGGATAAGTACGACCTTTACTTTCAACAAGATGGTGCTACGTGCTATACCAGTTGCGAAACAATCGAGTTATTGCGCACGAACTTAACACTGTTAGACTTCTTACATGGCTCCAATATGTTAAAAGCAAGGTCTACGCCAACTATCCGCAAACAATTCCAAATCTAAAAGCAAACATTGAAGACAAGATATAACGCCAATCATGTGAAAATTTTGAAAAAAGGATGAGGGATTGCAAGCCGGGCTGAGGCGGTCATTTGGAAGATATTGGGTTCGATAAATAATCCTCATGTGTCTACTTTATAGAGAAATAACGGTTGGATAGATATCTCAACAATTGTTCGTTTTATTAAAAAAAAAAACAATTCCTAAACCTTTTATAAGGTTTCAAATCATGGGTCACCTACTTGTAATCTTCAAATATTATGGAGCCCACAATTGGAATCAAATCAACTTTTCAACACTGTTAAATGGAGTACGTTACCTTAGCATGATGTTGAGGACGTATTCAATGGTTGAATGTGCTCCACAAAAAAAACAAGAAATAGTTTGTTCTTATGCCTTATCTTCAATTCTTCTCTAACAATCATCTCCTTTTGACCACGTACGCCAACAAAACTTCCATTCCTACAGTCCAGACATCCATTACCATGAGAAAGAATTAATTGAACTACCTCATAGTGGTAAAAAAAACAAAGAAAATCCTGTGAAACCGAACAAACACAAAATCGATCGAAAGATAACACAACACAAAAGGACACCTAGATACAAAACAGACTTACAGTCAACCATCTAGATAGACGAATGGAACAATATTCACTGAAGAGATGAAAAACACTTCCACAATGTTACCGCAAAGGAAATTCAATTCAATTCAATTCTGCATCCGAATTCGAATCCGGTAAAGTTCTTCGCCAAAATGCAATCTATCCATTCATCTGTACTGTCTGTCGTCGCCGAATCCCTGTCTGTTCTCCACCTTTCGGTAACCCTGAACAACGACAACGGCGTTTAGCTTATCTATTTCCTTTGTAGTTTAACTCAGTCTCACATACTAGACTTTCACCACACGCTCAAACTACCTCATCCAGCAGATAAAATGTATCTGAAAGATAATGATACGGACTCCCAACTCGAGGATTTTTGGCTGACTGACTGGCTGGCGAAAAGGATTCTAAAGTTTCCACCAAGTATAGGAAAACTTTCCTCACCAGACAAGGAGAACTTTTCCCCAACATTAAAGGATAATTAAGTGTCATTCTTCCTGCAACTGAATGAGGATAAAACTCTGTTCTCGTTCTTGTTCCTGCTACCGCTCCCTACCACATGCCCCCTCTAAATGCACACTAGCCGATCTACTCGTAATATACCCTGTCTGTGTGGGAACATTCTTGCTCCAAGGACAATTTTGTTATGTTTCGAAGAAATTTCAAGTATGCAGCGCATCTCTAAACAAAACAACAAGACCAACCGAACAGATACGACATTTCAGATAGACAGAAACTGTAGTGCTTCTGCGTACATGGGACTGGGTAAGATGGTTCTGCTGCTGGGCCGTGGGGTAATAAAATAAATTGAAAACTTTTACTTGGGAAGATTTTGTTGTATGACATAGACGAGAAGATGGAGATGATGATGAAAAAGACTTTTGAAGCACCCGCATAGTGCAGGCAACGGTAAGTAAATAGGTGAATGAGCCAGTCATTCCTGGTGTATGAAAAGTTTTAGTCCAATTCTAGAAGCACGCTGCTCCCTTGACAAATTGTCCTTCCATCTGGTGCTTAGCTCGGATACTTTTTTTTTGCCTCTTTGTTCGGTAGTTTGCAGGTAGTTTCGTTCTCTCTTGTGTGTATCCAAGAATCCAAGTGATTGCATGTTGTTTATGTTCTTCTTGGCAGCTTTGTTTTAGGATGAAGAAGATGACTTGTGTGACGTGTGAATTGCTTTAGACTCTTCGTAAATTGCTTTTGATGGAAGGATGTACTCGTATGTATCTAATCTACATAGAAGTGCGTAGTAGTAGTAGGCACAGATTTGAAAATGGGTGGTTAAATGTAAGCAAATTCGTATGGAAGGGTCACTTACATGTTGTAGCTTTCTATTCCGGGGCAAAGTGATGTATTCTGATAGTTTTTGGATAGTTTTTGGATAGTCTGAGGACACATTTTTCAACTGAAAGCCTTGAGGCAATGAAGGAAGAAGAAATTCTATAGGGCTTTTGGATACGTTGAATCGATGTTTGTGCACAGAATTCATGGTATTTAGGTAGACTTGAGGTCTCTGACGAAGGAAAAATTCCTCATTGAGAGACGCATTCTTGTCATCTTAAAATCTTGGACTTTGACAGAGATCGTGTCAACAGATATTCGTAACTCTACTGCTACAATCGTCCTTTCATTGTTTATGGTCTTCAACAATATGCCCTTCTTAAATCACTCCTGATCGTCGTCTTTCCTTCTGAACTTAGACATATTTAGCTGGGTTTGACACTTATTCTATTATTCTATTTCGTAACGCAGTTGATTTCTTCATTAGAGACACGTTTGTATCATATTTGGCAAAGGCTCAGAGGAAAGTTTTTATGATTGGAACCAGATTTAGGACTGCATGCGTCCTCGGTTTAGGCTTCCATTGATAGTTGGGCCTTATATGACTATAACTGCAGATAGAATTTCTCTGTAGGTTTCCGGAAGACCAAATCAATGCTTCCTGTTATCTTATCTTTCTTGTCCCTTACCTTTGTGAGTGTCCGGCTTGCGGTCCCATCAGGCCTACTTGTACATTACATTCTTCCTCCAGCAGACATGCTGGGTTATGAAAAAAGACTGATTGATGCTGATAGGGATCGCTCAAAAAAAGAGATATTGTAGTAGACCCTTTGTGCGAGGAGAGCGATTAGAGGAGAAGACGTAATTACTAATTTCATGAGCTGTACTTTACAGTGGATGTATTATCACTTCATTGTTTTGGCCTTATAGCTTATAAGTTTAATGGACGCTCGAAATTTGCTAGGTTATAGCGGCCATGTTGTTAAAGCAACATCTGTAAAATTTGTTGTGAATTGTTCAGTAATGGGTCGTTTTCGAAAACGTCATCTGCATCAAATTGCTTTTGCAAAATGTTCTTAAACGAAAGTCATTTGTTCGAAAATAGCTTTATAAATAACAGTACGTTTGCAGCATTTTCGATAATGCAGTGTTTACAGGGTCTTTTCGATATCCACCAAATTGTCACTATAACCTTTAACCTGTTTTAGGTGAAGATCGGGCTTGGGGGTGTGTTTTGGTTTTTCATCTGCACCCAACCACTGTCCACATCTTTTACGATTATCATACAGTATCCACTTTTCATCACAGATGACTATCCGGTGCAAGAACGTTTCAGTTTGGTTTCTTAATGTAAGCGATGCGCAGATTTCCAAGCGCCGTAGTTCATGTCCCATTTTAAATTCGTAAAGGAAGAGGGTTCGAATTTGAACTGCCGACAGCATGGTAAATAATTCCTAGAAAAAAAAAACAGTGCTTGTAAGGAACCCTAAAATTCTCATACGTGACACGCACCACTTTATTTTTTTTAAAAAAAAGGAGAAAATTTAACGTTCTGGCAGAGATGTTCACTGGAGAACTCCTTATTTCCGACTAAGCGAAAATCGGACATTCCATGTTTCATGTGGTACAACCCAATACTTGTACTCTCATTATCGTTTTCCAACACAATTTTCAAAATCTTTTGTTAAGGGCTCCATTTTGCTTTGTTTGAAAACGTCAAATGCGATTGCAACAAGAAAATCATGCAGATGACAAAGATCAACGATTACTATAACGTTTGCAATTTGATGTTTGCAACCCTTAAGTGCTGCTATGACGATCAAGTGACGTTTTCGAAAACAGCCATGTAGCGCAAATCATCATCTACGGTTATAGCGTTGAATGAGTCTGGAAATCGTCAAAATTTTTTTTTTCAAAAGCAGTGTTCCGTTCGAGAAAAAATTATCTTTAGCGACGAGCCCTATTTTTGGGTGAATTGATATCTGAACAAACAAAATTGCCCGGTTTAGGATGATACGATACGAGATACACCAGCACAAAATGCATTCCGAGAGAGTCACTTCTAGGTGCGGATTTTGGTCTGGCGGAGTCATCAGTCCGTACTTCTTCGAAACTGGCATTGTCATAATCGTCAACGGCTAGCGCTACAGATCGATGATAAGCAACATTTTTTGGCCTAAACTGGCGACGTGAACTGGCCACAGAGATTGTGCGATTTAAGACCTTTAGACGTCTTATTATGGAGTTATCTTAACTTGCATGTCTATGCGAATAAACCTCAAATAGTTGACTTACTCAAAGTTGATATAACGAACGCAATTCAGCAAATTCAGCCAAATTTATGCGACAAAGTCATCGAAAATTGGATCTCCCGAATACGTGCCACCCAAACAAAGCCGCGATGAACATTTGAACGACGTTATATTCCATACTTAATGTCATAAAATATTTTTTTAAATAAAATAAAAATTAATGGATATCTCACACACACCTTGTTTTATTTAAATTTAAAAATCGAGCGTCCTGATTGAAAAACCCTATATACACGATCGGAGTTGCTAAAAAGTTTGATGAGACAGAATGAAAGCTACTTGCTCGGAATCAGGAATTAAACGGTTTGTATACCTTAGGCTCTTAATGTTTGAGAGCTCGTTAAGCAAGTACTATAGACACTGTGTCTCCAGTACTTGACTTGATACAAAGTACTCGTATATCTGCTGCATCAGTGTTGCTCTATTAAATAACGTGGATCTTCAAAAAGTCTTGCATTTAAAACGGTCAAGGTAGTACAACTATTTTCTCAACTACTCGTACGTATATTATGTTAAAGAAGTCACATAACAGTACAATACGTGAAAGATGAGTGGCAACAATTCCCGACCTTGACGAAGTGAGGATAATGAAACGCAAACTTATGTCCACCATGTTTGCCTGTAATAACGACCTAGCTGTCGAACTGTCTGTGCGACGAAAGATGACTAAAATATAGTCAGGTTAAAGCATGCCAGACGAATGGGACCTCAATATTCTACGACTGTATGTGCTGACTATAGAGGGATCAGTATTCTCAACATCGCCTGTAAGATTTTGTCACCTATAACCTCTTGTTAGCCAACTGATTGGTCAATATTAGTGCGGTTTTAGACCTGTGTAGTCCGTAGTCGACAAGATTTTTCCATTACGGCACACCTTGAAAAATAGCGCCGAATATTGGAAAAAGTTATACGAAGCTATGTCTGTATCCGAAGCCACAAATTACGCAGATGTTGCTTGGATTTGTGAATTTTTCAAAAAGGGGTATGGCATCACGATCAGCCAATACACAATGTTCCCAATATCTCACCACAAAAACAAACGTAATTTCAAGCTAAACTTACCGGCTAGATATGAATTTGTTAACCCATCCAACACCAACCTTAACCTTGAAAAGATACGGGTCCCACCAACCCACAATTAAAAATGTGGAAAACAAACGAAGGAACGTCTCATCTAATAAACCCAATTATAAGTCGCCCAGGTCCACTCCAGATTCCTAAACTTGACCCCAGTTGGTGCCTTAAAACAAAAATATTTACCAATTCCTCTACTCCTGTCTATATCCAATTGCCTCTCTTCATTCCCAGTCACAACATCAATGCGTTTCTTTTAATTTAACCCCTGCCCCTGATACTGTCACTACTCAACCGTCCACACCCCCTCCAACGAATACTGACAACTGCTTTCCCAATTTCAATCTTACAACTGGAGCCAAGTATATAAACTTTATCAGCGGCCCCTGCTCCTATTTTCGATCTCCTTTCGCCACCGAACGTTATATTGACCCAAAAGAATATAGACACCACGGAATGCCATTATGTGCTCTCTAGGCTAAGGGATAAAAAGATATACGAAAATATACGTCTCTTTATCGGATATCTTTACGACAAATCCGACTCTGTTTGCTTTGAGGAAAAGACCAAAACAAGTGTCATGGTCTCCATGCAACAGGAAGGCCTTCCTACTGATATAACTAGTCTCCGGAAACTTTACAACCGGTATCATAAAATTTTTCGCACACCTCCCGAAAAGTTTGCGGATGAACTCGCTACTTTCCACACCCTACGTACACTCTAAAAGAGTTGCTCACTTTCAGCGTAGTCGAACTTATCTTGGTAAATTTTTTCGTACCTAACTTTCCTTCTTTGGCTACAGCACATCTACACTCCCCCACTCCTTTACGCAACAAACTACTTCTTACATTTTAATACCAAAACGTAAGGGGCTTGCTCCCTGAAACTCGTGCTGTTTTGTCTAAATCTCATGGTCTCTCTCTTTATACGTCTACGCTCTTACAGAAATCAATCTGATCCCAGACATAAAAAGCCAGGAGCTATACTCATGTTCTCATAATGTTTTCCGAGATGACGATCACTCCCTAATGATCCTGCCCTCCCTATAGTAGTTGATTCTCAATGCCGAGGTGTCCTACTTGCCTCTCACAATGTCCTCAACTCTTCTCTCATCTCTATCTCTTCTTCAGTCAAACTTGACTTTATTTCATTTAAAATAACGCTTCCCAATAGGTTCCTGTACATTATGTGCTGCTACATTCTTCCAGCTCAATCGATCGAATCCTACATCCTTGCTATTAAAACAATTGACCGACTAATTGACCTAAGTGATTCCGTCGACGATATCCTTATCTTTGGTGACTTTAATCTGCCTCTGCTGAATTGGATCACTTCGGATGATCACCTCTTTTTTACCGCGTCAAACATTAGTTTCTCTTAGGAATGTCTTTTCATTGATCGTATAACAGACTCAAGCCTATGCCAAGTAAGTGGCGTCCCTAATTCTCCGCTTTCAGCCCTAGAAAATGGCAACGAAATCGATGTTATTGCTACAGATATCGCTAAGACCTTCGATAAAATATCACGTCAATTGTTTCTTTTCAGATTATCTTCCCTCGGTTTTGACCCCATATTATTAAAATGGATATCTTCTCATCTGGAGGACCATTGTTATAGCGTTCGTTTTCGGTCAGCTTTTTCAATCCCGTTTTTAGCCACTTCTGGTGTCCCACAAGGCAGCCATCTAGGACCCCTCTTTTTCGTTTTAACTATCCATTTACGCGGACGATACTAAGTTCCACCAAAACTATTTCTTCACTCCAAGACTCTATTCTCCTTCAAAAAGACCTCAATAGGTTTTCCACTTGGTGCCTAAAAAAGTGCTTAGAGCTTAATGTCTCCAAATGTCAATCTATGACTTTGTCACGTAAGTGCAATCAATTTCCTCTTCGACTTTATTTTCTGCATAGCCACGATAGAGAGTTAAACTTCCGTTCGCATATTGATAAGATAATCCTTAAAGCTAACTCATTACTTGGTTTTATCAAACGACACTTATGTGACAAGGTCACTTTACATTACCCTTTTTCGGCCCCTTCTCGAATATGCCATCCAAGTGTGAACCTCCTTTTAGCGAGTTCATATATCCCGAATCGATACATTCAACATCGTTTCCTTCGATTTGCCTTTCGAGGTCTAACCTGGGATGACCGTTTTATCTTACCTCTCTATCGTGACCGCCTCAAACTTCTTAATCTGAGTACCTTCGAAAAACGCAGAGACATAGCTGACAATCTCTTCATTTATCGACTGCTTTCTGGCTCTGTGGATTGCGCTTCCCTTATTTCCTAACTCTTAATTTTTTTTTAGTTTGTAAGTCTTAGTTTTGAGGTTGGTTTAAGGTTGTATTAAGCCCCCATCAAAATTAAAAATTTATCATGATGACAATGAGACCTTTTATGTCAAAGAGGTTTCCGACGGGACGGATAGCAAGCAGTTTGTAAAGATTGTAGCAGTGTGAAAGTACATGCTGTCATCGAGACACACAATATCGACAACTCGGGCAAAACGTTACGATCGCAGTTATAATATCGAGGTAGCCAAGGACCTTATCTAGGCCCCGCAGTCAATATACTCGTAAGTAACAAAAATTTAGAAATTACTTGAAGCGTAACTCTCGTCAGTCGGTATTTTTTTTGGTCTCAATTGGAATGCAATTGAGTAGAAGAGCCGTCGAACGGAGAACCAAAATAGCGCTCCATAGCGCAGTTCTTCTGCACTGCACAGAGATATGTTCTTTTTTTTTAAAAAAAAAAAGTATAAGGAGGGGCTTGGTCGTCTCGAGAAAAAATATCTTCGAATACGCGCAGAACAACGACTTGAACTTAGCTAAAATAATCAGACATGTAGAGTACCAGAGATTCAGCTTGGAAAGGCTTCGAGTCCATCACAGAGGGAAAAAGCAGCAGAAGAAGGCCCAACATCAACAAACTTGGAGTGCGAACGTTGAAGTAGGTAGCAAGCGACAGAGGTAGCTGAAGGGGCATGTTGGTTGGGGTCAAGAATCATCCTGAACTGTTACACTGCCTATTTAATTTAGTACGTCTTCCTTCCTTAAAAAACAAAACGATTCTAAGAGGCACCCGTCGGGTACTGTATTCGCTTGTTATTTTTTGAGGGCATGGGAGGTCTCGTTCTGAGAAAATTTTATTTATGACTGGTATTCTTGGCTGGGAAGTTGTACTTAGTCATTGGGTTTTCGACGGTATCTTCGACAACTATGGTTAATTTGTTGAGGAACTGGAAACCAACAAGTCGATAACGTGGTATTCGTATCTTCTGTATTCCCACAATAGTGTGTGGAAAGAACAGTCTGTCCTGGCAGAGCTGAATTACCAGAATAAGATATTTATCCAATCAACCATTTACATAGAGTTTTTCCTAGCCACTATCCAATTATGCAGCTCTCAGAACAAATAACTCAACACCTTGGTAGGCTTGGCTGCCTAAAAGTTTTAGATTACAAGAATGTCAGGATGTTCTGGGAGTGGCGCAGCACAACCGCAGTTTTCTTGGTTGAACGATAACAGCAATAAGTGCTATTGGCTTCTGGTTTCAAATAAGGGTCATTGGATCTTCTTGTGCTCTTCCCAATAAAGATCGTCCTATGACATGACTATGACCCTCAAGACATTCCTCTTCTTTTGCAGATATCTCAACTTTAGCAAATATTTCGATTGAAGAAGACTTAATTTTAACTTTCCAACTTTCAGCTTTAAAGCAATTCCTTGCAAAGCCCCTTTAATTGTATGTTATGCTAGTTCCACAATAAAAACCTGTGCTAGATTTATACTGCAATACGTTTAAATACCTCAGCGGAAAGATTTGGTTATACCACAAGTTGCACAGGCCCTCCACTATGTCCGCCACCACCGCCACTATGACTACCACCGAGATAAAGCGCAACATTTTATTGTTCACAGTGTTGCACAATGCACTTTTCTCACCATCTACAGCCTGGATGCGCTTCGCTTCCCAGAATTCATTTGCCATTTAACCACACTCATATCCGCAATCTTAGCACACAAATTTATACACTCTCTCTTGGTGGATTTTACTGATTCCTCATCCCAATGAATTCTTGCATTGCATACACTATACCCTGCCTACTACGTTAACATAAGCACCACTAAAAAAAAAAGGGGGACACAACAACGTACAAACCAACTAGAGGATACCTTAAAAGCTTATGACTTTTTACTCCACCGATAAACGTACATGTCTTCTTCCCCCTCCAACCATTACGGGAGGAATCAACCCATTTCACAAGCCCCAATCTATGTACTCCTGGAATTCCAACCCCATCAGGAACAACACTAAATGCAGGATGTCTCTAAAAATGCGATCATAAAAGGAAAACGCCACCTAGGGAGGAGGAAGAAAAAAGACCCAGCATACTGGGGGGAAAAAAAATTGTTCATGGGAAGATATGACGAACGGGATAGAAAAAATAAAATCAAGGATACATGGGAGAGAAAAATGAGAAAAATGTTTTCGGAAATGGGATCAGTGTTTTGCCTAACGGAATAGGTATATAAAAATGTCCTTCCTGAAGTAGGTATCACTATATCAGCAGGTGGATGAGCCAAGGGGTACAGTGTTGCCACTAAGTCGAATTTTCTGACTCTATTGACGTAGTGGTACCAACTTTACATTTAGTTCCTTTCATACATGTTCTAATGAGCATTAAAAGGATACATAAGCTGCGCGTTATCATTTGCTGCCTACCCCGGTTGTTTGGTTTATCATATCTCGAAAGTATGTGGGAGCAGTTGTCTCTTTAATAATATGTATCATCTAGCCAGGATGTTTGATGTAGAGATGATGGTGGAAGAGCTCTGGGTTGTGTCATCTTTGTTCATGGTGGCTATTTGTTTCTCTAAGATTTTAGGCTTCCAGGTTGAGAGTTGCGTCATCGGGTTAACTGGCCGACTGTGCAGGATCTATATCCTGTGTACATACAAACAGCATCGTATATACCTGACCTCAGCGACCGAAATAAGGAAGACTTCTTTCGGCTATGTCTAGCGGAAACCCTAAACCCTAAACAAAAAAGCGGACATCAATGCCATCTAAAGATTATAGGAGCAGCATCTCCCGACAGATGCAGGTTTCACGTGATATGCTACCCCTACCGCTGAATATCATGTAGTCCTGCTAGTAGCACCTGGGAGTTTTTCTGGCAATTGCAAAGCTGTAAGACTTAATGGAGCGTCTTCTTCGCAATAAAACAAGAAATATTACGGCTAGTCGATAGCGAATTATAGGCGTAAAAACACGCTCAGGTAAGTCAACAAATTGTTCACCATACGAGTAGGTCATCATGACTCAGTGTTACGCATAGACAGAGAATACATCAGAATATGAAAATGCCAAAGTGAGAAGGAACGAACTGAACTTCGGATCTGCATGTGGAGCGCTAAGTTCCTTTATAGGCCACGAGCAGCCGAACAACTAGCAGAGGCCCTGGACTGCTTCAAAGTAGATGTTACCGCCATCCAACAAATGCGATGGGATGGACCGGACAAAAAGAGAATTAAAAACTCCGACATCTACTATAGCGATTATTATCGAAAGTAAAAGCAGCTCCTATTTGGATGCGAATTTGTTATTAAAGGCAGACTTAGGTTAAAAGTCTTGAGTTTCCTTCATATGAAAGAGCATCTCGTAACAATCCATGTTAAGGCAAAGTTTGTCAAGATTAGACTTGTATGCGCACACGCCCCAGAAAGGAGAAAGATGATTGTACCAAAGATAGCTTCTACGAGCTCATGGACACGACTTACGGAGAAGTGTGCTAGCTATGACGTTAAAATTGCCCTCAGTGATTTTATTGCAAAACAAAGAGAGGGCATTTTCGGTAGTACTGTTTGAATGTTTAGCCTGCCTTACACCACACCTCCGCTAACGGATTCAGTGTGGCGAAATATTTTCATATCTAGCACCAGGTTCCCGCATCTTGATATTCCCATGGGGACTTGGAAAACTGTTGATCAATCAACCGTTAACCAGATTGGCCACGCTGCTATTAACGCCATGCAGTCTTCAAGTATTATAGATGTCCGAACTTTCCGAGAAGCCAAGGTACGGTTGCGGATATCCCGAATATCGCAAAGGCAACTTAATACTGTGAGGAAGTTCCACGTCGGACGGCTACAATAGCAAGAGATCGCCAAATCCTTTTCCGATCCAGTCTCTCTAAACCACTTGAGAGGTCTATGCCGCCAGCATCAAGTATTGAAGACCAGTGGTAACATTGCCAAAATTCCATTCAGAAATTTCGTCTCAGGTTCTGAATGAACCTTTAAACCTGGACGATGTAGACCAACAATTCCATTCATCCGACCTGAATGAAGTGAAGATCGACATATGTATCTTAGCTTAAGTCCAACAAAGCTACTGATATGGACGACCTGACTATCGAGCTCTTCAAAGCGGCAGGATATGACTTGGGTAAGGAGCATCTGTAAAACAGGGTCACATGAAAGTATACCTCATGAATGGAGCTTCAGCATTGTTTGTTTGTCTGATCAAGAAAGTAGAGTCTCTGAACTGCGCCAACTACAGAGGCGTAAGTTTTCTAATATCACTGCAGATTTTGGAAACAACTCTTGGGCTCCAAATCGATATATACCACCAAGTGTATGCTGTCAACAAGAAAGGGCATCCAACACTGACGTCTCGGACACAATGTCGCCCTTGACAGACATAACTTTGAGATAATTAAGAACTTTTTCTACCTAGCCTCCGGTATCAATTCAGAAAACGACACCAGCGGTGAGATCAAACGAAGAATGATTCCTGAAGGAAACCAATGGTTTAGACAGTGTGCCACAAGGGAAATCTATAGATTTGAGGTGGAAAAGGACTTTGTTTACCCGATCTGTGCCTTTATCTTCACTATAAACTCAGGTAAAGGGACCAAAATCAACCGGACGGTCATTCTTGCCCTCCTTTCTGAACTTAAAGGTCACAACAGAGAAAAGACTCTATAAGACCTCAATCATGCTGTGTGGGGCGGGAGCACGGACATGATCCGAATTCATCGGCTTGTACCCTTAAACCTCTGCATCCACTCCTGAGGTATTATACCATCTGGTAAAGTAAAACCATTTCATTTGGCATTTCATTGGGGTATTTATTTGGTTCAACATTCCCTTCTACAGGCGATCTTATTTACTTGGATCCTCACACAATGCATGGAGTATAGGCCCTCATCAACGCGCAATCGGGTTCTCTAGCTCATACCAAGGAACTTGGACTTTTTCTTGTACGCCTTATTCGTGGATAGGCCGACCCGGTACGATTGCCTGGTTGAATAAGTGGATTCATTTACAGCAAATCTTTCCTTGCGCCATACTGTCATCATCCACTGTCACTTTTTTCTTTTCTATTTTAATTTCTATAGATTTCTATCTATGGACTTCTACCATTTGGCCAGAATGTTATGTCAAACCAAGCAAATATCGTCATCTCAGTAACATGTTTTCCCGAAAGTAATGGTTCTGGGAGCTCGTCACTTATATATAGTATAACAACAAGAAACAGTAGCCCTACCGGTCTCCGCTGTGGACCTCAAATTCATCCGGTTTCATCCTGATTACAGTTAGTCATCTCGTGGATTCAAAATACTCCTTAGTTTTGTCCAAAATTACTGTGGCTAATTAGTACGATTGCCTTTTGCAGGAAGCATAGAATAACTAACACTGCTCGCCTCCATCCGTGTGGCCCTATCTGTGAATACGTGTGAATTGTCATCAATGTCAATTTCTCTCCCATTTTACACAAAACCCGCCCAATTTACTCAAGAAACGTCATCCATATTACACACATAGTGAATTTTACGTGCAAATTGCTCTCATTCTAGGAAATTCAGGCAGGATATAGAGATGTGCAATGTGTTGGTAATTCACGTACAGTGTGTCTTTGCGATGGTTGGGGGTTTGCAAAAGTATTAGCAGGGTTTGCCATCTAAGTTCGTTCATCTATGGCGGGAAGAACGCATATTCGCCATCAGTTACAGCACAAAGGTCGGTCCTTACTTACAAAGCAAACTATGTAAAAAAAAATGTTACCATCGCAGCACCTCCGACATCTAACGAGTTTGATTCCTAGCATCGATGAAGAGGCCTTGAAGGCACGCTCAAAGTAAGTATCTCGTCAATTAAACACTTGTTGATTTCACAATAAGTTCGGTGCCGAGGAACGCTCGTGTCGACCCGGCTGTCAATTTCAAAAAAACTTTTCCGAAGGCCATTAATGGGTGTGCATGACTCTTACGCATTCCACACCCGCCTCTTCCTCACAGATAAAATGTCCAAGCAACTGTTTTTAATTAATACTGGGTCCGAAGTCTCCATCTACCTACTCCGACGTACAAAACAACCGTAAGCGCTGTCAACGCCTCGCTCTCAACGCCTATGGCACAGTTATACTCCACCTGGAGCTGGGACTTCATAGAGTTTTCACGTGGCAGTTCATAGTCGCCGACATCAGCCGAGCGATAATCGGCGCTGACTTTTTGTGTCATTTCGGACTGCTTGTGGACGTCAAACAGCAGCGGATTGTTGTCAAACATAAGCAGTTTTCATCTGTTCGCACAATCCAAGCTTGTGTTGAACAGCCGTACGCAGCAGTGATTCAAAAGTTCCATACTATCACGCAACCAGGTGCTGCCAACAGGAAAGGACAATATACCACAGTCCATCACATAAAAACAATAGATGGCCCTTCAGTTTCCAGCAAGGTGCGGTGACTAGCTCCTGATCGCTTTCGGATTGACAAAACAGAGTTCCACATATTGGTCCAGCTAGGCAAAGCACGTCGCTCAGATAGTTTTTGGTCAACGCCCCTTCACATCGCCTTAAAGAAATCAGGAGAGTGGCATCCCTGTGGCGATTACAGACGCCTTAATGACTGGACTATCCCAGATGCGTATACTGTTCGATGCCTTGAAGACTTCACTGCAAACCTGCAACCTAATTCAAGCATTCAACCAAATCCCTGTTGCTCCATCAGATATCAAGAAGACGGCCATCATAACAACCTTTGGCCTCTTTAAATTCCCTTTTATGACGTTTGGCCTTCGAAATGCCGTGAGAACGTTTCAAAGGTCCATAAACGAAGTCACGCGGGATCTACTTTTGTATTCATCTACGAGTACATCGACGATCTTCTTCTGGCATATGAGAATGAGCTACAGCATGTCGACCACATTAAAACAATATTTCGACGGCTACAGGACGCGGGACTTGTCATCAACCCGGCAAATCCGTTTTTTGAAAAAGCGAAGTGGATTTTCTGGGACATTTGGTATCTTCTAGCGGTACTCTCCCACTCCCGGAGAAAGTTGATGATATCCTGAATTTCCCTAAGGAAAGTACCGTATAGAAGCTCCGCTCATTTATTAGTACCGTTAACTTCTACAGGAAGTTTATCAAAAACGTCGCCGAAATACTTACGCCATTTAACAAGCAACTGGGCAGATCTAACA
Organism: Volucella bombylans; assembly: GCA_949129095.1. NCBI lineage: Eukaryota > Metazoa > Arthropoda > Insecta > Diptera > Syrphidae > Volucella > Volucella bombylans. The sequence goes on along the minus strand of OX422142.1, from coordinate 20,234,893 downwards.
TCGCAGAATTTGTAACCCATCAATTGGACGCCTGGAAGAAGCCTTTAGGAACAGCAAGCACGCCCCTCTTAACGTTAACGCGGAGTGGTCAATCTTCACTGACGCCTCTGAACATGCTATTGGATCGGTACTCCAGCAACGATATCACGCTGCATAGCAACACCTCGCCTTCTTTAGCCGCAAAATATCAACTCAAAAAACACTCAACGTATGACAGGGAACTGAACGCAATCTACGAAGCGATACGGTATTTGCGTCACATTTTTGAAGGTCAACATGTGGTTATTTATACGGACCACAAACCATTGACTCATGCGTTCAAACAGCGACCCGAGCGTGCATCACCGTTCCAATTTAGAAGACTGAATTTCATTATGCAGATCAGCATCGACATCAGGTATGTTTCTGAACCCAAAAACATAGTCGCCGATACGTTGTCTCGTGTCGACGCCATTAAGGAAGCAATATAGCCAAGAGAGTTAGCACAAATTGACGACGCCGAGCTTCAGGAACTTTTGAACAACCAAGACTCGAGTATCAAGTTCGTTGTTTGGGACTCAACGATCCACAGGTCGAGCTCTACTGTAACATCTCCACTCGTAACATCCACCCGTATCCACAAAGAGGTTTTTGACTCCCTGCACTCGCTGGCTCACCCTTGTCAATGCGCTACTAGGAAGCTAATAGCCCAGCGTTTCATCTGGCCTACTATGAATGAAGATTGCTCCAGGTGGATAAAATGTTGCATCCCTCGTAAAGCGAATAAAATCACACGACATACCGTCTCGCCGATAGCTAACTTCCAGCCACAAACGGAGCGCTTCGAGCACATCCATATTGATTATGTCATCATCACACCGTCCAAAGGATTCAATCAGTGTCTCACCATCTACGACAGGTTTACGTGATTTGCTGAAGCCGTTCCTTTGTCAAAAGGATCAGCAGAAATCGTAGCTCCAGCTCTGCCCTCATCTCGGATCTCACGCTTGGGCAGGCAGTTCGAATCAGATTTATTCAGGTGCCTAACCAAGCTTTTTGGCTGCACTCACCTTCGGACAACACCCTACCATTCGCAATCAAATGGATTGGTCGAGCGTTTTCGGCAGTTGAAAACTGCACTGCACTTGTCATGGAGATACTTGGTCTTCTGCCATTCCTATAGTGCTTCTAAGACTCCGCTCTGCATTTAAAGAGGATCTCCAAGCAACAGCAGCTGAACTCGTTTATGGCGAACCTATTCGACTGCCAGGTGAATTTCTTCACCCGTCAAATCGGAACACTTCGGCCTAAAAATGCTGCAAATTCTTCAGAACAACTTCAAGGAATTGGTGCCTCAAAAAATGTCTCGCCAACGTTCTACGTTTGTTTTTAAAAATCTCAGCCAAGTCTGAGTCGTCCGCAACGACCACATACGACAATCTTTCGCCACTCTTTTCTATGGCCCAAACAAAGTACTACAAAGACAGGATAAGTACTTTGTGGTCCTCATCAGAGAAAGAAGTACTCGTACACCGATCTCAATTGAGAGACTAAAGCCCGCTTTTATTCTTCAGAATGACGTTGAAGCCCAAAGGGATGACCGACCACAACAACGCCACGGAACAGAGCCGGAACCTACCTAACCAAATTATGAATGACATTTCTTAGAAGGGGAGACACGTTGTGACCAGAGTCCACACACTCAAAGCAGACTGTGGAAGTTTCACACTTCTTGGGAAATGTTCCTTCAATGAGATGTTCCTCATTAGCCGTTAGTATATTTTCGTCTAGTCCTTTCGTGGGGTGTAGTTCGGAAGTATGACTATCAGAAAGTTGAATCGTTATGCTGCAAACAGTTTTGAAATCGAATCTATGATACGAGTATTTGATTGTTCTTCAGCCTTGGTAGCTAGTGCGTTAATGTGCTTGCACTTTTGTTTTCCTACAATTTCCAAAAACTTCCTTTTTTTTAGGCGATTCTGGGTTTCTGACTCTGTTCAGACCACTACAATCTAAACCATTTGCGACTTCTACCGAGTATGGTATCTGTCCCAAAAGCAAAAATGTGCCCTTCAGCGCTCTAGAGCTCGTAATTATTCATGGAAGAAGAGCCGGTGATTGTTTTTGCGTATGCTTCAGGGTGAGCCCTTAATTATTAACACAGTCGGCGATCCCGTAGCGTGCCGATGCTGTATATTGGTGTCTTCACTAAGTTGCAGCTTACAGTACGGAAACGTATAGTAGCTATCATAAGGTTGTACAGGCGGACGTGTTGAATACCATTCGCCCCCGATGACTAGACTGCTACCATTGCAAAAATCAACGAATCTTTCGGCTTTGTCATTTCAGATGCCAAGGATGTGGATTCCATCACATATTACTTTTATTGTCATTGTTATTGTCTACCTTCGGATTGAGATTGTCCATCACGATCAGAATATTAGGGTTAGCCTCCTCATCTTCTACCTTCGAACCTTGCCGTCAAAATACTGCCACCGTAGGCTGCATACGACATGAGATCCAACATTTAGAAGGCGTGTTCTTCGACTTGCCGAAGTAGACTAAGAAACTGTTTACAATTTATTTATTTTTATCTCACTCACTTCTAAAATATCCATCTTGTATCTCATAAATTGTCATTCGAGGACGCTGGCATTTAAAGGTTTCCGTTTGCCCATACGGGTTTAACATTTCATTCCATCAATCATTGTCCGGTGTTGATAGACAATGCCCCCTTTGAGCACCATAAAGAGGAGTAGAAATTGGAGTTATTAGAGTTACACGTACACAAAACACACAAACACAAAAGAAGAAGACAGAATTGGTATCATACATTGGTTTTATGAGGAGAAGATATATAATGTGAGCCGTTGACATTTTTCAATTTTGCGACTTCCTCGGCGACTTTACAAACCTTCCAACAAAAACACTGGCTAGAGATCCTATCTTTGTGGTAACTCTCCTGTTTTTTGTCAACTTCCATCCAACACGTACGAGGAGTAACTCTATACTTGTTGGCGCTTCAGACGCTAATGTATGCAAACTTTTTAAGTGCGACATTAAGGACGAAAGTTTTATTTTCGTTTGTCAGATAGTAACTGGCTGGTGGAATAGGGGGGACGGATTAAAACCATGGAAAAACGGATAACAGGAAACTGTTAATATATCGTCTAGAAAAATGTTGATTTTCCGCTGCCGTGTTAGTAAAGACGCAAGCCCAGGGTGTTGCTTCTAAGCTTTAAATTTTCATCTAAATTACCAACTGTTGGAGAATACCCTTTTTTACATACGGAGTTTTAGTGTAATGTGCGGCTGTTGAAATACTCTGTATTACGTTTGAAATGAGGTTAAAATTCAGAGACAAGTTGTCACCGACGGGGCGCAATCACCTCGTTTGCGACGTCGTCTGACCTTGTGGAAGTCAATTACGGTTATGTGATAGGATCAGAGTTTTTTCGTGTGTTTTCCAACATCGCAACGACTAACGACGCCTTTTGACTTTTGTTAAGGGCGGTTACGTGTTGGTGTAACGCAGTTAATGGTTGTTTTAGGCGGTGGACTTTTGTTGACTCTTGCGAATGACATTATGTCTGAAGTAGTGAATGGTTGCTACTTAATTTGATGAAGGAGCCTTTTATTATCCTTTCCACTGTTAAGTATCGTTTTTTTTTTTCTTCATTCACGACCAAAGCGATAATAATTTTTGTAAACGCTTTTAAGTGAAATATCAGACGACATTGATTGATGTGGTTTGGAAAGTGAATAAATCATGGAAATTGAACAGCCGGATAAATATAACGCAATATCTAGGTAATTTGTGGCAAGTAAAACGGTAAAGAGCAATCAATAGCAAAGGTTCAATCATGTATACGACTTATAGTGCAAGGAGCCGACGAATTAAATGCAAGTGAAACGGATTAGTGTGATAAATTCCACGTTTTTCTTACTAAAAAAAAGTCATGAAACCATCAGTAGTCACAGTGTACATTGTATCCTTGTACATCCTTGTATCATCTCGAGTTTTCGTTTTGGTGTGCTCGCCATTTCATAAAGAAAATGAGAATATTTATGTATGTACGAGTATATGTACGTTGGTTGGCGTGAAATGTGTAGTAGTCACCCGGTACTGGTCTTGTCTTACCGAACTTGAATAGGCCAATGATGAGCACGAAGAAAAAATCAAAATCATAATGCTCCGTCGGAAATGAGTGACCTTCAGAAGAACGGCACACGACGGATGAATTCTCGAATTAACGACTGAACTAACGCCGCCGCTAAACACTTAGTGTGCTAGATATTTTGAACGTTTTTGGAGCCGAAGTCAATAAAGATTTGTCAGAACTAGTCATTGCGCTAAAAAAAAAGAGATGGTGACGAATGAACCCCCTGAATGACAGCTCTCATATCTTCAAAATGAGTTGCTTTCTTTAAAAGGACCTAGCCCTATCTGCGTGAGATTAACACTTGAAAATTACACTTTTGCTTAGAAAATAAATCCGTCGTTGGATCTGCGCATGCAAATAAAAAGAGGAGAACAAATTTCAGCTTTAGACATACAATGTTAAGGCTCTTAATAGACTGCATGCCTCTGAACAATTAGTGGAGGGAGTAGACAGTTCCTCTTCTAAATATTTGTTTGGCGTATACGTATTACTACTGCGTCGGTTGGCTAAATTTGGGAACCTTAGCACCGTGTTAACAGTCTACAGGCCACTCTATTTTTGATCATCCCATAAGTGAAGCAAAGAACTGCATGATGTTTTTGCACTTGAGTGAATTATTTTTCTTTCGAGCTCTTCTTCAAGCACATAGTGCTTCTCCACCTCCCAGTGGTAGTCCCGATACCAACATGAGTAAGGATTCAGTAAGGAGTAAATCCTTACTCATGCATGCTCGACGAGTAGCATGATATTGCATTACGGAAACAAGAGGCGGAAGAAAAAGACGACTTTCCCAAAGATACGACAAACCCTACGAGCAGTTCTCTAAAAATGACGGGGAAATTGGTATACTTGGCGGTCATAATACCAAGCTAGGCAAGGAACACATATTTAGTAATACAGGCGGAAAATGTAGCCTCCAAGCCATCAACTTCGGAAACGGACACAATCTTATTGATTAAGCGGCGGGACACAATGTAACTATAGGCAGGACACAGTTTTCACACCTTATTCCCTATAATTGGACCTGGCTGATACTTGAACAACAATTGATCGACGGAAGGCGCTCCTCCAATGTTTTGAATGTGCGTAATAGCCCAAATCCAGTGAACCATTGTGAGGAAGTTCAATATCGAGTGGCTACAATTGCAAGAGATCGGCAGGGTATTTTCCGGTCAAGTTTCCCTTAACTTCTCGAGGAGTCCGAAGCTACTAACATCTGACGAACAAAGCTCCACGGTCGGTCAGAGCCAGCCATTCAACTTGAATGATGACAGACAATATTTCCGTCCATTCGATCAAGATCAAGTCAGTGCAGTATTTTCCAAGCTTATTTTCCAGTACAATCAGTTGAAAGCTTAAAATGTGATGCACATGAAACGAGCGAATATGATAATGAAGGTGAATCTTAAGCAGCACATTGTGGAAAACTTCATAAATTTTATAAATTTTCTTATTGTTTTTTTTCTATTCTCCATAAATATTCGTATTACTTTATTTGAATTTTCCTCATATCTTTGCCATGTGTCTGAATTGTGTCTTTGTTGGTGCGCATGTCTTCTTTTGACAAATAGTCATAGAATTTTGTTCCTATTTTACGAAAATGACTAGTTTTATCACGAATAATAATTCTCCGCTGACTTGTGATACAGGCATTAAATTGCGAATTATGCTGGAAGTTCTGAGCAGACAGTGTAGTGGTCTAAAAGTTTGCCATAGTAATGCTCAGAGTTTACACGCAAAAATTGATGAATTCAGATATGTGTTTGTGGGGTCAAATATAGACGTTATATGTGTCTCAGAAACATGGTTTCAAGCTGATGTAAATGACGTTGTGTACAAATTATCGGGCTATAAATTGTTACGCGCTGATAGATCCAATCGTGTGCGCGGTGGTACTGTTATTTATATTCGCGAAACAATGCATTTTAAGACTATTGTCAAATCGGATTCATCTTCCTTGATTGAATACTATTTTATTAAAATTCCTTTTGGTGTAAGTAATTGTTTGTGCGCAGTTGTTTATCGACCCAATAAACATATAGATCTTTCTCCATTTTATTTAGAACTCGAGCGGTTTTCATCCCTCTACTCGGAAGTTATTATATGTGGAGACTTTAACTGCAACCTACTTGATAATGATACGTCTCAAACCTTTCTTTCCAGGATAAGAACCTTCGGTCTAAATCCAGTTAACAGCACTCATCCAACACATTTTACGGAAAGTTCTTCCACATTATTAGATATATTTCTTACCAATAATACTGACAATTTACTGCTTTACTCCCAACTTGAAGCACCGGGTTTCTCAAAACATGATTTACTATTCGCAACATTTAAAATTAATCCAAAGTTGAAACCCTTATTCTTCAAGTATAGGGACTTCAGGGCTATCAGCCCTAGAGAACTTGAAACCAGTATTTGTCAGATAAACTCTTACTTCGCCCGATGATCAAGTTAATTTCCTCCAAAGCTCAATAAAACAACTTTTTGTTGAACATGTACCTCTGAAAACAAAACCTGCACGGAGTGAAAGGAACTCCTGGTTTACGGCAGACATTTTATCTACTATGAAGCAGCGCGATCAGGCTTTCATGCGATGGAAGCGTTTTCGACTTCCAGAAATGCTGTCTAAATTTCGCTATCTTAGAAATGAAGTATGTAAAAAAATAAGAAAAGCAAAACACACGCTATACTCCACACGTCTAAATAAAAATTTACCTTCGAAAAAGTTATGGCAAAATATAAAAGAACTCGGTGTTGGCAAACAAATAGAGCATTGCCTCTCAGATGAATGCCCCAATCGTCTTAATGAAGAATTTGCAAAAGTTCAAAATAATCAGTATGGAGATGATATTAATGATGGTCTTGCCGAAGCGAATGGAGGCTGTCCGATTGCCTACCCTAATTGTGGACATAGTTTTGAATTTCAAAGAGTAAATGATGAAGATGTTTTAGGTGCTGTGCTCAAAATCAAATCTGCATCGCGCTCATCCCTGCAGGAGTTTAGACCAATTTCAATTTTATCATTTTTATCTAAGGTTTTGGAAAAAATACTTCATCATCAAATTTCAATTTTCTTAAAAACAAATAAACTTCTAAGTGATAAACAATCCGGTTTTAGACAAAACCACAGCTGTATCACGGCCACATTAAAAGTCTCAGAAGATATCAGGAATGCACTGGATAAAGATCTAGTATCATTTTTAGTTCTATTAGACTTTTCTAAAGCATTTGATACTGTGAATCATAGAAAACTTATAGCTAAACTAAAAGAGCAATTCAGATTCTCAGACACCGCTGCAAATCTTATTTCTTCCTATCTTAGTAATCGGAGCCAAGCTGTTGTTATTGGTGAAAAAACATCTCGCTCTCTAAATCTCTATTCGGGCGTTCCGCAGGGATCAATTCTTGGACCACTGTTATTCACAATATTTATTAATGATCTCCCGTCGGTACCCCTATACTCATCTATGGACTTGTATGCAGACGATGCCCAAGTTCAACTTCACTGCAACCTTGGAATGATCGAAGATGGAGCTCATAAACTAAACTCCGATCTTAGCAGAATCCTTACGTGGTCCGATGCAAACAACTTACACCTTAATCCGAGAAAGTCAAAATGCTTAGTAATTTATAAGAACAAACTTGATCATAACTACTTTCCCGAATTGTATCTCGGAAACGAACAACTTGAGTATGTTGATAAGACCAAAAATTTAGGTATACTTTTTAATTCTACTTTAACTTGGGAAGATCACATCCAAATGATTATCGCTAAAATATATGGATCACTACGCAGTCTTTCCCTATCGAAACATTTTACCCCTCAACATATTCGTCTTAGACTAGCAAAAACACTGATCCTTCCTGTAATAACCTATGGATGTCAAATCTTTACCAGCCATAGCTCCGAATTTAAAAGATTACTGTCAGTTGCGTTCAATAATATCACTCGTTATGTATATAATCTCCATCGATTTGATCATGTATCTCATTATTCAAATAAAATTCTTGGCTGTAACCTTTACACATATCTTAAATATTTATCCCTAAAAACATTGAATAAAATAATAATAAATAAAGAACCAAGTTGTCTTTTTGAAAATATAACGTTCGCAATTTCTTCTCGCTCTTTTATGCTATTGCAACCAAGATTTACTTGCAGAAACTCAGAGCGTCAATTTCTTGTTTGTGTCACGAGGCAGTGGAACAATTTACCTATTTTCATCAGGAGACTTCGTGGCACCACGCATTTTGAGAAGGTTTTATTCAGACACCTGGCATTAGATTGATATATTAATAAATTAATAAGAATATTCTTTTCCCTTTTTTCTTTTTTTTTCTCTCTGTTAAAGTAAAATATTATAATAATACTGGATTATCTTGCTTGTTTATTTGAAACGACTGTATTTAACTTAACTTAATTTTTTTTTAATCAAATCTTTAATTAACTAACTTTTACAAATTGTTATAGGCTTTGTAGCCCATTGTAAAAGATTCAAATAAATAAATAAATAAATAAATAAAATAAATAACTCTAACAAAGCTGCTGCAGTAGGTCTAGATCGGATATGGAGCACACATCAACGCATCTCCAACATCTTAGTTGACGAAAGTATGACAAATGGAACCTTAGCATTGTTTGTCTGATCCTAAAGAGGGGAGATCCCATGAACTCGGCTAACTACAGGGGAATAAGTCTCCTCCTGTTATTCATATTATGTGAACGCCTAAGACACTTAGAAAATGGTCTTACCGCTTAATATTAGGAGGGTTTTGGGCCAAGAAAGTCCACCATAGATCAAATTTTCACACTAGGGCAGATCTTGGAAAAACCCAAGAGTTCTAAATCAATACCGCCACCTCATCATCGCATACGACAGCGTCTATAGAGACGAAACATACGGAACCATGTCTATCTGAGGCATCAATGTCAAGCTCTTTGGACTATGCTGGATAACGATGGTGAATGCAAGCTTCTCCGCTAAGGTCGGTATTGACAAAAGCCTGCACAACACCACTATCGATATTGGATTCAAGGCTAAAACATTTTGTGATGGAATATAGTATTTTCCTTGCCTTGTAAGCGCTTCTCTCATCTCAATATTCAAAACTTGGCTAAGAAGACTTCCAACCAATCAACCGCAATTAGATTTACACAAGGCACTGCTTTAGCATGACGCTGGAAACTCTCTTGTTATAGCAAAAATACAGTTGCGGTCACCCAAAACATCATGATGACAAAATAAATGGTAGATTTGACGGTGGACAGCTACAATCGCAAAAAATCATCAGGACATTTATCGATCCCTTAATATCATAAGAGCTCCTAAGTACTACAAGTACTAAAAACCAGTGGCAGTGATTTCAAAAAGCCATTAATGATTCCTCCTCTGATGTGTTTGATTTCTTTCACGCTTCACAATGAAATCATTGTTTCGACGAAGAATGATGGCTGGAAGAAGAGGGTGTTGCGGGCGAGGTCGACGAGCAGAATAAACGGCATGAACACCGTCTTCTCAGAAGTAAAACTAAGGAGCAAATATCGAAAACATTAGTAAGTTTAACGAACCAAAGTATGGAAGGACGACCAAAACAACAAGGTGGTAAAATTGCATTTGTTGTTAAGGATATGAAATATTTTTTCTTACTCTAAAACGGCGACGTTGATCAAAATTCCCATTTCAGGCTTCTAAATTTATGTTCAACAAGCTGCTGGAGCTGACGGCCTTCTCAACGAGATTGTTAAAACAACGGGACATGAGCAGGAGCATGCAAAAACTTTTCTCGAGAAAAGGGACTATTTGGATGTCACCCACTATAGGGGTATAAGGACCCCTCCAAGATCCTATCTGGTGCATTGTGTGGACGCCTGTGGTCTTTTTCAACTACCCCTTCGGTAACTAGAAGGTAGCTAGCTATTCCCTGTCTGGTCTGTCTCTTGATCTTTGAGAGCCTTTGCTCTGAGCCTTTTGATCTCGTTGTTCCACCAGTATCAAGGCTCTTCACTTTAACGCTTCTGGTGCTAAAGGGCGTCTGGAGATCTATTATTCGCAATGATACTACTATTCAACATTTCCGCGAACGCATCTTTGTCGAAGAGCGTGTCCCTGGCGCTTCGACGAAGTTAATTAACATCACCTGGTTGTCGCTGTGTAAAATATATAAGCTTCTCTGACCGGCAATTGAGTGGCATGTGTGAGTTGAGCAGTAGTCAGTTGGTCATGATTGTGATGTAAATTGCCTTCCGAATAGTTTCAGTTGCACCGTGGTTGGCAGGGCTAAAGTGAAGGGATGCGGAAGCTTCAAGGCTTCGAGGCTACACTGATCTCTTCTCTGATTGCTTGTGAAAGAAGGCCCCAGCCGACTGCGCCAGCATTATCTGACTTGACCGTCTTATACTAAAAGCATAATGCATCCTCTGTGCAGAGTTTTCCTATTAACTTTCATCAAAATTGTCTGTAAAGACGGTTTGTTGATGCTCTAATGGCCTGTCGTCTGGTTAAAGTTTAAGGATTCTCTCGGGCATTTCCAACCACAGTAGCGATGTTCTGTACCGAAGGGCTGCCTTAGGGCTGGCAACTATCCCCTGCTGCACTGGTCTCCTCAAGGCGTGCGTTTAAGCGTCGCAGTGTTTACCCAGTTGGTATCGCACAATTAGTGAATTGACGACGACATTCACAAAATCACCGACGAGTATTTATCAAAACCATTGACATAACTATAGTACGAGAATGTATACCATCGATATATTCTGCCTATGTTTACCTCACAAGAACCAAAATCCCTATTCCATAAGATACTGTCTGCTATAATGAGAACATCATTTGATAGAGCGAAAGCTTCTGAGCCACACAAATCTGGGTGACATCGACATTCCGGACAGACAACACACGAAGAACGGTGTGTTGACAACTTTGCTGCGGAAAACAACGTACAAGTACACGTACACTAGATGTTGCTAGTTATACCGCCAACAGGCTGGACTTGTTTTTAACTTCTTACACTGACAAATACAAGGTTAATCCCCTATACGCTCGTCGGACCATTACGTCATATCAGCTATTTTCTCGTACATTGACCACACAGTTCGAGAAAAGATTCCTAAAAGAACCGTATGGCAATACGAGAAGGCCAATTGGTCACGTGCCCCTAAGTCTTCCCTGCACTTGCCATAAAACTCATAGGCGACGCCAACATTACGCAGTCAATTGACACCCTAGAAGACCGTCGTTATGTCTTCTGCCTCATCTTGTTCTATCGTTATTTCGCCCAGTAGCATTCCACCCCTTCAAAACTTCAACCGTAACACTCGTCCCGCTATGAATGCTCATCAGTATATTTTCAAGCCCAGTATCGGATGTACATTGAAATGTCGCGATTCTTTCCTAAGCCGTACATCTCGCTTAGGGAATTCCCTGCCGAGCTCTTTATTTCCTGACCATTATAACCTTCGAACATTTAAAACCAATGTACATCGGTACTTATCTTTTTTTGCTCCCTAATTTTCCTTCGCCGGCGCTGTGTGCAAACATTTTAAGGGTACCTTAACCACTTGAGAGCGCACTACAATAGGTAACTGAGCAGTAAAACTTTGCGTGGAATGTATTAGGAAACGTTATGCCTCCCAGTCCTGAATCTGGATAGACAAACTTAACTGAAAGAGCATAGTATATTCAGTGTTTAACTGAATTATTATTATATATTTATTAAACATGTAATAAATTACAAGCTAACAATTTCATTTTTAAAGAGCTCCTAGCTGCAAAGGCCTCCCGCTCTATGATACTTATAGTTTAGCTTAATTTTATCTTATTTATAACTTAATTACACAATTATGCCTGTGTTTATTAAAAAATCATTAATTATTTCGATGTTGTGTTTGTGTGGGTTTTTTAATACTTCTATGACGTCTTCTCCTCCCAATATATTGTTGATGAATGGTCTTATTCGTTTTCAGTGTTGAAGCAGGTGTTGAAGAGTTATAGTGGTGTGGCAGGTAACGCAGGTTGGTGGAGGTTCTCCCTTTATGAGATGAAGGTGGGTGGCTGAAGTGTGGCCTAGCCGGAGTCGAATGAAGTTTTTAATCTTAGCTTTTGAAATGTTTGTAGGATAAGCAGGGTGCGATTTTATCGGGTTGGTTTTTGTATAGTGGTGTTGGTAACTGATCCAGTCTTTTAATTCGTCAGCATTGGCCTTTTTTCTAATATGATTGATAAGGTCGGCCTTGGTATAAACATTAAAAAGATGAACTGGCGCTTTGTTTGCGAATTTGGCAGCTTCGTCTGCCAGCTCGTTGCCTCGGATTCCAACGTGACCAGGGATCCACAACAATTTTGTGGATTTGGAAGATTTAATCAATAAATTTCGAATGTTACTGATCAGATCTGTGTTGTTGTTTGTATTTGTAATAGCTTTTATGGTGGAGAGGCTATCAGTACATATCACGTGTTTTCTTCCCGTTTTTATGGACGATTGAAGGGCTATTAGGATGGCAAAGGCTTCTGCAGTGAAGATGGAAGCGATTTGTGGGAGAATTCCAAGTTTTATTGCGTTGCCATCGTCGAATGTGACTGCAAATGATGTGTTGTCCAAAGTTTTGGACCCGTCCGTGAATATAAAATTCCAATCTTTGGATTTAAGATCAGCTGAAATATTTAGGAATAGCTTGCGGTATATCTCGTTATTTGTGTCCGTTTTCTCATGTGACGATAAATCCATTATACAGCAGTCCGGATCGAAAAGCCATGGAGGTTGTGGGGCTGTACGGTTGATTAGGTTCCGTTTTGGTGGTTGGATGTCTTCATTCGATTTAAGGATATTATAGATGGCGGAATGAATTCTATTTACCCGTTTGCGTATCAGCGTAAGTTGTACTTCTTTATCGATTATTGAGTTGCTTGAGAAAGTGAGTTTTGGGAGAAGTTTTGATATCACTGAGTCTCTTCTCTCTTCAATAGTAGGTAGACCTGCTTCAGCCAATATATTTTTTATGGGCGTTGTGTGAAAGGCGCCGACGCTAGATCTGGCTGCTTGATGGTAAATTGGTTTTATAATTTGAAGAGTTGATTTTGGAGAGTTGCCGTAGATGTAGATGCCGTAATCGATTTTACTTAAAATTATGAGTTTAGTGATATTGCAAAGGGTGTTAATATGCACACTCCTCTTTTTACAAGATAAATACTTAATAATATTAGACCTTTCAGTTAGAGACTTCTTAAGATATAAACAGTGGCTTCTCCAATTATATTTCTGATTAAATATCAGTCCAAGTATTTTTAAATTTTTAACATTTTCTATTTCAACATTGTTAACATTTATAGCGCTAGGTGTACAAGAATGTTTGCGACAAACATGTAGGACTTTACATTTTGCCAATGAGAGTTTGGCTCCGGAAGGGTTTGTCCATTCTAAAATATCTTTAAGTGCGTTCGATAAGTGTATTTTTATTTCGGTTACATTTTGGTTTTTATATAATATGTATATGTCATCTGCATATAGGCAGTGACTTAAGTGTTTGTGTTTTGATAAGATGTCGCTTATATATTCAAATGCAACAGAAAATAATATAACGGATAAGAGTGATCCTTGGGGGATCCCGTTATGGAGGGGCAAGGTGGCAGAATAGGAATTATTAGATTTGATACAAAATTTCCTATTATTGAGAAACGATTTTACGTAATAAAAAATTTTAGGGCCAACACCCCATTCTATGAGTTTATTTAAAACGATAGAATTCCTATTCTGTCAAACGCTTTTTCGAAGTCTAGAGAAAGTATTGACACATGGTTTTTGGAGCTTAATGATCTAGATATGTAGTTATCTATGAAGAGTAGGGCATCAGTGCAGCCTCGATTGGCCTTGAATGCAACTTGGTTCCGACTAAAGTAGTGTTTTGTTTCTGCATACCAAAGTATACGTTTTGCAACTATTTTCTCAAGTACTTTTGCAGCGCAGGGGATTAGAGAGATTGGACGGTAACCCTCTACTGCATATTTGTCTTTTTTGGGTTTGGGAATGGTTATTATAGAAGCTGTTTTCCAGCTTTGTGGGATGACACCTGTTTTAAAAATGATGTTATAAAGTCTGAGAAGTCTTTGTTTTGCGTCGTTTGGGAGATTTTTAATCATTGGGTAGGATATCCTATCCCTGCTGGGGGTTAACCCATTTAGTTTGCTTAGGCATGCGTTGAGTTCCGTTGTGGAGATATCTCTTTCGATGAGTTGAGCATAGGAGTTTCTGGCACACGTGACTGTGGTATATGAAATGGCCTCGTATTTTTGGTTGTTGAAGGAGTTCGTAAAGTTTGCGTCGTCTGAGTAGTTGGACCAGTTTTGGGCTATGTAATTACCAATGTGGGATGGTTCGGAGAGCGTTTGGTTCGGTGTTTTAATATAATTTATGGCGAGTAAGGTGGTTACCTGTTAAACATCGTTTAAACCCTATTTTAAAAATCTGCCTTCCAACACTACTGCAAAGCAAGGTGTCGGTCTGTTGGTAAAAAAAAATATACCACATAGAGAAATTCCTATCAACTCGAACATAGCTTGTTCCGCCATAGAAATTTTACTACCGTCAAAGATCTGCATTGTTTCGTTCTATATTCCACCACGGCAAAACTTCTCGAAAAACGAATTGGAGTCGATGTTGATTCAAGTAAGCCGCCCAGTTATTTTAGCAGGGGACGTGAATTCATGGAACATTCTTTGGGGATCTTCCACCACGAATAACAGAGGGAAGATTGTGGAAAATTTCATAATCGATTCTAATCTCTCTATCTTAAATGATGGCTCAGCAACCCATTTCTCCACCCACAGCACCCTTACAAACTGTGATATCACCTGCTCATCTCCAGAGCTTCTTCCTAAAATAAACTGGTACATTTCCGAAGACCTCCACAATAGCGACCACTTCCCAATAACCGCCACCGTTAACTTAGAACCATATTCCAAACAAAACTCCCCTCTACCAAAATTCAAAATCGAATCAGCAAATTGGACAGCTTTTAAAAGCGAGATAACAACACTTTTAATTGAGAAAGACCCATCCAGCAACCCAAACAAAGAGGCGGCACTTATTCAAAAGTCAATCAAGGCTGCTGCTAATAAAACTATTCCTCAGACACCTCCAAAACACCACAAACGTGTAGTTCCCTGGTGGAACCAAGAACTCGCTGATCTCCGCAAAGCTAAAATGGACGCTTGGAAAAAATTAAAAAAAAACATAAACCAAGATAATCTTATAGCGTTCAAAAAATCCAATGCCAAATTTCGGAGACAACTCAAAATCGCCAAAGCAAAAACTTTTGAAGATTTCACCTCCAGCATCAATCCTGACACTTCCCCAGCAAAAATTTGGAATAGAATTCTTTTTCGTAATTCTTCCTCGAATAACTTTTTAAGGACCACCAGCCTATCTTGCAGTAAACCAACTGAGTTTGTCCATGTTATTCGTAAATACGTATGCCACAGCACAGTATTGATTAAAATGATTTTCAATGCAATCCCCTAGAATGGCAAAATTTGAGTTCGCCCAAGTCAGGCAGATATACCCGGCAAATGACTTTAACCCGAAGCCTTATACGAGTACGTCATCACAAAAAGGTAAATTCGTTTCCCAATTTCACGCACAATACATCGAATGAATCCTTTTTAATAACTGTAATCGCTTATTATAGCACATAATATGGAATAACATCGAAAAAATAAAATAATTAGCCGCGAAAATGTTAAAATTGTTTACCCCAAGGACTCTGTCGCTACTGTAGCGATACAAGTATTTTGAAGCCAAAAATGCCAACCAAAATACGCGCATAATTGCATAAAAATTTATCCTGAAAACCAATTGTATCTCCGTTAATTAACGGGAAACGTCTCATTAAAATAAAAAAATGAGCAAAAATTTCGCGAAAACGAAATAAATTTATTTATGTATTGCTGGCGGTTTTTTTTTTTTTTTGTTATTCCTTTTTTGAATTAACGCTTCACATCTACCACTGGGAAGGATGGAGTAGAAAATAAAGAGTAATGCGTTCAGCACAAGACGGAATCAACAACCGGAATCAACTGGGCAAGTAATTAAGCGCATTAAATGCTCAGCCCAGCTTGGCAGCTTGGCATCTCGGACGCTCTGAATACTAGCAAAAGAGCGAATGCAGAGCGCGTGCTAGGACAACGACAACAGCTAGGACGGTGGCAGGTTAAAAAACCCTTGCAATTGCAATTCATTTTTAATAAATTATTTATCGCTGCCGGTAATGATGGATTTCGGTCGATTAATTTACCTAGATACGGAGATACGGTTACTCGCACTTGTATTTCACTGGCAGAATTTCATTTTTACTATTATTACTCGTACTATTTATTTTTATTTTTTTAATTTAAATGCTTGGACGTATGAAAAGGATATCCTTTTGGGAATTGTTATGTAGTTTTTTTTCCACCCCATTTTTAAGGGTATGCATGGTAGGTGTTTATTGGTGATTATTCTGGTAGCATATTGTTAAAAGTGGATATGGTCGAAACGATATTTCTGTGTTAATGTGGCCAATTAGAAAGATAGCATCGGAGAGTTCAAATGGAAGGATGTGATTAAGGTCGGAGTTAAGTGGACTTAAATCGAATATAGGACAACTGACCTGGAATGACCCCTATCTTTTTTCGATTTTCCGCTTAGTGCTGATTTATATCGGACGGGTTGTATGATTTAGAAAGCGATACGATGTCACCTTCTTCGTAGTATAATTGCTCAGAAATAAAAAGATCGGCCCTTGTGGCAGAATAAGACTCGAAATGGATAATGCTTTAACACGTCACATCAGCATCACATAACATATGTGTGTGGAACTTTAAGGATTTTTCGCAAACAGAAACTTGACATTTTTAACCTATTCAGCTAGAGGACGTAGTAAATCCGAACGCAGGTTTTGCTTGCGATAAATTTTCTCTCAATCTATGTATCATCCAAGGCTTGATTCTCTGTGATTCAATTGTGGCTTAAGACTCAACCTGGAGTTAGCATTTTCAACCCATTCTTAGTATTTTCATATCAGTCAAATGAATAAGTATTAAAACTCCAATACGAGTTTTACAAAGATACCCTTTTCTTGTAAAAGGATGCATCAGAAGTATAGTTAGGACCAGTCAACTTTATTTCAACGCAGCTGGTATCGAAAACATCCTTCCGTTCTTTGGTTGGTTTGTCGTGTTGGGAAGTATGAATTAAAGACCTTAGCGTTTGGAAAAGAATCCAGAAAAAATATTGAACCAAATACCCAAAACATATTTATTCGACGTTAAATTCTCAACATTTATGAAGGTGACCCAAATTGTTTTTGTACTCTCTTGTCTTTTCGGCAATGCCCCAAAGGCAGTAAAAATTGTTGGTCGTTCGTCAAAAACATTAAAAATTCCGCCTCATCCTCCATTTCAACGCTCATTTACAATGACATTCCAGCTGTCAGCTCTTTGGATAAGGCCAATCTGCTTGCTGCACACTTTGCGGCCAGCTCAATACTCCCAGATTGTGCTTTGTCTCCGCCTACACTTGAGTGCGTCGAATCTTCAATGGGACAAATCTACTTTCGCATTAGCGTAGTAGCAAAAGTACTTAAAGATCTCAACATACATAAATCCGCTGGTCCAAATGGTATATCTCCCCTTCTTCTGAGGAGGTGTTCTTCCTTGCTAGCCAAACCACTGCGTAAGCATTTTCATCAATCTTACTCTTTAGGACACTTCTCGAGCAGATGGAAAACAGCATTTGTCCAGCCCGTCCCTAAAAAAGGCAAATCATCTTCTCTCTCCTCCTACAGACCAATTGCACTCACGTCCCTTCTTTCCAAGGTCATGGAAATACTGATAAATCGTCAGCTCATGAAATGTCTCGAAACACGAAAACTTCTCAATGACCGGCAATATGGTTTTCTTAACAACAGGTCCACTGGTAATTTGATGGCATGTCTCACCGAAAAGTGGAACCAAAGCGTACATCAATCTGGTGAAAGCAAGATAGTTACACTTGATATTTCTAAGGCATTTGACAGAGTTTGGCATTCGGCTCTTTTGTCGAAAATGCGTGCATTTGGGATGGACGACTCTCTTCTTCATTGGATTAGAAATTACTTTTCGGAACGTTCAATTCAAGTGGTCTTGGACGGTTTCAAGTCTTATATTCACAAAATAAATGCTGGTGTGCCCCAGGGCTCTGTTCTGTCTCCGACACTCTTTTTAATTTTCATTAATGATCTCTTGACTGCTACTTCTAATCCAATATATTCCTTTGCTGATGAGAGTACTCTCTGCTTTTCATATTCGTTCCCGGACTCACGGCCCTGCTCTTCGGCTGTAGAACCGGCAGCGTATACTAAGCTCATTAAATTCCGATATCAACAGCATAACCAATTGGAGAACTATCAACAGAGTGGAATTTAATGCTTCCAAAACACAATGCTGTCTGCTGTCGTTAAAGCGAAATTGAAACACTCAGCCATTATCCATGAATGGCACTTGCATTGTCGAAACCGAAAAGTTTTCCATTCTCGATATGTGTGTCAATGACAACTTACTTTGGAATGACCACATATTTGATGTCGCCAAACATACTGCGAAATATCTAGGTTTCCTCAAGCGATGTAAGAAATATTTTACCCCCTCTAATCTGGCCACAATATATAAGGCATTTATCCGCCCTAAATTGGAGCACAATGCCCACATCTGGTCAGTTGCTCCTAAAACATCTCTGCACCTGCTAGATAGGATTCAAAACCGTGCGATAAAACTTATAGATGATACTAATATCAGTCAATCAATTGACGTTCTCGAACACCGACGTAATGTCTCCTGTCTCACTTTGTTTTATCGCTATTTCCACCACCAGTGCTCCACTGAAATCGCCAGTAGCATTCCGCCCATTCAAACTTTCAACGATAACACCCGTCTCGCTATGAATGCTCATCAGTATACCCTCAAGCCCATTTTCGGACGTACTCTAAAATATCGTGATTCGTTCCTAAGCCGTACAACTCGCTTATGAAATACCCTGCCGATCTCTGTATTTCCTGGTCGTTATCACCTGCAAACATTTAAAAACAATGTACATCGGTACCTCTCTTTTCTTCCTCCCTAAACTTCCTTTGCCCGCGCTGTGAACAATCACCTTAAGGGTACACAAACACCTTGAGCGGGCGCTCATTAAAAAAAAGATTACGATATTTGGAGTTGCTGGATCGTTCGATTCCGATGGCTCATGATGCTCGATGCACGATGATATGGCTGAACCAATGCGGAGAGTGATGGTTAGACTAAGGTTATTGCGGATGAACTACATCCAAATAGACAGG
Source organism: Volucella bombylans (assembly GCA_949129095.1). NCBI lineage: Eukaryota > Metazoa > Arthropoda > Insecta > Diptera > Syrphidae > Volucella > Volucella bombylans. The sequence goes on along the minus strand of OX422142.1, from coordinate 20,215,411 downwards.
TGGTTGCCTTTAGTGGCTTAAATCTTATTTCATTGGATTTATTTTATGCGTACTTTGAGAAAGTTTTTTTTTAAGTATTTTCGAGGGTTCTTGGATAAAGTCGCAATAAGAGAGAATATCTGCATTGCGATTTTTACTAATCTGCAAAGACAACCTCTGACATCTATTTAGATGCCCTCTGATGACCTACTAGGTCATCTGGGTTAGGCAGGTTTGTTCTGCATCCTTTAATTGTCTGCAATAAAACACTGCATGCTCCACATCCTCCTCTTCGTTTGGGCATTCCAGGCACAACGGCGAACCATCGTGCCTAAATCTTTAGAGATACAACCGATAGCCACTGGTGCAACTGGTAAGATGGTACATACAGTAAGCTCTGGCCCCCGCTGTCCATGATTTGATGTGGGTCTGTCTGACTTTTGTGATGCTGCCCCACCTACCTTTTGTGAAGCAGTCCCATCAGGTTTGGCATATTGCTGCTGATGCTGTTCTTTTTTTATCTTTCACTATTTCGCCCTCCTCCTGCGATTTCGCTTAAGGTACACGCCCTCCACATCTTATACCCAAGAATGTGGCCGGCACTCATTAAGCTGCTGCTGACATACAAGATTGATCGAAAGCCTGTGAAAATCCTGATGGCGAAGAGTTTTTACACTTTCTTTCAACTCTTTCAGCGCTAGTGCAACCGAACATACCAAGGCAACGTATAGGATCGAAATGGCCACTCTCGACAGCAGGTTTTTGGATCTGCGATGGTCAAAAGAATTCTGCAGAACGGAATCTGACGGAACTGAATTTTCCTCCGCAAGCAGCCTTCCAACCGAAACGATTCCTCCCGGTCTCAAAGAAATTCGAAATTGTCTACGATCCTGGCGCGGTTAAGAGCTGGAGCAGCATGATAGAATCTTACTTCACGTCTCACTCGCTGTGTGAATCAATTTTGCTGATCCTGAGGAACAGAAGTGCAGAACTTATAGAGGCAATGCTCAAAACCCATGTTGGAATCGATTACTTTGTCGATGATTGCTTTGTAGTCACACAGGCACTTGTGAATTGCATCTTGTTTGACCCACAGGGCTCTGAACTAGATGACCGTGTCGAAGAAGAGGAGTTGGAGGAAGATTTTGCAAACAAACTGGGGATCACCGAAATTACGCATCTTCAGAGATTGGGCTTGGAATTGGCCTTTAAAGGTATCATATCGACGCATTGGTTTACACACCTATGACACCGGAAGAGGCCAACTTCTTGGCCACCCATATTCATGAACTTTACAGCCAAACATGTACTGGCAGAGGACGTATGTATACAGTTGAGATGATTGGACTAAACAACTACTTAGAGCTAATTATCAAGTTAATTGAGAAGGAGCGACGCCAACAAGGCTCACTGGGAGTTAAGTACAAGTCTCATGTACTAAGCTACGCTGTGGATATGGTTGATTGTTGTGTGCAACATTGTGATAGCTGACATTAGTCAGATTGAGCACGGAGCTACGATCCTTGAACTAGCGAAAAACCATGACAACTTTGAACCATCGGTATCTGCTGTTCTGCAGGAGATATTTGCTTATGACGACATATCACTGCTTGTCCAGGTCATAACTCGCAGTTTGGAATACATAACGACGTTTCCAGGGGATCTCATCATGGGTCTTCGCATTCTCAGACATCTCTGCATTGGAGGAAGTCGTACAGTGTCCACTGCGGAAACTAAAGAACTTAAACATCGGTTCGTGACTTTACAATTCTACTCGGTCGATGGTGTGTTGATGCTGCTGCACATTCTGGGGAAACTCTGTCTATACTTTGAACAGCCAGGATTGCATGCGCCGGCTTTGATGATTATCCAGGGAGTGCATTGCTGTCAAATTGTGCTTCCTAGGCTTTCTACGCGAGATGCTTACATTCGGCATTCAGAGCAGAGATGTGGATTACAAAGACCTCACGCCCATAGAACACCTAATGAAGACCTACTTCCTAATGCATTACATTCCAGCAACTAGTCAGGCTTTCGAAGAAGCTCAGAAGATCAAAGTGGTGATCATTAAAATTCTCCTCCCATACACCCAACTAAACGAAGAAGACGAGGATTCTCTTCACAAAAGTTTGTGGACACAAATGGTTCTGGAGGTGATTAAGGCTATACTCACGGGACCTTCTACTCTCATACCTGGTCTCCATGTACTGGCTGAGTTGTTGCCTCTGCCCCTACCACTGCCAATAACAGGCCTGTTGAAAGAATCACAAATGCGGAGACTATTGACAGAGCGAAAGCTATGGTCTGCTCATTTGCATCCAGAAAGTGACCATCTAGCTTAACTGATTGCAACCATTTGCCCGACTTCTTTCTCCCTGCTATCCGATTTGTTAACCCGAGTTTGCCTACAGTTGGCTGGTCTTGCACCGAATATGACATTACTCGTATCAAAGACTCTGACAGATATGTTGAGTAACGAAGAAACCAATGGCCCAACCCTTGCAAGACTCCTTCAATTCTTCGCTGAACTAACGTCGTATGCCTCGGTGAAGATATCAGCTTTGTCGATTTTTTTTGGCAAATTGTGGGAGTTGATCTACGCAGTGCTGACAAATGCCGAAAATATCTCCGAACAGACAGCCAATTGTCAGATGTCCGCACACAGGATACTGGAGAACTTTTTGGATTCGGAAATTTCTCTGATTTCGCCATCTTCCACATCATCGCCGGAATTGAATCTAGCCTCGGCACTACCTCCAAGAGAATTGATTCAAAAAATAATTGATGACATTCTAACGAATCTGCTGAATGCAGATGTAAGTGGATCTGTTACTCTTGTGGCTTCCAGAAATTTTGTCATCCTAATCGAACACGATATAACTTTCTTTCACTTGCGCCAATGTTTGTTGTTAAAGCGCCTAGAGTTCCAAGAATGGCTGGACAAAGTCATAAAAGCCAGCGAAAGTGGTACATTTCACTGTATTCTTGAAATTATCGTTCTATTGGTTCGTGCGCTCCCTCAGATTGACGACTGTACACCGGACACAACGATTCCTAATCGAACTTTGAAGCTAACCACACAGGAGCTCAATTTGCTGCTTGGATATAAAAAAGAAAGCGAAGAACAGCATGTACTGCAGCGCATCACACAAATTCTAGAAAAAGAGAAACTCCAACTGAGTCACAGACATTGGAAAGAACTCGACTGAATTGGAGAGTTTTGAACCGATGGAGGGTGATACAAAATCACCAGAGACCGCCACCGAACCTCATTTTCCTCAAATCGAAGGCATTGCAACACAATATGCAGCACGTCCCATCTACACCATTTATGAAATGACAGATGATAATCAACTTCGATTCCAGTATTGGTTGGATCCACTTCGAATTGACACTCTGACAAAGGAGGACTTAGCCATATGCGAGCGTGTGACCTACGATATTGCAGATTTAGTTTGCTACGTGCCTTCCAACCGAAACAAACCTTTCATCGGGTTGTAAGCGTGTCCTGCATCTGTCCATCCAACCGTGAACGAACTCCAACAGCTCCTTGCTTCCGCACTCGTCGCGTCGAAGTAGAAGTAGAACATCAACTGGCCGACCTGAGAAGAAGATTTATGTAACTCCAGTCCGAGGTAGAGGATTTGCCAGAGCACCACCATCCCGTGGGGATCTTTTCGGTTCGCGACCCCCGAACACTTCACGGCCACTTTCTCTTCACGTTGATGATTTCCTTGCCCTTGAAACTTGCGGAGACAACCAACAGGCCCGACAGGTTACAATAAAATCCTCTCACTGATGCGTGGATTACGCGTAGGACGCAATCGAGGCTCACGTATCTCTAGTTCAGGTGGCGGCCCTTACAGAAAATCCATACCTCATAGGACCGCTTCACCATCCACTTGGGATGCATCCTTAGCACCACCACAGCATTTTCGTACGGCAACATCGGAACCAGTGGTGACACCACACTTCAGCAGTGATCCTCACTACTCACAGTCTCACTCTGGTGGACAGAGATCACGAGGACGTGGTCGAATCAGGACCTACCTGCGATAGACGACTAAAGTTGTGTTTTTATTTGTAATTTTTATTTTATAAAATTTATTTCGATGTACTCGTATATGATGCGTTCCAGAATCTTTCTTTGGATATCAAACAGACTGTTGATTTGATTTTCATAGCAGCACTTAATGTTGGGGTTTCTATTCTCACCTGCCTTACCATCGCTTGGTAGGTTAGTTGGGGAGAGCTAAAGCTTTAAGGCGCCTTTATCACTACACTGTAAGCTGTGCCCCAGGGATCTAAGTCAGCCTTGTTGCAAAAGCATCTGAAGCTCTTTAACTTGCCGTCTTTAATGGTCCAGGTTGTGTCTCGCTAATTTGTAGGTGGTTAGCCTTTTCTAGAAATCTGTTCTGTCTACGGATCTCTGAAATTGGCGCCTTGCTGGTCGGCCTTTGCTCTTAGCCTTTTTATCTCGTCATTCCACCAGTAGCAGGACTTTCTTCTTTTACTGGGTATTGCTGTGTCGCACCCTGGGCCCCCGCCCAATTATCAAGGCTTCGCCCTTTAATGACGTTGTCTAATAATGAACGGGGGCAGAGCAAAGTACTGGTCTTATCGTAAACATCTTTAGATGACGCTACCGAAGGTTGCTACGATTTGATCAGTCACAAGCTGCCGGTCATAGGTCTTGTTGGCGGCTGGACCACCGGTAGTCCCTACCAGGACTTAAACCACGGTACCATGGGAGTCAGGAGCCCCCCGGATCTCGGTCCGGGCCTGACTTGTTAGAGGTAGGCCCCCTTGTGGGAGCGTCATGGTGGCTGTGGTTTAAACCCAAAATCGCGGGAAGGGTCTTCCTTTGGTTTTCCTTGGTTCCTTTGGTTGACTCAATGTGGAGTTGCAATAAGTGCTGGGTGCTGCGACCCTAAGAGCAGTAAGAGGTTTTAGGTCGGCCTCGACTTATACCAAGGGTGGAACTTGTGCCGGCAACATAGTTCCGAATTGGTATCAAACAGTGAAAATGTTTGGGGAGCGATGGCAAGGCGTATCCTTGCTCCCATGGATGTATGTGCATCCCGTAAGTTTAAGCCCACACGGCAGGTACTTACGTTAAAAACATGAGACATCTGTGTCGCACCCTGTGGAGATGTACTGGATCCCTTGTTCGCAATGGTACTAGTATTTCTCAAACGTATCATTGTCAAAAGGATTGGATGCTATTTTCATTCCTCTTTGCAAACGTTAAATAGTAACGACTGGTGGTCGCTGGTGTAGACTTCTCTTGCCTGGGATCCAAAAAGTTTTTGTCACACCGTTGTTGGCCAAGCTAATAGCCAGGGATGCAAATACTTTGAAAAGAGCTTTTTCCTCGTATCTGTGGTCCTGCTACCCCATCGGTAGTTCAGGCTTTAAAATCCTTCGCGTTTCCTGCACTCTTCAGCTGTGATGCCATCCAGCTCCTTCAAGTAAACCGCTAGTTGTAGATTAAGAGCCCATAGCTATCGACTATCTTCTGTTAATAAGATAAGAAGATACGGATCCACTACAAAACATCAAAGACCAAACTGCAGGTCTCTCCGTGCGAATCGGCGCCGAAGCAACCCAAGTCGGGTTTGTGGGATATTTCGCCCGTTTTTTGACTATTTACGACGAATATTGAAATGGTTGACCAGCTTATTGAAATGGTTTGGTTACGATTTGCAGGAAAAACGAAAGTAGTTGGTCAAGAATTGCGCGACTGCACATACGGACAAATTTGACAGAGATGCCAAAACTAGACATGGCTCTATGTCGCTCGTCTTAATAAATACTATCAAATGAGGCTTTGAAACCGATGAAAAGATTGTGGGTATCAATTTGGATTTCCTGAGATTTCTCCAGGATCTGCCGGAGTGTGAAGATTTTGTCGATTGTGGACTTTCCTGGTTTGAAACCGCACTGATAGGGGCCCATCAGGTTGTTAACGAAGGGTTTCAGACGTTCAGACAGTGTGGTTTCCTTTTTTGGGGATCGGGCAAGCTATACTGAAATTCCATTCGTCAAGCTTACACTCTTCTGACTAGATCTGAGAAATGAGTTGGTGCAACAGTTCCAGCAGCTTTGAATACCTCGGCCAGTAAGCCGTCAAGTCCAGCTGCTTTTGTTGGATTTCAGCTTAGATATTATCTACTTCGTTTTGATCAGGTGATTGGAAGTTTGGGCTACCAACGTCAAGGTTGAGTGGTCTATTCAGCCTGACGGTGGAATATTCTCAGCACCAAATGTTACTCTACTACAAGGTTTCCTTCTTCGCCTCTACTGGCTTCTGTACGGATATTCTTGCCTTGACACGTTGGTTTTACCTGTACCTTATTTCTGTGGTATAATCTCTCAATATCTTCGATCGCGCTCTTCTCGTTCTCTTTTTTCTTCCTCTGTAGAAGTCGATGTTCATGCGTCCGTTCGGCTCGTAAAACTCGCGAACGGGTCTCATCCTTTGGGTTTTTTTGGTGGTGGTCGCTTTATTATGCTCAAATAGTGGGGGTGTAGAAATTTTGCGGTTGAACATTGCAAATTGTCCTGAAGGTAAGAATAAATAACATGAAGTCCTGCTTCGATGTCTACTTCTGTACAAAAAAAAATAAAATCTCATATCCTAAACCAGTAAAAGAGCAAAAAGCAAATAGAATGTTATTTGCCATTAAAATAATCGCATAGCCCTGCCTTAACATCGTCTCCCAATCTGTCCTGGTCTCCGTGATAACCACCCACTCTGAGCATGAAAATCTTGCCACCGAAATTGCCCGATGGCACGTTTAAACACAGCGTATAATACTTTTAATGTAAAATTTACATTAACGATCGCCGATACAATGAATTGTAAATGCGCCCCTGAAAGCTGCAAGACAATCATCCAAATCGGCGGCGGAGTTGCCCGTATTTCTATCTTTGAATTCGCATTCAGTCCCCTTCAACTCAGTACTTGTACGACAGTGGAATGGAGAAGAATGTGTCCCTATGCAGTCTTCCATTTGTTTAGTCCTTTTTTTGTTTTGTTTTGTTTTATGAAATTCCTTTTTGGGCCGTTATCCTGCAATCAACAGTTATGAATGGAGCATTATGCAAATTTGATAGCAATCGTTATGATCTCCTTTTGGCGGAACAATCAAACGAATATGTGGAACAAACACAGCCTCAAAGGCATGCTTTCATCGGGGCAGGACGTACAGAGCAAGTGCCATCATTTTATTCAACAAAAAAACAACAACAAGCGATCAATAATGAAATCTGCAGGACCTTTCAACCTCTCCACACACAGTGGAATGGTTTGAATGCTGTCCTCCAACAATCCAAGAGATGACATCAAGTACACGGTGATGTGTTCAATATTTTTTCGTTTTTTTTTTTTCAATTTATTTATTTTATTTATCTGGGAGGGTTGATATAGAATGCAGAGATTGTTAAGCTGAGTTTTGTGCCCTTAGCCTACGGGGAGCCGGAGTGCAATTGCTTAACAATGCGTAGGACTGGAGTATAAACATCGGGTCCTCCTACAAGGATTATTTTTATTTTTGATTTAGATGGAGAGTTTGCGGGATGGGTAATAACAGGATATCAGTAGCATGTGTGTGCTCTTTTTTGGGGAGCTCCTTTATGGAATTTTGATTAACTGATTAACTTTTAAGAAGATATTTGAGGGTTACTTAAGGTTCGGGCGACCTTTAAAAGTCATTGGACCCTGTGTCGGTATGGCAAATGCTTTTGTTTTGGATGAAAGTTTGCCAACCGAAATCTTACTTGGGATTGTGTGTAAATTACTGCGATGGTTCTACGGAAACTTTGGGTTCCTTACTGAAACATTGACGTTGGCCTTTTTCAAATTGATGGTTGGGTAGTTTCCTTTCTTTTTTTGATTTAAGGTGATACGATTGCTTTTAGGTGAAAATTTGGAAAAGGTAGTGGTGCGTCTGCACATACATACATTTGTATGCATACTGTTGGCAATCGCGCCTTAATCTACCAGCTTGTGGGCATAGTCGCACACATACAAGTTTTAGATCGTCCGTCTATATCGGTAGAATATCTTGAAAATATGTTCCTGTGTGTGCTCCAAAAAGATAGATAGGTTTGGTTCTTGTGCTCAGCTTACATGCAGTTCAACCCAGAAGAACATCCATCACCACTGTTGAAAATTGCTAAAACTGATGACAGAGGCACCGATCTGCCTGAAAGTCTTCAACAGATAATTACAACATTTCAGTGCAGTGCTTGTGAAAATGTATAACTAAGAAACCTACAATTGCAGCACATTGACCATCTCGGGCATAGAGAACTTCATGCGCAAGATTGAAAATGAAACTGGGGCAAGACTTTAAAGTAAAGATGTTGGTCTAAGCACCCATGATATCATAAACGACAGAGTTAGCAGAGTTACAATTAACTGGGCGATGATAGCCTTAAATTTTATAAAACAGCGGGTTCATACGGTATTCTGACCTTCATGCTGTGAGTTGAATGAGCAACTGTGCCTCAATAACTATACTTGCAAACTTAGCCACACTTAGCTACTACCCATTGCCCAACTGCCTTGCGTTGCATTCACTACCTACTTAAGACGTTGTCCCTTTAGGTATGGACGATTTGAACGACTCTATTTTTGCACAAAAGCATAAAAGCTGATCGCTTAATGGTTAAGATAGTAGTACAGTCTTTCTTATGATCCACTGAAAATCATCCTTTCCCAAAAAGTACACAATGGTGCGGTTCCTTGACATCGAGGGAGCTTTTAACAGCAGTGTAAGCTGAAACAGCTTACAAATTAAATTGTTGGACCCACTCACTGTATTGTCAGTCTTGTCATTTCTGTACATAGCCTAACTACAATTTTTGACCGAATACGAAAGGCGAAAGAGTGAGAAACTTATTCATAGGCAAAAGATTTCACTGTCGCAGGTTTGTCAATGCCGCCGTCTGAGATTCGAACCCATAACCTCTTGCATAGTAATCCACGAACAGAACCATTGGTCTTGGTTTCTGCAGCCTGATCCAATTTATTTGGTTGCTGCTCTACAAGAAGAAAACCACACAGTGAAACACTCAGAGTATGCTTACTCTTTCTCACTTATCGATTCTAGTCGATAAGGAGGTGCTTGGAAACCAAAGGACGCGGGATGTGGTGTGGTGGCTTACTTATGCAACGTCGGTCTCTTTATGTCGGGCAAGTATCAAACACGCCAAACATATGACATTCTTTCAAGAGCTCTATAAGGTTGGCTGTTGATGATATAATTGTGGAAGTTATGAGACACCTAGACTTGTCTGGCTCATACTCAATTTCAAACGATGAAGAGAGCGGAAACTCATAAATGGCCTGTTACTTACTTACAATAATTTCTAGAGGAGCTGTAGGGATGAAGAGGGAAAAGATTCTATTGCGTACTAACCTGCTTTAACACGTCTCAGACTTTAGTTACAGTAGCCACCACTTTCAGGATCTATACTGTCTCTGCTCTATGAGGATCACCAACCGTGACAAATCTTTATGGTTCCACAATTCAATAAAATGGGCTATCTCCTGTGGCCTTGGTAGAAACCCAGCAAAGTGACTTCAAAACCCGGGATACCATTGACAAAACGGTCTGTACTAAAGGTTTTAAAAAGTGCTGACAATCTTACATTAGTCCTTGATTATAAATTCATCTTAAATCTGAACATTGCAAATATTAACTCTCTAGGATTAACCAGCATCCATAACTTTGGATATCTATCAAAGAATTTTGAAATAGATGAAAATGGTCTCCAGAAGGCATAATCTTTTGGAGAACCTGATCAGGACTCATTTTGGCTATGAAGAGAGCAAATTTTCTTTGCACCAGGAACCGAACAAAAGATGATTGAAAATGAGCACATCAAATGACTAACTTCGATACCCATCTATATACCTAGGCGCACAACCAACAAGCCTCTTCATTTAGACTGGTTTGAGATGTCCTAACTGCTGAAATGGAGATTATACGAAATAAAAATTAAAATAACTGGAGACTGGTAGCGAACGATTATCTCTTAGCCTAGACCTGGTCCGAAGTCATGCCTTATGTCAAATACGGGTACTCTCTTTTTTGTTTCTATGCTAATTCGACAAGAAAATGGGATGACCCTTTGGACGGTTTTTGCCATAGTGCAGGTGATCTTGGGATAGATTTCTGTGATGATTCTAAGGGCTTGTACAATAGCTTTCTGCAAATTCATCGGACGCCGACTTATGCATCACATTCGTGTTGTTCAGCTGTTGCTGCTGGTTGTTGCTGCTGATTTTGCACTTGTTGTTTGGAGTAGGTGAATGAACGAAATCTCGCTTCTCCTTGACGAATCGTAAGCTCATGCTGTTCGAGAGTCATTTTCGGACAGCCCGAGGATTTGTAACCAAGTTCATCATTATAATGGCATGTTGGCAACACTGGACATATTCAAAGTCCTGGCCTAACAAGCTAACAAAACAAAAAAAAACAATTTATGCGCAGAAAAGCGAATGAAAGCATCAGATTTGCATTTGCGTTTGAAAAACTTGCTTCCCCAACAGAGAAGAACATTAACATACGTTTCGATAAGAAATATTGGGTCAAATTTTCAACCATGTTAATACCCCGTGACTGGAGTTATAACCTTATTTAACACTAAGAGATCGTTTAACCAAGAACTTAAGTGAATCCTTAAATCTTACAACTTAGTTCAAATGGTTGACGAATCAGTCAAAAGCTTGTAGTCATTCTCTAAGGACACCCTGCTTATGGGGATCCAAAACATTAGATATTCATCTTGTTTTTGGTTTCACAGCACAACGAACACAACTCCAACATTTGTTTTTCAAAGCTCGAAGACCGATCTCATGTATCTGTGGAGTGCTACTCGTAATACCGAATCCTTCGACTTTTTTAAATGGATACTCTTCAAACTGAGTTTCATGGTTGAATTTGGTCTCTCTACAGAACCCCCAAAAGCGAATACAAGAATGAATAAATTCAAAGTCTTTGGTCGGTTACAACAAACAAAAATCGTATGCCCCATGGTGAAATGAAGATCTCTTTATTCTTAGAAGTCTATATGTCAACAATATCTGTTGAATACAAGTTCTGGGAGTCGTATAAGTACAATATTAAATTTAGCAAATAGGTATAAATGAGGCCGATTCAACAGAAAATGTTTTTTCATTTCATTTTGTCATTCGTAGAAATTAAGCTGGCTTTTTAGAGACGCTGAGAACCGTTTGCTTGGTCGGCTTTTACATTCTCCTCTGAATATTACCTTTATTCATTGGTGACCTCTGTAAGACTCATTGAAGTCAGCCTTTCGAATGTGGTCACAGCAACCTTGCATTCTCGAACTCGATTGAGAGTGGAGTGAGGATGCAAAAAGGCTCTAAGCTCAGTTGAGCTGTTGATACATACACATATACATCGAGTCTTCCAACTGTTCTGCACAATATAGTTCAGTGTCATAACGATAGTTCAATGACTAGGATAACATTCGTTCCTGCTTTAAAAAATGCTTTATTCCTCAAATAAGACATCAACGTCACATCCTAAATTTTTTCTGCAGCCTACAATATCATAGGGCTCACAACCCTATATGGAAGTTGTGACGAACCAACTAATGTCCTACGATAGAAATGGATTGACTGAAAACGTTTAAAGGAGAACAACCTTGGGATCTGCAAGTGAAATGTTAGGACCTTACCGGGCATTAGCATAGCCCCTTGACTGCTTGACTACTATCACGCAAATATCACTGCCATCCAGGAAGTGCGATGGGATGGATTGGACAAAAATAGGACAAAAAACTATGATATACGTATACTATGGTGATTGTGATAGGGAGTCTTCTCATCAGCGCATATTCGGATGCGCATTTGCCATACGCGGTAGACTTAAGCAAGAAGTCTTGAGCTTCAGACACGTGAGCGAGCGCCTTATATCAATCCGCATCAAAGCTAAATTCGCTAACAAAAGCCTAATGTGCGCCCATGCCCTATAGGAGAATAGGACGACGTCACCAAAGAATGTTTCCGTGAGCTTCTCGACAAGACCCACAATTATAGACCTATTCGGAATAATGTTGTTGGAAATAATACATCCACATTGCTTGAAGGTGTATTTGTCCCCAAATCCAAATGATTACATATATCATACCTTAGCACTAATACAACAGTGGATTCTCTAACATCATTTATCGCTGGCATAATTGATATTTCAAAAAATCGCATTAAATGCATTATGCTTGTAAAAAAAGACGCTGACATGTCTGATTTCTCTTTCCTTAACTTTAAAGCTGCAATTCCGGAAAATTGCATTGCTAAAATAATGCAGGCTTCCATTTGGCCTTCTGGTGTTAGGGTAAGAGGATTTACTCAGCATTCAAAAAACGATCAGCGAATGAAACCACCTTCACTCTCTGCATAAAAAATTCAACAACAAAACCTGTTCCTCCTGCTCCTACTGTTTACGCTGCCGATGAGCTTGCTGCTGCTATTGTTGTTACTAATATGGCTACTGATTCCGTATCAACAACTAAACCTGTTTTCGCTACTAATGATCTTGCCGCTGCTGAAGTTGCCTTTGATATCAAATGCAACTCGTATGTTTTGCCTGTCAACGTTGCTGCTGCTCCTATTGCTGTTGTTCCTGTTGATGTTCCTCCTGCTTCTCCTCCAGATATTGGTATTATTCCTCAAGACGATCTGTCTCTCTATTACTCGTATCAGAATGTGGGTGGTATGCGTACTAAAACCAAGCAATTTTATTTATCTGTTCTGGATTGCTCGCATAACATAATTGCTCTCACCGAAACATGGTTGTACAAAGACTTGCTATCAACAGAATTATTTGATTCTAGCTATGTTCCATTCAGAACAGACCGTAATGCTACACTTACTGGACTGGATAGAGGAGGTGGTGTTTTGGTCGCAGTTAAATCTATTTACGAGAGCAAAGAAATTGAACTATCAGACTGTTTAATTGAACAAATATGTGTTCGCGTTGTAATCTTTTCAAGTTCTCAACAAAATTTTAAAAAAGATCAATATTTATGTTTTCGTTTCTTATATTCCACCGTGTTCTGAATTTAATGTTTATAATGCTCATATCAATAATATTAAGAGTGTTGTTTCGAACTTTGATGAAAATTGTTTTGCCCTTATTTTAGGAGATTTTAATTTATGTAATATTAAATGGGTTTTTTCTCAAGATGATAAAGTTTTATTTCCAATTAATGTAAAAAAAGATTTTGAAGCTGTTGTAACAGATACTCTTTCTGGCTTTAATTTAACTCAAGTTAATAGTGTTGTAAATGAATTAGGAATGATTCTAGATTTAGTTTTTATTAATAATGAGCTTGATGTTGAAATTTTTGAAGATGAAAACCCATTGCTAAACAATAGTATTCACCACAAAGCATTAAAAATTGTATTAAATTTATCAGTTACTCAATCTTTATCTGATCCATTATCTTATATAGATGTAAAATACGACTTTAACAAAGCCGATTTCATTTGCATAAACAATTATATTAATGAAATAGATTGGGATTCTATTTTGTCCCAATCTAGTTTAGCTCTATGTTTTTCTTCTTTTATTAACACTGTCCAAGAACTGTTTGATAGGTTTATACCTAAGAAGGCAAAAAGACGTAGACTGAACAAGCCGATATGGTTTTCTAGAGGCTTACAACGTTTTAAAAATTCTTTAATAAAGGCCCAAAAAAGAAGTAAGACCGATTCAAGTTTTCGAAGCAATTATTGTCGTTTGCTAAAAGAGTATAAATTTTTAAAGACGTTTTTATATAACCAGTATTTATGGTCTATGGAATCAAGACAAACTCAAGATCTTTTTGGAAATTTTTTAATTCAAAACGAAAATCGGTGGGATTTCCTACTAATATGAATTACAATGGTAATGTAAGTAGCGATATATTAGAAATCTGTAACATGTTTGCAACTTTTTTCCAATCTAACTTTGTTGTTGATGACTCTAACAGTGATGTTTTGCCTGCATATTCCGAAGTAGTTAATATAGACTCGATGTTAATATCTGAAGATGAGGTTTTTACCGAACTTTCTTGTTTAGATATTAATTTAAGTTTGGGACCAGACAATATTCCTGCTAAGTTTTTAAAAGAATGTGCATGTAATTTGTCCAAACCTCTATCTTACATATTTAATCTTTCTCTTCGAAGTGGTGAGTTTTTAGAATGTTGGAAAACCTCCTATATTACTCCCATTTACAAATCAGGTCCAAAACAGAACGTGCAAAATTATAGACCCATTGCGAAATTGCAACTGATTCCAAAGATTTTTGAATCAATCGTTAAAAAGAAAATGTATAATGCCTTGAAAAACCATATATCGGTTTACCAACATGGTTTTGTTCAAGGGCGTTCCACTGTGACTAATTTAACTCTGTTTGTAAGCACTTGTTTAAAAAATATGGAAAATAGATGTCAAACAGATGTTGTCTTCACTGATTTTTCTAAGGCGTTTGATAGGGTAAGCCATCGAATTTTATTAAAAAAACTGTCCTTTTTAGGTTTTCACTCAACAATCCTTAAATGGCTGGGGAATTATTTATGTTCTCGATCACAATTTGTCAAAATTGGGTCTAAAATATCTTTCAAAATTCATAACTATTCGGGTGTGCCGCAAGGCAGTCACCTTGGGCCTTTGCCCATATTCATAAATGACCTACCAACAGCAATAAAATTCTCAAATTGCCTTATGTTCGTCGATGATGTTAAGATCTTCATGTCAGTTAAATCTGTTGCTGATAGCTTAAATTTTCAAAAAGACATAAATAATTTAAATGTATGGTGTTCTATGAACTCGTTGGATTTAAATATTAAAAAATGTTCAGACATTTTTGTTGCAAAGAGTTGTAAGTCATAAGGATTTGGGTGTCATTTTAGATCCACATCTTTCCTTTAATTTACACATTAATTACATTATTTCAAGAGCTAATGCTATGTCTGGTTTCCTGTTTAGAAACACCCGTGATTTTCGGGACCCCTATACACTGAAAGCTCTGTTTGTTGTTTTAGTTCGTCCTATATTAGAGTATTGTTGTATTGTTTGGTCTCCGCTTTTTAAAAAAGATTCTAATCGCATTGAAAAAGTTCAGAAACGTTTTACAAAATACGCGCTTCGTAACTTAAATTGGTCCGGTTCTTTGCCTTCATATGATAATAGATGTTTACTTATTGGTTTAAAGCCTATTTCTTGCAGAATAACTTACTATTCTGTAGTATTCGCAAGAGATGTAATTGCAAATCACATTGATTGTCCACCTCTTTTGGCCTTATTTAGTATAAATGCACCTTCTAGATCCATAAGACCAAGAAGCAGTGCTCTTTTGTATATCTCAAGACATAAAACAAATTATGGCCAAAACGAGCCTATAACCAATGCGTGTGTTAAATTCAATCAATATGCAAATGTTTTCGATTTTAATCAAAACAGAAATGTTTTTAAATCTATACTCATGTTTTGTATCATTTAATGCTAATGTTAAATCTTGTTATTTTAAATTTAGATTTTAAGAAATTTAGATGTACATTCACATTTTAGGTTAGTCTAAAAGAGTTTGTAATACTTATAGACATAAATAAATAAATACTAAATACTAAATTACGAGCAATGTCCGAAGTACTCGTATGACGTTAACATCGTACTGGGAGGTTATAACGCCAGTATAGGAAAATAGGACATCTTTAGTAGGACATTTGCTAAGCATAGCCTACAGGATAACACATCTGGCAACGGACTTTGACATATTGACTTTGCGGCGGGACGAGATATCTAGAATCACAGTTGGTGCTGAGAATATGTAAAGAATTTTTCTGCAGACAGAAGCCGAACATCCCACCGTCCTGCAGGACAGACCAGTCAACTTAGACGATGATAGCCAACACTTCAGTCCATCTGACCAAAATGAAGTAAGGATAGCAATATCTAAATTAAGATCCCACAAAGTAGCTGGATCTGACCGCTAACCGGCTATGGTATTCAAAGCTGCAAGGAATGGCTTTATGGAGAGCATACACGAACTCATTTCTCCGCTCTACTCAGAAGAGTGTATGCCTGATGAATTGAATCTCAGTGTCGTTTGCCGATCCACAAAAAAGGAGACCCCGTCAACTGCGCTAACTATAGAGGTATAAGTCTCCTCTTTATCGGACACAACATCTTATGTGCCATATTGTGTGAAGGTCTGAAACTCTTCGTCAACAAGCTCATTGGCCCCTATCAGCGCGGTTTCAGACCAGGACCAAATCTTCACATTGCGGCGGATCCTGAAAAAAACTCAATAAGTCCATGTCGATACCCACCACCTTTTCGTCAATTTTAAGACCGCATATGAAAGCGTTTATAGAGACGAGCTATATATATAGCAAGGTCTAATTTTGGAATACTTGCCAAGCTGTGTAGAATAACGATAGAGAGCAGTCGCTGATCCATCAAAATCGGTAACGACTTAACCGAGACCTTTGATGTTAAAAACGGCTTTAGACGAGGTGACGCGGTATCATATGACTACTCTAACATCATGCTTGAAAGAATTTTGCGGAACTCACAAGCGAACACTTGAAGCACAATGGTTCTAAAGTCTGTGCAAGTATTAGCATACGCCGATGACATCGTGATAAATGGGAGACTCAGCGGGCTGTCAATGGTGCATTCGCTAGTATTGAAATGTGAGCTGTCAAAGTGATTTTAGTTGTAACTGAGGGCAAAAGTAAGTGTATGCAACCAGAAGTGACACACAACATCCACGAAAGAAGATCACAGTCGATAAATATAATTTCTGGGTTCTAAATGGCTTTGTCCACCTTGGCTCTACTATAAATTCTGCCAGCAATACTAGAGGAGAAATAAAATGAAGAATCACTCTTACCAATCACTGATTTTTTGGCCCTATGCCGAAAAACTAAAAACGAAAAACTCTATATAACACCTTGATCATCCCAGCCCTAATTTATTGCGCTAAAGCATGGACTCTTTCGAAAGTGGTTGTTTCGAGAGAAGAATCCTTCGTAAATATTCCGTCCCGTTTGCGTTGACGGGAATATTCAACGACGAATTGGACAATGACATCGACCTAGTCAGAAAACCTCATAAGATGGCTAGGACATGTAGAGTGGATGGAAACGAATACTCCGGTCTTCGAATCTAACCGGAGGGACAACGCAGTAGATGAAGACTTCAGCTTATGTGGAGTACCTTAGCCGACCAGGCTCACCCCGAACTTTAGCAGCACCATCTAAGTAAGTATTTACCCTGGTAATAGTGACGTCGATGAGTTGCCTGCGTTGACAATTATTGGCTCATCATTGTGAGTATGAATATCAGCCAAGGTCGTCCGCAGAATCTCCTTGTACATACTCGTAGGTGCGAGGTTTTTATGTTATGCCATTCATATCTAGAGTGTGGTACCATACGCTTGGATAATAAAATTTTAGTTTGTGGACTTTACACTTTTAGATGGAGACGTCGAAGATTGGACACCAGCTCCGTGTTCAAATGAGCCAATCTCTGTGTACCGCTTGGCTCAGTCAGATGTATGATCACAAGCTCCTGTCCGTTTGAAAACATCTGAAAAATCTCTATTCTGACCTACATATTTCTGTATGTCACCATTAGCAAGAAAATTCTACTTCTAATGACACCATCAGAAATTCACCGTCTTATAGTTTATCCATCCGAAGTTTCGCAAAAGCCTTATTTCCCTGACAAGGAACAAAACAATTTTGAATCAATTATTTCTATCTCGTATCTCATCTCATTGTGAAATTTCATTGAAATCCTATTTAGCCTGTCGTTTTACCCAAATTGTTCTGCCTGTTTCAACTTCTCCTCTAATTGCCAAAGTCTTCGCTTGCAATCAACAGCTCCAACTCTCTGCTTCTGAAAGATTCAAAAACGAATCCAATAAGCATCCTATCTTCTGAACTGAAGTGTCCTCGAAAATTCAATTACTACCCCATCCCATCTATCCTTGCACATCGGAATGATTCCATAACTTGCCCATAATCCCACCTGTTCGTCAAGGTGCAGACGAAATCTTTTCTCATACCGAATGGCATGATGGCTACAAGACACAAAATCTCAAATTCAACATCGACTTTTGGTCATAACTTCAGTTAAAAATGAGCAGCCCACCTTGTAGACATTCATCCATCCATCCAACTAGACAATCTTCTTAGCCAATTTCATTACTTAAGAGGGTGTCTTTAGCAGGAAATAAAAAAATTGCCACTTCACCTCTTCAGACAAGGGCTATTCAACTTTTCAAAAATAATAATAAGAATAATAAAAAAAAAATTGTAAGCATCCTCCATCCGTAGCAGGGGAATCAATAAACGGAAGTCATTTCAGGTCGGCGCATTTAAGCAGCCTTCAAGCTCAACTGTCATCTTCTCAGCCCAATTAGCGCCAAAAATTTTCAATTTCCCAAAACTTGGTCACCTTGCATCTTAACATGGCTGGTGGCAAACTGCTCTCGAAAACTTCAACGAGAAGAGGAGCAAAACTTAAATATCATCTTTTGGATCGCTGAAATTTTAATCAGAAATGTTGTCGAGTGGTAGGGGACGACCGATGGTTACGGACTGGGAGCTTAGTAGGTTTTGGTTTGGGTAAAAGGGTTTGCGAAAAGCTTCGAGTAGGGATAGCGAGCGAGTCATTGCAGTTGTTCACTTCAAAAGCAGCAGCAGTCACTCTACTCAGCTCGTTCTGATTTGTTATGCATTGAAAATTTTCTATTCCCTGTGAGTGGTGAGTGAGAGTGGTGGAAGTGCTTCCGGGAAAATTGTAGAAAGGAAGCGGAAAAGATATCGAAGCATCCCGCAGGACAATTCTCTAGTTGGGCTCTGTTTGGAACATACGTTCGCTAAAAATTTAAATATTACAACCAGAGATTGGAAAATGGGGAAAGTTTTCGGCGTTGTTCGAATATTGCAGTGGATTGCATACCATATTGCCATCCTGTCAAACTGAGAGTTGCCTGGATGAAGAAAGATGTGAGGGAAGGGTTTGTGTTGGGAAAACATCTTTTGGCGTTTTGGGAAAACTGATATTGTTTTGAACATGACGTAACGATTATTGTGGGGGTGGTTGTGAGCTCCCCACGTCAATACTCGTTGAGTGCTTAGACTTTTAAAAAGTTTTTCCATCTCACAGTTTGCAATTGATTGAGAATGCTGATTAAAACTGTTGCTGAACCAAATGGATTATTTGCAACCGCTCTCTGGGGGAATCTTAAAATATTGCTAATGGATGTATGTATGTAATCCGAAAGTGCAATTCCGTAGTTGAAGAGCTTCTTCAGCAATTGTTTGCATTAGCTCGAATGGGTCCGCGAAAATACCACGGCAATTCTAGTGATTAGTTACATATTTTTCTTACATGTTTATGTTCAAGGAAACCTAACGAGTGAAAGGTAAATCTATATAGTACTACATCATGGTCTATTGTGCCCCACCCTGATGGGTATTATTCCCTATTCCATAGCCACACGTCGTATGGAGAGTCTGTTCTCTGACGTAGGTTTGGCGTGGACATTCCCCATAGAGCCCCATACTCCAGACCAGTTTCCTTTGTTAATCTGAGAATAAGTAGTGGATCCATAGTGGCTATGTCCTTATATAGCATTTAACTGCATTTCCCCATATGTTTACAGAATGTGATCTGAAATTTTGACGGACTTTTTGAAGAATATGCTTCTTCTCCTCTAGTAAACTAGTAAGGATTCTTAGCTTATTTTTGTTTAGACAACCAAGGATCTTTTTAAGTTATGGTTCCTTAAAAGTTTCTTAGTTTCTTAAAATGGCTGAGATCTTGGAGATCATGAAAGGTTATAGGACTTTTTTTCTTGTCCCAGTTGACTAGGTAGTTCTCCTCAGAAGATTGTTCCCATCATACGGTTGGATGCACCGGAATCTCCTACTCCTTTGACCTGGTCTTCAGAAGGCATAGTGGTTTCTTGTACATAAGCTGTGCTTAGTAGATTTTCCTCCTCTCTATCATGAATAACTTGCCAGCCAAGCAATGGACTAAAACTTAGCCCAATTCAGCGATAGTACTTATTTGTGTCATCATCCGGTCTTTTCTCGGTTTCTGGTCTTGTGGCAAAGGCAGAGATGATGAGATGATGACGGTTCTTTGCCTGGTGCTGGGTTACATTTCCTTAGAGCCAGTCATTTTGATTTGTTTCAGGTATATCGTGTACCAGCGGCTGTCACGTTCTGGGGCACACTGCGAGGGACATGTGGCCCAGCGAGCCGCAATCATAAAAAGTGTTCTTGCCCCGAAATGCAAACGATCGGATACTGTGGTAACGACCTTTGGGTATCGATTACGGACAACGATCGGATTCCGGAAGGCGAAGACCCTCCTCGACTTTTGAGAAGAAAATCCTCGGAATTCCAGATTCCTCCAACTGAAGAAGAAGTTCACGCGGTACAAGTATGACATCTTGGGACTGAGTGGAATGGAGGAGAATACTGGGAACACTATACTACTTTACTCTGGAAAACTAAATAGAAGAGTGCAACAAGAGTTTTTTTTTTATCGTGGAGGCCTTATAATGACCAGATACTCGTATTAACGGCCAGATTCCAGAGTAATGTATGAAAGGCAATCATCATTTGGTGAGGACAGCTTCTACGATCAATTTGATGCCGCCTGCAGTGTAACGCCTAATCGTGAATCATGATAGTGATGAGACGCCTCTATGCCAAGGAAGCGACAACACGTTATGTGTTCATGGCATTGGAAACCGAAATGGCAATGGCAAGCGGTTAATCGATTTTTGCAACGCCAACCACATAGTCATTGGAGGCACTCTGTTTGAGCACCGAACTACCAGAAGATCAACTGAATTTCATCTGATACGCAGAAAGCATCAAGCCAGATAGACCACATCGCTATTAGCCGGTGATTTAGAAGCTGTCTTTATGACGTCCACGACAGGCGTGGAGCGGACATCAGAATTGAGCGCGACCACCAAGCGCTCGTAATGCATCCATAACTGTCAACCTTGCCAAAATGTTCACTATATCCAGGTGCAATAATGACACACTTCAGGATACCACAGTGCGCCACCAATTCAGGTACCACATCAGCTTAGGAGCGGAAACAATCAAGAGATCTGAGCAAACAACTGTGATTGAACAACACTCTAGATCTGTTAAAAATGTTTCCACATCCGTAGCGCAGAGGTTTATCGGTAAAAGGCAGAGAAATCACAGTGCATGGTGATCAACTGACTCCTAGAGACAGATCGACGTAGTTCACTCAAAGTTCAGACTGCTTCAGTAGAGCAATAGAGAAATTTGAACTTGAACCCCAGTACCGTGGAAAAGAAAGAAGGTACAGTGTAGAGTAAGACGCGATAAGCGCAACCACATCAAAGCAAAGCGGTGCGACAGTAGGACCCTTTATTCTGTTACCAAGAAGCTTATAGGGCGATGCGGCACCCAAAAGCATACTGTAAAAAATGTGGTTCCCTACTGATGAGGACCAGCTCAGAAAATAGAGGGAGCACTTCGCGATGAGACAACAGCGCGAGTGTCCCGAACCAAAATGAACGATCTGAAGCAGCAAACACAGGTATTAGCACTGGCCCTCCTAGCAATAAAGAGATTGCAACTGCGATAAAGGTCCTCTAGAAGAACAAAGCGGTAGGCATTGATGGAATATAATACGTACATCGGCAGAACTACTGAGACCTATTATAGCTAATGCATGGGAAAATGAGCGTTTTCCGGAGGAGTGGAATCAGGGGGTGGTTGTCAAGTTGTCGAAATAGGGCAACGGTGAGTTATCAGAAGCCTTTGATGTCCAAAGTAGAGTTGGGCAGGGTTATATTTGTCACCTTTCTTGGTGATAATAATGCATCTGTGCAGCACTATCGGAAGAAAGCAGAGGTTTGAATTGACAATGACATCTTCACACCTATAACATCTTGATTACGCTGATGATATCTGCTTGCATGCGCACAGGGCTTTTGATCTAAACCAGATGAGTCAGAATCTGGAAGCTGAAGCCAGTAGAGTGGCGCTTAAAATAAATGTAGTTAAAACCAAAATCTTTTGTCCTTCAAGCTTTTTCTCAGAACTTAACATTTCTAGACAGGAGTGCAGAGCTTTTCTTATTTGGGAAACACCATTTCGACTGGCGATATTAGTGGCAGAATCGGGAAGACAAAGCTGCTTTAGGAATATTTTTTAAGGTGTGAAAATTTATGTTTACAGCACTAAAACCAAGATGTGACTGTTTCGCTCCCATGTCGTATGTAGTGTGGGTTCAGTGCTTGGAAGGTAGTCTCAGCAGTCACTCGGAAGCCGCAACCGAATCTCAAACGTAAGAAGAAGGAAATGGTTGTGGATTGGTCACACCTTAAAGCGTGAAGGTTATTCCATTGCGATTAGTCGAGGACAGTTGGAAAGAATTGGAGAGAGCTAAATCACGTTGCAGAAAACTGAACAAGATGGCGCACAGGCGTTGTTGACACCATATGATATGCTCCCGAGGGGTCAAAGAAGCTAACTAACTAACTATAAAAAATGACCCGAAATACTGTTTGCTTATAGGAGTCGGGATAGTAACAAAGAAACAATTTCAGCAAGGCAATCCCAAGGGATCGCCAAAAACTTTGAGCAAAATAACTTGAGAGTTAACTAGCCCCAAAGGACAGTATAAAATTCCTCGACTTCGTCTATAATATATAGAAACAGGATTGGACCTAACCCAATTGTACCAATCATTCTTCAAAGAGCGAAGAAGGCTGTGATACTATTTCTAAATAGACTCGGTTGTATCAGTGGGTATGTGCCAGAAAGTCAGATTAAAGTAAAAGCAACCTTCACCCTCAGTGATTTCAGACCTTAGTTGTTAACAAAATAGTTCCGAAAATAAGAAGGTAGGTATTTAAAGCTCAAGCTGTATGTGTTTGTTACGGTCACTGATAAGAACAAGTGAAATCTTGAACTACGATCATGGAATCCTTGGCTCTGCGGGCTCGGAATCAACTCGCCGAAAGCACAACTTATTATTCTTTTTGCAATCAAATTTCACAATTTGACTCTTCTCCCGTAGACGGGACAGGGATTCAAGTGTCCAATAATGCGGAATGACCAGCTTAGCAGGTGAAAGTCAAACCACTCCTTCATCCTATTGAACGAACTGAGTACAGGCTACAACATATTGACTCAATTATGACTTTGAAATAAGATTCTGCTGTATCTTTCCAATCAGAGAGCTATGCAACGGAAGCCAGTTTCTAGATAATTTGACATTTATCTTCACGAACGTTTGAAATATAGAGGAAGTGACCGGCGGTATTTTTTTCGAATAACTGCATCAACTATGTTCACAACCAGGCTACGTTAGAGGCCACTGCTGGCGTCGAAATGGTACAAAGATTTAAGGAGCACTAATAAGGAATACTTGGGTCACTTTTTGTTTAATGTACTATAGTGTCCGTTGGGTCCCTGGTCACAAAGGAGTGGTAGGCAACAAACGCCCAGATAAGTTAGCTCGCAATGCGTCTGATTTACGGCTTGAGGACCAAAGCATCAAGCCTTCATTCTTCGAGTGGAGCAGAGGATATAGAATGAAGCGAAACCTGAAACCTTTTGACAATTTCGGCAGGACTTCAACAAATACGAGTACAAACCTAGCAAGTTTCTCATGAAAGACAGAGTAAAACTATAAGCGCCAGTCGGATAACTCATAGGCTATAATCTTTCGCTGAAGCTGTGAACACAAGAATTTGCAGGAGGACAACTGATTGTCTCAGCCTTAGCAATCTGAGGCAGAGAACTTCGGAATGATACAACTTCTATGATCTCGAAGGCATATATGCCTTCTTCTCAAATTTGTCTATTCAAGAAGCAAAGGTTAACTGGCGCGTGACTGCCGGAGCCAATAACTTGACACCGTAAATGAATTCTTGACCTCATCATAGACCCACATAAATGTGGGAGGCGTAACGAAGTCTCACGATGATACATACATCAGTATACAAACTTAACTTAATCTTATATCACTGTTCTCAGGAGGGTCTTTTGAAAAGATAGTTCTATTCAGTAAATTCGGAGAATGGGCCATGTTTGAGTCACTTAATCATCGTGACTACGACTTTTTGCCTTATTTACACGATACATCAATTCATTTCACAGCCGAACTTAACGATGGAATCATATATCTTTCAGCAGATGAACTTTAATGTATTTCCTTTAACCTTAAGGAGCACTAAATCTTTCTTCGGAAAGTAAATTCTATCTTTTACCTACTGCACGATACCCCTGTCATTTTCAACAAAATACTTCGATTATTCTGCCCACATCGGCGTTTCATCCCACCCTACAGACCTTCAGTACAGCGACGTCTACGAGTAGGTAGTGTACTCCCATCGTCCCAGAGCGTAGTCCACTTGTCGCACGTAAGGACCACTACAAGCCGTGTGCAAGCACATGGAACATCAGCTTACACTACGGAAATTCTCTATGCCACCATCCTGTTACATTATGCATGGAATAATTTAGCATAAAGCCCTCCACTCCATTTCCCTTTCTCTCCTTGTCCCACATGTATGTGTCCATCCGTTTGGCCGTAAGTTTGTCTTCAGCTTGCTTTTGCCGACATGGATTCCGGGAATCCCCCGCTATTAACCCATCTGGCAATGCTTCAATAAGTAACCATTCGAGGCAGCTGACTCTACCTCCGACTTCTTTAAGAAGTTTCCTCTCCCTCGGAAGGATAGAAATTCGAAGTCCAAAAACGAGAAGGGAATCCTTTTAAACTAAAAAATAAAACTCCTTGATATACGAGTATGTGTGTATGCATGTGTGTACGAAATGATCTGACATACGTTTACTTACTCCAGAATGTCAGAGAGACACATTCATTCAGTTACCTTTAGCTTGGCGGGCGGATACCAGGAAGCGCAATTGGAAGCTATTGTTCCATGTGCTCAAGGTTGATGCAACAACGAACGAGTGATAAGGACTTTAGAATTCGCATTGGTACGAATTGTACCCTTACCTCATCTGGCAAGTGCACCTGACTTTCCTCTACCGAAGGCTTCCGCAACAATACCGTCAGGTACATTTAAATAAGTGAAGTATGTGTGAGTGCTTTTGGGATATCCAGAGAATGTGTTTAAAACTGACTTGTAGAACTTTAAGGTGGAGAATGTTAGAACCAGGATATGGGAAGGGCCCTTTTGGGAATTTGCATACTGACAAGAAGACAACTGTGTTGCCTTTGAAAAAGCAAATCAATGTGAGAGGTACTCGTATAAGAAAATTGATTGATTTACTTGTTTCCACTTGTCTGTAAGTACTTTAAACTTTCTGTTTTGATTTCTGTTACATCTGGATGTGTAAAGGGATTTAAAAAAAAGTATATTAGAAAATATACATAGATATTTTTCGTAACTTATGC
The DNA here is from genome assembly GCA_949129095.1 of Volucella bombylans. Lineage (NCBI taxonomy): Eukaryota > Metazoa > Arthropoda > Insecta > Diptera > Syrphidae > Volucella > Volucella bombylans. The sequence goes on along the minus strand of OX422142.1, from coordinate 20,189,955 downwards.
TGGATAGTAATAAAAGTTTTGTTGATAATTAGAGATCGAAGAAAGTTTAGAAGAAACCTTAGTCACAAAATAGTGAGGATTGCTTAACAGAGCACTCAGGCTTAACATTTCTCAGTTTCTCGTAAAAGGATGAGCAATCGTTTGAGTGATAAAGTGCCTTAATTACTAACTCCCATCATGTCAGCGCCAAGTATCTGCACCTAATGCGAGCGTACCACCTTGATCAAAATGAATAACCACCGTGTGGCGCTCCCATTGTTCCGATTTGAGTTCTGTTTTTTTTTTTTTGTTAAGTTGGTAAATATGTTGTTGACATTCCCTCTAAATCTTAGCGTCATAGCTTGACATTTGCAAAAGTTACGTAGCCAAGAGATTTTTTACAATTTTAGAAATTGTAACGCTGGTAGTCTCGTTGACGATAATGCTGCCAGTGAGTTGTATAGAGGCGGAGGAACTCTACCGAGCTAGACAACTGGCAATGGGCTTATCTGTCGAAATCCCTACGAGACTTGCGAGAGCTAAAATGGTTTTCAGGCAGAGGGTAAGGTTCGCTGCGGGTAAACGAAAAGGAAAGAAAAGGCACAAAGGATACTTGGAAAACTCTTTCTAAGGTTAATCAGAGGCTGAGGAACTCTGCCGAACTGATCAGTGGCCAAATCAAGAGTGATCATTTATTCCATGAGCTTGTCTTTTATACATTTTTCACAGAGCTTTAATATTTAGCTAGAAGAGCTTTTCCTTTGTTTAGCTTGAAGAGCTTTTTGTTTAGCATGAAGAGCTTTTATAATTCAACATTAAAGAGGCAGCATTGCCAATACTACATTTATTTATTAAGTGGCATTGCCTAGTATCAAATTTAATATATAAATACAAATGTTTTGATTTTGTGATTATTGTTATATAAAATGTGTTAAAAGGTGTTGTTTGTGTTATGGGGTTGCTACAAAATGGATTTAAATTTGCAACAACGAACTTGTATTAAATTTTGCGTAAAAAACGGATTTAATGGTGTGCGAACGGTGGAAAAGTGTTTCGGCAACGATTCTCTACAGAAAACGGTCGTTTGCCAGTGGCACGAGCAGTTCAAAAGTGGTCGTGAGTCAATCGAAGGTGATGAACGCAGTAGCAGACCATCGACATCCCGAAAAAACCGACGAAAACATTGATGGAGTAAAAGAAATGTTGGTCAATAACCGCAAATTAAACATCAGAGAGATAGCGGAGGACTTGAACATTGCCTATGGATCCGTCCAAGACATTTTGTTTAATGATTTGAGTTTCCGTTGTGTAGCAGCAAAGTTGGTGCCAAAAGACCTTAATTTCATGCAAAAAAGAGATCGTGTTGACGTCGCAAAAGAGATGATTTGCGAGGCTGAATCCGATCCCACATTCATCAAAAGATCATTACTGGAGACGAGACGTGGGTTTATGAGTACGACACGCAATCCAGATATCAGGCAAGTGAATGGCGTTCACCAAATGAGCCGATACCAATAAAACCACGTCGTTTTCGGGTAAAAAAGAAGGCAATGCTTACGGTTATCATGGATTACAACAGTGTAGTGCATCATGAATTTTTGCCAGAAGGCCAGACAGTAACTTGAGACGTTGGCGTGAAGCAATTCGCCGAAAGAGACCACCAGAATTGTGGGCAGAAAACCCGTCGCACAGTGCCATCATTATTCGTAATTTTTTGACGAAAAATGCAACAAATACCATCCAACAGGCACCGAATTCACTTGATTTGGCTCCCTGTGACTTCTTTCTGTTCAATCGAGTTAAAAAACCACTACGGGATGGACATACCGAAAACCGAATATAAAAAATGTTTCGGGTATTGGATAACACTTATAGCGCTGGCATAAGTGTGTTGCAGTCGACGGGGATTACTTTGAAGGGGACAATATAGATTTAGATGAATAAACTTGTATTTTTAATTTTCTGAATAAATTCCGGGAACGTTTTGATCAAGGTGGTATGTCCCTGCAGTATGCAATGTACTTTCTTTTTGCTATACGATAATTTTTTTTATGTAGGAAAGTACTATATGTCTTCCAGTCGAGGTTTGAGAGAAAGCGAAATAGAGGACGTCGTATATGCAACCTCAGATGAGTTAGAGGATTTCGAGGTATGCAGAGGAAGAATATCAGTCAAATTACTCGAGCTCTGAAGATGATGAAGACCAAGTAGGGGAACCACAAAAGATATTGGGCCGCTCAAAGCGGAAACAGAAAATATTTGGTCTGTCAGTTCCAAGACTGATTGTTCTACCTGAAACCATTCCCTCTGTGCTGTGTAATGTGGATAGGGGTTCGAGTGAATTGAAATTATATCCATGCAGCCTCCTTGTATGGATAAGGCAATGTACAAACGCAAGAATTGCAGTCCTCAAAAGCTCCCAAGAGGGTAAGTTCCGAAAAACAGTGCGTGATGTAGTGCAACCAGATCAACACGAAGTTCTTATGGTGTTGGGCATAATGCTCATAACTTCATATAATCGGTTGCCAAAAATGCCAACGTATTGGTCCGAAGAGAAATCGGTTGGCAACTTACTTTTTTTTTGTTTTTTAAGAACTTAACACTCAAGAAGGTATGCCGGAGCACGTATTAAGTTTTTCGGAAAATGGGATAGAGAAAACGATATTTGGGCTCAGTGGTTATTTCGCTCAGGTGTAGGTCATAGGGCCGTGATGCCGATGTTGCAAATATGATGTTATTTTACCGTTAGAGGAAACATAAAAAACCCTTCTATTCACAGGTATAAAAACATTGCACTTACAAACACGGTACGGTTAATTTTGTGCACCGGAAGTGGTAACATCTGATTAGTGCTCATTATTTTATTTGTTCACATAAATTGGTGTTGTTTTTAAAGTGTGGTTTTTCCGAGAAATTTATTGTTTGTGATATAATTGTGCAATGGAATGCAATAAAATGCAATGGAGTAATTATGGTTTCCTTAACAATGTGACTATTCATAACTAGCTCCGTCAAAACACACCTTCCACTTTTTACCATTTTCCATACCCAACTAAGCTTTGACTTATGAAGGCACGAATCGCCATAAATTGGTCATATATCAATATAATCTCTTATTTTCCTAGTTTTAATAACCGCAAAGTATAGGAGCTCCTAGGTGAACTGAGGGTTGTTACAGGTCATTGAGGAGACAAGGTCCAGTACTAGAAGAATTTTTTTTTTAATTTTTTGTGTTTTTCTTTTGCAGGTACAACCATTCTTTTACCCGAATGCTTGTTTTAAATACTTGGATAGCTTCAAAAAATAAAGAAAATGAAGCAGAAAGGTTTCGGGTAGTGTTTGGATTCCTTGCGAATTCTTTACCGGATGCTGAAAATATCCAGACTGATTGCTTGAGAAATTTCCTTTTGAATCTCTGTAAACGGTTTGCCGCATATTGGAAGCAATTTAGGAGATCAAAAGCTAAGCTAGTGGCTAAATACGAAAACTGGTTAAATGAGACCGAAGTTTGCAAAATACATAGAGCTAAAATGGTACTTAAACGTCTCGTTGGGTCTTAGAGTCCAAATTTGTTCGTATAGTGATTTTATTTGAAGTGAAACATGTTGGTACTTAAAAGTACCGTCGGTTGACAAAGGGTTAAAGTATCTGATGGAGAAGTATGTGGAAACTACAACGACGAGGAAAAGGAATCTCTTAAATCTACAAGTGAAATGCGATACATGAAGAAGTTTGGAGACTGCAGCAAGAGGTCCAAACGTCGCAGATTAGCAGTTTTAACACAGATGGATGATTCCGCTGTAACTACTTTAATTAGCAGTTCAAATCAATCAGAAAATTCTTTGGAATTTAGCACGGATGAAGTTGTTTCATTTATTAATGAAGCTAAGCTTACTAAAAACCAATATTTATTATTAAGAGAAGTGATTCATTAATTGTCATTTCATTCACATCCAATGATGGAAACACAGCACGTACATTTTTCCATAACTCTGATACTTCATCTGAAATAACAGGTATTAGAAAAGATCTTATTGACAGATGTAGTCACCTTCTGCAGAGCCTTTCTTCTGGTTATAAAATAAATTCAGAAAAATTTAAGAATTATGCTTTTGATACTGCCAAGATGCTTGTGGAGGAATACCCTTGGTATAACTTACCTTCAACAATACATAAAGTATTGATTCACGGAGCAGAAGTGATAGATATTATCTATTGGTGAATTATCTGAGGAGGCCGCTGAGTCTTGTAATAAATTAGTCAAACTATTCAGACGCGATAATACTAGGAAACATTCCCGAGATGTTACTATCATGGATCTCTTGCACAGGCTTCTTCTTAATTCAGATCCACTTATTTCTAGTTTAAGAAAGTTGCAGTATAAAAAGAAGTCTGCGGTACTAAAAGAAGTGTTGGATTTATTAACTTTTTGAGCTTTATTGTAACTTTATTATATTAAATCATAAACGATGATCTACAGAAAACTAACTGATATCAGAAGCGTAGCACTGTACAGTATGGAGTTTTAGGCGATCATATGCCTATAGAAAGAAAAACACGCAGGAGATGTGTAAAGTGCTACAAGGACAAGAAAGGCGGAAAAAATGATAAAAGAACACTATTTACTTGCAAGGCTTGTGATGTTCCATTGTGCTTTAGTCTTTTCACTCCTTACCATGTAAAAAACGATGTTGGAATAAAATTTTCTAAGGTTAGGTTAGGTTAGGTAAGAGTGGCTGTTGGAAATACCAACCCACTTAGGCCTATTGGCCCATTACGATGCACGTGGATCTATGATCCTCTTACTAATGGAACCAGTTTGAGCTTATAATAAAGAGTAGGAGACTGTAAACGTCGTTGTAGAAGAAAGCTTCTAGATGAAGCTTTCTTCTCTGAGAGAGAGCTGGACATGTACAGAGTAGGTGGAGGTTTGTCTCTTCCTCTTCCTCGTCCATGCAGCTTCTACAGAAATCATTTGTAAAAGCACCAACCCTTCTTGCGTGCTTGCCTATGAGGCAGTGTTCAGTAATGACAACTATTATGGCGCTGAGATGTTTCCTATTTAACAGAATCAGACACTTAGAGCGATTCAGATCCAGCTTTGGTCAGATCTGTTTGGTCGCTAGGCATGTTTGCCCAGTAGTCCACCTAATGTCTGTTCTTTTATTGGCATCCAGCTTTAGTGTTAGTTTGCACATAGCGATTGGTATACCTACTCGTATACTAAACATGGAAGTTTTTGTCAAACCAAAGTACAGGCATGGTGTAATCAATGTTCTCTGTGAGGATTCCTAATGTATTAAGAATGTTGGCGTGGCCATATTAATTATTTGTCCACTATTTAGTCGCTTTACGGCGAATAGCTGCGGTCGTAGCTACTTGCCTGCTAAATATGTCGAGGGGTATCAAGTGAAACAGAATATCTAATGCCGCAGAAGGGGTAGACCGCATGGCTCCGCTTGTGCATAGACATGCTGTTCTTTGGACTCTGCTTAATTTAATGCGGTTGACTGCATTTTCCAAGGCCCTCCACCAGACCCAGACACCCACCCCGTAAGTAAGTATCGGTCTTATGACCGAGATGTATAGCCAGTGGGTTATGCGAGGTTGAAGGCCCCATTTGTTCCCAATGGCTTTCTTTCAAGAGAATAAAGCTATTGTAGCTTTATTGACTCTTTCTTGAATGTTAGGTTTCCAGTTTAGTTTCCTGTCAAAAATGAGACCCAGATATTTTGCTGTATCGGAGAAAGCTAAACTGGTACCGTTTATTGAAGGAGGGTCTATGATTGGAATTTTATATTTCCTAGAAAAGAGGACAAGATCAGTTTTATGGGGGTTTATTCTCAATCCACAGCGATCTGCCCAGCGGGTTAATCTGTTAAGATTTACTTGGAGGAGTTCTTTAATGGTATTTAGATGTTTTCCTGAGACGGCTATGGCAACGTCATCCGCATAGGCAATCACTCTGCTACCACCCGCTTGTAGGTATATCAGTAGTACGTTAATTACTAAGTTCCAGAGAAGGGGAGAGAGGACACCGCCTTGCGGCGTACCTTTGCTGACATATCTTTTAGCAGAAGTCTCATCCAGTTTGAAGTTGATTATCCTGCTTTTTAGCATTAGACCGATCAAGTGTGTCGTCTACCTGCAGAGGTCACAGCGCAGACGTGATTGCGGATGTTGTTGTTAAAGGCGCCCTCTATGTCTAGGAAAGCAACCATTGTGTACTCTTTATAGTGTAGGGATCGTTCGATGTGGCTAGTCAGAGAGTGCAAAGCCGTTTCCACCGACTTTCCTTTACAGTGGGCATGTTGAGCCGTTGACAGAAGTCTTGGATCAACTTTAGCTTGAATATGGATATCAATCAGTCGTTCTAGAGTTTTCAGAAGGAAAGATGATAGACTAATAGGTCTGAGGTCCTTTGGGACAACTCGAGAACATTTTCCGGCTTTGGAAATGAATACTACATTGACTTCTCTCCATAACAGTGGAATGTGGATAAGTTCTACACAGCTCCTCATAATATTTTCTAACACAGGCAGAATAATATCTGAGGACCTCTGTAGCTCGGCAGGTATTATACCGTCCGGACCAGCAGACTTGTATGGTTTGAAGCTATGCAGCTCCCAGAGCAGTTTGTCTCTCGTAATCAGACCATGAATTTTGGTCCCGGTTGCAGTAGGCCAGTTTGGGCTGCTACTGGCCGCGAGTTCTGTGATTTTGTCACAGAATGACCTCCAGGATTGTCGCTTTGCCTTCCTCAGTTATTTTTTGTATAATTTGAGGGATTCTTTATATGAGTCCCGGTCAGTCACTTTTCTTGTGCTTTTTGCTTCGTTGAAAAGTTTCTACAAGAGTTTCTGAGCAGTCCCAGTACCGATGTCCACCAATGTGACTTTTTCTTGCCTCTAGATTGAATAAGAGGGCAGGAAGCGGCCATAGCCTGATTGAGAGCCAGAGTAAATTCCTTGACTTTCATGTCAAGCTCATTGGTGTCACGCGGGGGACTTGATAGTTCAGAGGATAGCGATTCTGATAGTATTCCTCTGTATTTTGGCCAATTAGTCTTCCTGTAATTCCGGAAAGCTGGTTGCCTGGGGGGAGCATCACTCAGGCTGAATGGGATATATCTATGGTCTGAAAAGAAGTGTTCAGACGATACCATCCAGTTTTTCTAAACTGTTCATTATTTACAAATTGATTTCTTTATTTCCCTTAGATACGGTTGGCACAATACAATAAGCCCTAGTGGGGCTTATTATTAATATTCAGATTTCTTTCGGAGCATTTTCGGTTCGAAAGGGTTAAACCCAGTAAGCAGTCTAGAATTTTTCCCATTGAGCGACAGAAGAACTACCGACGAATTTTTAGAGACTATAGCCAACAGCAGTACTCACAAGAAGTCTAACCCAGCAAGTTCATCAGAGATCTCATTTTCTAAGTGTGCTGGAACCTAAGAAAACTCAGTGAATCCAGCCTTCCGAGTGCCTTCAAAGAAGCATTGGAAGTCTGGAATCAAAATACCAAGCATTATTCTCCCAATTGGTCAGGTGTTCCTCTCTATACTTGCTAGATACTCGTAGAATTTAAAACCATTGCTTATAGGTGACGCCATGATCAGTCCATTAACTCTCACCAACATTTACTTAATTTAACTTGTTCTGTCGCTATTTCTACAACCAGCGCTTCAATGCGTGTAGTATTGCGCCGGTTCAAACCTTTAACTAATGTAACACCAATGATGCTCTGAATGCTCATCAGCCTTCCTTCGAGCTCATTTTCGAACGTACTCTGAAATAACGTGTTCCACCTTTAAGCCTTAAAACTCGCTTATGAAACGCCTTGCCGAATTCTTGACTCCTGCAAACTCATTATAACCTGCAAACATTCAAGACCAGCACACGTCGATATCTATCTTTTCTTCCTCCTTAATTCACATTTGCTCGCGCTGTGTGCAAACATTTTGAGGTTATACACAATCCCTATTTTTAGAACCTTTCCCACTTCAACATAAATTTAGAATTATCTCGTACCCGTATACCCATGCGGCGTATACGTGACTTCCCTTTGTCTCTCATATTCAGCGTTTCTCGCGAGAGTATGTTTGAATTCGATGCCTCCAGACATAGTCAGCAGAAAATTTGTGGGAAAATTGTTTGAAGTATTTGGATGTAATTTTTCTGGTGTTAACTTGTAGAAAAAAGAAGAGAGAAGCTAATAGATATTCTCTGTTGGTAGTAATGGATGTATTGGCAGTTTAAAGTAGGAGTTGTCATCCTTGTGGAAGCCGTATAGCAACAGTCCTGCATTTTCTCGGATCTGAATTCAACCATCTGTATTTATCTCTTTCGATTTTCTTTCCTCCTCCTGTAAGGATCAGGAAAAATTCCTCTACATTTAAGACCATGTCAAAAGCTATAAAACCATTTGGATAAACTATCAACGACCAAAGTGAATGACCTTGTAGAGATAACTGCCGAAAGAAACGAAAGATTACCTCCTCATACTACGGAAAGTAATTCTCCCAAATCCGTAATCCCTTTTACTAAGCATTGAAGTGGTATCCTTTTTACCAACCGACTGCACAACCAACATATCAAAGCTCCTTCTAAGCCCGTCAACTTCAAACAATAAAACACAAAGTCTGCCGCCCTTTCGCCATAAGGAACAAGGCACCAAGTAACACTAATGAAAATTCCCATAAAGTAAGGGGAAAAAAATGCTCAGAAACCGTCTCATTTCAATCCCAAAGTTACTTGTAACTGTTACTGCCAAAGACTACTTCTGCCACTGTCAAAGGGTTGAAATGAAAAAGGAGACATACCAGAAGGTTCAAAAGGCAAAAAAAAAAAACAGCATTTCAACGGTTTTGTAACTTTGTAAACTCCACTCAAAACCTCTAACCCTAACCCTTGCTAAACTCCACAACCGACTCAAAGCTGGCAAAATCATCCACTCAAAAAAAAGGAGAGAAAAAATTCTGAAGTGAAGAACGGTTGCATCTTCCTAACTGGATGATGCCCTTCGAAAAGTTTACGTCTATCGACAAAAGCACTTAAGGACACGTTCATAAATTTTCACTTCTGGCGGCAATAGCGGCCGGAGCTACGATGCATTCACAAATTTACACTTACCCCCTTGTTGGATGGAATATTTCATCACAGATGCTGAATTGGCATCCGAAAAAGGACTCTTTTCACTCGTCCTTATGGATATACGTAGTCTGTTTGTGATGTGAGGCTTTAATCTAGTTCCTATAATCGAAGTTCGTTTCACTATCCGATCTCTCGTCGAATGACGTTTCGCTTGACTACCCCCGAACATAGACGACAGCATAGCATAGTCGTCGTGTCCCAAGTTCACGAGTACTCATAGGTACTATCACTGAAAAGGATTCATCAGAGCCATCCATGTCCTTTCAATAAAACGGTTGACGTATATGCGGATAAATCGACTAGCTGTCGTGTCGCGTTTTTCGTTCACGAAATGAATGGCATTCATAGCAGTCGATGATGGAGAAGGCGATATGCTTGGTGCATTTTGTTGCAAATGCATCCAAACGTAGTTCTCCATGAATAAGTCCAGGCAATACTCGTATATATCATAGATACATTGATACAAAGATAAATAGATAGAGAGAGATGCAAACTCTGTACTCGCACCTATGAGGACAACTGTGCCCGCAGGTACGTTTAACTGTTGTCAGCGTTCCGTTACTTATTCGTTAAATGGATTGTGAATTTTTAATGAGAGAAAAATCAATAAATCGTAAGCACATCTCCAAGGAGCAGAGATACACACGAGTACGAGTATACAGATCATGGATAGAGGAAGTGTTGATAGGCTTTGGATACGTGGCATGTCGAATGACATTCATTTAGACCACATAAGGGTTGATGTTTAATTCTTCGACATGTGCAAGTTTGTTTAATGCAATGTCTGCAGTTGTCAAAACAGAGTAGCCAGAGTGATTAGAAATTTAGTGGGTGCATTTGGTTCCTCGTCGCAAATGTTTGAGTTGAGGCTAGCAACATTGGTTGGAGGCAATCATTTTATTATTTAACTTATCTTTCCTAGCCTAAAATCCTTCATGTTTGAAACTTTTTGAAAAGCCAAGTTAAGTGATGACACCTGGGTGAAAATGTTCCTTTATGTCGACGTCAAATCGGAAACTAACTGGCGATTCTTTCTAAAGCGAAATGAGCTGCAGACCAAGACCACGTCAGCTATTTTTAAAGTATTGCGTTGAGTTTTGAAGTAAAGGTGCGGCTTAGAGTACATTTTTATCAAAAATCGATGCTCCCTTATTCGATGGTCTTCTTGGCCATTATTTTGCGGAAGTGGCTCCAGTCCCAAGGGTGAGTTATTTGTGTTTTAAATCTTCCTACCTAAAATCCATTACCATTATGGAGACATTTTGCTCTATTTCGTAGGGATAGCCCGTCTCGTTTTGTTGTCTGTGGTCATAACTTGTATCAGATAGTGTGTGCCGCACTTTCGATAAGTCCTAGCAGGAATAATAAAGGTTATCACAATCAAGTCCAAGCTCATTCAAGGCTTAAAGTTTTTAAAACAACCAGCCCCTGAAAGCATTCAAAGAATTTATTGAATGAACTCTCTAGAGGGCGAAATACTCGTAGTAGTGCCTCAATCCTCTACTTCAATCTGAACTCTGCAATATTTATTATACTCCTTTCCCCGAGTATGAAAGTAAAGATTTTCGAAAAGGCCATAAACGTAGCCTTTAGGGTATAATGCCCAGTCATGCATAATAATGAAGAGCTCCAACCTTCCTTGGGATATTAACTATGAAGGCCCATAGCATCTGTCACAGTCACAATTTTTCGATGTCGCAGACCTTGTCAGTTCGACTAGATTAAGCAACAAGAAAACGGTGCTTGAAAGAAATACACTAGTGAATTAGTGGATATATATATAGTTTTAAGGACATCAATCTCAACTTGTCATGATCAATGATTATGCAATACGTGCACGATTATTAGGCAGTTGTCACAGAGTGCAAGATTTCTTGAGCAATACGTGACTTCGCTTTATATAAACCACCCTGAGTAGATGGTATAATTACCTTCTACAGAAACTGTATCCTAATGGGTCCATGAGGCAACTCGGAACAGTATTCCCTTTTAAAGCTCCTTCAATGGTCGTTGTGGAAGCCAATAAATTGACAGAATTTATAGAGATAATATTGGGAGGCTTCTTTAGAAATAAGGTGCTCGTTTATGATAGGGAGCCGTCATTAAAAAAGGCGAATCTTCTTCTCTCTCCCCCTACAGACCCATTGCACTTACGTCCGTTCTTTCCAAGGCAATGGAAACGCTGATAAACCGTCAGCTCATGGAATATCTCGAAACACGAAAGCTTCTTAATGACCGGCAGTATGGTTTTCCTAGCACCAGATCCACTGGTGATTTGATGGCATGCCTCACCGAAAAGGGGAACCGAAGAGTACATCAATCTGGCAAAAGCAAGATAGTTGCACTTGATATTTCTAAGGCATTTGACAGAGTTTGGCATTCGACTCTTTTGTCGAAAATGCGTGCTTTTGGGATCGATGACTCTCTTCTTCAATGGATTAGAAATTAACTTTCGGAACGTTCAATACAAGTTGTCTTGGATGGTTTCAAGTCTGACATTCACAAAATAAATGCTGGTGTACACCAGGGTTCCGTTCTGTCTCCGACACTCTTTTTAATTTTCCTCCACCCACAATCTCTTGTCTGCTACTTCTAATCCAATATATTCCCTCCCAGACCCACGTCCCTGCAGTTCGGCTGTAGAACGGAAAAGCCAGCGTATGCCTAAACTCATTAAATTCTGATATTAACAGCTTAACTAATTGGGGAACCACTAACAGAGTAGAATTTAATGCTTCCAAAACACGATGCTGTCTGCTGTCATTAAAGCGAAATTTAAACACTCAGCCATTATCCATGAATGGCACTTGCATTGTCGAAACCGAAAAGCTTTCCATTCTCGATATGTATGTCAATGACAACTTACTTTGGAATGACCACATATTTGATGTCGCCAAAAATACTGCGAAATATCTAGGTTTCCTCAAGCGATGTAAGAAATATTTTACCCCCTCTAATCTGGCCACAATATATAAGGCATTCATCCGCACAAAATTGGAGCACAATGCCCACATCTGGTCAGTTGCTCCTAAAAAATCCCTGCACCTGCTAGATAGGATTCAAAACCGTGCGATAAAACTTATAGATGATACTAATATCAGTGAATCAACTGACACCGTCGAACACCGACGCAATATCTCCTGTCTCACTTTGTTTTATCGCTATTTCCACCACCAGTGCTCCATTGAAATCGCCAGTAGCATTCCGCCCATTCAAACTTTCTACCGTAATAACCGTCTCGCTTTGAATGGTCATCAGTATACCCTCAAGAACATTTTCGGGCGTACTCTAAAATATTGTGATTCGTTCCTAAGCTTTATGGAATGCCTTGCCGATTTCTGTATTTGCTGGTCTTTATAACAAACAAATTGTTTATGTTCACAATAGTCACTTTAACAGTTTTTATTCACAATCATATAATCCTTTATCGATTGAGTTACTTGAGATTAGAAGAAAGAATGTCAGCATCCAATCACACCGGTGACCGGTCTAGTTGAGTTACAAACGAAGATGGTATTCTCCTGAAAAAGTCAAATGGACATATAAAATGATAGAGTGAAACTTCATGAAGCTCGATAGAAAATTGAGATACAGGAAGTCATTTTTCATTATTGAGGAATTTCTTGGCGAATATTTCTCACTTCTTTAAAATCTCAATAACGTCGACACACTATATAAACTTGATAAATAACAAATGCAAGACAACTGATGACACGTGCTAGGGATACTCAACAACATAGCTAGTTCCCATGTAAATTCTCATGAGAACACTCCACACTCATACGTGACTCTATGTGCGTATACTCCGGTCAATAGTGCAGACCCGAGGTGGAGCTTCGGTATCCTGGACGTGAGTTATGTATTTTGTCCAGCTCTTCCAAATAAAACACAACTTATTTAAATAATGTCTTTTTACTTGAAAGTCTTTCACACAAATGAATTGTTGTTTTTAACTAACTTAGCATAATACTTAGAAAAATACAAATACAAAACATTATACAATAAGGAGTTGATAGTTAATAGTTAACAATCATGTTGTTTTGCTTGCATTGCTAATGCAGTGCCCTACCACGTGCGTTACATGTTTCTCTTTGTTCCCTACTCCGAGTCTGTCGCCTTTTCGTTCCTGTCTACTTCTGCCCGACAGCTTCTCGTTTCCTGTCGCTTTTCTGTTTCATCAGAGTTTTAACATTCGCAACGAGATGGGTGTTAAGTAGAGTTTGAAGTGGAAGAACTTTATTGGCTACGTAATAGCACTGCTGGTGGAAATTGGGATTCAACATCGTGAAGCAAGAATCACTTCATCTTTGTTGGATAATATTGGTGTCATTTACAAGTATTATTGCAGAGTTTGGAATGTCATCTAGTGGATGCAAAAGGGTCTAAAGATTCGTTTCATCACTTTATGCCGCTTTTTCGTTTCATCGGAGTTCGGAATCACTTCCTGTCGCTTTTTCGTTTCATCGACGTTCGGAACTACTGCGCAACGAACGATAAAAATGTTTATTTCGAAAAGTATCGTTTCGACCAGCAAAAAGGAATAGATCAAATGAAGTGACGTCCATTTAACCCGGCTTTCGAAAGTAAGGCTATATAATTTGATTCCACCTCGAACAAAGCCAAATGGAAGAAAGGTTCTCCCATTCTCTCTGTTGATGATGAACCTGGTACTGCAAAAAGAAAAGTTTGCAGTTCTGGGGGACGGAATTCGAATGCCACGGGAAAATCCATCTCTCAATAATAACACCGAAACTCAAAATTTGACCAGACCGGCTAGTCAGTAAGAGCGCACTCAGTCAAAATTTGCAACAAAAATAAAACAGTCAGTTATCGCTTTAACGCTATCCAACAAGCAGATTACCGATTGGAAAGTACTGTCGGATGTTCTCTTGTCAATCCATAGGTACATCGAAGAATTGGATGAAAGGTATCGATCTTCTTAAAGAAAAGGTTATACCAGACTAACTAGACGCACTTCACGAAGAAGCTTGGTTAATCCGTCATTGCACTGTCTAAGCTCGGAACAAGACATAATCAGAGCATGATCGTGTCCTTTCTAAATTGTTTGATCGGCGTCGTAGATCGTCTTTTGGATGGTTGAACCAGAATTTTCAGCTACTAATCGAAAAACTGATTAACAGGTCACTTAAGACTAATTTGATTGATTGAAAACTACAATCCTCACAGTCCGAAGCAAATAGAAATAGGAAGCTAATTCGGCTTTCGGAGACTACCCCTATAAAAGACTTTTGTGAAAAAATCGGAACACTGGCTGAAACGAACAAACTGATCAAAATCCTCACTGCGACGAATAAACTCTCTGTGTCATGCTTGAGACTCACTTCCCAGGTAACCAGCTCACAACCAGCTCCAATCAATGAAGCTGCAATAATTAGAAAAGATGACTACACACTCGTCAAATTTTTAGACCTATCAGTCTGACTTCCTATATGTGGAAGAGCATGGAGAGAATGGTCGAGTTTCATGTGTCTAGAGTAGACTCACTCATCTAGTGCTTAAAGGCATTAACATCCGTTCTTCCAACGAAGCTTAATATCTGGGTATCATCCTGGATAACAAACTATTCTGTATGGAATATGTAACGTCGTAACGTAACCCAAGACATGGGGCTTATCGTCGAAGGGAGTCTTTCTGGGTCTGCATACATGATAGATAAGGTCAATCTTATCCTTTTCGTCGGTTGTCTGATGGAACAAGCTTTCACGGAAATACGCCACAGCTGCTTTTACCAGACTCCAAAGTAAGGTCTTCTCGACTTCAAAAAGCTCCATGCACTCCCGACTCTAATCTAGATGCACTGATTAATCCCTTTTACCTTGGTATTTTTATAATGGGCTGCACTCTCAAAGACATCTTTCGTTATAAAGAAACAGTCTTTGGTACAACACGCACTTGAGTTTAGTTGACCTTGGGCGCCGACTATCTATTGAATCTTCTCTTATGGACATACCGGTTGATCCATTTAAAGCAGAGTTCCAGAGCAGCCTGTAAGCCATTAAACGGGGCCGAAAATTACCCGAAAAACGTTTATTTCAAAACGCCCGAGAGCATTATCAGCGGCTTTCGTCAGTGCCAAGACTTCTGCGTCGTAAAACAGGACTGGGATGAGTAGTGTCTTGTATAAAGTTTTTCAGGTTCCTCGAGAGAGGGCTTTACTACTCAATTGCCTTTTGAACCCAAAGAAGACGCGAATATCAAGGGTGATTTTTCGCTCGACTTCCGCGCAGGACAGTCGAATGTACATATCACCCTAATATTTTACGGCACATCTGGCAACTCTGAAGAGTACATATCCTACTTTTTTTACTTCCGGAGATTTAGAGCCTCCATCTGAGTCGAAGGAACAAATTTAAGACGACTATTACGATGTATCGATTACTGTCCATTCCACAAAAACACCGAAATCATCCAGGAGCTCAGAAAGGGGGAAGGAAAATATTTATAACCTTAACTAAAGGCGGAACCATAACAGTAGACACTCGATGGCTTGTCATAATTTTTTTTACGATAAAGACGGGTCAGGTCACAAGGAGTAATGACTTTTATTAGTTGTTGCTATATTTACTTTCCTTTTATTACTCAGAAAGAAAACTTTCTCATGAAGAGGACTACAGGATAACGTGCACTGCATAAAATGGTGGCCACAAGTCTTTAAGTTTTCTCCTGTACCTGTCAGTAGTGGGGAGTTGATACGGTGATTGTGGCGCTGTAGCGATGCTTTGCATTTTAATTGCAACCATGTGACATCTCATCGCTGTGGATTGGTAATAAATTGTTTAATGTCTTCATGCGGAAGAGATTATATGTATAAGATGGTATAAGACAGTTGCGCCTTTCCTGTCGTAAGAAATAAAAAAAAAAAACCGTTGAGCAATATGACATCCCTGTGCTGTGGTTCTGACACTAATTAATGTCGGTTGGAAATGAATTTAAAATAATTTCAAAGTTCCATTCCTTCTAAATAGGTACTAACGTTTTTTTTTTTTTTTTTAATTACTTCTCAGCGATTAACAATAAAATTCGATTCATTAAATCATTGGCAACAGTCTCATTTAACGTATTCAGTCGGGCCGACAAGAACTCTCCAAATTTTGTGTAGAGTATCTCTTTGGGTGTCTGTCGGATTAATGTGATTGGGTTGTCTTCTTCTTCGGTAAAGTTTTTGGCGCAAATTGAAGATGGGCGCTTGGCACTGTGTCTTTGGTTACTTGAAGTAGATGCAGTCGGTCCTGGCGAAGCAGAACGATTACTTTGGTTTGGTATGGCAAATAAATTTTGTCGACGCTTTTGTGTATTTGACGGTATTTCATTGCACTCGTCGTCACCGTCATGATCGGTTAGTTCTTCTTTGATGGATATAGATGGAGTTGTGGAACGTGTTGAACAATTGTCATGCTGTCTTGGAGGAGTTGGTGAATCGTTTAAGATGACATCTGGCTGTAAACCAAGACAATTTCTGTTTGGATGCGGTGTATAGTAGGCATACTCATCTATAGCTTCTTTGGTCATTTCTTTGAGATCGTGTTTGAAGCGATCTCTGGCTCTGAAAAGAAAAAAAAAAATTTAAATAAATATCCGTAAAACAAGATGTGAAACATCCCCTTGAAAAGAGGAACACATATTTTAAAATTGAAAGCTACCGAAGCATGGCTAAGAGAAATCAAATTGAAATACCGCCCACACTAAACAACGATCTTATAATTGCTCTTATGTTGTAAAAGAGATTTAGGGGATTGTTGAGATTGCTTGTTGACGCAATTGCCGTAAAGGAACGTAGGCAGTCTCTATATTTATTATGAGGAGGTGCTTTCGAATTTGATGTGAAGTTACCCCACAAGGGTAACACACAAAATAGCTCATTTTCTGTGGTGCTATAAAACACGTCAAGATATAATTAGGGTTATGGTCATAACTACACGTAAACGGCAATACAAGAAAAGCTTTACTGTTCTGTAATAGCGCCTTAAATGTATTAACAGCGTCTACTAGAACCAAATCATATAGCATATCCCAATCAGAGATATGAGAGTGTCATTCTACCAAACTAAACCTGTGGCAAAGTAATTAACGAGCCTCCCGAGTTGTTTATAAACATTTTAGGTGCGCTTATAATCCCTTGAGCTGAAACTTATTATACAATATACAGTGGCCGAAATAAGTATAAAGACAGTTATTCCCAAACTGTTCATTTTGAGTTGAAGCTTGAAGACCTAAACTTATGCTAACCTAATGTTCAGCAAAAACCTAGGTAAGTGAATTCTCTCTCATACAAAAAAAGGGTGCCGGTATCCACAAGATAAGCTTAGGAACGGAGTGATTTGTCATTTTCAATCAAAAAAACCAGTGACAAAGTTGGGAAATAAGTATAAAGACGTTTGTTGCGTTTTTTTTATTAAAACGGTGTAAAAATATTTCACCAATATTTTAGAAGGTGCACTTACTGGCACTCAAAATGATGCTAAAATATTATTTATTTAGCCATGCCGCGCGGAACTCGTTTGACATCAGAAGAAACAAAAAAGCAATTATTGCAACACACAAGGAGCACGGATTATCACACCGCTCAATATCCACAAAGATTAGACGGGCTGTTTCCGTTGTTTGCAATTTTTTTAAATTTAAGCGAAAATTATGGTCGCCCTAGCCTTTAGAACCCTCGCAACAAAAATGTAATTTCTCACGAAGTGCGGCGAAATAGGCTGAATGCTGGTCAGATAAAGAGGAAGTTGGATCTCCCAGTTACAGTAAGAAGAGTGCAGCAAGTGTTGAAGGCAAATCCTAACCTTTGCAGTATATTTCTTGGAGTTGCCGATAAGATGGTTCAGCGATTAACTCTCAGGAGACGTCTGTCTTACAATACAAAATCCAACAGGAGGCAAATTGTTCGTACTCCCGGTGGTCGTTTGGTTTACCAATATGTGAAAAAGTGCGGTCAATGTAAAGAGAAGCTGAAGGGTATCCTACCAACCCGCCCATGCGAACGCTCCAGACTGTCCAAACGACAGTTCGTCGCACATACGGTGGTGTTCTTTGCCACAGATGCCTACGGGAGCGTATCATTCGTGCCTTCCTTATTTAGGAACAAAGGATTGCAAAAGCCCTCAAGAGTCAGAGGGAGGCTGCCAAACCAGTGAAAGCTGTCGCTGCTGCCCCTCAAAAGAAGGCCGCCCCAAAATCGGCGTCCAAATCTAAGAAATAAGAAGTGCACATGATTAAAGCTTAATGATACATTAATGTGATGTGTGATGGTTTAGGGCGCCTTTGGCTTTTGCGGAAAAATCCCTTTGATGTTGGTACAACACAGAATGAGTGGCGAAAAATACATGCCCTGAATGAATTTGGAGACATTCCGGCTGGTGAACACTTTATTTTTCAGCAAGATAATGCTCCCACTCACAATGCGAGAACGGTCCGTGAATGGTTGAGGTCAGTGGAACACGGTGTTTACTATGGCCTTCGTGTAGTCCTGACCTGAACCCAATCGAGAATTTGTGAAGGATCATGACCAGAAGGCTTTATTCAAATGGGAAGCAGTACAGGAATGTGGATGACCTTAAAAGGAAAATAAACCAGGCATGGGAGGAGATCAAGTAGGAAGTTATGCAGAATTCGATAAATTCAATGCCGAATCGAATTTTTCAGGTTTTCAGGTTGAGAATCAATTAGGTTGTACAAATTACTAAGTTACAATTTGATAATTAAAACCAACAATAATTCCACGTGCGAAGCCGGAAACGTTAGGTGACGACGATGTTTTAAGACCCAACGAAATCGGAGCGGGAGAAGCATTGGAGTATCCTCAATGACAATAAGTCACTATAAAATCGGACATTTCATGTGGTACAACCTAAAATAACGACCGACAGTATTTTGCTATGTGGTGACTCGGGGAGTATTACTAACACAGTTTCAATTCGGTTTTGGTGACGACACCAATGGCTGGATATTTTCAAATATAAAGCAATCAGACTAAACTTGGTTTTAACTCTTTATTCTGAACATACACTGCCGATATTGTTATCGGACCACCTTAAAAGAACCTTATAGCAAAACAAGAGATGAAAATTAATTGAATTGAAATGAATGAAAGGCCTCAAGGCAAATGTTGACATGTGGTATGACTTGAGCTGCGAAGAGGTACCCAGATGTGAAATATCCACCTCTCCTTCGATAACAAAACTTTTACGTTAATTTTGTTTTGTGAATCTTACTCTCCAGAACTTTTCAGGCATATACAATACGTGATTTATCTATTTTTTTTATAGCAGTTCCCCAAGCCGTGTAGAGTCTGTGGCTAAGATATAACCACCATCTATCCTGAGCATGCGGTTTCCAGTTCTCTAGACCGAGATCTTGCTTGCTGATTGAAACGAAGGATCGGTCGCCCCTGTCGTCTTCATAATGGGAATCGAGATTTGATTTGGTTAGAGCATTGTTGCCTCTTCGAGCTAGTGAAGTAGATGTATTTAGTAGATGTATGGTACTTGGTTTTGTCCTCATTTATTCTAAGATCAACATGTTTCGCCTACTTTTCCATTTCTATAAAAGCGTGTATTTCAGAACACTGGGAGCGCAAGATGAGACATGCGACGCCTTCCTGTCCAAGCACTTGAGAAAATTTTCTAGAAGATGAAATAGTACTGCTGTGTCATAAGTTGGGTACATACACTAGAAGCGCTGAGAGTACCAATTTATATCCGAAACATTGTGAAAAACTACTTCCGACAGAGGGTGTAACTATACGATACATACGATGGTTTGATGGAGTACACGGTTACACGAGAAGTAGGTTCGGTCCTAGAACCGGTTATATGGAATTTTTCGCCTTGATCTGCCAGACGAATTCAAAATCGTGGGGCTTATAGAAAACATCGCTCTCATCATAACAGCAAAACTTTTAGTTGTCCAAATATGCAACGAAACAATTTCAATTGTAGGATGTGGCTCACATTAGCTGAACACAAAATGGAAGCGGTATTAACTACAAAGAACAGAAATCCTTGTCCTCACAGTAGGTGAATATGAGATAGTATCCAAGTTAGCAATATAATATCTTTGCATCATGTTTAACTAAAAATCGTCTATTAAAATTTGCTTCGAATATATGAGTTGACAATCTTCGGGGATGAGTGCTCCCAAAATACGTATTCGTATAATGCCGAATACCATATATTGTATGTATGAGGACTCAGGTATACCTGGCATCTTCTAATAGCTAAAGTATGATAGTTACGTCAGTATTACTTTGTGGATCATCAATCTGGACCGAAGCTATGAAAATGAAATCTTACAATAGAAAAATCAAAGCAGTGGATAGGCCTTGTGCACTCATAGTGGTTAGCTCATTCCGCAGGAACACTTCCAATTGACATATGTACTTGCAGAAGAGCTGCAGAGAATGTTCATAGGGAACAGACGAAAGGGGTTATTCCGCAGAGTGACACCGACAGACAACTCATAGGCATACAACAGCATGAAAATTCGTAGAAAAATAAACGCCGCTCCGGCGAGGAACACGATTATGCAAGATAGTAGCACTTGATATTTCTAAGGCATTTGCCAGAGTTTGGCATCAGGCTCTTTTGTCGAAAATGCGTGCTTTAGAGATCGATTACTCTCTTCTTCAACTCAAGTTGTCATGGATGGTTTTAAGTCTGATATTCACAAAATAAATGCTAATGCGTACCACGGCTCCGTTCCGACATTCTTTTTAATTTTCATCAACGATCTGATACTTCTAATCCAATATATTCCTTTGCAGACGACAGTGGGGGGTGGCCGTGATGTAGTGGTACTAGCAATCGCTTCTCACTCGGAGGGTCCAGGTTCGAATCCTGAACATGGCAAGTCAGTTTTTCATTTGTGTAATTGGAACTCAGACAGAAAAATTCTACGTGTGAAGGCGTAATACTGACACGTAGATTTGGCTGTTGTAGAGTTTCAAGCACAGAAAAAAAATACTGTGAATTATACCTCGAATCACTCTGAGTGAAGAGAAAAAACTCTCCGTCCTATTCGGACTCCCACACCCTGGAGAGCAAATATCGAAACCAAACACACCTGAGTTTCAAACCACTACAAAACAATTTTCCTTTCTCTTCCTTCTACCTTTCCTCCCGCGCCCTGGCAACAGTAAAAGGGTATCTAACCCCTTAGGCGCGCGTAAATTATAAAAAAAAAGTGATCTCTGCTTTTATTATTCGTTCCCAGATTCACTGCTCTTCGGCTGTAAAACAGGAACGCCAGTGTATGTTAAGCTCATTAAGTTCTGATATTAACAGCATAGCTAACTGGGAAACCACTAACAGAGTAGAATTTAATGCTTCCAAAACACAATGGTATCTGCTGTTGTTTAAGCAAAATTTAAACACCCAGCCATTCTCCATTGATAACTTATTTGGTGTCATCAAAAATAATGCGAAATATCTAGACTTTCTCAAACGATGCAAGAAATATTTTTCTCCCTGTAATCTGGCCTCAAGATCCGCCCAAAATTTGAGTACAAAGCTCACATCTGGTCAGGTGCGCCTAAAACATCTCTGAAGCTGCTAGATAGGATTCAAAACCGTGCGATAAATCTCATATGTGATACTAATATCCATAGAAAACGCCAGTCAAACTTTTAACTGCTCATAAGTTCACCCCGCAAGCCCACTTTCAGACGTAGTCTAAAATATCGTGATTCATTGCTAAGCCGTAAAACTCGCTTTTAGAGCTATGAGGCTCATTTTCATCCTTATGGCTTTGTTAATCGTCAAAATTGTCGAATTTGAAGTTTAGAAAATCCACGACGTGTCATTCTTTGGTGCGGATTTGCGCCGAAGTATTTCTTTGAAGAAGGCAATAACAGTTAATTGTTCCCGCCAACCCGACATGATAATCTAGTTTTTTGTGCCTAGATTGCAAGATATGGATGTGGACGGCATGTGGTTTCAGCAAGACGGTGCCGCATGATGCACATCCCAAGAAAGAATTCAATTACTACATGAGTTATTTCCTGGTGGTGTAATTTGCCGTTTTGGTGATCAGAATTGGCCACCCAGATTGCGCGATTTAACGACGCTGGACTTCCTTTCCTTTGAGGTGTTTTGAAGTCTAAGATTTATGCCAATAAGTCCACGACCACCCACGCTTTCAAGGTGCAAATTGAGCGCTGTATCAACGAAGTTCTGCCACATTTAACATATGCAAAACTGTCATAGAAAATGTTGACAAAAGAGTTTGTAGCAAAACCGTGGAGGACATTTACCAAATATGATATTCCACACATAACCGTATACTGTATACTTTATCAATCAATAAAAAAGTAAAAAACTTTGATGAAAAACCTGTGTTTTCTATCAAAATTACTTCTTGAGTAAATTTTGAGACACCTTTTAGTAGATTCGGTTAGGAAGTTTTAACATCTTCCGGGAGTATGAGATGGCTTGTCATTTCTTTGTGTTAGGGTCAAGGAATAGATATGAGTGAGTTCTTTATAGTTTAACAACATAAAAAATTAAAATTAATGGACCAAGGTAACTGCCTTGTGTAACACCCGAAGTGGCATCAATTGGTTCAGATAAACTGAAATAAAAATGGACTACGAGGTAGCATTCTTCCATGTAAATCCTCCATCCAAGAGACAAACCTAAGTTGAAAATCAAGGGCAATGATTTTGAAAAGAATTAATATAACTTGAGTGTGATTTTATCAATTACTTTGCTGAAGTTTTTAACAATCACATTCACTTCCTCCTCTTGCTCTAGGGCACATTGTGTACTAGAAACAAACCCCATAAAGTTGGTAGATGTTGATTTGCCTTTAAGACATCTATGTTGGTTCGACGCTAATTTCCAGTGAAAGAACATTACGTCATAACGTTACTTCTTACATACATAACATATGTATATTCAGTTCTATTAATTTAGTACAATACCCTCGAATCTTCGTCATCGAAATTGGTATTCCCGACGTAAATTCGCTGTAAATCGCATTTCATCATTTTTTTTTTAAATTATTTCGCGTAAAATAATAATGACCGATTAAAATAAAGAAAGTTCCTCCAATTCTGAATCTGCACGCGTGACCAACACACAAAGTCATGAATATGGCAGCAACGAGGGAGAGAGAAGTCATGCATATCTCATTAAAAATATCGCCCTTCAGGGCCGAAATGCCGGAGATCTGATTCGTACAGATCGAGGCGTCAATAACTTTCGACTGCTCCAAATTTAACACAGTAGTGGCATCTATGGATGCAAAGATGTCGACTTAGGAGACAAAAAACCGCCGGAAACTCTGCCGGAGACGAATTCCTGAAAAACATCTGAATGCTACTCCTACCTCCAGAGGCTAAAGCGATTATAAATAGACGCGTATAAGAACCACGATGTCAAAAAATTCGACCAAGTTGCGGACAATATTATGGAACAACAAAGAGCTTTTCACCAAATACCTGTCCAGCCAGAAGATATACCACAAACGCCCATCACAACACCTTTCGGTCTGTAGAATGAATTTAAATTTAAAATGACTTTCGGGTTGCGGAACGCACCACAAACGATGCAGAGGTACATTCACAAGGCACTTCGAGGACTGGAATTTGCCTTTACCTATATCGACAACATCGTCGTTGCATCTTCAAGCGAGATTGAATACAAGCAACATTTACAACAGGTTCTTTGCGATTGCATGAGCACAATCTTAGAATTAAGACTGCTAAATGCTGTTTTGATCAAACAGAAGTTCGGTTGTTAGGCCATCTAGCTAATTAGTATGGTGTCAAACCTATCACAGAAAAAGTTAACCACATTTTTGAATTCGAAAAGTCCCATATAGCCAAAGATGTGAAGAAATTTCTCGCCCTGATTAACTTTTACAGAAGATTTATACCACACTCCGTCAATAAATCAAGTCCCTTTGCAAGCACTTGTAAATGGAAAGAAAAAGAATGGCATAACACCCATCAATTGGACCCTAGAAGCAATCGCCGCTTTTGGAAGATGCAAATCTGATTTAGCTTCCGCTTCACTGCTTGCTCATCCAGTCCCTGACGCAGCGTTGTGCCTATTGACCAATGCTTCCGATATCGCAATTGGAGCTTTTGTAAACCAAATATGTGACAACGTTTCGCAACCACTCGGGTTTTTTCAAAAAAACTAACCGCGAGGGAACAGAAATATAGCACTTATGACCGTGAGTTCTTAGCTATTTACAAAGTTGTGAAACACTTCCGACATTGGTTGGAAGGAAGGTCGTTTGTTTTAATTTTCACAGACCACAAGCCATTAATTTTTATGCATACAGTCAAAACTCCGATAAAGTATAGCCGAAGCAATTGCGACAGTTGCACTTTGTCAGTCGATTCTCTACTAATATATTACATATTCCTGGCCCACAAAACCAAGTAGCCGATTTTCTCTCAAGAATAAATGCTATTGACGCATCGAAACCAGTCGATTTCGTATCATTATCAAAGGAATAACTGCAAGATGAGGAGTTGAAAGCCTTACTCACACAAGGTAATATGTCTAGTTCATTGCAATTAAAACAGCAAAGGAATACCGAGAATCTGGCAGTATATTGCACTAGAGAAATCGTCATCAAAAGCCTCACAACCTATGATACCCTGGTATAAGAGCTACTTACAAACTCCACAGAGATCGATTTGTTTGGCCTACTGTTTGGTAACAGCTGTATGCAATGACAACGATCAAAGGTCAGCCGTCATAATACAGCTGGAACTCTTCCATACAGTTTGCCATCTCAACGTGTTCTCATATAAATCTGGACATCATTGGATCTCTACCAACATCGAATGGATACAAACATCTTTCTAAAATCATAGGCCATTACACTCGCTGGTCAGAGGCATTCCCTCCGGAGAACATTAAGGCAGAAACAGTAGCTCAGTGTCTAGTCCATGGTTGGATTAGTCGTTAAGGCGTGCCACTCCAAATTACAACTGACTTAGGCAGAAAAATCCAATCTACGCTTTTTTTCGGAACTCAACAAAATCTTGGGAACTAAACATTGCAGGACGACGGCTTATCGGGATAATCGAAAGATGTCACCGCTCTCTTAAAGCCGCCCCTATGTCCGACCAAACAATAAACTGGTTCGAAATATTACCACTTGTTCTACTTGGACGGCGAACTTCTTTTAAAAAAGACTTGGACGCCACCCGAGCTGAACTTTTATATGACGAAACACTTCACCTACCTGGAGAGTACCTTACTGGGTATTCCAATAACATGTCTTCAAAAGATTTTGCCAAGGAGCTACAGAAGGCCATGCCAATTTTAAGACCAGCTAACACCTCATACCATGGAACACAAGAAGTATTCATTAATAGGAAGCTGTACTCATGTTTTCGTAGGAACTGACAGTGTTCGTCGTCCGCTTCATCAACTATATGAAGACCCATACGTAGTCATACGCACACAGCCGAAATATTTTTCATTAGAAGTTAGGCTACACGTGTTTTTAGTATTATATTTGGTTTTTCCCTCGAATCTTCGTCATCGAAATACCTACAATGATTCCAAGGGTGCAGGACAGCTTAACATTGGCTCGGCAGTTGGTAATATCCTTTTTGTCTCCTTTTTTATGAAAAGTAAGGTCGTTTCCAGAGACGCCTCTGGAAGATCGAAAGTCTGAACGTACTTTTATATTATTGGAATATTTTTTCATACTGATGGGGTGCAGAATTTGGAACATGCAAGGGAACACACCTTGTAGTCTTAAAAGCACACGAATCCCAACAATTCTTTTGTTCGATTTCATAGTATTGACGTTCGAAAAGCAAAACCCTCAAATCTGCAAACAATCAATGTACGTTACTTCCTGTCTTAAATCGTTCCTGACATCTTCTATTCATCTCTCATCATATCTCTCTATATCATAGGATTTTTGTTTATTGTAATGCCATCGTGTTTGTATTCTGGGAAAATGTTGTTTACACCGATTAGCAATTGACGAATATGCCGTCGAATTTGTTGACTCAATTTCAAAGTAATTGTATCAAATTTGATTCGCTTATGCCTACATTTAGTTCCGAGAAAACAGGCAAACATAGATAGTACTCGTACGCGCACATACAGTGGTGGACATGAATTTAGTACACATCACACTAGTGGAGTTGTTTGAAATTTTCTTTTCTTTATTTTCGTTGAGTAACGGAAAATTTCCATGAATTCATTGACAGTCAACAGTGGGGAAAACAAATCCTTTCCTTTAAATGTTTTGGTTTGGAGAACAACGTCGAATGTTGTCATGTTGGTGCTCAGAAGAAAAACGAGTGCTCATTTTGCAGATGCAAACAAAACGTCGGATAGTGTAAGAGATTTCTAAGCTATCATATACTCGTAAGTGCTCCAGGAACATGGTGAATAACGCACTTCTGCATCCTGAACTTTTGGAGTGACGCAAAACCTTGAAAAAAAATACCCCGCGCGGGAAAATCAAAGAGAAGATCAAATATTTATCGCCTATCAACCAATTCCAATCGAAGCGAATTAATGTTGGAACACGACGACGTAACTGTAAGAAACTACTCTTATGCAAAAATAAGCTTGAGAATCCGAATAGAATTTGCCAAAGACCACCTGTTAGCAAACCAATTAATTTTCGGAAAAATGTGCTTTGAAGAGATGACTCCAAGTTTTGAAGTCTCGGATCTGATGGAAAAAATATGTTTGCCGTCCACAAAATAAGCAATACGATCCAAAGTACACAATTAAACCGGTCAAGCCCGTTGATGGAAGCGTAATGGTTTGGAATGCTCCTTATTGGCATGGTACTTTTATTTCTAGTCCATTATACTCCTTATAAGTTCCTTCGAATGGAATCTTCCAGTCTTTCGAAGAAGGATGAGTAAGCGCTTCAGTGATAAAGTACCCACAGCACCAGCACCCACCGACGACGAGTACCTGCAGCCTGATGAAGTGAAGTGCCCTTTCACGACGCCGCTGAGGGACAGCAGGAAGATCGAGGACCTCTTAGAGATGTCGGGAAGAAATTTTTTGGTCTGCCGGCAACCATGCCATCTGCTGTTGTATTCATATGAATCCCAACTGGCAATGGAAACCGTAACCGAGAACGCAGGCAGATTTAACGTAGGTTCGGGTTCAGAAAAACTCTCCTCTGAGACTTGCTCAGCAATTTCCCGTGATCCCATTATGACCGGGGACCCGGATAAGACTCGGTAAATTTAACCTTCCGACTGCGTTCAGTGATGTCTTGCATTCCCGAACCAGCTTGGAAGTCGTAAGAGGGTTCAGCAAGGCTCTAAGCGCAGTATGGCTGTCGCTATAGGTGCAAATACCCTGTCCATCAGCTCGTTGCAATCAGGATTGAGTATATCTCCGCTTGGAATACAGATGCAAGTTTTTCTAACGAGGAGTGAAGTCTAACGTTGTCGTCCTCCAAAATGATACCAGCTCTGGATGTTTGGGCTTTAGAACAGACCGTAAACATGATCCAACAAACAGTAAGGCTATACATCTGCGTATGTTTCAGCATACACGTCAGAGCCTTGAGGAGCCAGTCGACTAACATGCACCATAGTAGTGGAGATAGAAAGGCGCCTCTCGCTCAACCCTGTTTACCCGCGCCATCACACATTGGCCTCAGTCAGCATACTTCATCAGTGTCCTATTCCCCTGCATTGGTTTTATCCATCGTCTACGCCGTGATGTCTGGCTACACATGCCGTCAAAAGCTGCGTTGTCGAAAGCACCCTTCCTTCTTGTCGTGTACACCTTCAATTCTGCCTACCAGATTCTGAAGCGCACTCTCGCAAGATCTCCCGCGTTGGTAAACGTGTTGCATCGTAGACAGAGGATACATTCTCAAGTCAGTTTTGCACACACATTGATTTTCACCATTTTCAACATGTCAGACTTATAGGTCTGAAGCTCTTGGCGAGCGTGTCCTCTTTTCCGATTTTCGGTACATGGGTATGTCATCGGTACAGGGCGACTTGAAGCCATTAAAGGAAGCAACATCGTGTTTAATGGAAGTCACCACAATCGATGAGATACGAGTATACCAGCTACAGCGTGTTGTGTTATTCAGCTCATTAGCAGCTTCGTTAATAGGAGTTGGTTCTCATTAGGTTAGGATTAGGATTGGGCATAATATTGGTTCCATAATAAAAATGTACACAAAAATAAGACCAGTGTGGTTTTACTGCGGACCATATGATACCATTTGCACGCACGGCATGCCATTCCAAAGCAGCGATGTAAGACTTTTGTGGAAAGTTTGCCAAAAAGAATCACTGCCGTAATAATAAATAAACGATTTCCTACTAAGTCGTACGTTCCAGGGGCTTTCCGTACCCTTAAAATGTTTGCTCAGCACGGGCGAAGGGACGTTAAAGAGGAAAGAAAAAGAGATAGCGATGTACGAGTACGTTGGTCTTAAATGTTTGCAAGTTATAATGACAAGGAAATAAAGAGCTCGGCAGGGAATTCCATAAGCGAGTTGTGCGGCTTAGGAATGGTATTTCAGAGTACGTCCGAAAATGGGCTTGAGGATATACTGGTAAGCATTCATAGTGAGACGGCGGGTATTATGGTTGAAAGTTTGAAGGGGCCAAATGCTACTGGTAATTTTGATGGAGCAATGATTATGAAAATAGCGATAAGGGCCATAGGAGTTATTCCTAATTTCCTAAAAGAGGTATCGGCCACCGAATTTCGAATGAGGGACAAAATTTCCCCTGGTAAAATTTGATATCGTACATAAAATTCCCTTCGTGATGCCGATGTTTTTCCACTGTTTTACAGCTGGCAGAATTGTGGGATTTATAGCAGGGATAAGACGACGGTGTATTTTTTAGGCCAAATTCAAAAAGATTTATGATATGAAGGTAAAATAAAATTATATTTTATTTAACTTAAGGCCGTGCTCAACAAATCAAAAACAGTTGGAGACTATGATAAATATATTTCAAGAAAATCGAGCCATTACCAATGGTTTTACAGAAAATCGACGCAAAGAGAATAAAAATTTGATTAAAAAGTTAATGGGACATGAGAAAATGCCTCTGAAAATGACGATTGTACTAGTCCCAAACTCATGTTCGTACTATGGAGGGAGCAGCAAATGGCCCCTTTTTTATCTTTATAAAATCTGTCTAGAAAGTCTGCCAAACAATTTCTAATTATAAATAATAAAAATACTTTATTATTTTATAATTTTATTATATTATATTTTGCAATGCTATTCCCAGCGACTTACGAAGCTTGGGGCAGCTTGAACGGGTTGCAATTATTCCCCAATTTCGTCATATTAGTCTTATTTTATGTTTTTCCAGCTTTTTCTGTTCCTCGGGAAGGAAGGTAAATGCTATGCTATGCACGTTTTATTTTATTTTTTTCATTATAACACGAATCAAGAAATATTAGTAATCAATACGTCCGTTCAATAATCACAAGGGTAAACGGATTTTGGCAACTGACAACATATTCGAACTTAATTTCGCAAAAAAATGTTTGCATTCCGGGAGAAATAAATTCAGATGGAAATTCACGATAGGAGGAATTTTTTTCCCGGGAACGAAAATGTGCGAGGGGAATCTCATTTCCTTCGGAAATGATGATAGCGCTGATTACGTTGGTGTTCAAGGGTGTCAATTGACTGAGTGATATTAGCATCACCTATGAGTTTTATGGCACCAGAAATGGTTTAGGGGCACCCAACCATATGTGAGCATTGTACTGCAATTTTGGGCGGATGAATGCCTTATATATTGAGGCCAGATCAGAGGGGGTGAAATATTTCTTACATCGCTTGAGGAAACCTATACATTTTCTCATTTGGTGAAAAGTAAAAGTTTTTCCCGCTTTGAGTATGCCCGGACATACGAGTATTGTATGTAATAGTTCATCGAATTTAAAAGTTTTTTTAAGAAAAAGAAAAATTAAGGAAAAAAACTTGCAAACAAAGATTGTTTTGCCTTCATTACATTCAAAAAGATTCTTCCAAGTGCTGGCGCCAGGACGACGAGGGACCAGATAAGAACGATAGGAAAAAGAATTTAAATAAAACAACAACGGTGTGAGATATAACATTGATTCTGGCTTTATTTTGAAGCTACGTTCATGCCATTATGTGTGAAATAGCATATCGTTCAAATGGCCACCTCGGCTTTGCTGGCAGTGTTTCAAGCGTCGGTCCAATTTTTGATGACTCGGTCCAATATGTGCGGGTTACCCAGCAATAGCGTGTTGAATGTTGGCCTCAAACTCATTCAAATTAAAAGAACTTGACGTAGCCCCAGAGAAAATAATCGAATGATGTCAAACCGCATGATCGCGGCGGACAAATTTCTCCTTCACAACTTCGAGAGTTGATTCGCTTGTATGGCATGTAGCGCCGTCTTGTTGGAACCACAGCTCGGATATATCGATGTTGTCGAGCCACAGAAAGTCGATTAACATCGCTCTATGCCTGAGACCATTGACGGTAACAGTGTCTCCATCGTCATTTTGAAAGAAATAAGGTCCGATGATGCAGCCATGCTATAAACAGTCAATTTCTGTGGATACATTGATGCTTGGCCGAACACTTGTGGATTGTGTTCGTTTCCATGACAGCAATTTTGCTTGTTGACATAGCCGCTGAGCCAAAAATGCGCCTCGTCTGAGAAGATGATTTTTTGGTCAAATCTGGATCTCCGGCCAACATTTCCAGTGCCCAATTAGCGAACTGACGGCGTTGTCTATGGTCGTCCGCCTTCAATTCTTGCGTCAGTACAATCTTATACAGATGTAGGCCCAAGTCCAACGGCAAACTAAGCCGGTTAACTCTCTGGCGATGCCCAATTCAGCTGATCGGTGCCGAATCGACATTTCTGGGTCTTATTCGATACTGGTCGCTACGGCGGCTATGTTTTCTTCATTTCGCACCAATCTGTGCCTGCTCGGTGGCTTAAGATTCAAAAGAGTGTACTCACGCTCCAATTTTTGAACGGTGTGACGAATTGCCTGCACACTGAAGCCATGATGACGACCGACCTCAGGACGAAATTCACGTTGCGTATTTAAAACTGAGCCGGAATTTTAAATTTTGACAGCTGGATATCATCGGTAATTTTGACCGCTGCTGAAACATAACAGTTGGAAAAACTACCATTGTTATCTGGTCACCCATTACAAGGTGCGTTCCAGGGTTAAAAAAGAACTTTTTAAAAATAAGAACAACAAAAAGTTTTCTTGGCAAAACCGATTTATTTTATTCAAAATAGTCCCCTTCCGACTCAATGCAACGGTTTGCACGGTCTAAAAGCATATCGAATAGGTATTTGTGATCGTCGGCCGAGATGGTCCTTCAAGATGTCAGGATTTGGCTTCTACGTTCAAAAAACGCTTTCCTTTAGTCGACAAATGCATTTTTTCCAAAACGTTAAAGTCTCACGGTGCCAATTCAGGCGAATACAGGGAGCAGCTGACAATCAAAATGCGATTTTTAACCATAAAATCGGTCACAAGTATCGAATGATGATATGGCGCATTATCGTACAGCAAACGCTAACTTCCTTCTGCGGGATATTATGGCCGAATACGATACACCAAACGCTTCAAAACACTGAGTGAGAACTGTGCATTAACTGTTTGGCATGGTGGAATGTCGTCAAAGTCTTAGGAATCGTAAATACAAATCAACATTGTCTTCACTTTTGACTTTTAAAAACGATACCTTTTAGGTTTGGACTCGTCTGGCGCCTTCCACTCTGCGATTGGTTTCTGGATCACACCAAGGAAGTTTTTGTTCTTTTTTGCCTACTTTATGATGTCCTTCGAATAATGAATTTTGAGCAATTTTTGGTCAGCAGTCATTTTTGTACTGATGGCACAAATATACTATCACTTCAGATGCAATAACTCCGCTTCTATTCGTCCAAATATAATGAAATTTTGATAGTACATCAATGAAGATTATGACACTGAAGATACAATAAAGGCATTAATTGATGCAAACCAGCGAATAAAAACTCCTGAGATCGCTGAGAGATTAAATTTATCGAATTCGACCATTCGTGAATTCAAGAGAATGATCCATTTTTGAAGTTCATCATCACAGAGTCTCGTCCCCCAGGTTGTCTATAATAATGTTGAACACAAGAGGTCATGGAGTAAAACAGATGAACCTGCTCAAAGCACTTCGAAAGCCGATATTCAACAAAAAAAAGGTCTGCTATCTGTTTCCTTTGATTTGAAAGGAATCGTTTTTCTTTAGCTTCTACCGGACAACACAACAATCAATTCTGAAATGTACTATCATCAGCTGGATAAATTGAATGATTCACTTAAGCAGAAAAGGTCAGACATGATCAATACACAAGGTGTAGTGTTCCACCAAGATAGTGCGAGACCTCATACAAGTTTGGTAACTCGTCAAAAGCGTTTACGGCTTGGATGGGATATATTGCCATCATATTCTCTAGATCTAGAATCGTGTGATTAACAACACAGTAGAAATATTTATTTTTAGAAAGTCCTGTTTACTTTGGAACTGACTTTGTTTTAATAAAATTGAGTTATTCATTAAGTTTGGATAGATATATGGTTTTCCAATAAGGACTTGACAACTTTTTTTTAAAATAAAACGCAAACCATTTGAGATATTTCAAAAACTTTATTATCGGCTTGAAGTACAATCAAAACATTTATGAATGGAATTCGACTTCTTTCATATGGCCACCGCGGGCACGTTAGCAGCGGTCGATTCTTTAGACCCAATTTTCAACGACTCGGCCACACATTTCGGCCGAAACGGCCGCTATTTCGCGTTCAATGTTGGCTCTGAGCTCTTCCAACGTCGAATGCGTATTGGCATAAACCAATGACTTAACGTAGCCCCACAGAAAATAGTCAACCGGCGTTAAATCGCATGAACGAGTCGGACAATCGACTGGCCCATTTCTTGAGATAACACGCTCACCATACTTACTCTTCAATAAATCGATTGTAGCGTCTGCTGTGTGGCTTGTGGCATCATCCTGTTGAAACCACATGTCGTCCAAGTCCATATCTTCCAATTCGAACCAAAAATAATAGGTGATCATGGCGAGATAACGCTGGCCATGCACAGTAATGTGACGATCGTTATCGTCGACGAAAAAATATGGCCCAACAACGCCGCCGGCATGCAGACCGCGCCAAACAGTTATTTTTTGTGGATGAAGTGGTGCTTCATGAAGCACATGTGGATTTTCACCCGACCAATAACGCATATTTTGCTTATTGACGAACCCATTGAGTCAAAAATGAGCTTCGTCACTGAAGATGATTTTGCTATGAAATTCATCATCTTGGCGCATCTTCTCCAGAACCCAATCGGAGAACGTAAGTCGCTTCAAATGGTCCATCGGCTTCAATTCTTGAGTCAGCTTGATCTTGTATGGGTGTAAACCAAGATCCTTACGCAAAATACGCCACAATGTGGTCTGAGCGATGCCCAATTTTTGCGAACGCCGTGGAATTGACTGATTTGGATCGTTTGCTACGGACGCCTGAACGGCAGCGATATTTTCGACACTTCGACCAACCCGTTGTCTCACTGACACGGCAACATCACACGACGAATATGTAGACTCAAATTTTTGCACTAAACTTGTTATTGCCTGTCTACTAGGGCGAGAATTACGACCGAAAATTGGAGTTAACGCTCTTAAAGTTGCAGCCACCGACTCTGAATTTCGGTAGAAAATTTTTATAATTTGCTGACGTTGCTCGTTCGTGTACTTTACCATGATGAAAATGTTGAGTTTACTGAATAAATTGACAGTGACAGTTTGATGATTAGTGAAAGAGTGCATTCACAAATTAAATCAAAATTGTCAAGTCCCTATTGGAAAACCCTTATATAGGATCCGCCATCTAACGTTCTTTTTTTTTTTCAACTAGTGCTTATTTCGTGAATGGTAACACTTAGCTCATGTCTGATTTGACAGATAATTAGTTTTATCCTTCCGCTGAACGAATATGGTTGGGTACACGCTTGAACAACGCTGGAAAATATTGCGACATTACTTTGAAAATCATGGTAATGTTGCAGAATATGTGCGAAAATTGCGTACGGATTTTGGAAGAAGAGAAGCACCGTCAGGTCCGTAGACATCATTGAGACGAATTTTGCATAAAGATCTTGGTATGACGCCATACAAAGTCCAATTGGTTCAGGAGGTGAAGCCAACTGACCATCCAATGCGTTTTCGCTTCGCTAAGTGGGCCTGCGATCGACTTAGAGAAGATGCCGATTTTGCCAAAAAAAATCATCTTTTCAGATGAAGCTCATTTTGATCTTGCCGGGTATATAAACAAGCAAAATTGTCGCATTTGGGGCACACAAAACCCGAACGCATACATTGAAAAGCCGATACACCCAAAACGAGTCACTGTTTGGTGCGGATTGTGGTCCAGAGGCATAATTGGGCCATTTTTCTTCGTAAATGAACAAGGAGTGGCCGTTACAGTCAATGGCGATCGTTATCGGGCCATGTTGAACGAATTTTTGTTCACAAAAATTGAAGAGGAGGATATTGGCAACATTTGGTTTCAACAGGACGGCGCTACGTGCCACACAGCCGAAGCTACACTCGATGTTTTGCGCCCTGTTTTTGAAGATCGCATTATCAGCTGCGGAGCTGATGTCGTTTGGCCACCTCGGAGCTGCGATTTGACACCGTTGGACTATTATTTGTGGGGTGCCGTAAAAGATAAGTGTTACGCCGACAAGCCAGAGACAATTGACGCTTTAAAGGACAATATTCGTGAAGCCATTGATGAAATACAGCTGCACACAATAGATAATGTGCTTAAAAATTGGACCGATCGTGTAGGCTACTGCATGGCCAGCCGAGGCAGCCATTGGAATGAAATTATTTTCCATTATTAACCGGAATGATAAAATCTGTCAAATCAGATATGAACTAAGTGTTACCATTCACGAAATAAGCACTAGTTGAAAAAAAAAAGTTAGATGGCGGACCCTTTATAGTACCCTCCGAGTCTTTCGCAATGGTCATGGCAGTCAAATGTGATCTTCCTGTTTCCGTTCCTCTTTTTTATATTATCTTTCTCTCTTCCTTTCTTTTAAGTCTATAGCTTTCTCAATTTCTATCCCTGATTTTTTCATTGACCCAAAACAAAAGGGTAAGTCGAGTTGAGATGCAGAAGGACCAACCGTCGAGCTAGAACCAAGCACCCGCGAGCATGCCATAACCGTCTACTCCTGCGTTAAGAGTGCCTACGTGGCTAACTAAACTCCTTACAATAGCACAGCAGCATTTATTTTGTGGATATCCGACTTGAAACCATCCAAGACAACTTGAATTGAACGTTCCGAAAGGTAATTTCTAATCCATTGAAGAAGAGATCCCAAGCGATCTCTTAAGCACGAATTTTCGACAAAAGAGCCTGATGCCAAACTCTGTCAAATGCCCTAGAAATATCAAGTGCAACTATGTATATTGCTTTCGCCAGATTGATGTTCCACGCATCAAATCACCAGTGGACGTGTTGCTACGAAAACCATACTGCCGGTAATTGAGAAGTCTTCGTGTTTCGAAATATTTCATGAGCTGCGCATTTATCAGCGTTTTCATGGTTGAAGTAATGAAAACGCTAAGTATTAACTGTTTTATCTGAAGCTGATAAGTGTGCTTCATTCATGCCTAAGTATAAATAGATATCTTAATCTATTTCGTTACACATGTTACATCAAAACAAACAAAACTTATGTACATTATTTAAATACAATAAACTTGAAAGAATTAATTTGAAATCAAGTGAAAAATGAGACAATTTTTTACTGTTTTTAAAAAAAAAGTGTGCTAAATTCATGTCCCCCACTGTATATCCACAAACACGTGCACTAAAAAAAACACTCACTCAAACTCAAAGTTTGCATTTATATTCATATGCGCTCACAAATAGATACATACTCGTACTCGTACTCGTACATACTTATGGATATCCATCTAATTCATCAATAAAAAAAAACCTGACAACAGATAGCTGAAAGTACTCGTTTTTCATATCTCATTTTGGTACTCACTTTCGTTCTCGTATCACATCCTTGAGAAAACTCATCGCCTTGTAGTACTCCCATTTGGATGTGAAGCGATCTCCCAGCAACTTTTCATGATTCAACTCGCGTCGGAATATTTCCCTCAACGATGTGAATGTCCTCTGAACACGCTCGCCGGATACATTAAACACTCGTCCAAGTTCGCACCACTTTAAATCCTTCTTCTTATCCGAACGCTTGTAATGGGGCAGACGGCAATCCCATAAAATCGGATTCAAGCGAACCAACTCAATCAGGCGATGCTTTTCGATGTTGTGCCTGGCGAATGCCATTCGCTGAAATTCTTCACAACAATTGGGTTTGCCACTTAAAAATAGAAAAACGCAGCAGTGGCACGCAAAATTTATAACAACAACAACAAAAAAAAAACCCCAAAAAACAAAAACAAACGAAAGAAAAAATACGCGAACACAAATTGCCACAACCAGCCAATGTATCCGTATCTGTAGTAGTTTCTGATGAATTTCAGCAAATTCCAAATTTGCTATGAAATTTCCGCTAATTGTTGGTTGTTGTCCACTGTGTCACTTGGTCTGTCTATTAATAGCAACACTTAAAATTGTTCATCAATTGTTAACAAGATGACAGAGCACTACATCTAATAGATACTTTTATATCATCTATTGTACTTGACAGTTGGTGTGTGTGTATGTTTCTTTTTTTTAATTTTTTTCTAAACTTTCTTACCAACGAATAGAAAAACTACTACCACTTCGGTGCGCTACCACCCTAAAACTGAAAGTTCAGCGCATACAGATTCCAGGGCGTATAACAAAAACTTTGTTCGCATTTTTAAGATAGTAGTCGTTGGTTGATGTTGTTGATGTCGTCGTCGTTGTTGTTGTTGTTGTTGTTGGTGGTGCTTTACTGTGTTCATCACAATTACAAACATCAGCAGTAGTAGTAGCAGCAACAGCAGCAGCAGCAGTTGAATGGGAAAATCGATAATTCCCAACATTGGCAATCTCCGCATCCGACAATGTTAGGAGAGAGAGCTCTTATTGTCGGCATGTTGGCACCAGACGGGCGCTGTACTCAGTCTCAGTACAGCTTCCATACATTTTTCAACTCAATATTCTCTACTCATTGAGATACGAGTACGAATGGGGCACAGTGCGGTTCAGCTCATTCAAAGGAGGTAAGCTGTGGCATAAAATCTTTGGTATACTCGTACGTAAAAGTAGTTATTTACGAATCAGATATGGATTGTGTTTTTAAAAAAAGGTTTTTGGTCTAGTGTTTCACCTACTTTTCAGGTTAACGCTCTACTTCTCTTAAAATTGCCAAATTGTTGAGAAACTCAATATTAGTTGCGTATGGGTTTAATTAATATACTCAGATGGCGCTATAGTCTGTGGTAAATTTGGGCTTCAACTAAAACTCTACCCACTTTTGTCCATCTGAAATGGATATTGAATGAAAGCTTAAAATTCTAGAATTAGAAAATTAACATTTTTTGACAATTTTTATTTTCAATTATTTAAATTTTGGAACCAATCTGCGGACAAATCTATTTTTGGATCACCTCATTGCTGGAGCCAAGAGCTTGCTGATCTTTTTCCATTTGAATTGTCCAATTACTTTTCTTTTTACCTCTTTTTGGACCGGAACTTTCGATGAACAAAAGCAGCCTTTCGATTAGACCATCGCTTTCATAATTTACAGACTTTCATAAATGCGCATACTTCTTATAAGGCCACGTATTGTTACACCTACTGACATATGTAGCGTTTTATTTTCCGTCGCTAACGACAGAGCTTAATATTATAAAGTGTTCTCACCCTTGTACGCTGACTGCTTTTAACTAGAAGTCAGGAATTTGGCTTGTGAGTTTGGAAAACTCAGTCTTATTACGACTGATGCGTTACTCCTTGTCTTCTACCGCCTTTACATAAGTAATTAGAGATATTTGAAAGACCATCATATTATTAATTATGATAGCGCTATCATCGATGCAAAGAAGACAAGTCATTCCGTACTCTTCACTGTGCGACTTTAATAGAAAATGTTGCAAAAGCAACGGACTTCGTACACTGGCTTGTTGTACTCCAACTTTAACTTCGATTTCTTCAGTTATTCCTCCATGTAACTTTCGATTTATATTACCTCGTACAGATCATTCTTATGTGTATGCATCTTTGGCACATTTTGAGACTTTAGCACCGCCCGTATAAGACCTGCGTCGAACGCCTTTTCTACGTTGATGACGACGATATGTATGATTCGAGATGTTTTTTTTAGCATTATCTGTAAACTTTGAATCGCGTTCATAGGTTGACCTACCTCACACAGAGCCGCATTGTCTTGTATAGAGTTTAATAATATTGCGTTGTGACTGTCTAGGATATCCTTGTCTATTTTCATAGTTTCATAAGTTAGTTGTTGCAAATTCTCGTGTCGCCTTTACCTTTATACAGTGGAACAAAATACCTTCTTCATTGACTAGACATTTGATTGCCTCTCATCATTTTATTAAACAAAATCGCGATGACAAAGATTTCCAATTGTCATTGTGTCGATTGCTCTTCAAGACCACAGCCGAGGGAATGATACTGAGCGACTAGTACCAAGTTCCATTTATTGCTAATTTCGCCGTTTCCCTTTGTCGAAGTATTCCTGCTCAGCTTTAATTTATTTCGGTGATTGAATTTCTTCCGTTCAAGTTCAAGTTCCCGGTGCAATATCCAATTCCGTGTTTTCGATATTCTGGACAGAGAGCACCCGAGGTCTGTGTGTTGAGATTTCGCTACAAGAACTTAACTCAGCTTACATATAAACCGTCAGGAATACCTTACATTGCTATTCATA
This sequence comes from Volucella bombylans, assembly GCA_949129095.1. Classification (NCBI taxonomy): domain Eukaryota; kingdom Metazoa; phylum Arthropoda; class Insecta; order Diptera; family Syrphidae; genus Volucella; species Volucella bombylans. The sequence continues at coordinate 20,150,908 of OX422142.1, read as the reverse complement.
CCGGCAACACCTTGGACATGTTTTTAACGTCTCTCCCTGAGGCATACCATAGATGTACCCTCTCCACTGGTCCGTTGGGCAGCTCTGTAATATCACCTTATTACTCGTACACTGACCACACAATTAAAGAAAATATGCCTTAAAGAATCGTATAGCAATACGAGAAAACCAGTTGGGGTGAACTAACAGTTTATATTTTAACTAGTCATTATGTTTCCTTGATAATGGCGTGAATAAGCTGCTGATCTGATCAGAAACAGTATTGCTCTTGGAATGAAGTCTGTGTTAGAAAAAGCTTATTTGGGCCTCACAATAAACCCGAATAAAATTCAAAGAAACCGAGAAAGACTACTAAAGGAACAAATCGAGTTCACATTCGTATTGTTGCGAGAGTACTAATGTCAATATATATTTTTTATACATATATATTGTACAAAAATCCACTGACCCAGATGGTATATCTTCTTCTCGTCTTCTAAAAAGGTACTATTCCACAATGGCGGAAGGACTGCGTTGCTGAAAAATTATTCTTGTTTATCTTCCTATAAAGGAGCGAATCATATTCTCTCACATCATACAGATGACAGGTTTCAAAACATAATGTCTCCTGCTGTCGTTAAAACGAACTCAGGCAGCTAGCATTTATCCATGAACGACATTTGCATTGTCATTACCGGTATATTTATCAATGATAACCAAAAATGCATGCTAAAATGACCACCTCCAAGAAATTCCTGGTTTGATGAAGAATGCCAGCAAGCATATACAGCTAAACAAGATGAGTACAATGTGGCGCTACAACGAAGAACGAGAGCCCCTCGTGAGCTCTAAGAGCAGAAGAGACAGGAAGAACACCGGCTTCTTCAAAAGAAGATATTGAGAGGTTTTACTCCAGTAATAACGTACGAAAGTTTCACCAAAAGGGAAAAAGAATATGTTAAGGCAAGATGATCCGTAGAAGCCTGTATAGATGAAGAAGGAAATCTTGTAGTCGAGTCACAGTTGGTGCTGAGAATATGAAAAAAACGTTCTCTGCAGACTGTATAACGACGAAGAAGCCCAACATTCCGCCATCAGACAGAGTAGATCATTCAACTTAGACCATGAAAGCCAAAACTTTCATCCAGCAGACTAAAAATTAACAAGGATAACAATATCTAAGCTGGTCAGAAGAATGTATGCTTAATGAATGGAATCTCAGTATAGTTCGCAAGATCTTATCTGCCATATTGTATAAACGTCCGAAATTATTCGTCAACATCTTCATCGATCCCTATCAGTGAGGTTTTAGACCAACACCAAATCTTCACACTTTTGCAGATCCTGGAAAAAAAAACTCAAGAAGTCCACGTCAAAGTCGGCAACGTCTTAACCGAGACCTTTGATGTCAAAAGCGGTTTTAGACAAGGTGACGCGCAACTTCTCAAACATCATCACAAGCGAACACTGGAGGCACAATCGTTCAAAAGTCTGCGCACGTCTTAGCATTGGCCGTTGATATCGTCATAATTGGGAAAACTCAGCGGGCTGTTACCGGCGCGTTCGCTAGTATCACTTCTATTGAAGTTTAGAGGTAAATGAAGGCGAAAGCAAGTATGTGCTGTCAACAGGAAGGGACACATAACATTGACGAAAGAAGGTCACAGTCGACAGCTACAATTTCTAGTGGTAAGTACCAAGAATCGCTCTTGCCAATCGCTGATTTTTTGGGCTAAAAAGGCAATTGAGTAGTAAGGCTCTATCCCGAAAAACTAAATAGAATCTATATAAAACCTTGATCATCCCAGCCCTACTTTATGGCGCTGAAGCATGGACTCGAAGAATCCTTCGAAAAATATTCCGTCTCGTTTGCGTTGACGGGCTTTGGTTTAGAAGATTCAACGACGAACTATACGAGCTGTACAGCGATGACTAGGCTCCGACTCCAGCTCCGACGAGTCTTTGAAAAATATTTTTCTGATTTTTTCCCAAAAAATATTGCTTCACTAAATTATAGGTCTGATCTAATAGCCTCTATTCGTTTTCTTTAAATTTTTTTGTTGACATAATTAATTAATCTATTATCTTCTTATCGCCATCTCGTGTTTGAACATACATGTGCAATTCCAAGCCACTGGAAAGAATGTGGTGCCACTGTTTCACCGGAAACCACAGTAGACTCAGCTAACATCTCCATTCAAATAAAGTGGTGTTTCCGAGAGAACAAACTATGACCGAATAGCCATAGTAACAGCAACCACAAACCAATTTCAAAATGCGATATGACCAACATCAACAACAACATCACCAAATACATCATTCCAAAACGAAATAATTGTTAATTTATTGTCTTAATTTAAGTTTTAGTTAGTGTCGTCCACTCGTATGCATGCATGTACTCGCATGTATCATACCACACAAGTTCAACTGACTTAAATATCTTGACCCTCTTCCCGTGCCCGTATAATTTTTGAGTGCTTCTTTCAGCTCTAATCACTCGGATTTCAATAACAACAAAAACAACCAAAAGTGATTTGGTGTATCTATAGATACGAGTAGGATTCAAGCACCACTGTGCTGTGCTGTGCTGTGCGATGCGCAGCAACCCTCATCTTCTGCCAATTTAAGTTCAAATGAGTGAAATTGTTCTGTCACTTCGTTTTTCTGATTTTGATTTCCGTCTTTATGTGGCGAGTCTTGCTGGCTGGCCTTTATGCTCTGGTCCATTGTTCAGATGAGAACACACAAAAAAAAAAGAAGAAAAAAACGCTGCCATGAGCTGCGCCGATTCCAGAGATTTGAACATTCGTTGTATCTACAATATTACCAACACTAAGAGGTAAATCTTCGTCAGAGCAGAGTTGGTCTCTCTTAATTAGGTTATGTGCAGTTCAATTTGGTTCGCTTGTTTGAATTTTGTGGTGATGCACGAATATGAATTTTATGAATTTGCTCTATGTGGATATTAACAATTGGATGGAATTGCCAGATCGAAAAATTAACATTTGTCACTAAGTTTCAGCTCATTACCCACCCGAAAATGTTTATCTTTTGCTTTGGTAATCAAAAAACAATATTTTCATTTATTACTTTAACTTGGGCAGTTCTACAAACTTGTCCAATCTACTGTTCCAGTGAAAGTTCTGCTCTGTTGGGATTTTTTTTACTAAAATGTTGGTTAAACCTGAGTTGTTATCCAATTACTCCACCTACTCCACCTACCTGGTACTATCACTAGGGTTTGAATTTCATTTTCTTCACAATAACCCTTGAAGCTGTTACCAGTACAGGCAGCCACCGATCAGGATAGATTTTCAATTTCGAGATTCCACCTAAAATTGGAGGAGGCATCTACGATGCAGAAGATGTAAAAATTTCTTGTGGACAACAACCCAGCTGGACAACGTAATAAGTCCTATGCAATGCGCGTTCCTTCTGTTTAAAGCAAAGGAAGTCTCCCTATCTGTCATAGTATAAAATAAGTTCCAGTTACTTCTTTCTTTGTTGTCTGCAGAATATATATGTAATATTCCCTCTTCACCAGTCTTTCCATCTTCTTCAAACCTTTAACCCCCTCCTTCAAGTCTTTAACCGTAATAGATACCCGTCTCGCTATGAATGCTCATTAGCTTAACCTCAATCCTACTTTCGGACATATATTGAAACATCGTGACTCTTTCACAAGCCGTGCATCTCTCTTATGGAATGCCCTGACGAGCTCCTTATTTCCTGACCATTATAACCTTCAAACATTCAAAATGAACGTACAGCGGTACCTCTCTCTCTTTCCTTCGCGCGCGCTCTGTACAAATATTTTAAGAGTACCTTAACCTCTGGTGCCTCTTTAAGCCAACTGAGAAATCTTCCTAATAGACAGTGCCCGAGAAACTCGTTATCCTTCTGATCCTTTCATTTTTCTTCATAGAAACTTATAAAATTTTGGTGCACTTTGATGCTTCAAAGTGCGGTTTAACTCCTGTAGAATGAGTAGAAAACCAGCCATACGAGACGAAAATTTCTTACTTTCAGTGGTTTCTTTGAAGTCAGTTATAGTCTCTAAGTACGTCTACTGGGGAGATCCTATCGGCTCTTAACTGCTGTACTTCTGTTCAGCTTCTATCGTTTGTTTGCTGTAGTAGGCGATCTGACTGCTCCAAAACCCTATTTCGAAGTATCCGTGTACATTTCTGTTCCAACATCAGGAAGGTAAACCTTAGAAACCATCACCTGGGTGGCAATTAATTCGTCGAATGCAGTTTACTGGCTTTTTAAGAAATTCGTGATTGGACGAGCGGCCAGTGAATACCATATCTATCTCCCGAAGTAACCCTTAAAACCTGAAAACCTCTATACCTACCCATGGGCAGCCGAAATATCCGAACTTCATTAATCGGGGTCGTTGATGACATTACCTCACAGTCAGAACCTCAAATCCTCACTTGATGTCCACAGAAACTTCTTCAAAACTGCCTTCAAGTTGGGAATACCCTCGTCATCCATATACCCTAATGCGATGTTCTTCAACATCAATTTTTGAAAAACTTTGTAGAGATGCGGAACACCACTGGTGAAGTACGAAGTCCAAATAGAATTCTATTGAACTCACCCTGTTCCAGCTGTATGATGAACGATGGAAGCTTCCTTATTGACATATACGTGAAATACCATTCTCAAATTGCATTGTAGAAACAACTTTCACAGAACTACGTTTGGTCGACCATACAATGCGAATCGTTACTGATATCCTTCTTATTTGTGAAAACAATCTGCGAGGCGTAATGCTAAGTTCTTTTTCGTATTATCCTTGTTCTTAGCCACTCGTCAGGTTTTTCTGGACGATTTCCTTTCTATCTACGTATGTGCCTGATGAACGACGGGATTTTCGATTGTCGATACGATTTTCATTTGAACATTCGTCGTTTTGGTCTGTTTTTGGCGATACTCGTCGATCAGTATCTGGACTGCAACTTAATAACTTGGAAGAACTAGCTAAAATTCGGAAATACGTATCGGACCCTTTGTGGAGATGGTAGAAAGCCAACTACAATATATCGAACCGATCATGCGGGGAGGTCTAAGCAACTGCTGTTTATTGTGAGGCCGTAATAGTTTAACCTCTAGAAAACTTGGCAAAGTTAATATCTACGTTGTCTTCTAGAACCCGCAAAGCTTCATGGATATGGCACTGGATGTTTGCACGGCGCTTTGGAACCTTTCGGAAGTCATATAAACCAATTCGAATGGGCTGAATGGAGGAATAATGGTCATTTTTGGAATTTGGTTGAAAGCTCCGTGTAAGTCGATTGTCAAAAAAATTGTTCGGCCATGCAACAACTTGAATCAACGATAATGGGCAGCGACCGGACTTCATCATCGCATTGAGCGAATGGTTGTAGCCCGAAGATCGCCAGCGTCCGTTCGATTTGCGTACCATATGCAAAGAACCAAAGTTAACGAGTAATTCCTCCACTTTTGAGGACCGTCAATTAGGTGGTTAGACTTCAGGTTGATCTGGTTTTCGTAAATTTTTTGGTTAGTAAGGGATGTGCTAGTCCTTAAGAAACAAGCATATACGAAGGTCTATTGGTCTATTGTGATTCCCTGTTGATATTGTTAGCCAGAGCTTTTTACAAATCTAATGAGATCTATCAGTTTTGCTTTGCTGATGTTCTCAAGTTTTTCAAAAGATCAGTCGCATAGCAAGTGTGTGATGGTCTCTATTTTCTGTTCGTTCCTAAAGCTTCTACAACAATCTTAAGAAGAGGCTCCTATTCTGCTGGACCTACTGCCAATGATGTAGTGGCCAGTTAGAACACCTGTGGCGATACGGGTGTCTTCTTTGTTGAGTCCGATGAGGGAGAGTGAGATGACACAGTCACTCCTGGAGATCCATACTTTGTTGGACCGTTCTATGGATATATGTTCCAATTTGCGTTTTAGGGTTTCGATTTCAATCTTGCTACCTCATCCGCTTTCTCGTTCTTTTTCACTTTTGTGTGGCCAGGTACCCAGCAGATATCCACTCGGTAAGATTCGCAGATATACTTGTACATCTATTGATTTGGTAGTTACACTTGCCAAGGCTTATATGGATGCATGACTGTCCACAAAGATAGAGAGTTCTGCGGGATCAAGTTCCATGAGTAGTACAGCCTGTGCAGTTTTAGGAATCGCAAATATTTCTGTCTGAAAAATACTACATCGGTCCGAAATTTTAAAGGAGTTCTGGATCTGTAGCATTTTACAGAAGACTCCAGCTCCAGTACTTTTCTCTATTTCGGAGCTGTCCGTGCAGAGGTGAAGTTTTACATTGTTGCTGACCAGTCATGTCTGCTAGGAAATGATGTGGAGAAACTTCTCTCCACACTTGACTCGATGTAGTCACTACACTTTGTCAGTTTTGATAGTTCGTACCTCTGTATTATACACGCGTGTTCTAAATTGCGGCCTGACTCTTTTAGTCTGATCGATCTTTTTAGAAGCCATGCATTTAAGGAAGAAGGTTGAGCATTATCTATAGAACAGTTTTCTCCTGTTACTGCGACACTCGCTAGTCTTTGAACTTGCATGAGTGTTTTGAGATAACAAGTATTTTCCGCGGCTTTCCACCAACCAAGGGCACCATAGGCAAGAATGGGTATAACTATTGTGACCTGTATCTAGTGTATTGTACATGGTCTATTGGAGACTAACAACGTTTACCAAAGATCTAGAATACTGCTTATGTTTTTTTGCTTCTTTCTTCGATGTTACGCTTCCGACTGAGCTTATTGTCTGGGATGATTCCTAGTTATTTAGCTTCGGATGAAAGTTGTATCCTAACACCGTTGATTCAGGGAAGAACTTGTCTAGCTTTCTTTTTCTTGTGAAAAAAACTATTTTGGTTTTTGATGGATTCATCCCTAAGCCGTTTTATGTTGTCGATTTTGAGAGCGTATTCAAGGCTGACTCCATCAGTTCACTGGCCATTGGAAGATGCTTTCCTCCCACCAGAATGGCTACGTCGTCGTCGGAGGCTACTTGCTTAGCCCCCTTCCGTTCCAAACGTGTAATGTTGTCATGTACAACAAGAAGCCACAGAACGGGAGAAATCATTCCTCCTTGTGTAGTTCCCCTTGCAACAGTTTTCCTGACTATATTTCATGCAGCTTGTCCAAGGCCATCCTTATAGATCCTTTGTTTATATGATTAAATTCTCCTTCAATATCTAAGAAGGCGGTCATGGTGTACCCTTTGCAGTACATATTCTTTTCTATGGTAGCTACAACCTCTTGCCGTGCCGTCCCTGCTGATTTTCCTTTAAGGTAAGCCTATTGACAAATTGAGAACTATATGTTGATCTAGGATTCTCTCTAGTGTCTTTAACAGAAACGAGGAGAGATTTATGGGTCTGTAGTCCTTAGCACGCTAGTGGGTAAGTCTTACCGCTTTGGGAATGAAAACCAACCCAGCTTTAGACAACCGATAAGGTATGATGTTTGGAAAGTGTGCTAGGTCAATTGTCAATCGTATAGAAAGTTCTAATTTTATTGCCACAATTAGAAGGCGAGTGCATGCTTGGTGATCAAGAGGAGCGTCAGAACTACAATAATTCCGATCACCATACGTGGCTACCATCCCATATCTGTAATGATATTTGCGAGTTTCACACAATTTTCTCAAGTATGATGTTAAAGCAGTCACATGACAGGTCTGCACCTTGTCTAAGCCATCACCATTCCATTGTCCACAACTTGCCTCTATAGATGCTGTAATCCACGGCATAAAATCGATTAAGAGGTGGTGAGCATCGATCTGCAAATCTGTGCTTTCCTCTGTGATCCGCCGTAGTGTGAATATTTGATTAATTGTAGACAGATCGGGCTCCAAACCGCACTGACATGGTGAATTTATCAACTCGTTGACAAATGGTTTCAGGCATTCGCACAATACAATAATCAAAAGCTTGTACCTGATATTATGGAGACTGCCGCCTCTGTAGTTGGTGCTGTTTAATGTGTCATTGATTTTCGATCATGCAAACGATGCCGAGGTTCCATTTACTAGTCATTCTTTCTTGGAAATGAGTCGATGGATGATTTTTTCCAAGTCTTCTCCCGGTGCTTTTAATATTTAGTTTGGTAGGTAGGCTCTCCCCGCTCGGTAACCCTAACATAGGTACGGTATGGACGGTGGATGAACCTGTACTTCAGTTGTCCAGATTGAATGGCCAATTGACAGCCAATTTGGGTCATCTTTGCCGTTTAGCAGTCTCCAAAAGTATGCTTGTCTTTCAGAGTCTTCAGTTCTTACCTGTAGAATGGACGCAGTAGAGGGTAACTTCTACTTAGGTGGCGCGTTAACTGGAGGTTAGTGCCATCTAAGTAAGTAGGTAATCTCTGCATCTTTCTGTTCGGGATTCGTTGGCTTGGCGCCTTTTTTTTATTTTCTTAAAATCTATGTGCCTTTCTCTTGGAGTAGGACCTCTCCATTTCCTTCTCCTCATGCCATCATGAGATGGCGAATAGCTTGCATCATTCTGTGTAGCGCAGCTTCGGAAGCAAATTGTTGTGCAATGTTTGCAATTGTAATGGTAGCCGAGTGAAACTCAGTACAACAGTTGCAGCATGCGGCTACTTAAGATGCCAATTCGTTGCGGTTGCAGTCGTTCAATGTTAAGTATTTTCACATAGGTACTTCATCTCAGACACCGAAAACTTTCCTTAGCTTTTTTTTTTTTTTTTTTTTTTTTTTTATAATTTACGCGCGCCTAAGGGGTTGATACCCTTTTACTGTTGCCAGGGCGCGGGCGGAAAGATAGAAGGAGGAGAAAGGAAAATTGTTTTTGTAGTGGTTTGAAACTCAGGTGTGTTTGGTTTCTATGTTTGCTCTCCAGGGGTGGGAGTCCGAATAGGACGGAGAATTTTTTCTTCACTCAGAGTGGATTCGAGATATAATTCCCAGTATTTTTTTCATTGCTTGAAACTCTTATAACAGCCAAATCTACGTGTCAGTGTTATGCCTTCACACGCAGAATTTTTTTGTCTGAGTTCCAATTATACAATGAAAAACTGATTTTGCCATGGGCAGGATTCGAACCTGGACCCTCCGAGTGAGAAGCGTTTGCTACTACCACTACACCACGGCCACCCCAACTAGGTTGTCGACGGAGTCTTTATTGGCCATTCGGTGAATATTGAGAAGAAGTAATCGTGTACTACTTGTAGTGATGTTCTGTTGTGAAGCAACAAAGTCACTTAGTTTTCATAAATTTTGTCGTATAGGCTATACATTCCGACGATATTGCCAACGATGTCCTACTTTCCTATTTTGGCACTTAAATCACTTAAAAATATTTCCACGTCACACTTTGGACTTTGTTCGTAAGTGCTCTTGACGAGTGGTTGAATCATTCTGGAATAGCAGTTCTTTTTCCCCTGAGATAGTATGCACACATATCAAGGTGATGTTGACTAATTTAATATTGAAGCGGGTTGTTACGCAGTGTTCACTCATATGCCAAAAGCTCAAGACTTCCAGTCATAAACAGATAAACGTCCAAATTGACGCTGTCTCTGTTCTCCGTAACAATGGCCGTAATGAAAGAGCCCTACATATTAGGAGAAAAAACATCTAAGACGGCTTGATGCAATGGAGCCATCAGGCATAGTAATGCAAACATATCCGAGTCTCACAAGATGGACCGACAACACATCTAGAAGGTTGTCTTTCATTTGACTGATTATCGGTTAAACTTTCCAATCCTGTCCATAGGGACTAGTCTGTGAACCAATGAAGATATAAACTGAACCAACCAAGCGCAAACCTGGCAACATCTCCACCCAAATCATCACAAAATATGATACAATCACATACCAAAACTGCACGAATTTCGTGGCATCCCACAACTATTTCCAAAGTTATAATCGCTTTTTAACATTTGGACAATCCATTTAAGTCAGTCCATTTCCAAATACGGGTAACCTAACCAGCCTCTCGTCATGTCTTCCAGCGTTAGATATAAAATTCACTCAATTCAGTAGCGAATAGAGTTCCACAAGTACTCGACATTGGAACCCATCATCTCCTCCTACAAACCCGTCAGTCGACAGTACTCATATGCCGGGACTACTTCCATACATTCATTCATATATATACATACTCGTATACATAACATACGAGTATATTCGAATTCATAGTCAATTTCGTCGTAGTGGCTTTGTGGAATTTTGGGAGGGAAGATACAATTAATTGTACCAATTTCAGAATTACACACACATGGTACCGCTTGAGTAGTACTCGTAGATACGAAATACGAGTATCTCAGCCCGTACTGTGTTGGTAGTAAAATTAAATTCAATTGTCGTTGTGGCTACTGGACAAAAGGGGGAACCCCAGACACAGCGGTTCTAAGCACAACACAAATCGTTCTTTGGTCATAAACTCAACATCATCGTTCGTTCGCACTAATTGTGTTCTACAATAGATACAGATACGTACACACGACTACGACGAGAGTACGTAGTGAAGAAAAAGATTCGAATATTCAATTTGCCAAATGAATAGTTGCCCGAGGTCACAGTCAAAGCTAACTGAGGTCAAAGATGTATTGCATTTCTCGAATTCTATCGGAATGATTTAATTATGAATCCGGGAATTGACTTGATTTGAATGAGTTCAACCGATTTCTAGTGCTCTTCCCCAAGCATTTGGCCAAATGAACATCAAAGATCTACTAAACGGATGCTGGTCACTATGCAAATACACTGTTAACGTATAAATTTACTTTGCGTCCTCTTTGGGCGGGGTGGAAGTCAACAGTAGGGAACAAGAAAATAAAATTTTTGTTATCCTTCGGAATGAAATACTGATTCTGATTCGCGTCGTCCATCTAATGTTGACTTATTTAAGTTGTCAAATCATCGAGATCAACTATGGAGCAGTGTTGCCACAGTCGTTCACTGGGATTGAAATTGATTCTTTCTTGTTTACTCACTCGATTAACGAATGTTTGCTCATCCTAGCTACGTTTCTGGCCTTAAACCGGGACCTAAAAAATAAGACTAGATACCCACTTCTACTTAGTTTGGTTCCAAATAATGAAGCATGGCAGCGACACTGTCCAAAGAGTCCTGCACCTTGGTAAGCACAAAACAGTTTTCAGAAAAGTTCGAATAAAATATTGACAGTGATTGACCACAGATGATCTTTGCTGGAAAAGATACTTTCACCTTGCTTTAAATGGCGCTACCTCTTCATCCAGCTCGATTGTAAGTTAGTAAACATCCCTTTTCATTTGCATATGTCACCTGAGTTGCGGTCTTACCAATCTCTCCGGGGTGCTTTCGAGCATTCCTCAAGCTTGGTTTATCTGCAGTCTATACCCCAGTCATCATAGTCCTTTTATTCGGAATCTTCTAGGCTAAACTCACTATACAGCCCATCTCGTTCGTCGTCATATCTTCTCTTGAATTCGTATTCTATGCAAACAGTACTGAAGATTTCCCGAAGAATTTTCCACTTAAAATGTCTATTGCCGGTCTCATATTGACAAAATCTGCGCTATAGAGAAGGCCTGGAAAGATAGGGTTCTACGCAAAGTCACTTTTTTATCGGCTTTTTAGGCCAAAGAAACAGTGATCGGAAAAAGTCTTGTTTTGAACATCATTGCTGCAAAAGCATTTCTCTGTTTTCAGTTTTGAAAGAATGAACCTTACTTCGTTGTGTGCATTTGCTGGCATTCTTCTCCAAAATAGGGAGGCTTTCGGTATGGTCGGATGAAACGTAACACATCAGATGCAACGTCCCTTATGGGTTTGATGATAAGGTCGAAACTGGTCTTCTGTACTTAAGAGATTCGATCAGAAAATGCTGTAGCAGTGTCATGCGAGTGTAGCCCTTCGAGGTCAAACTTACTCACGGCACATTCAGTATATCCCGCTTCACACCGTGCCTACAGCAATGTGGTTGTCCGAGTTGATGCCGATTCCTCGAAACACTCCAACATTGAGAATACTGGAGCTGTGGTTTGTGTCAATCTTAGTTGACAGTTTTTTTTTATCAGAGGACTGTTTTGCCCTTTGTTCACAGTTCCATAGCCTTACTCCATTTGGCCTCTGTTTCTAACTTGGTGTACAAATTATGATGTAAAGACATTGCTCATATGTCTGGTCGAGGAGCTGTCAGAAGCCATCTTTGGCAAAGCGTTCCTTATCTTCTGGGGAAGCATAGACGTTAGTGGTAGAAGAACAGATGGGTAATCTGTGATTTTTTAGTCACTGTTAACAAAGTTCAACGTTTGGGTTCAGTGTATCCATTTTTCGTTTTATCCCGGAACTTATAATTTACAACCATGCAGATAATGATATGAATCCTAGAGGATTCTTCATCGCAACTTCACTTAAGTCTTCCAACTCTTCGGAGAAGTAAGTACCCAGAGTTCCATTCTCTCGTCAGCACTGCAGGTAACAAATAGATCCGGCTCTATGCCGTTCTCTCCAACGGTCTTTGGAGCCTAAAATACGACTGTGATCTCAGCTTGTAAGGCATTAGATTCATTATTAATTCTAGAATAACGATTGACTTGTAGTGTTTCAAAATGAGCTTCGACTTTACACAAACTTCTATAACGAATATGTCAGTTTAGAAGGCTGGATCTTCCCCATTGGTGACCACCGGACTTTTATTCTCAACTTTATAGGAAAGGCTTAGCCCAGGTGTAGTTTCACAGTTAAAGTTGCAGTTGAGGTATAGTCTCCTACTCAGCGCCGCAATGGTAGACGTCCTCGTGACCCTAAGATCCGGATACAGTCTCTTCTCTGCTATTTGGCGAGGGTGCAGAGATGGCAGTTCGTGGCGTGTGCTTCTGAACTCATGATCTTAACAATATGTTGACGAATTCATCCTTGATAGAGTTTGTAAACTAGCGGTCACTTATATGCCTGAAGTTCCAACCTACTTGCCTAATTTTCCTCTGATAACAAATTCATATCTAAGCAAGCGCTGCTACTGCTCTCTAAAGCAATCGCCATAGTAGATGCCATAGTTTTTATCATTCTTATACATAATGATTATATACAGGGTGTCCCAAAAATCAACTTCAAGCCGGAAATGGGTAATAGGTCAAGTGGTGTCGGTTATCACAAAATTATAAAAAAAAATCGAAGTCATGTACTTTTAAAATGATTGGCACTCAAAAAAAAATCGAGAAATGACCGCAAATCTTCACTTTTCTTCGAATTTTTTTTGTCACGCAACCCTGAGCAATTCTTCTGTAAATTACGGTCCAAAATTGAAACATAACTATATCGGTTTTAACTAAAATACTCCTTTTTTGTCCATCCATGTATCTGAAAATCATTAATCACCCAACTTGAACTGACTGTACTAACAAAAAAATGTACTATGCCATTTTGGCAAGTAACTTTAAAAGATGGCGTATTTAGTCTGGATTCCAAAATGGTATGACACTTCCTAGACTAACGCTTAATTGAGGACAAAAAAAAATATTTTTTTAAAGAAACCCGATTCATAGTTAATTCTTTTTAGTACCTAAGTTAAAATGAGTACCAAGTGTGAGCGAGACAGACAGTGACGCCGTGATTGAAACGGATAAACACCCGATTTCGACTAGTGTGAGTGAAACAGATAGAGATGCCACCCTTGTCATTTCATTTCATTCTTTTCCCATCACAGAGCACTCAGAACATTACGTTCTCTTGGTGTATACTTTGAGGATCGCTTTATACAATTGTTGTTTGTTGCGCGACTAAACGCCATCTACCGACCTTGTATCTTACAACAAATGTTCAAACTGCTTGCCTCCAGCGGCAATGAAAGCTCTACATCTTCTTACAAATGATCTGGTAATAAGACGGGGGTATCTTCGGGAGTCGGGATGTCTTCAAGGGCTTCTGCAATTTTTTGGTGCAGCTCGTTTAAATTTTGAATGTCCGTACATACAGCCAAACAAGATATAAAGCCGTGCTGGACCGTCGTGCGCTGCTTGTGAGCTCTATCAGAAGAAAAGAAGGGCAGAGCATGGGCTCCTCGGAAGGAAAACGAAAGAGCACGAACTCAATTTCGAGGAAATGAAGAAATGTCACAACAGGTATATCATTCGAAAGGTTTATCAGAGGATAAAACGAACATTCCAGGACTACAAAGCTAGAATATAAGCCTAGAATGATGAACATGTGTACGTTGTAAAGTCGCAGTCGCAGTCGCAGAGTACGGTAAGAATACTTCTGGAGACTGTATAATGGCGATGATGGTCAAAATACAGCTGTTAGGCAGAACGAATCATTCAACTTGGACGAAGGTAGCAATATCGAATCCATAAACTTCTGACGGAAACAGACTGCCCACTGAGCTTTAAAAGCAGCTAGAGATGACCTGGTTGACAACATGCAACCGCTCATCTGCGAGATATGGTCAGAGGGCATGCCCAAAGCATAGAATCTGAGCATCGTTTGTCCGACCAACAAGAAAGGAGTTATTTTTGACTGCTCCAACGTCTGAGGAATGAGTCTCCTAAATATCGGCTAAAAAAACCTTTCTGCCTATTATGTGAGCATCTTCAACCATTTATGAACAATCTGGTTGTTCTATGTTATACCATGTTGGATACCAAGAATCAAATATTCACACTGCAGCAGATCTAGGAAAAGACCCGAGAATTTCAGATCGACACTCACCATAGTGACGAGCGAGTTATTTGGATATCCCTGTCAGACTAGTCAGGTTGTGCAGAATGATTATAGAGAATTATCGCTACTTCATCAAGGTCGGTAATGACTTAAGTGAGACCTTCAATATTTAGAAAGTTTTTGGACAATGCGACATCATGCTGTTATGGGAGTTCTTAACATCGCTCTAGAAAAAATCATGCAAAACTCAGTGGTCAACAAAAGGGAACATAGAAAACAGAGAAAAAAGGGAACATAAAACACAGGGAAATGAGAGCAAAACAAAGTGCTGTCATCAGAAAAGGAAACACATCACCGACAGCTTGACAAGAATGTTACCCTTGGCAGTTATACGATGGTTGGCTGAAAAGTTTCCGACCGAACAATGATACAAGACATTTTTTCTCAAATTTTTTTTTTATTTTTCTACATAGTCTCCTTGTAACTATACACACTTATCCCAGCGATGCTCCCATCTCTCTAACCCGTCCAAATAGTACTTGGCGTTTTTCTCTGCAAAATCACGAAAGTGATTGCCTCCTCATTTGACGAAAATCTCTGTCCTCCGAGCGCAGTTTTTTGATGAGGGAACGAAAAGGGGCTAGATCTGGTGAATAAGGCGGATGGTCAAG
The DNA here is from genome assembly GCA_949129095.1 of Volucella bombylans. Taxonomy (NCBI): domain Eukaryota; kingdom Metazoa; phylum Arthropoda; class Insecta; order Diptera; family Syrphidae; genus Volucella; species Volucella bombylans. The sequence goes on along the minus strand of OX422142.1, from coordinate 20,135,631 downwards.
CAGTTCAAACAGTAATTCATGGATTTTCGCCATGGCAACCACTGAGATGTGAGACCGTTGTCTTAGTGAAAAAGGATTTTCCTTTTCTGCAAATGTGGCCGTTTTTCTGCAATTTCTGCCTTCAGCTTGGCAAGTAATGATGCGTAGTATGCTCCTGTAATGGTTTTTCCTTTTTAAAGATAATCGATTAAGATAACTCCTTTACCATCCCCAAAAAACAGTCGCCATCACTTTCCCAGTCGAAAAACCAGTTTTTGCTTTTTTTGGAGCCGGCTCGCCCTTTGCAGTCCACTGTTTTGACTGAATTTTTGTTTCGGGCGTATAATGGTGTTTCATTCTACAGTAATTAATCGGCGCCAAAACACGGATTTATTGCCCCTAAACTGCGCCAACAGAGCGTTGGTAATGTTCATACGAACACGTTTTTGGTCTAGCGTAAGCAAACGCGGCACCCAACGCGCGGACAGCTTTCTCATGCCTAAATCTTGATTTAATATGCAACAAACACGTTCTTTGGACATTTTCATAACCTCTACTGTCTCTTTTACGTCGAACACCGTTTGGTGAACTTTAGCAATGTTATCGTCAGTGGTTGCAGTTTTTGGACGTCCCGGACGATCATCATCTCCCAAGCTCTTACGGCCACGTTTAAATTCAGTTGCAAAAATTTCACTGTGGTAAATCATGGTGCAGAGTCCCTATATACAGAGTCCAACTCATTTTTGATTTGCGTAGGCGTATTGCCTTTCAAAAACAAGAATTCAATAACAGCTCGATACTCAATTTTTTCCATTTTCACAAAAAACACTCACATCGACTCACTCAAACGACTGTCAACTAAAAACTGCACTTCCAAAATGACTGAAACTTCGGTAAGTAACTGTCAAAAGATGCACAACTAGCATTCACTAGCTTTTATGGACGGAAACTTTTCAGACAATCCTCGTAACTTCGACATAGTTAAGAACTTCGATTATTTTGACTCCGCAGTTTCAAGCAGTAGAGACATCGGAGCAGGTTAGTTTTTAGTTAGTTTTATATGCATTTTATTTTCTTAACACTAACTCTTACATTCTAACAAAAAATGCTTAAATGCTAGCTTACAATTACTTAATAATCTTATACTAACTTACTGGCCCCACACAGGCACTCTAAGCTACTCTAAATTCTTATATCTATGTCTTTCGACTTTATGTACATTTTCTTTACTAATAATTATTTACTATACTTAAAGCTAAGAAAAAATATTGTTAACAAAAACTTAGCGTATGGACAAATTTTTTATTTTTTATAAAAACTTAATATCTAACTTAAAATAAACCTTAGCCTACCTAACCTAGATACATAATACACACATAAACACACATAGACATTATACACAATCATATACATATATCAGTATACACCTTTGTATACACTGATATATGTATATGTTTCATAAATGCTAACCTAAACCTATGTAAGCTGGCCATCGCTGTTTACAGAGAAAACAGATTGGTCAGCTCTGCCTCATTAGTGAGGCTGGTCCGTAATTGACGGAAACGACGACGAATCATCTTCTCCATCATTCAACCACCAGAAATGCTGGTGCTGCCGAACGACATCCCTCTTATCGCGATTCCCCACCGCCCTACTGAACCTGAGGCGATCCACACTGCCGTGTGCGACGTCTCTGTCGTAGTTGAGTCGCCTGTCCCCAGCTGTCCGAGCGACGTGGAAGATTAACGGCACCGCTGATCTATCCTGGATCAACCCTTTCTGATCTAGGTAGAGGAATGCTTCCGGTGGAACGAAGCCGTCAAAGCGCACACTCTCGTGGTAAAGGTAATTGGGGTAGTAAGCCCCAGATATCAGGTTATTTGTCGACGTCATTGCTCTTGCAATGTGCCTTCGAGTCAGCTTAATTACGAAGTTGTCCACTCGTATTAGGTTCGCCCTGTTGTAAAGGACCTCATTAGGATAAAATTTTTTGTACTCCGACTCTGGTGTTCTATACAAGCGAAGACAGGCCCTAAGGCAAGCCCTCTCAAACACCCGAATCTTTTCCATTAAGCTTGCTCGTACATTGAACCACACGGGACAACCAAATACCAGCATGGGCCTGATAAGGGCCATGTAGCAGATTACCTTTACTCTCGCATCGAGTTGGCTGCTATAAAACAGTTTCTTTGTAAGGGCAAAGGCGCCTTTAGCTCTGGCCAGAGCAGCATCCACATTTTTGCCAAAATATAGAAACTGATCCAGCCAGATGCCAAGGTATCTGACTACATTTCGACAGGCAAGAGGCTGTCCGTGTTGTCCAATAATCGAGAACTTTCTCCAATTTTTTCTGGTATCCCTTGAGGCCCTAGACAACGGCGTCCTAAAGAGAATGGTTTCCGACTTCTGAAAGTTGATTTTCAACTTCCAGTCATCGCAAAATCGTCTTATCTTATCGAAGTCACGCTGCAAGAGAGTATTAATGACCTCGATTTTTGGACCTGTTCTGTACGCTATCAAATCGTCTGCGTACGCAATAGTATGGGGAAGTGAACCTATCAAGTCGCTTGTAAAAATGTTGAATAGGATCGGCGAATTGACCGCGCCTTGCTGAAGACCATTTTTAATTTGAAATATTCCAACAGAAGTCACATCACCATTCTTCACGATGAACTGTCTGTTGGTTAGCATATTATAAAGAATGTACAAGAGTGGTTTACTGATCCCCAGCCTAGTCAGCTTATAGAAAAGACCCTCTAACCATACGGTGTCGAAGGCCTTCTCCAAGTCAACAAGGCAGGCACCAGTGCATTGTTTTTTGCCTTTATTCCATTGGATATCAGAAACCAGTTTAGACGCGGCATGTGAGATATCATGTCCCGCCTTAAAACCGAATTGATTATCCGGAACTATATGTTTGTCCTCAACCCACCTAGACAGAGCTCTATTGATTACTTTTTCAAAAACCTTACTGATATTCGGAAGGAGACTTATCGACCGGAGATTCGCCGGATTGGATATATCCTTTCCCTTTTTGGGGATAGGTTGAACCACCGCCGTTTTCCAATGCGCTGGATAATGTGCATTATTCATTGCATTATTAAACAGGGTAGTGTAAATGTCCACCGCTTCTAGAGGAAGATGTCGAAGCACGATGTTCGGAATACCATCGGTCCCCACCGATTTCTTAGCCCTGATTGTGTCGAAGATCTCACGGAGTCCTGCCTTCGAAATGAACGGGGGTAGGCCACCCTCTCTGGCAATGACGTTATTTGCCATATTTTCGTCGCTAAACCGGGTGAAACCAGAGCCCTCGGATCGCCAGTTCCCTATTTCATTTCGAATGCAGAAGTCGTGCACCAAGACGCGATTCTCCAGGTCGTAATTAGGGCCAATGTTATCAATGGCCTTGTATACTTCCTGGAAAGTCGCCCCTATGGCCTCAACCTTCTCCTGTGGATCCTCGATCACAAAAAAGTCGTCATCAGCGGCCTCATTTGGATCAATGCCTGCTATTGTCAGTAATCGTTCGTTGTCTGTTGTCCGGGCTATTTTAAGACACTGAAGGTCGTTTTGATTTCTTCTGACATCGGAGCAGGAATCAAACACAAAATCACTCTTGCTAATCTCCTTTTCTTTGATATCAGGGGATAATTGAGTAACAGAGCAATATCTCGCAAGATCTAACTGCTTTTAAACAAGCGGTTAATCACCTAAGTTATTTTCTATGGCGCAGATGCTTGAGCCTTGTCGAAAACGTATGAATAAGCATTTAGTCATTTCGACGGATCCAACAACTGAGCTGGCTGGGCCATGTTGAGCGGATGGACACCACAGATCCGGTCCAAGGAGAATTCGGGTCTAACCCCGAAAGACGGCGCAGCAGAGGAAGACCGTATCTAAAGTGATAAAGTGCGGCGATGGAAGCTGCTGATGATATAGGCTTATTAGTTGAGGCCCAGGTTCACCCCGCCCGCAGTGTAGTCCCTCTTAAGTAAGTACGGATTTGTCAATAGTGAGTGTGTCCTTTTATCCATATCAGAAATATTTATTGTTTCACAAAATAATGTGGTTTACATGGTTGGACAGTTGACCTGACGGTAAAAGCTGGAATTTCAGAGGGCAAGATCCATCAGTGGATAGCGGTAGAAGTCCACTACGAAGGTATAGGCGCTATTATTTGTTTCCTTGAAACTTATCCGTTCTCACCTCTATTCCGACATTCTGGTCCTCAAATGACTTAAGCTCCGAGTATGTCGATGTACCTCAAACTAAGTAATCGCCCGATCTGCCTTCGTACTCGCAACATCCGAAGTGTGCCTTATCTCGATTATGCTTGTGCACTGCACCTTATCTACGTGGACTAGCGCAGGTTCAAGAGATCAGTTACAGATGCCTGGTTTGATTCAGTCTACTAAGAAATGGTAGGAATTATCTTCTGAAACTTCTGTTTTCAACCTAAGCCTGGGACGAGATATGCCAGAATTTTATTTGGTTAATATACAGCGAACTTCAATATTGATTGCGTTCATCACAGCTAGAAGGACGAGACCAGTATAATCCTGGTTGAAGAAGATCCCGACTTGCAACTGATTCTCGAGATTTTCATACTGAAGCCTGTTAATATGACATATGTATTGGGTTACTTCCCTCTTCATTCTAAAGAATGGAATACTAGGCCTAGTACTTATTTTAACTTTAGTTACTCGCCAGCGGCCCATAATATATACTCGTAGCAGCGCCATTAATGAGACTGAGCCACGTTTCTGAAGGAGCTCGCCAACCATGGCAGTACTTTACCAATCGACTTCTGGAAAAATATATTGTAGTACGAGTACATTCTGATACATTGTCTTCAGATACTTTTATAGAAAACTTTTTGGCAACACTCCTATGAAAGAGTACGTGTAATATTCCCTATTTTTGTGGTACCATGATGATTTCTGGTTCCCTTGTTTACTGAAAATACATTTCATTACCCTTAAAACTGCCAACCAAGCCACTGAGTAGGCCCATAGTTTCACTTTGACGTCAAAAACTGAGTTAAGATGAGTTGGACAAATATTCCAACGTCGACAACGACAAATGTTCTGTGGGTGGAAAATGCCAAAAAGTTTGCCTACAACGTCCATTCGGGAAATGGACAAATATTTGTCCACAATTTTCAGTGGTACTACTTTAAAAGGAGTAGAGAATGGTCAAACAGCGTCGGTATAGGCTGGGGGAGGGTAAATATTATTGAAAAAGTTTTGCTGGCCAAATGAAAATTATCATAATGATGAAGCTAACAAAAATAAGGCTTCACGCAAACACATCTAACTAGAGATTGAGACTGAAGAGGTATAGCAAATGCCTAAGTGGTTGATGGTCGTTGTGTGGAAGCCATAGTCGTAGTCATCGTCGCTGGTTGGAATTAAAAAAGTTAAAAGTGGATGAGGGCCAAAATGAAAATGGAAACGTTTCCGTTTTATTTTTTATTGATTTATTAAATCAAATTTCAAATTGAGAATTATTTATGGGGCATTCGGAATAAGTGCACAATTGAGGGGTGTAAACAAAGGGGACTGACGATGGTACGAGTACATAGTGAGTCTGAGTGGAGTATTTGTTAGTGTTCCACTTAAGAGTTTAAAGTGGGTTAACTAGCGTTTAGAATTTTTTTTGACCTATAGTTAGTGGGTATAGTTATTGGCGTTTGTTACAGAAGTTGTCAGTGAGGATTTTGCAATTTTCTTACTTGCCTGAAAGTAGGCTTCTGAATAGTATCATACCAAGCATTTTTTCCTTTAATCCTGAGTTGATTATTTTTATTATTTTTTTTTTTTTCCCCCCGGCGAGGGCAGGTGAAAATCTTCCATCAGACACTATGAGGATCAGAAGCGCGTGCTCGTAGTAGTGTGAGATTCCTACTCACTAAAAACACCTCCCTTCGTTGTTAATTTTAATACCGCAACTAAGTAGAACTTATCAAGCAGTTTTTATTTCATAAGTTAATCACGATTGGTAGGACACATTCCAATGGAAGACCCTACATATTCCGCTTTCTTATTGCGGTTTCAATTTATTGCGCAAGGTCCAACGGTTTAGTTCGTTGAAGACGGCGTAGTATGTTTCGTTCGTCCAAGATTTCTAGGACTGTATTGTTGATATGGCCGCTTAACCGGACTTTATGTTTTCGTGCGCAGTTCCTGACTTCATCTTCCACGAAAGGAACTCCGAGGTCTCGATTCAGGTCATTATTTCTTATAAACCATGGGGCCGCACAAATTGTCGTAGCACTTTATTTTCAAAAGTTTGTATTATATTTATATTTGATTTCTTAGTACAACCCCAGAGTTGTATACCATAGGTCCACACCGGCTTTAGCACTTGCTTATAAAGAAGCAGCTTGTTTTCTAAGCTTAGCTTGGAATATTTACCAAGTAGCCAGTACATTTCTTTGTATTTGGCCTCTAGTTCTTTTCGTTTCTTTTTAACATGCGTTTTCCATTTAAGCTTCGCGTCAAGTGTCATTCCCAAATACTTACCTTCGTTTGCAAAGGGGATACACACCGAGTTTATAGAAATGGGCAAGTGATTTATCATTCTGTAGGTGAAGTCAACATGTACAGATTTTGTCTCATTAAGGGTAATTCGCCAGATCTTTGTCCACTCGTAGACTTTATTTAAAGCAGTCTGAAGTTTCGCCGTTGAGTCTTCTATTGATTCTCCAACCGCTAAGATAGCGGTGTCGTTAGCAAAAGTAGCGAGAACAGTATCCTCGACGTGTGGTATATCTCTTGTATATAAAAGGTACAAAAGTGGGCCCCGTACGCTTCCCTGCGGTACTCCGGCTAGGATATCTTTAAATTTCGAAACATCATTTCCGTATCGAACGCGAAAAATTCTATTTTCAAAATAGCTTGTCAATATATTATAAAGCTTTAATGGCAAAATTCGTCGCAGTTTGAACTTCAAACCTTCATGCCATACTTTGTCAAAAGCTTGTGAGACGTCAAGAAATACGCTCGAACAAATCTTTTTTTCTTCCAGGGATTTTTCAATTACATCAGTAATTCTATGCACCTGATCAATTGTTGAATGCTTAGTCCGAAATCCAAATTGATGGTTGGGAATAAGATTTTGGTTTTCGATAATTGGGAGAAGACGTTTTAGCACAATCCTCTCAAAGATTTTCGACAGGATCGGTAGAAGAGAAATGGGTCTGTATGATTTTTTATCGTTTGGAGGTTTTCCTGGTTTTAGTACCATAATGACTTCAGCAACTTTCCACTGACTTGGCACGTATTCAAGCCTCAGAGCAGCGTTAATAATGTGTAAGAGCTTTATAAGTGCTTTTTGAGGTAGCATTTTCAGAACTTCTCCGGTAATAAGGTCATACCCCGGAGCCTTCTTTAGTTTTAATTTCCTTATTACAGTTTTAATTTCAGCAAGAGTTGCATTTGTCATTACAAAATTACTATATGCTATTTCTAAAGAACTGGTGCCGGGTGCCAGTGTTGGGCCGTCGGAGGGCTTGAAAATTTCTTCAAGATAGTCGGCAAAAACCTCCGCTTTTTCCTTATCCCCCTTAGCCCATTCGTTATTGCCGACCTTGATTGGTGGCGCGGGGATTTTGGGCCTTTTTAAGCATTTTAAAGCTTTCCAAAGCGAGTAATTTGTTTCTTTTCCTGCCGTCAGGTTTTGAACATATGTATTTACTTCGGAATTTCTGTAACTTTTAAGAGTCTCCTTGAGCAGATTACAGAGCCTGTTTAAGCGTGTTTTATCCTGCGGCGCTCGAGTTGTTTGCCATCTTTTGCGAGCTTTTCTTTTTTCTCTTATCATATCTTTTACCTCAGGCGGGTAGTTTAAGTTACGTTTAGCCGTGTTTTTTCGTTGACAAGGTGTATTGTTCCACGCAGCACATTGGACTATTTCAACGAAAGAATCCACTTCGATTTCGAGTTCAAGTGCTGCTTTAAGTGAAACGTCTAGTTCTAGGTTATTATTAATTTCATTTCTGAATCCTTCCCAATTAGTATTTCGTCCAGTTAGTCTTAATGGTCCTTGTTTTTTAATAAACGTGTCGTTCATTGTCAGTATGACTGGAGAATGATCGGAGGAAAGATCGAAGCTTTCATCAACGTTTATATCCGAGTTACGAATTCCTTTAACAACGAAGAAATCGACAAGATCAGGTATTTTCGTTGTATCTGTTGGCCAATAAGTCGGCTTGCCCGTTGAATAGAAGTCACAATTGTGTTCCATACATGCTTTATAGAGTATTTTACCCTTTTGGGAGACACATCTTGATCCCCAAAAAGTGTGTTTGGCATTGAAATCACCGCCAATCATAAAAGCCGATCCAAGAGAATTGAATATATTTTTAAATATATGTTTTGAAGGCGTAAATCGTGGAGGACAGTAGATGGCTGAAATAGTAAAGGAGTTCCGTACCAATTTTACGCGCACCGCAATTAGTTGTACAGACTCGAGCTCTACTTTTATATCTTCGTTGTGCTCAAGAGACTCTTTAATGTATACAGAGGATCCGCCTCTCGCATTTCCCGAAGGGTGATACGCGTAGTAATCTTTAAAACCTCTAATTTTTGCAGATGACCCATTTTTCAAGTGGGTTTCGGAAATCAAACAAACGTCAATATCGTTTTTCCTTAGGAATAACTCAAATTCATAAAGTTTTTCTAAGATTCCGTTTACATTCCAGGTGAGTACGTTTAATTTTTCCCTTTATTATTTGATCGGCTGTCGTTGCATTCGTGTTCTTTTGAATGTAGTACTATAGCTTCATATTTTGTCAGCTGAAGTGGCGCCTATTAGCTCCTGACCTATTCTCATGTGGTCCTGTTCGTTTGGAAATGGTTTCGCAAGAAAATTCTCCGAATGACACGAAGATACTTATTTACTTGGATCGAGGAATTGTGGTGGTTACATTACACGTACCGTTCCCATTCAGCAGTGCTATTTGCAATAGCGTACCGGAAACATTTCTTTGAAGAGCATACAAAAAGCAGCTTTGCCTTTCGATTCTACTGCGCACTTCGAGTTCGGGGTCGCTTCAAGTCGACTGCCTCTTATCTTATCTCTTAAATTTGACATTGCGTCTTGATTAGACGTTAAACTGTAATAAAATATGGAGGTGACCCAAACGATACATGCACTCCAGGTGGTACTCGTAATGACAACAATCCACTCATGGTCTTTTCCGCTTTGGCATAGTTCCGGATGCCCCAACCGGTTACATCCAAACTACATTCACCATTTTAGGCACCGAACCGGGAGTTGCTAGATATTTCAATTCCAATGACTCGCTTGGTTAGGTAGTTGGACGACAGTGAGAGTTCCGGAGAGATTTAGTCTGTTACGGATAGGCGTTATTAAAATAGATACGTAGCCGATCAGGGTGTTTCTTTTTACGGATTGATTCAAGAGACCGAGGAAATTGAACATACTTCAGAAGAGGCAAATGAGAGGTAGAAGAAGCGAGACGTACAGCATAAAAAGACTGCAGATGCAACTGAAGGCACAAGTGTAGAAAACAACACTCCTCCAACATTGATTGTAAGGAGAAACAGTTACATCGACTGCAACCGATCAACCTACAATATAAAAGCCGCTGTTGCCTGCTTCTATTTCGTTTCAAATAAAGCCAATAGATTTCCGTCATTACAAGATCCGGTGGTACTGCATTAAACAGAATCTCCAGTTCAGTTGGAAGGAAATCCACTAACATTAAAATTTTAAAACGCCAAAGAGAAGATAAGCGACCACAAAACTGCCAAAAGGGCTAGTTAGAAAGTGTAATGGCACACACACCGAATCGAAACTCACATTACAGGTAACCAAATCAAAACAGAACCAGATCCAGTCATTAAAATTGCAACTGAGTTAAGTAGCAGGTGTTCGACATCGGTTCAGCAGACGGATGAGCTTTAAGTACAGGAACAATAGGCTAGAGACCCATGAAGCCGACCGAAACTCCTCTGGTACAACTAAATGTGACTCGAAAATTAAGATCCAATCATGGGTTGGATTACTGTGTTATCAGTGCCGTGCCAACATGTCAACAATCAACCTGGTTGAGGGCCCAGAAATAGCTCAGTCACTAACGGTGGGTCCAGATACCGGACGTCCTCTGGTACTAAATAGCCTTACATCCGTATAGGAGTGCACTGCGAGTGCAGACCAACCTTTCTTGCTTTACTCGTGGGATACATACGGAATACCTAGTAAAAACAAAATAAAAACTCAATTACGGAGTCAGATGAAGAAGCTCTACTCCGTTCTCCTGTAACACATACAGAGATGGATACTGACGACACTATCTCATGTCCAGCGAAGCCACAGGTTACCAAAATACCAAGCGATGCGAAATTGGAAATGCGTAAGAAATTAGAAGAAACATATGAGAAGTTCTTCTATTTTACCGACGGCCAAACAAGATGAAGTGGAGCCCGGATCAGGGACAGAATGACACCGGATGATGCCAGAAGATCTACGTGGGAAGAGATCATGCTTAGAAAGGCACAGAAATAAGCTAAAGATAGCGAAAAACTCTGCACTTCCACAAGATGACGATCTGCCAACAACTCCCCCAGGGTGAAATAGCCCAAAAAACACAGGTCACAGCTACAAAAGCGTACAGATGTAGTTAAGACGTGTTCCCGGAAAATACAACCTTCATACTAAACCTAGATCATGTTCTAATAAAGGACCCAGAGAGGAAGTAAGTAAGAGCAGAAACGGCCAGCCGCACAACAGCAGAATCTTTGACATCAGGGCTGCCCCATAAGGGTACATTAACCCAATGCAAGGTTGCTATAATGCATGAAATACATATTGAAGTATCTCTGGATGCAACAAATTCAGCAGGTAAAACAATGCCTACTGATCTAGGTCAGAGGCCAAACTCCGTACAATTCAGGGAAGTGAAATCCCCAAACTCTACACCTGTTTAACTTCCCTCCCAGACGATGTTAAAATGCTTAAGGGCGTCTTCCTGTCAAGGATCTCCAAGCAGAATCGTGGCCTTTTCACAACAGGTTGGTGTGTTCTCTGTATCTCAAAGGAAAGGAGCGGAGGTGACTTTCTCTATTGACGAAAAGTCCAAGAAATACTTGATGGAGCACAGGTGCAAGCTATTTCTTAGCTTCTTGCAGATACATACAATCTCGAACGAGCGCACAATCAAAAGTGCTGGATTCAAGATCTGGAGCACAAATAGCCCAAATAGATTGCCGGCCCACAACAAAAAGTGGCACAGACAGCTCAATGGATGTAGACAATAGCTCTAATGCCGGAACATCAGAAGATATTATCTCTATACCCAGACCATTAGATGGCATCCCAAGATCTGCGCTGTCTCCAAATACGGGACTACGGTGCATCCAAGTTAATCTACAACATTCTAAGGCCGCCTCGGTAGTCCTCAGCCATAGACTTAACAAGCATTACCTAGACGTCGTCTTTATCCAGGAACCATACATCCTTAAAAACCAGACAGAAGCTGTTATATGATCAGCTTGTTTGTCCGGTGACTCCAGCGACTTGGACTTCTTGCCACTGAAGGGACTGGTGGACTACTGTGCTAAGAAGAACCTGCAAATAATTGTTCGTCAAAACAAATGAAGGAGCTGGAGCCGGAGTATACGGTCCTCGCACTGAAGGAACATCCATACATGTCAGTATGGATACAAGCAGCTTTGCATTCGAGAGAATCTAAACAGTTATGTAACAAAAAAAAAAACATTTACATTCTCTCCGACAGCAGTGCAGCCCTACTTGCAATTATCGCCTTTGAAATAAAATCAAAACTGATCTGGGATTGCCTTCAACTCATACAACTACTGGCCACTACAAACAAAATCCATCTGATTTGGCTGCCAGGACATAGTGGAAATGAAAAAGTAGATGAACTAGCCAGAAAAAGATCCGCGTCTCAATTCATGATGCCAAGACCATTCTGTGGGCTATCAGTAAACACCATAAAAGGAAGTATTAAAGCCTGGCTAGAGAAACAGAGGCTTCATTTCTGGAGAGAAAGAGAAGGAAACAGACAAGCCAAAAACTTTATGTCAAGCAGTTGCCACAAAAAAACAAAACAACTACTACCAATAAGTAGAAGTCAGATTCGACTGATCACAGGTTGTCTCACAGGGCACTGCCGTGTGAAAAAACACCTGAAGACCATGGGCGTAGCACAAGACAATACATGCAGATTGTGCAACGAGGACGTGGAAACAGCAGAACACATACTACGTATGTAACTGCAATGGTTTAATCAAAACACGTCAACGTTACCTAGGTAAATTCTATCTTTAAGCGGTGGGCATAGCTGCCAGCTCACCTAAAGACGTTGCCGCCTTCCTCACAAATTACTGCATCATAGATGAGCTCTAAATGGAGGATATCACATCTGTGGCCGCCATATCTGGTATTCTTTATACCACCTCAATCAACACCCACAACAATCTAATCTAAGGCTCAGCGCATTATTGCAATGAGTGTTGGCCCGATACCGCTTCGGCATATACATGAAATGTAGGAAAAACTTCAATCAGTGTATGAACCATCATCAAAAAAAAATGTGCATATGCTGTTGCAGCGGTTTTATACCTTTGAGATGGAACTCGACTAATGATGTAGCAACGCATATCTCGAAGTAGGACAACATAGCTAGGTAGCTGCGAGATATTGGGGAAGAGGTTACGAGAACCATGGTAATCACCAAAAGGTTCATGACAATTCCAGAAACCGTTGAAACCTTTAGCAAAAAACTAGCACTCTCAAACCTGGAAAGTGCTTCAGGTGTAATAAAGTGGAACATTGGAAAAGAGAATGTCCCAAAAAGCTTGCTGATGATAAAAAGGCTATCAGAAAAGATGGAACAATTGGAGATGCAGATGTAGATGAGGACTGGAAGGGATTAGGGATATTAAGCAAGTGCGATGAATTACTGGTCAATGATGGTGGTCTTCGTTACAACTGGTACCTTTGATTCAGGGGCCAGAGACCATATAACTTATCGAAAGGATTGGCTCACAAATTTCGAAAAATTTTCTGTCCCAAAATATATGCGTTAGGCATTGGGGAAAACTGGTGTAAAAAATATTTATCAAATGACTTGTAGGTACCATAGATCTCCATTTATCTTTTTGCCCAAAGTTGAGCCTTGGATAAATGACTGAAATTTGTTTCTGACAAGATGAGATGCGAATTTATTAAGGACAGAGCTGTCGTCGCAGTGGGAGAAAGTGAATCAGAACTTTTCAGAATGTATTTTCGTGTCCAGATTACAAAGTACGTACACATCTGAAAGAAAAGAATATTTATTTCAAAGATGACTAAGATTTTTCGTGTGATGCATGTGGATTTGAAGAATTGAGCCGAATGCCGTTTCCAAAGAGTTGTATGTGGTCTCATGGACGAATCAATGTTAGGTGGGGCAAAGTACTCGTACTTTGTTCAAGGCTAATTTTGTCAAATAAAAATCAGATGTCTGCTCAACCATGCACAGACCTTGCGTTGTCTAAATCTCATTGCCCAGTTAAAACACTTCGCACTGATAATGGGTTGGAATTTGTCAACGAATCTGTCAAATTGCTGCTCATAAAACGCGCTATTCGTCATGAAATCAGTGTTCCATATACCACAGAGCAAAACGGGAGAATTCAACGAGAAAACCGTACAGTGGTCGAAGCGGCTCGAACGATGATAAGTGGAAGAGATTTATACTCGTACATTAAACCATACGGCAGACAGCGCCTTGGGTGGTAAAACTCCCTACGAGATGTGGTGTGAAGGTAAGTTTAAGGTCACGGAGTTCAAAACTTTTGACATTGAGGCGTTCATGTACGTGCCTAAGCAAAAACGCAAAAAATGGGACAGAAAATCAAAGAAAGGATTATTTATGGGGTATTCTGACACATCCAAAGGTTACAGTGATTCTGATAGTGACTTTGGAAAATTTTCGAAAACAGGTGTCAATCTTGTGAGTGAAAATGGTGGTTCTTTGATAGAAGTTATAATTAACAATACGGAAATTCAAAGGCGTTCAAAAGGACGACGATTATCAGTCCACTGCGGAAGTAGAGGACTCAATAGAAGTGGACCATGACTCAAACGTTTCTATTCCTCTAAAGTATCGACTACGAAAAAGGAAGGAGGTTGCACCAGGGACTTGTGATTTTGTAGAAAAACATACATTCTTTATGCAAGAAGAGCCACAAAACTAAAAAGATGCTATTTCTTGCAAAGAGAGGGCCCAGCGGAAGGAAGCAATGGCAGAGGAGACAAAAAGCCTTTACAAAAATCACACATGGGTTCTAGTACCTCGTCCTGAGAGGAGGAAAATAGATCTTGAGCTTAAAGACCTAAGTGTCTTATACACAGGTATAAAGCAAGACTAGTTGAACAAGGTTACTTGCAGGAATACGGAATCGATTATGGAGAAACATACAGTCCCGTGGCGAAGTTCACTTCGATTCTTGATATTAAAACTGCATTCCCACAGGGCGATCTCACTGAGGATATCCACATGCACAAGCCAGAGGGTTTTGGTGATGGCACAAACAGGGTCTGTAAGCAGCGAAAGAGTTTATACCGACTCAAGCAGGCGTCACGTTTCTGGAACCAGAAGTTGACCGGAGTTCTCAACGATTTTAAACTGAAGCCGAGCACGATGGATCCCTGTATTTTCTTATTAGCAGACGATAGATGCAGAATAATATTTGCTGTATACATCGATGGTGGTGACAAAAAATAGTGGATGATGTTCTTTAGTTGGTAAATTTCCTGCAGTAAGTTTTGAAAGTCTTAGTATTGGAAGCTGGTAACTTTCTTGGGATGGAAATCTCAGTAAAACCGCAGGTGAAATTCATGTGGGCCAATCCCATTGCATTTAGCAGTTATTAAAACAATTTAACTTAAGTAATTGCAAGCCAGTGTCAATACCAGCAGAAACCTCTTCTTCAGCTGAATCTGTTTTTTCGGGAGTAGTAAAATTTCCTTACAGAGAACTAGTTGGCTCTCTAATGTACTGTATGCCGGTAGCTGCGGGCCCAGATATTTCATCTGCAGTAGGAGTGTTTTCCCAGATTGTTCTGATTATGTCAATGCTGTCAAAAGAATTCTTAAGTATATCAGACGAATGGGCATCATTTTTAGAAAAGCTCAATATTTTTCTTTAGTTTGATTCAGTGACACTGAATATGCAGGTGATCCTGAAACTAGGCGTTCTACCTCTGGGTTATGATCTGGCAGTTGGTATTGGCAATGTGGTGTTGCATATGGACAACCAGGGAGCGATCCGACTTATCAAAAACCGAGAGTTTCACAAACGAATGAAACATATCGACGTTCGTAATCACTTTATTCGTGAGCGATATGAAGGAGCGATATTAATTTTGTTCGCTTTGAACAACAACTAGCAGATATTTTAACAAAAGCTTTGAGTAAAGAAAAATTTAAAAATCTATGATTGTAAATTCCGCTACGATGGTAAAGAACAGAATTTCTTCGCAGAAACAAAACCGCTTAAAAAATGTGCAGTTCATTGAATGTGCAGCTCTGAATTTACTAACGAAGTGGACGAAAAGGATGTACAAAGAGTAAATGTCGAAGATGTTGCAAAGGAAAATTAATGTACTGGATTTCGATAGTTTGGAGACTTAACATCTCGGCCTCTTTAAGGCATAATAAGTATGTTTAAACTCTTCCATCGGTATAGGGTACAATTTAGCTATTGCACGTCTGAAATCTCCGTTTTGTGTTTTCACCTGTGCTACGCGATGGACACTGTCTCTTCCAGGGAATGTTGCAATGACGCGACCAAGTGACCATCTATAGGGTGGCAGATTATCATCCTGGACGAGGTATCCTCCTTCATGGTACTGCCTTTGAATTCCCATTTATAACGTTGCTGGAGCCAGTGTAGATAGTCCGTTGACCACCTTTTCCAAAATTCCTGTTGAAGGTGTTGAAGTCGTCGAAATCTCGATAATCGATTTATTGGAGTCACGGATATGTCGGGTTCATGAAAAGAAGACACGCCAACCAAAAAGTGTCCAGGGGTGAGGGCGTTCAAATCGCTCGGGTCCGATGATAGCGGTGTCATAGGCTTGGAGTTGAGTATGGCCTCAATTTGTGCCGCAGACGTATTTAACTATTCAAACGATAATGCTGCTTTTGCAATCACTCGAAGAAGATGATACTTCGCTGCCTTGACGGCGGACTCCTAAAGCCCTCCAAAATGTGGCGATGTAGGAGAAATTGGACGCCATACAATGCGATCCCTTTGACACAGTTCATGGATTGCTGTTTTGTGAAACTTCAATTGAAATAGCTGATAAAGCTCTGAAAGATTGTTTTTAGCACCAACGAAGTTCGTTGCGTTGTCGCAAAATATCGTTGAGCAGAGGCCCCTTCTGGCGATGAAGCGTCACAGTGCAGCTACAAATGCTTCCATTGAGAGGTCACTGGCTACCTCTATATGAACTGCCTTGGTAATAAAACATACGAAGAGACACAAATAAGCCTTAATAGGAGCCCGTCCTCGTATCTTGGAGCTGATGTAAATTGGTCCACAGAAGTCTATCTCGGTGGTCAGGAATGCACGACCAGGTTGAACTCTCTCCTTCGGTAGGTTACCCATGAGAATGTCAGCTTTCCTTGGGTTTGTGCGAAAACATCTTATGCACTGGTGGACGATTTTGCGACACAGGTTCTTCCCATCAAATGGCCAATAGCGCTGTCGTGTAATGGAGAGAAGTGTTTGTGGTCCAGCGTTCATGTGCATGAAATGAAAAGAGATTATTAAAAAATTTGTAAATTCGGACTTAGAAAGTATAATCTGATGCTTGAAATCATAGGTCCCTACTGCGTTGTGAAGGCGTCCGCCAACATGAATAATCCCCTTTTCGTCCAGGAATGAACAAAGGCTCACAAGCCGTATCGACCTTTCTGCCTCCTGTGTTGCTAGTAACGTTGATTACGGCTCAAAATTCCTGTATGTGCTGCATCGAGCTCAGGAATAGTTAAAAGACCGTAAAACCCCTTGGATTCAGGGGACCTTGTGTTATTTAGGAATCTGTAATAGATCTGTAATAAATAGATCGACTAATTGATTGTTCGCTGAACGAAACACAGATTTGCTATGCCGTTGATCAGGTACTTCGGCAATGTCTATTGAGGCTGACTGTTGTGGCTGATGATCCGATGGAAACTTCAAAAATGCTGGTCCATTGCTCCAGAGTACTGACTGCAGTAGGACTTCGGGTAAGACCCCTCGTGATATTAGATCAGCTGGATTTTCCTTCGTGCTTATATAAGCCCATTCGTCAGATGCTGTTAACTCCTGAATTTTTGCCACACGGTTAGCAACAAAGGTTTGCCAGGAATATGAAGACCTCGAAATCCAAGCTAGTGTTACCTTAGAGTCGCTGTAATAAAATTTCTTCCGAATCTTTATAGGTAAAATCCGAAAAATTCGTTCAACTAATTCAGACATTAGGAGCGCAGCACACAGTTCCAGACGTGGAAGTGTAATAAACTTAGTGGGGGCTACTCTGGACTTAGAGCAAATCAACTGAATTGTGATGTTTCCATTACTATCCTCGCTGCGTAGGTAACAACAGGCTCATATGCTGATTCGCTGCTATCAGAGAATGAATGAATTTAAATTGTTTGTGTCTCTGCATCAGAGAGTAAATGGCGATAAATTTTGAAGTCGCTGAGTAAATGTAACTGCTGGACATAATTTAACCACTTCTGTTGGTAGGGTTCAGGTAGTTCTTCATACAAAGAATATTTACATTTCCATAACTCCTGCAGAAAGATTTTACCTAGTACTACCACTGGACCGATCAAGTCCAGAGGATCAAATACCTTTCCTAGATCTGATAGGACACTCCGCTTAGTGACCTTTTCGTGGCTGGTGACGGAAATGTGGAATACGAAAGCATCTACCCTAGGTTCTCAAGCGAGCACAAGAGTTTTCACAATATCGTTTTAACCAATCTGAAGACAGGGTTCCCTGTGTTCTTCAGTAATTTTGTTCAGTAACGATGGTTCATTAGAGCAAAACTTACGAAGTTCAAAGTGCAATTTATTTAGCATCTATATTAAATCTTCTTGAAACTTGATCGCATTTCCAAGCATATGAGCGCCCGTCATGATGTCATCGCAGTAGGTCTCATTTTGGACTGCAGATGATGCCCTTGGAAACTTCGCTTCTTCTTCGATAGCTGCTTGCTTAAGGCAACGTGTAGCTAAATATGGTGCAGCTGACGTGCCATATGTAACTGTGTTCAACTCATAGTAACCCATGTTTTCATTTGGGTTCCTTCTCCAAACGATCATTTGAAAAGGGCGATCAAGGGCGTTGACTTCAATTTGATGAAACAGTTTTCTCACGTCAGCAGTAAATATGAAGCGGTATGTGCGAAAAGAAACAATGACTGCGAACAAGTCTGACTGTACTGTGGGCCCAGTCATCAAAATATCATTTAAAGACTCATTGGTGGTAGTTTTTAAAGATGCGTCTAATACGACGCGCACCTTTGTCGTGGAACTCTAGGATTTCACTTGAAGTTGACCGGATTTGATGCAATGTTGAGTAATCTACATGTAAACGACAATTCAAAAATGCCCAAAAACAATTTACACAAACTATACAAGATTCAGCCTATGATAGACAGGATAAACGAAGCGTTTGCTTTTTATTACGAGGGTTCGCGGGAGTTGTCTCTTGACGAGTCAATGATACTTTTTGAAGGCAGGAGCACTCTAAAGCAGTATAATCCTCTAGAGTCAAACAAAAGGGGCTACAAACTTTGAAGTTTATCCGACCAAAGTGGCTATGTTATGAAATTTGAGATTTATCAACGATAAAATCAAAATTCCAAAACTATAGCCTGAAGGGTGAACGAGTAGTTCTTAGTCTCACAGAAAGTGAGTGGGGCAAGTATAGAAAAGTTTTCTTCGATAACTACATTACCTCTCTACCACTGCAGGGAAAGTTAAAAACCGAGAAAACACTCGCTTGCGGGACAATTCGAGCAAATAGGAAGGGACTACCGAATAATATGAAAAATGGCAAGTCTCTTTCTCGTGGAGATTTTGACTTCCGGTTTGCGTCAATGGATATCGGCGTTTGGAAGTGGAAGGATAATAAGATCGTTCATTTCGCCAGCAACTTTCATGATGGATCGAAGTTAGAAATACCTGCACCCAAAAGTTTCAAGGATTATAATGATTTGATGGGTGGAGTGGATCATGCTGATCGTCTCCGTGCTGTATATGGTTTGGATCGGAGATCAAAAAAATGGTGGTATAGACTCTTTTGGGGAATACTAGATATTGCATTTGTTAATGCTTACGTTATATATTGTAACATTCGAGAAGAAGTTACTCTCCTAGAATTTAGAAGATTAGTAGCAATATCATTCCCATTATCAGTCTTACAAGATATGTCCCATAACTAAACGGCAATCTGTTGAAATCTAATTTCTCCGTTTCGAAAGATGTCCGCCTTTCAAATCGTGGTGCACATTGGATCAAATTTATTGGTAAGTGTGTTGTGAAGTGTGCAGCAATGCGGGTATCCAGTCGCGTCCCTTTTTTATTTGCATACTTTGCAAAGTGCATCTTTGCTCTAAAAATACAAAAAAACTGTTTTGCAGAATATCACTGTGTGGACTTGAAAGATTAAAAGTTTAACAAATATAAATCTGTTTGTCAAAACATTCATTTGGCTTCATTTACAGCAGAAATTTGTTTCTGAAATTTGGTTCATTTGCGCCTTTCAATGATTAACGGTACTTCCAAGGGACTTGCGGCAAAATTAAGAAATTACTTTTTAAGTTGAAACATAATAAACTAAAAAAGAGAATAAGAACCAAAAAGTTCTTAAAAGAGGATAGCTGGGGCAACTAAGGGTTAAGCCCGCTTATGACAGATTTTACAAAGAAGCTACACAGAGCCATATCTAGGTTTGGTATCCCTATCAGATTGTACAGAATGATCGTCACTCGCTGCTCTGTAAAGATGGGAAGCGATTTTGTTTACGTCAAAGAACTGTTTAGACAACTTGATGGGCTGTCATGTGATCACTTTAACATCATATTGGAGAAAGTTGTGCATAACTTGCAAGCCAACACCAGAAGCACAATTTTCCTAAAATCTACCAACTACTTGCATACGATGATGGCATTGATATCAGTGGTAAAACCCAGCGACCTGTTCCTGGTGCTTATGCAAGGAGAATCTGTCTCAGCCTTTTCTATGTGGCTAAAGTATGGACATTAGCGATGGTGGAAGAAGATACGTATCTTCCTGAACGCAAGATTTTTTTTGCGATTGTTTCAGCTGACGGGCTTTGGGAGAAAAATGCTCATCGATCGACGTAAATATCGAAGATATGTGGAGCAAATGAATATTCATGCCATGCCCTAAAGAGTGTACGAATGTCATCCTGAAGAAAAACCCAGTAGAGTATGGCCAGGCCTTGGGTGGCGCTCAAAAGTAAGATTAAAATCACACAGTAGGATTGTGGAAGTACCTAACTGGAGACATTTGAACAAAGAACTTTTTAACTGCACCGTGTTATTGAATGAGACCCAAGTTCACTTCTGAAGGTAGCTTCATCTTAGTAAGTAATTTGATAATAGCAATGTGATATTTGATACTAGCTGCAATATCAATATTGTCTGCGTAAAAGCTGTACTGATTGGCTGTCAATTACGCAGCTTTCTCCATGGATCGTTACTGATAAGTACTAAGAAGAAGGTGCTATTTAGCGTTAATACCTGTGGTATTGAATGTCTTAGTGAATTTTATATCTTCGAATTTTTTTCTTTAAATCGATCTTATGGATGAAAATCGATTTTATAGACAAGCACCGATTTTACGAAGGACAAAATGTGTTTTTCTTTCATTTGAGTTTGCGGAAAGATTGCCTATTTTCATACACAAATTCCCACAAATTTTAGAAATTGGAGCTGATTTTATGTTCATTTTCTACGTATCGGTTATTTTGATATTTTTACAAATATGAAATTCGAAACCTTCAACTTTACTCCCATTAAAACAAACTCAAAATTGTATTCCTTAGTGAATATTTATTGCAATGAATTCATTATACAAGGTCTTATGATATCCGGGTTCTTCAATCAGATTCCTAATGACGATATCTATATTTCAAGCGCCTGACGGTCTTGTAACGATAACCATCACTAGCAAGCTCAGCACTATTTGGTTCAGCTTCAGCGGGCTCCTCAACTGGTGGAAGATATTCGTTAGATGGTGCTTCTTCAGCCCCACGACGACGACGTGTCCTGTAACGAAGCTTGCGAACAGTCCTATAGCGATATCCATCATCAGCTAAATCAGCACTCTTAGCCTCATCCTCGGCGGGTTCCTCAACTGGTGGCAAGTACTCATTCGATGGCAATTCATTGACATCACGACGGTGACGAGAACGGTATTTCAACTTGCGAACGGTCTTGTAGCGATATCCATCATCGGCGACTTTAGTATCAGCAGCTGGAGGTAAGTATTCGGTAGTTGGTTCCTCAACTGGTGGCAAGTATTCACTTGAGAGATCACGACGATGTCTGACTCGAAGACGACGAACGGTCTTGTATTGATAACCATCATCAGCGAGCTTGGTATCAGTTGGGGGCAAGTATTCAGAAGATGGCTCATTAGTTGGAGGCAGATACTCACTGGATGGGAGTACCGCTGCTGCAGCTACAGCCAGGATAGCGAATGCTACCACAAAGATTCTCTAATAAAAAACAAAAATATCAAATCCAACATTTAGATCTATCAAAGCCTGGATCAGTACAAAGGAGATTACTTACCATTGTTGACCAGAAATGTTTATCGCTCAGTACCCTTGGGAAGAAGATGTTGTGAGTGAATGATGATCATTTGGACAATGACCAGAGTATTTATACTCTTCACAATATCCAGGCTTGTCTTCATAAAAGACTAATTATGCACTCTAACACAATGGACACTTGAGATCCGTTTCAAGATTTTATCTTTTTGTTGTGTGTATGGATCATCTAGATCTACGAGTACAACTCCATTTGCTTTCAATTGTAGTACCGAGTGGCTCTTACGAATTGAGAACAACACCAGACGCGTTAGTGATGTTGATTTCGGTTAAAACAATTTCAAGACAATTAACCGCGAAAGGCGGAAGGTAACGCTTACCGTCTTAATCATTTTTGGACAATAAGTACTCAATGAAGTTCTGATGTCATAGATGTTAAATGGTATGCTGGCTTCGAACCGGATCGATGATAGTGATGACGATGATTATTTATAATACGAGTACATAGATCGATTTTGGCCGAGAAGCTTCCCACAACCATGATGGATGATTCGGAGTGGTGCTTATGCTGGTTTACGGCAATTAGTTGGTCGTTCTTTTCTTATGTTTGAATTGTTCTAATGGTCGGGCATAGTAAATACGCATTGGATTTCTTGAATTGGAAATAATTAATGATCGTGATAAGATTAAGAAATTATTAGAGAACCCTTCGTTAAGGTTTGCTTTGTATCTGTTTACGGATGATGAACATTCTCCACAGGTGCTTGGAAAGGAAGTCTAAAGAAGTTGTGTGGATATGGTGGGAAGATTTCATGAAAGGGTTTAAATATTGCCAAAAAGTGGTTGAAGGTCACAGTTTCTAAAGGGAACGTGTTCATCGATATTTCTAAAAATAATATCGTGACGTTATATGGTTGGTAGTTACACCTTACGTTTGGTCATTGGAAAGATACAGTACACGGAAAAAAATGAAGACGAAGAGTGTTTTTTTTTTGTGTGCTGTTTAGGTGACTTTACATTTCAAGAAGTTTAAACAAAAATGCAAGTGCATTTAGTAGCTTAGTAGCTTAGACAGTCGGGAAAGCCTGTTGGTCAGAACATG
Source organism: Volucella bombylans (assembly GCA_949129095.1). Classification (NCBI taxonomy): domain Eukaryota; kingdom Metazoa; phylum Arthropoda; class Insecta; order Diptera; family Syrphidae; genus Volucella; species Volucella bombylans. The sequence goes on along the minus strand of OX422142.1, from coordinate 20,112,712 downwards.
GAAACACGGAAACATGTCTTTTCTTCTTTAACAAGTGGCAAGCTGGGCACTTCAGACTAGTCCTGAACCCACAGACAACGTAAGTCCGGATTTGATTATGTCAGTGGTGATCAGTGATGATCAGCGATGAGCAGTGAAGAGCAGTAGATATCAGTGATGTTCAGTGATGAGAAGTGGTGATCAGTGATGAATTTAAACTAGAATGCAGTGGATTTAAGATACTCGGCTTTGTCTAGCATGTTTATTGGCGAGCTCTTTTCCTGCGGTTCGATTGCGATCCAGGATTGTGACTAGAATCGATCAATATAGCCTTCCAATAGCTTTCTCGTACTAGATTGGCAAAAACTCAAGGTCTTTCAAAATCTTCAAGCACAACCAAACGCTGCGGATGCAGATATTTCACATGGTCCTTAGGTAAGGTTAGGTTAGAACAGGGATGTGATGAACATGGTATCACACAGTTGAATTTATATTAAAATGGTAAAAACCAGCAATCTCCTGCTGAACATCCAATTTCTTTGCAAAAGCCAATAAGGCCTTTGAAGTTCGTGCCGTCTATTTCCTCTAGGTTTTCGGAAAAGCATTTCCCTAAAAATTTTCTCTGACTAAGCTATATTGCTTCACATTCACACAGTACATATATGTGTTATGTCCTCAATAGCTTGCAGATCAACGCAGAATCTGCAAATGTCCGTTATTGACAATTTGAGTCTCTTTGCGTGTTTTCACAGTAATCAGTGTCCTGTCAGGATTCCTATTATTGTCCTAAGCTTATCCCTGTTTAATTGTATTAACTTCCTAGATCTTTTGGTGTCAAAAAGTGGCCAGAGAGCCTTGGATACACTGTGTCTTTCAAGACTTGACCACCTTAGGGTGGCAGTCTTTATGATTTTTTCCATGATAGTGCCACTTACTATACAAAGGGGTGGTTTGATGCCAACAACCTCACTATTATCGAGTAGTCCTCCTCTTCTTACAATCTCAACCGCTTGTTCATTTCGCAGCACAGTCTCACTCGGTTCTGACTGCGTAATGCCTTGGTCACTGTGCGACAGCCCCTGACTATATCAAAATTGATGTTGGTCTATTCCATTGCCTTAAGTGCAGCCTGGCTATCGATGTAAATAGCGACATCTTTTCCAGATACAGAAACGTAAATCGTTTTTTTGCTTATTGCCTTCCACTATACTAGTGAGCCATATGAAGTATGGTTCTTACCACCACATTAAATTTTTCCTACAGTTCTTTTGCAGATTAAGGGCATTATATGCCTTTTAGGTTCTTTCCGCTACGTTAAGATTCCAATTCAGTTTTTTGCTGAGAATTACACCCTCATACTTCGCGCTGTCCGAGAGGCATAATTCCACTTTGTTGAGTATCTTGTACTGTCTGGTGAAAAGAACCAGTTCCCTTTCTTCCGTCTGGAAGGGTTGGCATTGAGACCACAGCTTTTTGAACAAGTGCTGATCGTCTTCCGGGTAGCCTCCATAATCTCGTTTAAAATATTTAAGTATCTTCCCTACACTATGATGGCGACGTCATCTGCGTATGCTGTGGCACTTATACCTATTGTACTAAGCTTTTTAAGGATGTCATTGATGACCAGCACCCACAGGAGTGGTAATATAACTCAACCTTGAGGGGTTCCCCTGATTACAGACATTCTAACCGAGCTTTGTCCAATGGAATAGTTGCAATCCCAATTTTTAATGCCCTGTTCAATATTAGCGCCTACTAGAGAGCTTTTAATGGCGCAGCACTCCACATTGTTGAAGGCTCCTTCTATAACGGGGAAGGCCGCCATCCCAAAGTGTAGACTGCCGTTCCGACTATGTCTTTTCGGAATCTCAAACGTTATTCTGTTGTTATTATTTTTAGAGTGTCGGTTCTGTGGATTTTTGTTCGAATCTTTGTGCTGGATCCAATGTAGTTTTAGTGTGCCTCCCCGATAACCTACGTTGCTGGTGGTCCAAGTACGGTCGAGGAGGGGCCATTTGGCGACACAATCACAGTTCCGCTGAAGGTAAAATGCCCTTTTATATCGTGTTGGGGTTTGGTGAATCTGTGTTGTACAGTAAGTAGATAGGTGTTTGTGTCTATGATTGTTACTGGTCTTTTTAGTTCCGCTGTTTTATCCTGGCCATGTTCCGTTCATCTTTGACGAGTACTAAATCGCCTTCCTTGATTTGGTCGTATATTGTCTTCATCCACTTTGGTCTCTGCTGCGGTCGCGACAAGTATTCTGAACTCCAACATCTCCAGAACGATTGCAAAATGGCAAGCACTCGTTTCCATCGCTCTAGGTGACTTATTTTCACCAGTTCGTAGTGTGGTTGTGGTGGTGAAACTAATGGTGAACCGATGAGGAAGTGGTCGGGTGTTATTGGCTGTAAGTCATTGACGTCATCTGATTGTGGGCACAATGGTCTGGAGTTCAGACATGCTTCTCTCTGAGTTAGAAGCGTGGTAAGCTTCTCGAAAGTCACTCTTTTTATGTGAAACTTCACTGATTTCACACTTGCTTCCCATAGACCTCCAAAGTGCGGGGAAGCAGGTGGAATGAAATTCCATTTTGTTCCGTCGTTCGCTAGTGAATTCGCTATATGCCTGGAGACATTTGTGAAGCTCGTTGTCCGCGCCGATGAAGTTTTTGCCGTAATCGCTAAATAGTTCTTGGCAGAGTCCTCTTCTTGACACGAAACGTCGGAATGCGCCGATGAACGCTTGTGTCGTCATTTCGCTCACGAGCTCGATATGGATCGCCTTGGTCGCCCTGCATACAAATAATGCAAAGTAGCCCTTGTATTGTTTCGCGTTCCTACCTCTCCAGGTTTCACCTCCACCGGTCCGGCGTAGTCCACGCCAGTGTTTGTGAAAGGTCTGGATATCATCGTTCTGGCAGTTGCAAGACTGCCCATGAGCTGTTCTAAGGGTTTCGCTCTAAACCTATAATAAAAGTTGCATTTGAAAATGAAGTTTTTGCCGGTGGTCTTGAGCCGAAATATCCAGAACATCTGACGTATATACGCCATCACTCTTCAGACTCAGCAGAATGGGATGTTTGGTGTTGAATGGGAGGTCTGCATTACGGATCCTACCCCCAACTCGTAGTACTCCTTGTTCATTCTTGAAAGAGTTCAGTGCCTTTAGCCCTCTGAACTCGTGTGTGTTTAGTTTTCTTTAAATTTCTCCGGAAACATCCTTTCTTGTGCGGCTCTTATTATCCTCACAAATGCTGTCTCAAGCTCCTGTGGAGAAAGCACGGCGTTTAAAGGCCGATGGTGTTGTTGTTTGTTACATAAGAACCATAGATAGTAACCCACTATGCGAGTTACTCTGGATAGTGTTGAATGTTTGTGTAACAAGGCTTTTACTACTCCTTCTTCCAGGACCTGCTTGTTGTGTTTCCAGGACGTGCGGTTGTTCTGGTAATGGTGCGTCCCATCAATGTCGTAAGAATTCCGGTCCCTGCCACGAGAGTTCGTTGTCAACGAGATCTTCTGCTTGGATTCCTCTGGACGCTAAGTCTGCTGGATTAAGCTGTGAGGGAATGTGTTTCCATATCGCGCAACTTGTAAGCCGTTGGATTTGGGAAACTCTGTTGCATACAAAGGTTTTCCATTTCGATGGATGGGCTCTAATCCAGCACAACTTTATAAGGGAATCCGTCCATGCCACCGTTTTCGATTTGTCCAACTTTGAAATTCGTCCCGTTTCCGTTAAAAGCTTTGCCAGGAACATAGCTTCACAAAGTTCTAATCTTGTAAGAGTGATTGGTTTAAGTGGTGCCACCTTTGTTTTGGACAAAAGCAGCCTCATGTGAACTCTGTCACTGCCTTTCATTATATGCATGCTGCGACTCAATCAAAAAGGCATTACTGCATCTGTTCCTGATGTGAATCTCCAATAAAAACTCGAGGGTTTTAAGCATAAATGATGACAGACTTATTGGTCTGACATCTTTTGCTATTATATGCCTCTATTTGCCAGCCTTAGGTATTAAAACCACCTTAACTTCCCTCCTCCCTATTGGTATGTACCCCATTTTTAGACTGTGTCTAAGAATTTCCATAATTTTTTGGATTGCTACGCTGGTGCTTTCTGTAGCATAATCTGCAGAATACCATTCCGACCGGAAGATTTATGCGGCTTAAAGGACTAGTTTGCATACCGTAATTTTTTCCTCTTAATAAGAACACAGATTTCCTCTTCGGGGGGAGAGAGATTAATGTTCTCAGTGTGCCGTAGATAATGTTTTTGACTTTCTAACTAGGTGCTTGATTTGTATTTTACATTTGCAGTACTCATTCCATGTATTTTGAATTCTGAAATGCTTCGACCTATTGTATGCCTAAGCTGTTTCCTTTTTAAACCTATTTCCCTATTCCACCATTTTGGTTGAGCCTTCTCGAACGCCATTGTTAGTGCCTTCCCAATATTTTCTACCGCCCTATCTAAGTTAACAATATTATCACAGGTGATTGATTGGGTATCCAGGTGTACATTTTCCACTTCTGTATACTTGGCCCAATTAGTCTTCCTACAATTTCTTTGAAAAGTAAATACCATGTGCTGAAAGTTGACCTTGAAACGTATCCAATGGTGATCCAACATCGACTACTTTCCATTCTCTTATTTCTAAGCGTTCTGAATTTGAAGCATGAGTGATATCTAGCACCTCCTTCCTTCTTTTGTTGTTCCTTACAATAAAATATTTATTGCCTTAAGGAATGGAAGACAGCCGCATGCCCACCTAATTAAGGGTGTAAATTTAAGCTCTTGATCCCCACGAAAGTGGTTAAGTATTCTATTAATACTTGTAATACCCTGAAAGAGGACGTACGTCGGAATCCTTCCATGAGTTAGATTTTGGGGGCTGAGGCCAAAAAGAATTCTACAGGAATAGACAAGGTGCTAAGATTGAGATGGTAATGGATTAATCCTTTAATAGTTCGACGGCAGCTTTGATATACCCAATACGGCACATATGGTCAAGATGTCCAAGAAAGGGCTGGCTCTTCAGGTTGCCACTTGTCTGTGTGGTCAACCTTCCAGCTATCCACTGTTGCAATAAATTCACTCTTGATGGCACTGCAACACAAAGAAAATGTGAAGACTGACGATTGCAATGATGATTGACGATGTCACCACCAAATGTTTCTCCTCGTCACCAAAATTGGCAAGCAAAGCCTTTATCATGATGGTAAAATAATTTTTAAGTGATTTTAACTCTATCTTACATATATTGATGCTATAGGGTTAGTGCCAAGCAAATGTGGTATTCCAGTAATATACTACCACCACCCGGATAAATGACACATCAACGACAAGCCAATGCTCTGGAGTCCTACCATTTAGTCCTCCGATTAGAAAAGGGATAGGATCGATACTTTGAAACAATTAACAGAGTTTTGCTGGTTTAAGGAAGAATTGAGAGTTGATACGCTATTCTTCTTATAAAATGTACATGGATAAACAAGAATATGGATAATGGATAACCGAGTTAGACTCCGTGAGATCCATAAAGGAAGAAACTCCCTTATGTCACCTAGATTAAGTGTTGAGTGACATAAAAGCTATCTGTTCTGCACAGGTTATATCCAATCAAAAACGTGCGAGTTGATAAGCTACCTGTGTGATGACATTGGCATTCGTTTCCAGTCCTCGTCAAACAACCTTCTCCTAAACAATCTGACCCTATGATCGAAGTTAGAAACAAGATAAAGTGAACGATGTCGGTGTTGAACTAACTGCGAGTCAACCCCTCCTGTGTGCTATTGAACATCACATCGCAACAATAAACAGCAAAAACGATGACACACCAAACTTCCCGCAGCCTTACCAGAATGTCCACTATAATGCATCGCTCATGGCTGAATTAATGGAACCTAAAGTAGATTCGCGGTCACCTCCACATATATGTAGATGGTCCAATCTACTGGGAAACTTCTTCCAACCTGACAACAGAGAACACATATATGTTAGTTTCTTGAGTTGCCGCCCCATCGAAGCTTATAAGAACTTTAATTCGACATGGACACCCTCCGAATGGCAACATAGGCTAGACAAGCTTGATTCGAAGAATCAATCGGTCACTACACTTCTTATCAAAGGCGCCCCCCAAACGCTGATGTTGATTAGACTTAGAATTTGCTTCCAATATCTCAACACAAAAGCAAGCACAGCTTCAAACTCAATCTTCCGGCTAGATATGAATGGTTATTCCATAATCCAGCCAGCAGCAATTTCAGTCTTGGAAAGATGCAGTCCGTCATACCTAAACCAGCAAATAAATCTAAATTGCCCATACCAACCTTCTCTTCCCATAAAAAACCCAACTCCAACTGGAGTTTCAGAACTAACATTTGTCCTAATTTTAAGCCTCCCACCATACACCAACTCCCTCTATTCCACTCCAAACTACTCGTAGTTTCGTACACCACCTTGATCAAAAGGTTCCCGGAGTGTGGCGCTCGTATATTGTTCTGATTTGAGTTCTGTTTTGTTTTTGATAAATCTGTTGTTGACATTCCCTCTAAATCTTAGCGTCATAGCTTGACATTTGGAAAAGTTACGTAGCCAAGAGATTTTTTACAATTTTAGAAATGGATTTAAATTTGCAACAACGAACTTGTATTACATTTTGCGTAAAAAACGGATTTAATGGTGCGCGAACGTTGGAAATGTTGGAAAAGTGTTTCAGCAACGATTCTCTGAAGAAAACGGTCGTTTACTAGTGGCACGAGCGGTTCAAAAGTGGTCGTGAGTCAATCGAAGATGATGACATCGAAAACCGATGAAAGCATTGAGTAAAAGAAATGTTGGTCAACAACCGCAAATTAACCATCAAAGAGATAGCGGAGGGCTTGAACATTGCCTATGGATCCGTCCAAGACATTTTGGTTAATGAGTTGGGTTTCCAACAGACCTCAATTTCATGCAACAAAGAGACCGTTTTGACGTCGCAAAAGAGATGATTTGCGATTCGGAATCCGATCCCACATTCATCAAAAGATCATTACTGGAGACGAGACGTGGGTTTATGAGTACGACACGCAATCTAGACATCAGGCAAGTGAATGGCGTTCACCAAATGAGCCGAGACCAAAAAAACCACGTCGTTTTCAGTCAAAAACGAAGGCAATGCTCACGGTTTTGATGGATTACAACGGTGTATAATCCTAAACTTTTTCTGAATTAATTCCGATCATGGTTTCCATCCAGCAGGAAGGCCTCCCTACCGATGTTAACAGTCTCAGGAAACTTTATATAAAGTATCACTAGATTTTCAATACGCCTCCCTAAAAGTTGTAGACGATCTTGCCGCTCTTCGCCACTATGTACACTCTAAAAGAGTCTCACACCTCCAACGCAGTCGACTTGACCACGATAAATTTCTCTCATTTTCTATTACCAGAACGTAAGAGGACTGTCTAAAACCAACGAATGCCGTTTTGCGTCAAGCTCATGCTATCTCATTTGATTTCTAAGCTCTGACTGAAACTAATCGTATCCCCAACATAAAAAGCAGGAGTTATTCCCTCTTTGTTTTAATGTTTTTCCGGCTTGACTCCTCGCTCCTCGCCACGTCTTCTTCTAAGCTTGACTTTATGTAAGCTAAATCAACACTTACTCGTAGATGCTTGTATGTAATGTATTGTTACATTCTTCAGGCCCAACCTCTCGAATCCTGCCAACTTGCTATTGAGGCAATTGACAATTTGATTGGCTTGTCGGATCTTCGGCGATTTTAATCAGCCTCAGCTGAAATAGACTCTTTCATCGCTTCTATTCCCATTCTAACCTAGTCTATGTCAAGTCAGCGGAGTTTCCAACTATATGGAAAGACAATTAGACCTTATCTTCACAACTCATCCCATCAACTCCTCAGTATCGTGTTGTCCCCTATCCCTTTCAAATATTTATAACTTTCATCCTCCTGTTCTTCTTCCATTTTTCGTGTCGCCTCCCGTGCAATTCTCTCTTCTTACAATTTCCACAAGGCTACCTTAGCAGGCTTCTTTCGAATTTACCAATCTATGTATCTCGGGTCACTACCCTCTCTATTTTTTACAGAGAAATATTCAAATCCATCTCGCTTCATGTGTCATATTCCTGCCATAAAACATCTTCTACATCCGCTCCTTGATATAATCGTAGACTCCGCTCTCTACGAAACAAAAGAAGCAATCTATGGACGGTAGTTCTTGGCACCCACTCTTCTTCCGACTATTCAAACTATCTAGCTACACATCTTCATTTCGTTGAACTCTACAACTCTCTCTATCAACGCTACCTAAATAGTGCGCAAACCAATCTTATAAATAACCTCAAGTCTTTTTCAATTTGTCAATTGCAAATGTAAGACCGATGTTTATCTTTCCTCCCTCGCTTTCGTAACCAAATCTTCAAGTGATCCTCCTACCATCGCCAATTTTTTGCTAAATTTTTCAAACAATCATTTGCCAACAACTCCTTCGTAACAGATCCCCTTATTTCAATGACCTACCAAATTCCTCCACTGGTCCCTTCTTCACTTAAAGTTTCGATCCTTCTGTTATTGAAGAAAAGTTACTAAATCTTAAAGATGAATTTCTAGTTGTCCCAGATGTTCTCCCCGCAGTTTGTCTCTACCCCTTTTCCACCTATTTCGCCTATCCCTTACACAGGGAGAATTTCCCCAGATTTGGAAGACCTCGATACACAAAAAGGAATCCATTGCTAAACTCTCTCATATACCCAAACTCTTTGAAAGCATTTCATACGAAGCCTGAAGCTTCAAATGCAAGCCTTTTATCTCGCCCCGACAACATGGTTTTCTAAAAGGCAGATCAATTACCACAAACCTATTGAATTCGTTTTGCTCTCGCAGCCTTAGAAAATGTCAAAGAAATTGATCTTATCGCAACCGATTTCGCTAAAGCATTTGATAAGATATCACATCAACTGATCCTCTTTAAATTGTCTGCTCTCGCCTTTGAACCTCTTTTATTAAAATGGATTTCTTCTTACCTGGTGAATCGATATTATAATATTCGGTTTAGATCCGCCCTCTCTTTTTCTTTCTTGGCTTCATATGAAGTTCCACAAGGCAGCCATCTTAGTCCCCTTCTCTTCATTCTTACACAATCTTGAGAGTCATTAAACGCTGCTCCCTCTCGTTTTACGCTGACGACACAAACAATTTTAAAATTATTTCTTCTCCCTATGACTTTGCCCTTCTTCAAGAAGACCGCGATCGGTTTTCAATCTAGTGCCTCAAAAACTGCCTAGAACCAGTCTCCTACCCGACTTTATTTTCTCTATAGTCAACCAATTCTTTTGGTTCAATCTTTTCAAGAGCTCGTTCGCATATCGATAAGATGATCCTTAAAGCCAATTCATCACTTGGATTCTTGGTGGTCCAAAGAGTTTTTCAACCCGTATATAACCAGATCTTTCTATCGCCCCTGCTTGAGTATGCCAGTCAAGATTGGTAACCCTTTCACCGAGTTCATGTTTCCAGAAGCAAGGGTATTCAATGTCGATTCCTCCGATTCGCTCTCCGTAGTCTACGACCCTTTAATCTCCCTATCAGGACCGCCTCAAACTTGTCAATATGAATTCGTTAGAAGAACGTTGCTGACATTCTTTTCATTCATCAACTGCTCTCAGTTTTCATCGTCTGCGCATCCCTTTTCAACTCTACTTGATTCAACACCAACCCACGTAATGTACGTTGTGCTCGTCTCGTGAGATGTATCCCCAACTGAAGCTCGACCTAAATAAGGCGATTAGAGTGGGAGGAGTATGGACCAGACCTTTTTGAATCAGTTCTGGGAAGATTCCAAAACTCTGTTCCAGGTGCCTTGTATGGTTTAAATCAGTTCATGGCCCATTCAACATTGATTATACTGAACACATTTCTAGATAGGCTGCCACTTCTGCTACTGTAAGAAAAGTTTGTGGCTTCATGATGTGTGTGGTTTAAAATGGCCGAGTCTGGAAAATTAACCTCAAGTAGCATTTTTACAGTTTCCTCTCAACTAGCTGTCTGTTACAGCAATGTTACACAGCCTGGCATGGCCCAGTATATTGTTATAGGGAGCCTTGTCGACTGTCGGCATTTCTTGTTCGAACTGTCTTTGCTTCCGATGTCGGGGGAGTGGAGTTGTCGGATTTGAGTCGTTTAGCCTCTGTGCCGTTGTTGTCGATTTTGGCAGTGGCAATTCCCTAGGGTTACCTTGTTTTCAACAAGTGCGTCCCTAGAAGTTGATGATTTTGAAGATGCATCAGTCTCTATGAATAATTCTTTTAATCCCTCGGTGTTTGCTGTTTCACCTTGGAGTTAGGTTTTTTTAAAAGAAATTACAACAACACCCTTTAATATTACAGATTTCCGGGTGCATACAGAACAAATAATCTGGAATATCAAAGGCAGTTCATTAGCCATGAAATAAACCACCGCTTCACGCTCGCCCCATGCATTGAGGAATCGTTCTACAACTTTACCCTATAAATCCGTACCTGACCACCTTCAGTGGGTCTTTTAGTTTCTGCAGTTTTCTACGTTCGTTCATGGAGCCTAAATATAATTCTGCATTGCTAATACAGCAGATATTGCACCTATTGTACCTTTGGCAGAATGTCCAGCCAGTATCTCTTCTCCTATAGTGCGGTATTTTCATTTCTCTCGGAAACGCATTTAATTGGGTGCAAATTCGGGTGAATTCATAATTCAAACCGGAAACTTCTCCGGTGGACCAATATGATCCAATTTACACACATTGAGTTGATGGCCTATTTAAAACGAGCTTCATTCCCAACTTGCAACTTTAACTAAAACAAGGAACAGCAACAGAAGACCGCCGAAAGCAAATAGTTTCACAGTTTAAAAAAGATTTCGTTTTCCAATCAACTGATCGTGAGACCCAGTTAGATAGACCTAAAGCTTCGTTTCTCATATGAATAAACCTTGTTCTGGCTTTGAATACAGACATACTCGTATACCACCCGTTGCTATTCCCTTATTGCTAATTAGGAAAAGGTGATTATACATAGTGCGTGCAATAGTCTACCCAGCATCGTTGTTATAATTTCAAAACTGCATGCACTCCGTCAGATAGAAGTATAGTCTCGATATGGATACATTCCAGTCATACTCCCCCAAGTGATATTGATGACGTTTATCAATGAAATGCACCTCTGTCTGGTAGTTATGTTTGAGGTGTACCGTACCCGTTCGGCGCGAAATTTTCCAATCAGATAATTTTCTATTTTGATTCCTCGCATGTGTTTGGATTTAGATTTCTGAATTCCAAATAAAATAGTACAATAGTGTGCCACTGCATCAGATAGGTACATACTCGTACATAAGTACGTCCTCAGTTCTGGTCCTGGTTGGGGGATGTTTGCAAGCGAAAATGTAATGCATTCATCTATGGCAGGTAGCTAATATTTGGAAGCATTTACGTTATTAAATTGCGCAAATAGACGCCCGAATTCTGATCAATTTAATTGGATTTGTTTAAGTGGTCGGTAAACTTAATCATTATCCTTGGTCAGGTAAAGTTTTGGGAATCGAGAATGGTTTTGTTTAAGTTTCTGAAAAAGTTAATTGCAGCCATGGAGGGAGGTAAATGAGGAATAATTGAAGGTAATTGAAGAGCTTGTGTTGATTTAATCGATAACTACGTTAAATAGGGTGTAAAACTATGGATAACTTGCTTTGAAATCCCATCCCACCTCCAGTGGGTAGGACTTTGAGTATGAAGGCAAAGTAAGCAGAGGTTAATGAGGTTTTTGAAATTTTTTTTGAAATTGAAAACAAATGAACTCAACCGCTTTCAAGGGTTTATTGTTTACCCATACAAGCTTAGAGGATTAGAGTGTTTGCCAAAGAATAAGCGCGGAGTGCATTAATTTATTCTAAATAGCGATAGCCGATAGAATCCAACCTTATCATAGACTCAGTCTCCCATCGTATCGAAAAGTCTCTCAGCCGCTAAGTTTGGAGATTTCTGCAGTCGAAACTAAGTTGCTGCAACAATTACGAGTACCTATGCAGTTAACGACTGCCTTCGCATAAGCGCATTTTAGTGGCAAATCGATATTTCTGCCCCCAACAAGGGCAGTTATTTAGCTTGTCAAACCTGGACATATGTGGCGATGATAATACTAAAAACATTATTTCTCTTCGGCTTCCTTGTCGTAACGGAAAAGTTTTAGAGTCAAACATTCTCCGAGTTAATGGTCCTTTCAGAATCAAAGTGAGATTTTGGAGAATCGTTCTAATAAGATGTCAAGATTTTATATGGTATGGAGGTGACCTCAAAGGATATTTGAGAATTTCTACGATTTTGCTAAGTGCTAGACGTAAGTAACAACACCTCCCTGTGACGCTTTCTCTGAGAGGTTACACATCTTCTGTGAATGCGCGGCTTACGCCCGCAGTATGCGTTGGTTACTGCCACTGTAAGCACTTTATCATTGAAGCGTCTGCTCATCTTCTTACGAAAGATTGAAAGTTTTGTTCAGTGAATACATTGACAGTTATTTATCTAAAAGCTCTGTTTTGGCAGAAATTAAATAAATTGCTTTGTCCTAGATATACGTATCCAACTCGAAATTGCTACTAGACATACGCGCTTAAGTTGACACACCTTAATTGTGGATTCATCTGGGCAAACATAGTTTTAAGAGGATCTTGATGAGACGCTACATCTGATGTGTTAGGTTTCACCAGATCACCACATGGCACATCTCAGTGATGTAAGACAATAGTAGACAATGAAATGCCTGGACTGTATGGCATCCCAAATAAGCCATTCAAGAGAGCTGAGAAGGCGAGACCAGACCTTTTCGTTGCAATGATGCAAAGGTGCCTAGAAAGGGCAATCTTCCCAAACCAACATTTAGTGCTGCTACCAAAATCTAACAAACCAGCAGTCTGATCGATACTCTAAGAAATATCCTAGAATGCGTCATATTACTTACTTTAAGTGGCGCTACATTCCGGGGTGGACCTGGGCCTCAGTCAACAAGCGTCTCAAGCCTGCTCGATCCCTAGCTAGCTGCCTCCAGTTTCGCATGATAAGTTGGCTGAGGTCCCCTTCGACTTGCGTGCGCTACCTCTCGAAGCAACCAAGAACACCCTCATCCATTTTTGATAATGTCCATGCCTCTGCGCCATAGAGCAGGACCGGGATTATTAAGGTCTTATAAAGGGTGACTTTTGTTGTCCAAGAGAGGGCTTTGCTATACAATTGTATAGAGCTCGTCAGACTTAACCTTAGATATAGCTATCTTCACTTCGTCCAGGTCGGGTGGAGGGAATTGTTGGTCATCATCGTCCAGGTTGAAAAGTTGATTCTGCCTGACAGCGGTATTTGGTTCGTCATAGCCGTTATACAGTCTGCAGAAATGGTCTTTCCAAATCCTCAGCATCGACTGCGATTCTACCACGATGTTCCCTAGTTCATCTCTACGGGCTTCGGTTTGGGGGTTTTTTCCGTGGCATGCTATTTTTTCCTTTTGGTAAAACTTCCGAACCTCATTCCTGGAGTAGCATCTGTCAATTTCCTCGACCGCCCGCTTCTCATGCTCTTTCTTCTTCATCTTCTACAACGCCGCTTTATATGCATCTTGCTTAGCTGCATGTGCTTGCCGGCATTCATCATCAAACCAGGGGTTTCGTTATGATGGACGAGTGAAACCCAGCACATCAGAAGCGGCACCTCTGATCGCGTTTTGGCAATGTTAACAATGGTCTTCGATGGTTGATGCTGGCGGTATTGGACCTCTTAAGAGATTAAGAGACACTCGATCGGAAACGAGCTTAGCGATCTCTGGCGATTGTAGCCGTCTGACGTCGAATTTGCTCACAGCATTATTTTGTCTTGGCGTAGTTTGGGATATCCGCAACCGTACCTTGGCTACAACAAGGTAATGGTCCGAGTCGATGTTGGCTCCTCGGAACGTACGAACATCCATAATACTGGAGGAGTGCCTTGCATCGATCGGAATGTGATCAATCTGGTTGATTGTTGATTGATCAGGAGTTCTCCAAGTCCCCTTGTGTATATCGAAATGTAGGAACCACGTGCTAGCTACCACAATGTTTCGCCCCGCCGCAAAATCGATTAGCCTGATACCCTCTCTTCATTGAGGCATTGCTCGTAGGTCTTATTAAGGAGCTCATAGAAGGCATCCTTGGTGTCGTCATCTTTCTCCTCTGTGGGGGTATGCGCGCATATAAGGCTATTGTTGGCGAATTTAGCCTTGATGCGGATTGCTACGAGGCTCTCGCTCTCATGCCGGAAGCTAAGGACTTCTTGTCTCAGTCTGCCTCCGACAACAAATCCGCATGCAAATAAGCGCTGCTTTTGCCGTCGATAGCAATCGCCGTAGTAGATGTCCCAGTTCTTCATCTTGGATGGCAGTTATGTCTGCTTTGCAGCAGTCCAGGGCCTCCGCTAGGTGTTCGGCTGTACGTGGTCTATTAACTAGATCCGTCCATATCCGAGGCTTGTCCATTATCCGAGGCCACGGGGAGGCGTTAAGTAGGGCTTATTATCAGAGCTGCAAGATGTTCGGCTGCAGCAACTGTTGGAAGATGCTACTCCTACGAGGCCTAATACTAATCGTTGCAATCCTAATAATGCGTCATATATGGCAGGTTAATTGCTGTGGCAAAGGAAAATGATTCTCCGTCAAACTATCATTTCGGCTCCAGAAAATCTCATTCTACAGTCGGTTCGATAAAAGCGACATTAGATACAGCAGCTGAAGCAATGCAAGGGCAAAACTAAAGATGGTGGACAAAGATAGTCACAGGCTGCTTCAGCAACAGCGCTAAATAGTACGTACAGCGTATTTAAGGGGGTGGCCCACGGTCCCCGGTCCTCTAATTTGAAACATGTATAATGGAGTTCAGGGATGCTGCACGAAGGAGTGAAAGTGATCGGATTCACTGGGCGAAACCATATTGGTCACCTATATTCACTAGAGTCCGCCACGTTTGAGACGATCTGGAACTAGACTGAAGCCTCATTTACAATACTGCGAGATGCGATATTGAATTATTGTAAACAAACACATTAAAGCACATGTTACGGAAATATTTTTGACAGTTCATGCGCTCTCTTTTTCGAACAACGTATCCTGTCCTAATAACCCGCCGAAAACCCTGGATAATGGGAATTTCCAAGTCAGAAATCAAACAATCAGGTCGAAGGAGTCCCTAAATTATCTTGTATTGAAGCATGTGGGCAATACAAGTTGCTTCCAAATAATGAGCTGCAGTGATGAGAGGAAAGCAGAGCAGCATCGGCACCAGTATGGCAAGCCAGGTTCACAAAACCCATACAAGCTAATTCATGTTTTCAAACTACGGAGAACGAGGGTAAAAATGGGATATAACTACCACCTTACACATTTCAGGTTCGGACACGGCAGGTATTACAATTATCTCTATAGATTCGGGCCACTGTGGTCCGTGTTTTACTACAGAAGCTACGCAGAAGACACAACAAACCTGTCAAGTCCGATCAGAGGATGACTTAATGGAGATCTGCTCCTTTATATTACGTGTTTAGAACGAGCTTCATTGACCATTGGGTCAAACCTGAAAAAAGCAAGGGATAGGAGAAATGGCGCAGAGGCTCCGAAGGAATATTGTAAAGAAATTTCACCTCAAAAAGCTATAATCGCAGA
Organism: Volucella bombylans; assembly: GCA_949129095.1. Taxonomy (NCBI): domain Eukaryota; kingdom Metazoa; phylum Arthropoda; class Insecta; order Diptera; family Syrphidae; genus Volucella; species Volucella bombylans. The sequence continues at coordinate 20,097,019 of OX422142.1, read as the reverse complement.
AGATTGATAGAACCTTTACGTATCGAGTCCCAAAGAATCTCTTAAGAACCTCCATGCTGCCAGAGATGCTGTTTCATATGAAACCCTTGGTTTGATGAAGAGTGCCTATAAGCGTATAAAATGGAATAAAAACCGTAGAAGGTGGAGAAGCGCTTGATCAAAACCATGCAGAGCTTTTACTACAGAAAAAATAACATGCCAGGAACGCAATCTACGTGAATTTGAAGATGAATACGTAATAGTAAAGCCACAGCCTGAAAATCTGAATCACTTCTCGCTCTCAACGAGGATGGTGATCGGCAGTACCTACATCCACAATCTGTATGGCGAAATCTATAGATAATAAAAGCTACCGGTGTAGCTGAACTTCCTACCAAATTTGGTAAGCGGCATACACGAACTCATCTGCAAAATATCGTCGGATTAAAGAATGCCCGATGAATGGAAACTCACTATTGTTTGCTCAGTCTTTTAAGAGCGAACCTTTAAAGTCCACAGTGGAATACAATATTATTTTATTATTATTATTATACAGAAATATGTCAGCGACCGCAGTTGTCTGTCCTCAAAAAAATCACTTAAGTCAGATAGTGTGTTGAAGAATGTTGCTTACGGAAGTGCCTTTATGAATGCACCAGAACAATCGCTTTTCAGGAACTCTGAAGAACAGTAAAACGCTACACAAACCGAAGCTAGGACAAATCTTATCATCAGCCTCACCGACATTGGTGATCATATTCCTCTCATCCAGGAGTCTTGTCTTACCCGTTTTCTGAGAATTCATCCTTAGAGTAAGGCCATTTCATTCCTACTAATAATAATTTCATTAATTCAATTAGAGTATTATACTAAACCTTTTACTCTGACCCGTAGGCTTACAATTCAGCGTATCCAACAAGCAATTGCTTTCCATTAGTGTCTATGGCGATCGTCAAAAGACGAACCTTGAGACACACAACAAGATAACTCATGTCAAATTGGATGAGTGCAGAAGTCACCTTCCGATATCCCTGCTAGAGCTTGATGATAAGCTAAACAGCGAACTCACACCATTTTCAAAGCTTGACTCTATCTCATCTTGTCCTATAGTAAAAAGGTCAGGTGGTAGTGATTGACCACGGACCTTCGAGAGCTCCACTGAAAGAGTTGAGAGAATTTTGACTATGTCAAACTATAATATCTCTTTCAAAACATGACCGGGAAAACTACAAGGTATTTTTGCAGATCAAGTAACAAAAAATAAGGAAGACTCAGCGTAGGCCAAGACATTGTTTCTGCTAAATGATGATTAACTGTAAGTCCTGTCCAAAACACCGTTTCAGCTTCGAACCTTACAAGGCACGATGGTTTCTTCCCTGTACGACCATAGAAATTCTGTTAGTATGTCAAAGTCACACTGTTATGCATTCGAAAAATCTGCTTAACTCTTGGAACCATACTGGTTACCTGGGCTGAAATAACCCTAGCTTTTACAGGTATACCCAAAATATCTGATCTACCTGCCAAATTAGAGGATGACAGTTTACACAGCCGACTGCATGTATAGCGCAAACACTCACAGACACACTCTAACATTTTACTTGAGGTCGTCATTCGTAAGGTCCCTGAGACTATCTGTCTGAGAGCGAGATGAATGGCCCAACTGTCAAGAGGAAGACTAGATTTTAATCAGAATCTGTTTACCTTTAAACAAGCGAGGAGATCTTGAAAAAGGGCCAAACAGCAAAAGCGGAGCTTCAAACAGCTGATGGACGAAAACTATATAAACATTTAGGGAACTACCTACAGGTAAACAGAAATAGACAGCTAAGCTATGATACCAACGAGGGTACCAAGCACTACAACGTTATAGCCACAAGGATCCATCCTAGGGCCATGTGGAATATTATATGTGACTGTGTCCTCAAACTCCCAATGCCCCCAAGTCTACAAGCCCTCAATCCATCAAGCCCTCAAGCCCTCAAGCCCTCAAGCCCTCAAGCCCTCAAGCCCTCAAGCCCTCAAGCCCCCAAACGTGGAAAAATGGGCCTTGCGGACGACGCTGTCGTAACCGTGTACAAGCACATCCAGGAATTAGAATCGGCAACTAACGATGCGATTCATGTACGCGTGGGAGGTCAAGTAATAAAATCAAAACCGGCCTTCAAGTACCTAGGTGTTATGATTGATAATAGATTTAGCATCAGGGCTTATCTAGACTACTTAGGGAAAAAAGCATCGATCATCCAATTCCCGATGACGAGATTAATGCCATACATAGGAGGACCCAGATGCAGTCGCAGATTATGACACTCGAAAGTAGTTAGCTTAGTTATATTGTACGCATGGGCGTACCATATCTCCAGCATGGGCGGTTGCACTGGCAATAAAAGAATCTAGAAGAAAAATATGAGAATAGTCCGCGCTTTCCGGACCGTCTTAGAGGAAGCGGGGAGCGTTTTAGCTGGTATGATGAGCATTAATATAATGGCCGAAGAAATGAGACGTGTACCCACGAGAATACGTTCTTGTCCATCCAATAGATTAATTGGCGAAATTCATAAAGAGGAAAGGGATATTTCAGTTCGATAGCAGCAGAACTAATAAGATAATACCACCAAAAGAAAATGGACATACCAACCTGTCCCCCAATATAGAATCTTGGGTGAAAAGCAGAGCTGGAGAACTAACTTCTAGATCGCACAGTTTCTAACCGGGAATGGTGTGCTCAGAAAATATCTGCACATGAACCCTCCCCAATCTGTCCATTCTGTCCAAACCAGGAGGAGGATCCAGATCACGTAATTTTACACTGCCCACGTTTCAGAAGAGTGAAGTTGTCCAGTTAGTAACTTCCGTCTTAAAATCATAGAATTAAGAACAATCGAGTGTCAAAGAAGGCAAAATACCGAAGAAAATAATATTACCCAGCAGACGTTGGTAATGAAGAAACTGCTAACCAGCTCCGCGAAATAAAGAAGGCTCACGTGGAGAGTGGTGAAGAGCCAATATGGGATTTGCAACCAAAAGTCATTGTCATCATTGGTCGGCCGACCAATTCTCATTTATAGCTTCAATTTGTTCAACAAAAACCAAACGATCTGCATATATAGGTATCACTGTCACATAAGAAACCTTTCCAAAGACGATCTCCCAAATAATACTTCGTTTGTTACCAATCGACTTCCATTAACTCTGTGCTCTTCTATCAAAATATACTCAGCAATAAGAAAAGCTAATAGCAGCCTCAATTCAATTCAATTTCAGTAAGTCCCCTCCACATAAGCCGAAAGGTGTCATTTTTGAGGACCTCTATATAGACTTAGTAGGCACAGTAGCGTCTTCAAGGCCGTGGTCTTAGACAGCCACTTGACTCAATGAGAATTGAATACCCCTTGACAGGGTTGCAGAAAGAAGAAGTTCAGTATGCCCTGCATACCAAGAAGCTGGAAAGGGCACCAGAAGAATATGAAAGTGCTTAACTTAATTTAGATCACTGCGAAGCGGCACAGAACCTTATGACACAAGCTGTTCGAGAGTTGAAGATTGATGTGGCCGTAGTAAGCGAGCAGTATAGGAACCTCGATGATAAAATTTGGGTAGCGGACGCCTCAAAGAGAGCTGCTATTTGCAGCTGTGGAAACTACGCATTTGAAGAAAGAATGATGACACCTGGAATAGGGTTCGTCCGAGGTCAATGGGGTATACATATACAGTTGTTACGCATCTCCATATGGAACGTTGGAAAAATTCCAGAGAATGCTAGATATGTAGGCTCGTGGATGATGCTAGAGGTCGTACTCCATCAATCATAGCTGGTGACTTCAAGGAATGAGCAACTGATTAGTGCAGCATACGGACTAATAGGAGAGGAGAGGTTCTGCTAGTAGCAGTATCGTCACTTGACGCAGTACTGCTTAATACGGGCAACGAGCACACATTCACCAGAAACGGCGTAGGCTCCAGAGTTGATGTAACTTTTGTAACAATTTCCTTAGTCAGAGGATTAAGGACCACCAGGCCATCCTATTTGAAGTGCAAGCAAGGAGAGCAACCCAAAAGCACCTTCCAAAGAAAGCACACCGAATGGGGTGGAAAACGAGCACACTGGACGAAAATACCTTTTTCCTGATTTTTCGAGAATCCACAATAAATACAGGACCAGTAAACACGATGGCTACGGAGGTTACTAAAACAGTATCTATGGTACGGAAAACTTCAACAAACCGCCGGCCACTAGTATACTGGTGGAACCAAGAGATAGCAGAGCTACGCAGCAAGTGCCATAGATCTAGAAGACAATGCCAGCGATCCAGAGATCACCACCAGGACTTACAGGGGCAATACAAAGATAGGCGTAGGGACCTTAAATTAGCCATTCGGAGAAACAAAAACAACAGCTTTAAAGGTTATAAAATGGTCAGTCTTGTAACTGCAACAACAAATAGTACCTTAAAAACGTCAAGCAATAAATGTGCTTCGGCTATCAAATGGTACATTCTTAATCACCCACCGGGACAACTGTAAGACATCTAGACTTAAAGACAGATTGTTTAAGAAATTTCTATGGCTCCAGGTGTAACCAGGGCATCGCCCTGACATGTTTTCCATTGGGATTACAATGGACGTATAACTGGTCTTAGTGCGCCTCACATGGGGCTAGCCTAATCTAACGAATCTAGGCCAGTAAGAAAGGCTCATTACGTGCATCGATTATTCTAACCTGCAGCCCTAACTGGAATCCCAATTTCGCTTTCAATGATCGAAACTCATTTACCCCAACCAAGAGCTGTTCCTTGCAAGCAACCTTGAACTGGATTTTGTATCCGATGTTTGTCGAACAAATTAATATCTTCAAAAATTGAAAAGATTCTTTTTCCAAGGCCACTAGTCTCATCTTGCCTCCGAAACACATTTAAATAGAACAAGCTAATGATATTGGCTTCATGCCAAATATGTCAATGCATTTGTTCATTAAAGTCGCTAATAAATTTTGATGGTATCAATATTCTAATTAGATACACACAGATGATATCCACTCCCAAATTGATGATTATATTTACGAAGAAGATTACGTGGTTTTGGAAAACAATATTTATCTGTAGGAAGAAGAATCTTTCAATCAAAGGAGATGATTTTAATTGCTTCCCTAATTGGTGTCCATTATCCCTGACCTAAACATCATCATAAAATCATTATCTAAATCTCTCACATACCACAACGAATACACTTTGCTCAAAAGGGTCAGCTATTAAAAAGTCGTTATTTGTTTTAAGACTTTTTAATTAGGGATTCCCCGTAGAAGATTTATTGACTCATAGATAACCTCTCATATGTGCGAAGGTTTTAGGAGTACCTCGTAGCGATGTGAACTAGAGAAGGACAACAGATGGATTATTAGGGCTTTGACTAACATTTCATAAACATGACTTTTGAGAGTCATCCTGGAAAGAATGTTCGAAATCTTTAGAATCGCTCTAAAGCTTTTTGGTGCAGTTTAGCATCTTTTCACTAGCGGCATTCTTCTGTAGATTATTAGCATTACGCCTTGCCATCAAGTCGATTAGCTTGGGTCCATTTTAGGAAGGCAATCTCATTTGTGCTATATTTTTGACAGTGCCGCCAAACAAGCTCTCATTTTCAGACTAAACGGCAAAAATAGGACCGCCAATAACAATCTTACACAGTGCCTAGGATATTGTTCATATATAGTTTTGATTGAGATCCCATAGGAGCAACGCGAATCCAGTATCCACTGGTTTTTCTCTTTAGATGCATTGTTCCATTTTTTTTTTGTATTTTTTTCTCTTGGTTTTGATAATATTTTTCTTACATTTTCCATCAAACCTAAGCCATTATCCCTTTTCCTTTTGATCATTGGGATTTTTTCTGTGGTACATGACCGAACAAAGTATTAAGAGTATGACAACGACTACTCGAAGACGACATTTAAAAGGAAGAAAGTTGACAGCGAAAAGGAATGTTAAAGACTTAAGAGAGCGACTAATGAAACATGTGCAAGGAAGTAGAGATAGATTATCAGCTTTAAACAGGATTTCAGCATAGAAACAGCAAACTGTTGGGTTTCTGAGTGGAACAACTTCGCCAAATGTTTCGGCGAATTTATATGTGCAGCAGCTGCAATATAGCTGGTGGTCTCCGGTAATCGCAAGAGTAAACTCTTACTTATGCAGACTATAATGACAAGAGCATGCTCAGCCAGTAGCATGGCCTACGCTGTCATAGGGCTACGGAAAAGATTAAAAAGATGTGACGAACCAACTAGTGGCCTTGGATAAAAATGGGGTCATTGTTGACGACCCTAGCAAACGTTTAAAGGAAAACTACTTTAATATCGGGACGTGAAATGTTCGGTCCCTTAGAAAGCCACGTGCGGCCATACAATTAGTAGGTGGGGTGAAAAGTAACCTCCTTGACCGCCAGAATGCGCTGCTACTGCAATACAGGTTATGGTGCCTTGAAGTCCGTTCATATTTAGGCAGACATGCCAAATTTCAGTGCGATACTGTCTTTAGTTTTGTTTTGACAGTTGATTGTTGTTGACGTGTTTGGCATCATGTTGAGTATGGACAAAAACGATTTTCGTTCTCTCATAAAACATTATTTTTTGAGAGGCAAAACGGCGAAGGAAACAAAAGAAAAGTTGGATAAATATTATGGGGCTAATGCTCCGTCAGATTACACCGTCAAATATTGGCTTCGAGAGTTTCGTGGTGGCCGCAACTCTACTACCGATCAAGTCCGCAGCGGCAGGCCCTCCGATGCGGTTACAGAGGACAATGTCAAAAAAATACATGAAATGGTGTTGGCTGACCGGAAAGTGAAGGTGCGCGAGCTAGCAGATACCACAAAGATTAGTACTGAGCGCATACGCCATATTTTGGGCAATATTCTGCATATGAAAAAGTTATCCTGCCGCTGGGCAGCGCACTTCTGACCAAAAACACGAACGCGAGCACTTCGAAAGAGTGTTTGGACTTGTTGATGCGGAATCGGGCGGACTTTTGGCGTCGATTGGTAACTGTTGATGAAACTTGGATCCACTATTACACACCAGAAAACAGAATGAGTGCCCGGCAATGGACTGAAGCCGGAGAAGCCGGAACGAGTGCTCCGAAGCGGCCGAAGAGGCTACATGGGTCGGAAAGGTTATGGCGTCGGTTTTCTGGGATTGTCATTGCATAGTTTTCGTGGACTACCTTGAAATAGGAAAAACCATCAACAGCGAGTATTACTGTGCATTATTGGAGCGATTGAAGGCCGAAATCGCTGCAAAACGGCCTCACATGAAGCGAAAAAAAATTTTGTTTTTGCAAGACAATGCGCCGGCGCACAAGAGCATCGCAACCACGGCTAAAATCAATTACTTACGGCTCCAATAACTGTCGCATCCGCCATATTCACTCGATTTGGCTCCCTCGGACTATTATCTCTTCCCAAACCTCAAAAGATGGCTCATCAATAAAAAAATTCAGCTCACGCGAGGAAATCATCGATGCCATGGTGGAGTATTTTGCAGACGGGATCAAGAAGTTGGAAAATCGCTGGAATAAGTGTATCAAACTGAAAGGGGACTATATAGAATAAAATAAAAAAAACCTTAAAAAAATGTGCGATGGAAGTGCGATGAGAAGACCCGGACAAAAGGAGGATGAGAAACCGTGATGTACATATGCATACTACGTTGAATGGTATAGTGGAAAGAATTAGCGCTTATTCAGATGCTGATTTGTTATATGCGGCGGACTAAGGCAAGAAGTCTTGAGCTGCCCACAACTTCGCTAACATAAGCCTAAAATGCGTCCATTCCCCTACGAAAAACAACGACGACGCCACCGATGAATGTTTCTACGAGCTCATCGACAAGACATATGGGTAATGATGGTGCAATCGTTCTAGGCGGTTTTAACGCCAGGATAGGAAAGGAAGGTGCCGTGAATAAGGCCAAGTGCAATAAAGCCAAATCTTTGCATTTGGATTTATTTCACTTTGTGTAATTAACATCCTAAGAAGTGACCATATTTGACTCAATCCTTTAGATCCTTTTATTTTCGATGCATAGTATAACAATTTAGGGTTTAGACGCTCACGCGACTTCAACACTCTGCTAAGGGTATGTCAACAACTGTCAGCAGGCGCATATGTCTTACTGGTATCAACAATACGTAGGACTATACGCGGGCAAAAGGGATTTCAACTCCTTTTCCGCAGGGTTTAGCCGCTCACGCGATTTCGTCACTCCGCTGAAGGTATGTCAATAACTGTCAGACAAGCACTTTTACCTGCAATACACTCATGAATCAAAACATAAAAGGGTGGTCGGCGGGTGTGGTTGTAACGGAAAAACTTTTTTTTCTACAAATGTGCCTCTCAGTGCTCGCTCCCACAGTAGATGAATGGCACTTCAAGGGAAATAAATTGTTTGAATTGAGTAATATGTTGCTGAACATATAGCATATTTGATATCGTTGGGACGAAATATCACTATTTTAAGCACACAATTTTCTCATCAAAATGTATAATATAAAAGGTGACATGGCAGTCTATGGATCATGAAATGCTTAATCTAGTTGTGATAGGCGCCTCTAGTATTCTGGACGTCTGAATGTTTTCGGCGGGCAACATTTACTCGGATCACCGCCCTGTTGCTGCCAACATGTGAATGCATTTTTCCCAAGCACAACATCAAGGAAGAACTTTTGCTAGAATCTTAGCCGAACGCGAATCCCGAAATCTCTAAACAACTCCTATGCCGTCAGCACCATGTACCGAAGACCAGCGGCAACGCTACCAGCATGCCTTCAGAGACGCCGCAACTGCTGTGCTGTGTTTCACCCGACCACCACAAAGAAATTCCTGGTTTGATGAGGAATGTCGGCAAGCGTATGCAGCTAAACAAAAAACGTACAAAGCGACGACGCTGCAACGAAGAGCAAGAGCCGTTCGTAAGCTCAAAAAGAAAATAGGCTTCTCCAGAAGAAGAAAAGGAACACGGGAAGCGCGCGACCGAAGATACTGGGAGGCTGTTTTCAAGGAATAACGTACGGAAGTTTTACCAACAGGTCAAAACAATGTGTTAACGCAACAAGATCCGTGCAGAACCCTGTAGAGGCGCAGAAGGAAACCTTGTAGTAGAGTCACAGTCGTTGGTGAGAATATGGAAAAATCTATTCCGCAGACTTTATAACAGCGAAGAAGCGCAACATACCGCCATCAGACAGAACAGACCAACGATGATAGCCATCCACCTGATCAAAACGAAGTAAGGATAGCAATAGCTAAGCTTAAATCCAGCAAAGCAGCTGAAAATGACTCTGTGGAGAGTATACACCAACTCATTTCTCAGATCTGGTCAGAAGAGTGTACCTGATAAATAGAACCTCAATATTGTTTTCCCGCTCCAGAAAAAAGGAGACCCCCTCAAGTGCGTCAATTATAGAAGTATACTCGTAAGTCTTCTCAATATCGCATACAAAATCGTATCTGCCATATTGAGTGAATGCCTGAAACCATTCGCTAACAACCTATTTGGCTCATATCAATGCGCTTTCAGACCAGGAAAGTCCACAATCGACCAAATCTTCAAATTCCTGCAGATTCTCAAAAAAACTCAAGTAGTCCAAATCGATTGGCTCAAGTGGTAGTGTATTGGCTTCCCAATCGGACGGACATTCTTTTTTCAGGCAACTAAAGTCACTTGCCTAAAATACAACAACAATTCAATTTACACTAATAATTTAGTCTCCTATTAAGTGTTGGATTCAACTCTTCTCTCTCTCTCTAAATTTCCGAAAAACTTAACGCGTGCTATGGCATTTTAAGAGTAGCCACCGTGACCTTTGATGTCAAAAAAGGTTTCAGAGAAGCTGTCATATGGCTTCTTTAACATCATACTTGAAAGAACTGCGCGGAACTCCCAACTGAACACTGGAGGAATACAATCTTTTAAAAGTGTGTGCAACTATTATCGTGCGCCGATGATATCGATATAATTGGAAGAATTAAGCGGGCAGTTGCATTCGCTAGTATTGAAACGGAAGCTGCCAAAATGGGCTTTGCTGTAAATAAGGGCAAAACCAAGTACATGCTGTATACGAGTACATGAAGGGACACACGACGTCGACGCATTGGACAGAATGTCACAATCGACAGCTATAGTTTCGAGTTAGTAAAGGGCTTTGACTATCTCGGTTCTGCTACAAATCCTGCCAACAGTAGAAATAAAACGATAAATCGCTCTTTATTTCGGTTAATAAGGCAATTGAGTAGTAAGGCCCTATCACAAAAATATCTATATAAGGCTTTGATCAACCCAGTTCTACTTTATTGCGCTGAAGCATGGACTCAATCGAAAGCGGATGAAGATATCGTCAGTCGTTTCGAGAGATAAATCCTTCGAAAAATATTCGTTCCTGTTTGCGTTAACGGGCCTTGGAGGAGAAGATTGATTGATTGATTGAAGTATGGACACCAATGCTGACATGTTGAACGAATGGACACCAATGCTCCGGCTTGCAGAGTCTTCGAATCTGACCCAGAGGGACAACGCAATCGGGGAAGACCTCATCTTATGTGGCGCGCACGAGTAGAAGGAGAGCTCAGCCGACTTAAAGTGTGCATCTGGAAGCATTTGACTAAAGACTGGAGAGGCTTGTTATTTGTGGCCCAGGTTCAGCCCAGGCTAACCTAACTAAAATATGTTTATTATTGCGCAATGTAAATCCGTTAAAAAAATTTATAAATAAAGTTCATTTTATGACGCCTAAAAGGGAAAAAAGCACGGCCTCGAGTAGGTAAGCACATCCCTCATGAATTAATAATATAAAAAAAATTCAAAAATATTTGGATATCCAGTTTGAAGTTTTTAAGCGAGATATTGACATTTAAGTCATAAGATCCTCGATGATGGACTTTTTATCTCAAGAATATGCAGACTTGGTTTGTGCCTATAGTTTCTGCCACGGTGATGGAATATCTGAGAAACAACGCGGAAATCGTCGAGAGACTCACATCCTGCTTTAGCAGAAGGCGTTCACAGAAACGCAGTCGTTTTACATTACGTCAGAAACCGTCCAAATACCAGTCTTAGGCAACCAGGCAGATATTTTAATCTACATTCTACATGCATATACGAGTATTCCATTGAGTTCCTGTACAGTACAGGAGCCATAACCCAGGGACTCTGAGAAGAGTTTGAAATTCTACAGTTATATTCTAGAAAGACACTTTGCGGAAAACAACTTTATTGGCCGGATTCTATTCCACCAGGAATGGTATAAAAAATATCCACTGTTTACTTCCCTGGGCACATAGCAACCCCCACTCCATGAAACACAGAGCTTCTTAGCATAAGTTCAACACCAATTGGTTAACAAGCTGAATGAACCATATCGGCTTCCTCCAAGGCTTAATTCGAATCTCTACCTGGAATTTTCTGCAACAAAAATAGCCATTGTGTACCAGCAGGATGGCACACACTATGAGTTAGAGAGTGGTTAGATCGCGTATATGTAAATTCGTGAATGGGGCCGGATGGACTCATTCTGTGACCTTCAAAGTCTCCGAACGTGACCCTAATGGACTTTTATTTATGGGGACGGATGAAGTACATAAGGAATATCAACATTGGATGACTTGAAGCATAGGATTGACGAGGCAGCTGCAAGGCGTAGAGTTAGAGCCGTAGGCCAGCTTAAAACGACTTTGCTTAAAACGTCTGTATTTCAGATGGGATGCATTTCCAAGCCACCCAACTCATACGATTTTTTTCTTAAAATATGACCTTAAAGTCCTCGACACATTATCCGGAACACCGTGTATATGTACATGGCATAATAGGGTTCTATGGTGAGCTTTGTCGACAAATAATGCAATTGTGACAGCGAAACACCTCGAAGGAAACGAGGGCATTTATAGATGTTTCGATCGATCCTAGGCTCACTAAAAAAGAACAAATTGAGGGAACATAGGACCAAGCTGCTCGTATAATTGCAGCTTTATGCAGAATAATGACAAATATTGGATGGCCAAACAAAAAATGACTCTTCCTCTTGAGAGTAGTCTAGGTCATCCAAGAATATGCGGCAAAACCTGTGCCAACTAAGTTATACGTCAGAGAGAGACTAACTCCGTTAGCCAACTAAGTGCGTTGAAGGTTTTAGATGTACTCGTATGACGGTATCATATGTGTCACTGACGGAATGCTGCCCTGCCTTTAGATGGCCAAGTGCAAGAACCACCAGCTTCAATCAAATGTATGAAGCTGGAAGGAAGACAGCATGAGAGTATGGCATGAGAGAGGATAGAGCATACTGAATGTTCACGAGAACTCGAGAAAAATTAACTTCAGAAAATATTGTAGAACTTATGATCACAATCGAGGATAATAAAGGGTTTTCCAATATTGACTTGAAAATTTTGAATTTAATTTGTGAACGCACTCTTTCACTAATCATCAAACTGTCACTGTCAATTTATTCATTAAACTCAACATTTTCATCATGGTAAAGTATACGAACGAGCAACGTCTGCAAATTATAAAAATTTTCTACCGAAATTCGGAGTCGGTGACTGCAACCTTAAGAGCGTTAACTCCAATTTTCGGTCGTAATTCTCGCCCTAGTAGACAGGCAATAACAAGTTTAGTGCAAAAATTTGAGTCTACATATTCGTCGTGTGATGTTGCCGTGTCAGTGAGACAACGTGTTGGTCGAAGTATCGAAAATATTGCTGCCGTTCAGGCGTCCGTAGCAAACGATCCAAATCAGTCAATTCCACGGCGTTCTCAAGAATTGGGCATCGCTCAGACCACATTATGGCGTATTTTGGGTAAAGATCTTGGTTTACACCCATAAAAGATCAAGCTGACTCAAGAATTGAAGCCGATGGACCATTTGAAGTGACGTACGTTCTCCGATTGGGTTCTGGAGAAGATGCGCCAAGATGATGAATTTCATCGCAAAATCATCTTCAGTGATGAAGCTCATTTTTGGCTCAATGGGTTAGTCAATAAGCAAAATATGCGTTATTGGTCGGGTGAAAATCCACATGTGCTTCATGAATCACCACTTCATCCACAAAAAATAACTGTTTGGTGCGGTTTGCATGCCGGCGGCGTTATTGGGCCATATTTTTTCGTTGACGATAACGATCGTCACGTTGCTGTGAATGGTCAGCGTTATCGCGCCATTATCACCGATTATTTTTGGTCCGAATTGAAACATATGGACTTGAACGACATGTGGTTTCAACAGGATGATGCCACAAGCCACATAGCACACACTACAATCGATTTATTGAAGAGTAAGTATGGTGAGCGTGTTATCTCAAGACGTGGGCCAGTCGATTGGCCGCCTCGTTCGTGCGATTTTTTTGTCATTGGTTTATGCCTATAAGCCAAGGGCGTTGGAAGATCTCAGAGCCAATATTGAACGCGAAATAGCGGCCTTTTTGGCCGAAATGTGTGGCCGAGTCGTTGAAAATTGGGTCCAACGAATCGACCGCTGCAAACGTGCCGGCGGTGGCCATATGAATAAAGTGATGATAAAGTTTTTGAAATATCTCAAATGGTTTGCGTTTTATTGAAAAAAAAAGTTGTCAAGTTCTCATTGGAAAACCCTATATGAAAACTAATTCTAATTCCTTACGGTAGTCCCGCAGGGAGGAAAATTAAACTGTTCAGGATTTGATTTAGCATGTTAACATTGTAAGCATATTCTGTCTTATAAATGTGTATGTAGTACCACGACCTACTAGTATCTTAAGATACCCGTGATTCAGCAAATGGTTTGCGTCTGATGGGGCTGCCTGAAAATCATCATACTGCATGGTGCGCTATACACTGAGGATTTAGTTTTCTATATCGCAGCTCTCCTCTTCAATGCAAATATGTATTATGCAAATATAGTACATCGCGTCATTTAGACTGTTGTTGTTACCAGCCTTTCGATTTCGAAGCCACAACGGAGTGATGTAAGACCCTTATCAGCATGTTGGTTTCCATGGAAATTGACATCCAAGCAAGCTACAGCACCTAGATATTTTTACCATTCCCAAAACACACTCATTTTCAGCTGGCTTTCCATCAAAAATAACCCCAATGCAATGGAAGTCAAAATTATTAAAAATTCTCACTGACTGGTATTAACACCGACATCAGCGTCGAAAGTCAATTATCGCGAAACTGAATTAATTTGCAACTTAAACCCAGCAATTGCGTGCCTTCAGCGATCATTTGGAACCAGTTAAAAAGCGTTAATAAATAATAGGCAAGCATTAACTACCGAAATGATGGAAAGCCTCTGGATATTCAATGAAATTACTACACCCACAGTTACTACCATGACCTACTCCTGCCAACCGATCCAAAATCACCGTCTATCCTTTCAAAGTTATCCGCGCACGTATTACGAGTTCGTCGCATCCCATTTTAATTATTTATTACCTGCGGATTCTATTATTACACCCGGCATGCTGGTCGAATGCATTCAAAGAGTAAAATCATAAGCCGAACCAAAGCTAAGCCTTAATAGCCCTCATGCCTGCTAGTGGTGTTTGTCGGCCCTTAAATTCGGCCGAAGCCACGATGGAATTTACAGTGAATAGTGTAATGGTGAATGTTGCACAAATTCAATAACAGCGCCGGAACATAATGAATTTATGAATATTTCCAATCAATTTACTACACCTCTGGGGTGAACATGTGAAGGTGTGTGTTACTATGTAGGTTCTATTGTTACAAAGCACTTTTTCCACTTGAAAAGACTTTCCGTAGTTCCTAATCCTCATGGCTAAACTACAGCCCCCTCATACACTTAGGCTCTGGCGCGCCGTGTCGACCTGTCGGAGAGAATTAAAATCCGAAATGTACATATACCTATATGTAGATTGCTAGGTATGGCGGGTAACGCCATCTATTGATACCATTGATTCGGTGGTTGTGATAATTGTTCAATTGTGTACCGTTAGATAAATTACCGTTATTTACTTTTATCCATGCGGATTTTTGTGCATCTGTGAGCAGCTTTTTCGCTTAACTTGCAGACAAATAAATAAATCGAGAGTAATAAAACACTTGGCAGTTGGGGATGGAGTAGGGTATACAACTATTCGCTATCCCCATGCTTCTACACCCACATCGTGCTGAAGGTGAAGGGGTGCAACAACGTTTTTATTGAATGACTTCGTGTTATTTGCTCAGTCAGGTGGTGGAATAACGGCTCCAAGTCATTCATCATTCAAAGGGGTGGTTTTGTGTTTCTTGGTTCTATTTTTTTTTTTGCCAACGAAACCGATTCGATGTTTGCATTGTGCAGCCAGGAATGTGGTGGAGGAGTAGATGAAGTGAGTTTCCGGGCAATTTGGCTGAATAGTGTGCAAGTAATATTTGTCCTGTGAAATTATTAAAATTGATCGCCTTGTCAGCAAATAGTCGAGGTGTCAACACAATGTGTTCAATCAAATTTGTCATAAAAACAGCGAGATGGTTAGGAAATATTATCGATGATTTCTCGTCACTGTGAACAGGTCTTTTGAAAGATTGTAGATTTTTCTGAGTAATAGGTGACAGTCAATTCATCGGTGTAGAATATGTAATCGACAAGAACAGAACCATGCTCCACAAAATAATGACATTTGTTCAAATGGGACATCTTTGGAAATCCTATTTTGAAATTCAATCTCAAAATTACAAGCCTTGATGGGTGAAGACTGGGAAAAGGTTTAAAGTGTCGGGAATTTCATGCTAAAGCTTGTATTGGACCTCTGATTTGCTTTTGATTATATATGGACTCAACATATAAAATTGTTGCCTTGTTCTTGCAACTAAGTTTTTGGTTTTTTTTTTATGAAAATGCAACTTTATTGTAAAACAAATGGTTAAAATGAATCATTCAAAGTATTGCCCATCGCTAGCTACAACTTTCCCCATCTTTCTGGCAGAGCTCGAATACTGTTGTGGTAAAAGCGTTCATCTTTTGAGCCTATCCACGAATCAAGCCATTTTTTGATGCCTTCATATGAGCGGAACTGCTCATCAGCCAGACAATGTGCCATAAAAATGTTTATTGCTAACACGTTCAAACCGGCTTAGCATCAGTCTTTCGTGGTGAATGTGGCGCGACAGGTATGGAAGATATACGGGCATTTTGTTTACGTTACTTTCGTTGTAATTTTTTGGTAAATTTTTTTAAGTGTTTTTACATTAAATTTTGTGTTAAATTGGTAACTTTAATTGATAAGATTAGATAGTGTTAAATATTTTCTTAATTTATGTGATATTATATTTGAATGTGGCCTACCCCATGTGTTGGTAATATGGCCATATTTGACACGTTTTCTCGATTCCACTTAACCGATAATCACAAACTGGAGTACAATAATTATATTGTTAGAAGAAGAAACCGGCCCAGATCCAAACGTGGAGGTGGTGTCGCGATCTTCATTAAAGAAGGTATACAATTTCACAGAGTGTACAAGGGAGTGTTGCGCAGGTTCCGGGTGTTGGAGGCAGTTGTCATTTACATTCCGCTTCGCAGTGGAAAGCGGCTGTACTTGGCCTCTGTTTATGCACCTGAGGCTTCACAATCCACCCTATTTATTACAGAGCTCGACACGCTTTTTAGACTTCTGAGGCTGGAATCGGGGGAGAATTATTTTATAATCGGCGGGGATTTCAACGCTAGACACAGAGATTTGGAAAATAATTTGCCAAATACTAGAGGGAACCTACTACTCGATTGGTGGGGTCAGCACGATGTCATGTACAGACTCGGTCTTAAAGCGACGGATAACCCGTCGTTTCCCAGCGGCGGGTCTTATTTGGATCTACTGCTGTACGACGAACGTATACGACTGACAGGTACGAATTTACAAACGCTAAACTGTCTGTGCACATTTGTGTACGACAGTGACCATTGCGGTTTTAGCACCGAAATTACAGTTCCTAACGAAATTGCGGAATTGGAGGAGTTTGTCCAAAGATATTCTTACAACTACAGTAAAACTCGATGGACACGCTTCTCCGCAACCTTGGCAAGAGCGCTCTCCTCGAACACGCTCCACCCACCGTCCAATAGGAATTTGTCAAATGAGGAGATCGACAATTACCTAAACCAAATGGACGAGACAACTAAACAAACTATGGACACTACAATACCGCGGTATCGACGCACGACTAACGAAGAACTGTTCCGCAATCCTACTATTGACGCACTGCACCGACAGAAAAGTAGACTTCTGTCAAGACTCAAAAACTTGTACAGACAGTTAACTGACCGACACGACCCGGAGATTAGGACACTGAAGTCGTCGATTAAAAATATTCAAACGCTAATAAAAGAAAATTACAGAATTGCTGTAAGTTCATATTGGAACAACAAGGTTCGGGCTGTAAACACCAGCAACCCGAATATGTTTCCGCAAATAAATAAACTATTTCGGAGAAAAAATCAAAACGACCTTCAGTGTCTTAAAATAGTCCGGACAACAGACAACGAACGGTTACTGACAATAGCAGGCATTGATCCAAATGAGGCCACTGATGACGACTTTTTTGTGATCGAGGATCAACAGGAGAAGGTTGAGGCTATAGGGGCGACTTTCCAGGAAGTATACAAGGCCACTGATACCACTGGCCCTAATTACGACCTGGACAGTCGCGTCCTTGTGCACGACTTCTGCGTTCGAAATTAAATAGAGAACTGGCAATCCGAGGGCTCTGGTTTCACCCGGTTTAGCGACGAAAATATGGCAAATAACGTCATTGCCAGAGAGGGTGGCCTACCCCCATTCATTTCGAAGGAAGGACTCCATGAGATCTTCGAGACAATCAGAGCAAAGAAATCAGTGGGGACCGATGGTATTCCGAATATCGTGCTTCGACATCTTCCTCTAGAAGCGGTGGACATTTACACCACCCTGTTTAATAATGCAATGAATAATGCACATTATCCAGCCCATTGGAAAACGGCGGTGGTTCAACCTATCCCCGAAAAGGGAAAGGATAT
This sequence comes from Volucella bombylans, assembly GCA_949129095.1. Classification (NCBI taxonomy): domain Eukaryota; kingdom Metazoa; phylum Arthropoda; class Insecta; order Diptera; family Syrphidae; genus Volucella; species Volucella bombylans. The sequence goes on along the minus strand of OX422142.1, from coordinate 20,079,014 downwards.
ATCCAATCCGGCGAATCTCCGGTCGATAAGTCTCCTTCCGAATATCAGTAAGGTTTTTGAAAAAGTAATCAATAGAGCTCTGTCTAGGTGGGTTGAGGACAAACATATAGTTCCGGATAATCAATTCGGTTTTAAGGCGGGACATGATATCTCACATGCCGCGTCTAAACTGGTGTCCGATATTCAATGGAACAAAGGCAAGAAACAGTGTACTGGTGCCTGCCTTGTTGACTTGGAGAAGGCCTTCGACACCGTATGGTTAGATGGTCTTTTCTATAAGCTGACTAGGCTGGGTATCAGTAAACCACTCTTGTACATTCTTTATAATATGCTACACAACAGACAGTTCATCGTGAAAAATGGCGATGTGACTTCTGTTGGAATATTTCAAATTAAAAATGGTCTTCAGCAAGGCGCGGTCAATTCGCCGATCCTATTTAACATTTATACAAGGGACTTGATATGCTCACTCCCCCATACTATTGCGTACGCAGACGATTTGGTAGCGTACAGAACAGGTCCAAAAATCGAGGTCATTAATACTCTCTTGCAGCGTGACTTCGATAAGATAAGACGATTTTGCGATGACTGGAAGTTGAAAATCAACTTTCAGAAGTCGGAAACCATTCTCTTTAGGACGCCGTTGTCTAGAGCCTCTAGGGATACCAGAAAAAATTGGAGAAAGTTCTCGATTATTGGACAACACGGACAGCCTCTTGCCTGTCGAAATGTAGTCAGATACCTTGGAATCTGGCTGGATCAGTTTCTGTATTTTGGCAAAAATGTAGATGCTGCTCTGGCCAGAGCTAAAGGTGCTTTTGCCCTTACAAAGAGACTGTTTTATAGTAGCCAACTCGATGTGAGGGTAAAGATAATCTGCTACATGGCCCTTATTAGGCCCATGCTGGTATTTGGTTGTCCCGTGTGGTTCAATGTACGAGCAAGCTTAATGGAAAAGATTCGGGTGTTTGAGAGGGCTTGTCTTAGGGCTTGTCTTCGCTTGTATAGAACACCAGAGTCGGAGTACAAGAAATTTTATCCTAACGAGGTCCTTTACAATAGGGCGAACCTAATACGAGTGGACAACTTCGTAATTAAGCTGACTCGAAGGCACATTGCAAGAGCAATGACCTCGATGAATAACCTGATATCTGGGGCTTACTACCCTAATTACCTTTACCACGAGAGTGTGCGATCTGACGGCTTCGTTCCACCGGAAGCATTCCTCTACCTAGATCAGAAAGGGTTGATCCAGGATATATCAGCGGTGCCGTTAATCTTCCATGTCGCTCGGACAGCTGGGGACAGGCGACTCAACTACAATAGAGACGTCGCACATGGCAGTGTGGATCGACTCAGGTTCAGTAGGGCGGTGGGGAATCGCGATAAGAGGGATGTCGTTCGGCAGCACCAGCATTTCTGGTGGTTGAATGATGGAGAAGATGTTTCGTCGTCGTTTCCGTCAATTACGGACCAGCCTGACTAATGAGGCAGAGCTGACCAATCTATTTGCTCAGTAAATAGCGATGGCCAGCTTACATAGGTTTAGGTTAGCATTTAAGTAATATATGCATGTGTTAGTGTATATAAAGGTATATACTAACATATGTATATTATTCTGTATAATGTCTAAGTGTGTTTATGTGTATAATATTATAATATTATAAGAACAGTCATGTTTTAGATCTTAACATAGCTGTGCTACTGCAATGTTTAAAATTCTTGATGATATAAGGCAACAGTATGATCAAAGACACCAGACGGTCCTATGCTTGCTATACTTTTCCAAAGCATTAGACAGGGTTAACCACAGCATCTTATGTAAAAATCTCCGCCATTATTTTTGCTTTATTGATAGGGCAGTCAAATTGATAGGTTCCTATGTAAGCAATCGTTCCCAGAAAGTTATAATTGGTGAAGATTTTTCAGATATCAGATATCTACGTGAAGGTGTACCTCATGGTTCTATATTAGGTCTTCTTCTTTTCTGTATTTTTATTAATGATATAACCCATTTATGCAACAATGTATCTTTTCACCCTTATGCCGATGACATCCAAATTTATTTGTCAAGACCTATTGGACTAGTAGAGGATCTTTTCCATCGAATAAATGACAACCGCAAAGGTATACACAAATGGTCTATCGAAAATGGACTTACTTTAAATCCATCTAAGACCCATGCAATTTTAATTTCAAAAGAGGTTTATCAGCCAGAAATTTTACCTCCTATTATGTGTTATCGACTTCTGGACACCCACTTTCCAGGTAGTTCCCAACTCGCGGCCAGTAGCAGCCCAAACAAGCCTACTGCAACCGTGACCAAAATTCATAGTCTGATTACGAGAGACAAACTGCTCTGGGCGCTGCATAGCTTCAAACCATACAAGTCTGCTGGTCCGGACGGTATTATACCTGCCGAGCTACAGAGATCCTCAGATATTATTCTACCAGTGTTGGAAAATATTATGAGGAGCTGTGTAGAACTTATCCACATTCCACTGTTATGGAGAGAAGTCAATGTAGTATTCATTTACAAAGCTGGAAAATGTTCTCATGTAGTCCCAAAGGACCTCAGACCTATAAGTCTATCATCATTCCTTCTGAAAACTTTAGAACGACTGATTGATATCCATATTCGAGCTAAAGTTGATCCAAGACTTCTGTCTACGGCTCAACATGCCTACTGTAAAGGAAAGTCGGTGGAAACGGCTTTGCACTCTCTGCACTCCACATCGAACGATCCCTACAATATAAGGAGTACACAATGGTTGCTTTCCTAGACATAGAGGGCGTCTTTAACAACGTCAACACATCCGCAATCACGACTGCGCTGTCAACTCTGCAGGTAGACGGCTCACTTGGGGAGCTGATTAATCTAATGCTAACAAGCAGGATAATCAACTCCAAACGGGGTGAGACTTCTGCTAAAAGATATGTCAGTAGGGGTACGCCGCAAGGCGGTGTCCTCTCCCCCCTTCTCTGGAACTTAGTGGTTAACGAACTACTGATATACCTGGAAGCGGGTGGTTGCAGAGTGATTGCCTATGCGGATGACGTTGCCATAGCCGTCTCAGGAAAACATCTAAATACCATTAAAGAACTCCTCCAAGTAAATCTTAACAGATTAACCTGCTGCGCAGATCGCTGTGGATTGGGAATAAACCCCCATAAAACTGATCTTGTCCTCTTTTCTAGGAAATATAAAATTCCAATCATAGACCCTCCTGCAATAAACGGAACCAGTTTAGCTTTCTCCGATACAGCAAAATATCTGGGTCTCATTTTTGACAGGAAACTAAACTGGAAACCTAACATTCAAGAAAGAGTTAATAAAGCTACAATAGCTTTATTCTCTTGCAAGAAAGCCATTGGGAACAAATGGGGCCTTCAACCTCGCATAACCCACTGGCTATACATCTCGGTCATGAGACCGATACTTACTTACGGGGTGGTTGTCTGGTGGACGGCCTTGGAAAATGCAGTCAACCGCATTAAATTAAACAGAGTCCAAAGAACAGCATGTCTATGCACAAGCGGAGCCTTGCGGTCTACCCCCTCTGCGGCATTAGATATTCTGCTTGAATATCCCCCTCGACATTTTTAGCAAGCAAGTAGCTGCGACTGCAGCTATTCGCCTTAAAGCGACTAAACAGTGGACAAATAATTCATTTGGCCACGCCAACATTCTTAATACATTAGGAATCCTCACAGAGAACACCGATTACACCATACCTGAACTTTGGTTTGACAAAAACTTCCATGTAAGCTTCCCCTCTAGATCATTCTGGGAGGAGGATGCTTTCATGGAGGACAAGTCAATCCATCTCTACACAGATGGATCTAAAACCGACAGCGGAGTTGGTGGCGGTGTTTTCTCAGATAAGCTAAATCTAAGCCTCTCTTTCCGCCTTCCAAATCACTGTAGCGTGTTCCAGGCGGAAATTTTGGCAATTGAAGAAGCTCTGTCCTGGCTGAAGAAAAACGTGATATCTGCAAACGATATCCGCATATTTTCGGATAGTCAGGCCGCCATCAAGTCCCTGGACTCGGTCTCATTGTGTTCTAAAACTGTCCTTGAATGCCGATCATCTCTCATGGAGATGGCAGAGCAGTTCAACATTCACCTTTGTTGGGTGCCGGGCCACAGAGACATTCCAGGGAACTGCAGAGCCGATGAACTCGCCAAAATTGGAACCACTCTACCTATCCTACCGGACAAAGGTAGTATAGGTATACCAATCGCTACGTGCAAACTAACACTAAAGCTGGATGCCAATAAAAGAACGGACCTTAGGTGGACTGCTGGACAAACATGTCTAGCGACCAAACAGATCTGGCCAAGGCTGGATCTGAGTCGATCTAAGTGTCTGATCCTTTTAGATAGGAAACATCTCAGCAAGCATCATCTCATAGGCAAGCACGCAAGAAGGCTTGGCGCTTTTACTAACAATTTCTCTAGAAGCTGCATGGACGAGGAAGAGGAGGAGACAATCCCCCACCTACTCTGCACATGCCCAGCTCTCTCTCACAGAAGGAAGCTTCATCTAGGAGCTTTCTTCTACAACGACCTAAACGATCTAGAAAAAATAGACGTTAACAGTCTCCTACGCTTTATTATAAGCTCAAACTGGTTCCAGTAGTAAGAAGATCATAGATCCACGTGGCATCACAATGGGCCAATAGGCCTAAGTGGGTTGGTATTTCCAACAGCCACTCTTACCTAACCTAACCTAACCTATGTGTTATCGAATATACAAATTAAATTTGTTGATAAAGTCACCAGCTTAGGTTTTATAATAAACTGTAATCTCTCCTGTAATGACCATATAAATTATATAATAGGTGGTGTCTATGGCTGTTTACCAAAACAGTATTTTAGGCTGTTCGCTGACACAATATCTTGATACCAGAAACTGTATTTTCTTGCATAAAATCATATATTCGAAATCACCAAATCAAGGCTCAGGGGAGGACTTCTCAGTATCCGAACCTGCGTCAGGACTCCTTGGGTCCGAGATTGGACTTATTATGAGCTCTACCATAAGTTATATGGTTTTGTCTTAGAGCTCTGTTCCGACAGCAAAAAAGCAGGTGTGTTGGAATAATGTTAGCGAGCTGCAGAATCACAGGTCTCCGATACATAATCCACCAATATGGAATACTTAAGAATAAGATCCCAAATCGTGTAGAATGTAAAACTGAAGAACCTCTGTTAAACGCTTAAGATCTGATGGGATAAAGAATGGAGTCCGTTGTCGATGTTAACATATTCGGTCCAAATCATAAATACTCGAACATTTATATGTATACTTGTACCCCAACAATATATTTACTAATAGTGAAACAGTGCCTAACTCTTAGCTGGATTCTCACTGTTATTGGAATGACATAATGGTCAAAATGAATCTTTCTTTCACAACTGAGTGCTAACTCTATTTAAAGGATGACGAAATGACAGAATACATACTTTTGACTGGGTAGATCTTGGCAACTTACGAACACGTTTGTTTCTCTAGAGTACACACTGTAACCCCTGAGGAAATTATCAAAACGTCAACTAGTAATCTTCTTAAGTCAATAAGAAAGTTGAGAGAAAGAATGGAAAAGGGCTGCTAAAGTTGCTTGGCAATAAAGTCAATCTTCAAAATGGTTGGAACAATGTGGCAAGATATTGTACTCCCGGCCAGATACATGACGTTTCACCTTGGAACTGCATTTTTTGTGCATGTTGGGTTTGTTGAATAGTGAAGTGAAACTCTATCCATACAAAGAGTCCCCGATGGTTTGGTTTCTTATCTAGTGTCTGAAATCCCCACAATAAAGTTTACCAGCAGATATCATGCCATCATGAATATAAGGACTTTGTCGTGCATATGGTTCTTCCTTAAATGAGTCAATCAGTAGCGGTTTCTAAAATTGTTTGTTCCAACTATAAGTTGACCTAGAACTTTTGGATGATTAATTTGTATCGTCGAAAATGATCCTGAGCGCAGAGTGGAAATTCGTCCAATTTAACTTTACTTACACATTGAAAACCAAATCCCAGATTTACGCGTACTTCTGGCTCCGTTTCGGCTAAGACAGATAAATGTTCTTGTACCCTAGACGTGGTTTGTCTAACCTTTTCCAATTTAATTGAAAAATATCTCAAAAGCTTTTCATTTTTAACCCTTATTACCCTGACGGCAATCTTGTTTAATGGTCACCAATTTATTGTCTCAGCCAAATTCCACTAACAAGACTCAATCATTATTTACACCAAACACAATTTGGAGCCCCATCAGAACGGTTCCTTTTTTAATCTTCGGGATTTAGTTTTTTTACAATTTCCTTTCAGTCAGTCTCTCTGTCTACTTTCGCATGCAGGGCCAAAATGAATTCTTCTAAATCCATGATTCTGTCCACTTATCCCCTCCCTCAAAAAAAAAAAAAAGGAACACCCGAGAGGGTTGTAGAAAATTCCTTTAACTTCATCTCTCATCGGTTCACGTAACTCGAACTAAAGCTCCAGAAAGAATTCACCATACCCGAAAGATAAAGAAAAAAAGACGCACCACGCTCAATCCACATCGCAAAAAGGACCAACCGACAAAGGAAAACCGCAAAGAAAAAACAACGCTAAATTGATTCCATAGCCAATTTTTCACTGCAAAAGGACGACGACGTCGAATAAAAAAGGAAGTAGAACTAAAACCAGCCAGCTGCAGTACTAGTTAGAGCCAGGAAGAAGAATTCACATAGTGTCTTGTCCTGGCATGGAGTCCTGATGGTCTGCAATCCTTCTGCCTTACCGCATCACCACCATCACACATTTTGATATGTAACAAAGGTTCACCTTTTTGACTTAAACACACATGTGACTTGAATAGAGTCAGAAACGGGAACGACGAACCCAGGACTAAATAGGTCCAAATGGAATAGACGGAAGCGAAGTTTTTGCACGGCAGCGGTGGCGGTAAAGTAATGCGGCCAACCAAGGAGCCATTTGGTCAGTTGGTGATGTGCATCTAGGAGCACTCGTACGAAAGGTGAAATCGAATGAATTGCTGGCAATTTAGTTCGAACCAGGACACTGGGTTGATACTCAAGAATCATTCAAGTGTGGAATCACAAACACAGGGTACTGGGCAGAAAAAAGTAACACTCTCCTTTGCAACCCTTCTTTGAACTCTGTCTCTTTCTTTCTCTCTTCTTTACAGTTAAAGGCCGATCACATTCGGGCATTTGAATTGAAAAAGAAACGGAAGCATGTGTGACTTAATGTAGCTCTTCTGATCCTGACCTCTGTGTTAGTATCCGTTGGTATTCTGGTACCCTCGAATGTCTATGGAGTAAATTGAAAGGATTTTTATTCTCATGACTTATGTTCATACATACATATACAGAGATGAATTCAAGGGTAATGGCAGTGCACAGGAGTACTACCATAGTATTGTAGAAATCTACGAATATACCTGGAGTAGACGCTCATAGATGTTCCCATTTAGGGAAAAGTTTTGGTGTTGTCCTTTCTGTCTGGGAAAAGGATTTGCCACACTGACAATCTTATTTCTTTGAATAAAAAACCCAACATCGATTATGGTGACGTTGAAGCTTTATTTGGTTGTGTCGTGAATGATTTATCAAGGTAATGCCAAGTCAATAGCAAGGTCAATTTGTTAACCTTCAATGGGAAAGGATTTGCTATTTTCGGAAGGAGTTGTTCGAGCTACTTGATTGAAATTGTCTCCGTGTTCAATGAACATAAACTGACAGAATATAGAGCTTATTTTGTAAATGGGGGAGCTAATTTTGGATTACCTTCATTTCACATGAATTGTATTGATCTATGAATGATTACATATGACTTAAGTATAAACGAAGTAAGTATTGCAGAGCGTTGGTAGACATAATCAGTTCGCCTGAGTCGAATAACTTTTTTCGCAGAACTATTCAGAGGTATCAGGCATCACCACTTCGTTCAGATTCTCGAAATCGAATCAAAACAAAGCGAATCACGAATAGAAATGATTTCACCCTGACGTAGTTCATTTCAAAATACGAGCATCATCCTTCGGGCAGGATAGCATATTTTAAGGCAATTTTTCCTAGACATAATGAAGAGGATTTGTCGGAAACTGACACAGGACGTACTGCATTGTAACTATAGCCATCACATGGTGTCCATAAAGGTACAACCAAATTGTACGCATTACAATACCGAAGGTGCTCGTCTAGTGTTTTGGATGTCCAAACATTTGGTGGAGCTTACATCGATTCGGACCATTATCTTGCTGTAGCCAAGATACGGATGAGGAATATCCGTAACAGCTAGACATTACTGAGACTCTGCAAATATTATTTCAGAGTGTTAAATGGAGGTGATGGACTATATCCACCGTATGAACCATTCAAGCTTTTTTTTTTATAATCGGTTCGCGCTCGAGGGACTTTGCGTACCCTTAAATGCGCCGGCGAATGAAAGTTAGGGAGGTAAGAAAGAGAGATACCGATGTACCTTGGTTTTAAACGTTTGCAGATTATAATGACTAGGAAATAAAGAGCTTGTCAGGGCATTCTATATGTGAGTTGTAACAATTAGGAAAGAATCACGACATTTCAATGAATGTCCGAAAGTGGGCTTGATGAGCATTCATAGCGAAACGCGTTTCAGGGTTGAAGGCTAAAAGGGATGTAATGTTGAAGGATGAAAATGCCAGCACAAGAAGGTAAGGCAGAAGCAATACGTCTGTCTTCAAGGGAGTCAATTGATTGTACTATAAAGGGTCCGCCATCTAACGTTTTTTTTTTTCAACTAGTGCTTATTTCGTGAATGGTAACACTTAGCTGAGAAGATGCCGATTTTGCCAAAAAAATCATCTTTTCAGATGAAGCTCATTTTGATCTTGGCGGGTATGTAAGCAAGCAAAATTGTCGCATTTGGGGCACAGAAAACCCACACGCATACATTGAAAAGCCTATACACCCAAAACGAGTCACTGTTTGGTGCGGATTTTGGTCCAGAGGCATAATTGGGCCATTTTTCTTCGAAAATGAGCAAGGAGTGGCCGTTACAGTCAATGGCGATCGTTATCGGGCCATGTTGAACGAATTTTTGTTCACAAAAATTGAAGAGGATATTGGCAACATTTGGTTTCAACAGGACGGCTCTACGTGCCACACAGCCGAAGCTACACTCGATGTCTTGCGCCCTGTTTTTGAAGATCGTATTATCAGCCGCAGAGCTGATGTCGTTTGGCCACCTCGGAGCTGCGATTAGACACCGTTGGACTATTATTTGTAAGGTGCCGTAAAAGATAAGTGCTACGCCGACAAGCCAGAGAGAATTGACGCTTTAAAGGCCAATATTCGTGAAGGCATTGGTGAAATACAGCTGCACACAATCGATAATGTGCTTAAAAATTGAACCGATCGTGCAGGCTACTGCATGGCCAGTCGAGGCAGCCATTTGAACGAAATTATTTTCCATTATTAACCGGAAGCATAAAACTAATTATCTGTCCAATCAGGTATGAGCTAAGTGTTACCATTCACGAAATAAACACTAGTTGAAAAAAAAAACGTTAGATGGCGGACCCTTTATTATTTATAAATTTTATCGCACGATTTTGAATCCTATCTAGCAGGTGCAGCGAGATTTTTCGAACACCTGGCCAAATGTGAGTATTGTACTCCAATTTTTGGCGAATGAGTGCCAAAGTACTTCACAGGGGGTGAAGTATTTCTTATACCATCGCTTGAGGAAACCCAGACATTTTGACGATGTCGCATATGTGGTCATTCCAACGGAGGTTGTCATTGACGCACATACCGAGAATGTTTTTTCGGTATTGGATCAGAAATAGCAGACAAGAGATCATTGATGAAAATTTGGAAGAGTGTCGGAGACAAAATGGAGTTTCGGGGCAGACCAGCATTTATTATACTTCATGGAATCAGACTTGAAACCGTCCAAGACAACTTGGTACTTTCTAATCTATTGAAGAAGAGAATCATCGATCCCAAGAGCACGCATTTTCGACAAAAGAGCTTGATGCCAAACTCTGTCAAATGGTTTTTGAAATACTCGTATCAAGAGTACCAACTATCTTGCTTTCGCCAGATTGATATAGGCTTTGGTTCGTCTTTCGGGTGAAACATGCCATCAAATCACTAGTGGTCTCGTTGCTACGAAAACTGTATTGCCGGTCATTGAAAAGTTTTCGTGTTTCCAGATATTTCATGAGCCGACGGTTTATATGCGTTTTCAAGGTCTTTAAAAGAAGGGACGTAAGTGCAATGGGTCCGTAGGAGGAGAGAGAAGAAGATTCGCCGACAAATGCTGTTTTCCATCTACTTGAAAAGAATCCTAAAGAATAGCATTGATGATGAAAAAGCTTACACAGTGGTTTTGCCAGAACTACACACCGACGCACGCTCGATCGGATATGGAGCTATACTCTTCCAATGAATTGATGACAAGCTGCATGTAGAGGCATGCTACAGTCAAGCAACGAAGGCGTACGAATCCTAATATCACAGCTATGAACTGGAAACACTTGCTGTAGTAAATGCAATAAAACACTTCAGAACGTATCTGTTGGGGATCAAATTCACTGTGGTTACGGACTGCAATGCCTTAATTCTAGCCGAGAATTGGTTACATATAATCCGAAGATCCCGAAACTGCCGAAATTGCTAACAAAATTAAAGAAAATGACGCGGACTCCAATTTAAATTATGTGATTAAAAGTCTGTTCGTTCCTAAGCAATGTCGGTTGGCTTTAATGAGGCGCTACCACGAGGATAATTGCCACATTGGATGGGAAAAAACATTGTCCAAGATGTGTACACATTTCTGGATGCCAACAATGACCTGAAACGTACGAAAATTTGTTGAATCATGTTTGATCTGCGTTGTCGCTAAAAGCCCGTCAGGAAAAAAAACAGTGCGAACGACATCCAATTGAAAAACCAGCAATACCGTTCCACACTATTCATGCAGATTGCATGGGTCCCTTTCACGGAAAAGATAAAGAGGAGATTGGTCATAATCGACGCCTTGCCTTGCTATTACCTTGTAAAACATTGAAGGCAGACGAGACTGTGCGGCATTTGAACAATTTCACGATGCTATTTGGAGTGCCGCTTAGGATTATTAGCGATAAATGCACAAATTAAACCAGTGAGCATCTTCAAAACTTTTGCAAGCCATACCATTGCACCTGGGATAAGTCGAGCGAACGGCCAGGTCGAGCGTTATGTGGACACAATCGCAAATTTATTAAGAAATAATTTAGAAGTGAACGAAGTCAGCCGGGTTCAACTAGCATTAAATACTAGCGTCAATAAAACTACTGGACTATCACCGTTAATAGTGCTTACTGGCATTGATGGACGAACCCCAGAAGTCAGTGCCTTGCTTTCACAGTTGGATATATAGGGTTTTCCAATAAGGACTTGACAACTTTTTTTTAAATAAAACGCAAACCATTTGAGATATTTCAAAAACTTTATCATCGGCTTGAAATATAATTGCAATGGACTCTCAACATTAACGTTAGAGAATCAGTTTGCTTTGGAATATCGTATACTCCAAAAATTTCCTATTGCATTTCTTCACGGAAAACCGTTCTAAAAATACCAAATAAAGTGTGTCTCGATGGAAAAAGCTCTCGTGCAACAACGGGGCGATCCTGTAAATCCAGACAAAAAAAGACATCATCCAATGAATCGCTATTTAATGGAGACTGAAGAGGCTGGTACCAGTACAGCCGCGAAGAAATTGAAGAGCGGCGAAGAGCTCGAATTCGACCTGAGCGCATCAATCGGATATCGATTGATAAATTTTGTGACAGTCTTCTCGGCCATCAGTGAGGCAATGAAGTGTAAATCGTGCGGTTGTGAAGTAAATTTTACTGAAACTTCTCTTCGTGGCTTGGGTTTCAAAATAAAATTAAACTGCAAAACTTGACAGTCAGTGCTCGTAAATTCGTGTCCTCTCATCGATAGCAGAGCGTATGAAGTGAACAGGCGGATTGTCTTCTCGTTTAGACTTCTCGAAATCTGTTTAGCAGGGTTTGATAAGTTCTGTGGAATTATGGACTTGCCAAAACCTATTTTTCAATCGTTTTACGACAAAGTTATAAATGACCTTTATATTGCGGCAAAAAGTATATGTGACATTTCTATGAAAAATGGTGTTGAAGAGGCGAAAAATATGGACAATGCAGAGTCACTCACAGAATCAAGACATGGAATTTAGAGAAAAAGAGTTCTCTGTTAGGCGTTGCTACTCTGATAGCATTTCACACAGGGCAAGTACTCATATTGCAAAGCATGTGAGTTCTGGTAAGGTTTTGAAAGTACCGAGGAATATGCAGCATGGCACGAAGGGTCATCTGGGAAAATGGAAGTTGATGCTGTTGTAGAAATGTTCCCAAGATCCAAAACAACTTATGGAGTACGATACGAAAATTATGTCGGTGATGGAGACAGCAAAACCTATAAAGGAATAGTTGACTCAATGCCGTAAGGAGACTTTGTCGTTACAAGAAATTAGTGTATTGGTCACGTCCAGAATGGGGACACAATTACGCAAAGTCAAAAAAGGTAATAAGGGACTTGGTGGCAGAAGTAAATTGACCGCCAAGCTCATCGATGAGCTGACAGTTTATTATGGCCTTGCAATCAGAAGAAATGTGAACAAATCGATTGAAGAAATGAAGACTGCAATATGGGCAACATTCTTGCATAAATTATCTTCTGATGAAAATCCACAACATGAGTTGTTAGAACGATGCTTAGAAGGCTACACGCAAAATAACAATGAAAGTCCGAACGCTGTCATTTGGACAATGGCTCCAAAAGTGTTTTCCAGCGGTGCAAAAATAGTGAAGATTGCATCTTTCATTGCCGCTAGTATATTTAATGATGGATATACTAATGTATTACTAATGATGCAAGTATTAAATATCACTATTGGACCAAACGCACTTAGAACTGTGGAAGAATTAGACGCGCGTCGAGTATCCATAGCCAATGCGAAAGCTCAAGAGGATTCAAAAGAGGCCCGGAAACTGAAAAGAGCGTCACAAAAGGAGTCAGAAGACATTTTTGCGGTTATGGAAGAGCCCATGTATGGACCAGGAATAGCAGATTGAAGGTAATATACAAATTTCCGTGATACTAATACGCTAGCGCGGCACTTTTTTTTCTTTTGCGTTTTACTATGTTTTTCAAACTGGTGTATCTTATATCATGAGATATTCTCGACCGATTTTGATCGTATTTATCGCTATACCTTCTTCATTCTATTATCTATCGAGTAGCATAGGGGTTTTGCATTGCGATGTCTCCTTCATTTTCAAAAAAAAAAAACTCTTTAACTCGAAATTCAAGGAACAAATTAAAATTTGTTGTCCAACGTCCGTAGTTTCCTCAACAAAAATGCGAAAAAAAATTATCCTATGCTACTTTATAGCTATTGCGATTCTAAACAAGAAAATATTTTTATTTTTTTTTTCATCCCATTTCCTGCCATCCAGGAAGTTACACCGTCCGCGAGGATTGTAACAGAGAAGTCCCACGGGATCGGGGATTTCACCGCCATTTTTTTTTTTTAATTTATTTGCCATTTATTTTTAGTCAACAAAATAATGCACTAAGCCATAATAAAATAAAAAATTTTGTAAACACAGAAAGTGTCGAAAAAAATGTTTTTCTTCAGGCTAGTTTTTTCGAGCGCCAGGCTGGTGTAAAGATAAAATTATGTGATTCGTAATCGTTGGAGTTTATAGAATCAGGAAACTATATAAAATAGCCAGTTTACATCGAGATTTTGTGAGAAAACACTTTTTTGAATTTAAGAACTTAACCAAAAATATTACCGAAAAATGTTATTTCTTGTAAAATTTTGTTGTTTTTTTGGAAGCATCTGCATTCCGTTTATAAGAACACCTCGGAGTCTCTCTTATAAGCGACCAGCAGTAATCTGCCAACATTGATGGCTCCCATTTTCCTTGGTACCGTTGCTCTCGCCGTGCTCATAGCTTACATCACCCATATTTTCAGGAAATAAATTGAGATGAGAATGCAAAAAATGAAGTTTTAGCGACATGTTGAATCCCATTTTATGATAGGCATCCAGCATTTTCTTTACATCATCTGCATTACCTGGAGTCTTATTGTTACCTAGAAAGTTTTCTGCTACTTTCACAAATGAACACCAGGCCTGTTTTTCTAATGAATCCAGAGTAGGAATGAAAGCTGGATCTTTTATAAGCTTTCTAATGTCTGGACCCACAAAAATAGAAGGTATTAATTTTTGCTTAGCTTAGTGATGGGAACTTTTGTTTCAAACCAAGAGAAACGAAAAGAGCGACAATTCTCTTGAAAGGAATCGACGGCGATACCAAAATAAGAGTAATTCAAAAGGCATTAGAAGAAGCTGCTCCTAATGTCAAAATCAACAAAATCACTCAATTTGTCACAGCTAAAACTAAAGAGCAGGGTGTAAAGCTAAACATTTTTGTAGTTAAATTAGATGTAGGGGAAAGCACTAAAGACTTAACTAGCATAAAATATCTTCTGCACCAGAAAATTTATTGGGAAAGGAAACACAATAATGTGGTTATTCGTTGTTATCGCTGTCAAAGGTGTGGGCACACAGGGGAATGTTGTTCCTATCACAGCCGATGTGTTTTGTGTAGTGAGTTCCATGACTCTGAGGTATGCATTAATTCATTTAAAGCATTAAAAGAACAAAACCAACAAGTTCCCATTACAAAATGTGCCAATTGCAATTTGGAGGGTCACGCAGCAAACTCTTCCAGCTGTGAATACTACAAGCGGTACAAAGAAAAGAAAATAATATTAGCCCAAAATTCTAGGTTTGTTGCGAATACAGCAAGAATTGAAGTGAATGATATGGTAAGCAATTTAACAAAAAATAATATGTCGTTTGCCGATGTGGTCAGGAACGTAAACAAACCTATCCAGCAAAAAGCTTACCAAGCTCCAGCTGTTGAAAATACTCACCCATCTTCCAGCACAAATTTAAACGACTTTCTTAATGAAGCCAAAAATCTCTTTAATATATCGTTTAAAGAACTTTTGTTTAAAATCAGGCAATTTTGGCCTAACTATCAAAAACTCCAGAGTAAAGAAGACAAGATGTTTGCGTATCTTGACTTTGTCGCTTCAATTGTTACATAATGGGCTCAAACACAAATCTTAAAATAATCTCTATAAATACAAACTCCATAATCTCACATAATAAAAGAATTTCACTCCTTCGAACTCTTCCAAACAAAAAAACCCAAATCTGTTTCATATCTGAAACAAGACTCTACACCAAACTAGAACCTTCCTTTGAAGGTTACAACATAATAAGAAACGACGATGGTAGGGGAACAGCCATCGTTACTGAAGAAAAGTTTAAAGTTAATAAAGTATCCTTCCACAGTAATACCTTCTCAGCTTGCCTAGGTGTATTAGTATGCCAGAACAATAATCGGGCAACAAAACGAATACTTCTTGGAAGTATTTACATTCCATCAGCGGCAGGTCAGTCTCTTTCGAGCGAGTTAGATAGGCTACTCGGCATTGCAAGCTCATATGACGCAGTGATATTAGGGGGTGATTTTAATGCTCGACATCCTGACTGGGGTGATGTTGTGACTAATCCTAATGGTAACGTAATACAAAGGTGGTTTTATAACGGATCATATCTTACCCTAGACATAATTTCGCCGAACAGTCCAACTTTTCCTAGATCTTCGTCCGTATTGGACTTTTTCTTGCTGTCAAGTTCATTAAACACAGGAAATAACACTCTTTGTAAAACATTTCCTTTCGTTTCTGACCATTTTGGTGTAGAAACTAATATAAAAACTTTCAATGTTTTCCCTGTTCTAGTACCTCCTACCACTTACACTTGTTTTCAAAATACGAACTGGGATCATTTTAGAAAACATTTCACTTTTGACTAAAAATCTTATGAAAATTCAAAGCATTTGGCTTAGAAAACTTAAAAGAATTTTCCATAGACATTTAAACAGGGTTAACACGGAATATAAAGAGTTGCACTCTAGGATACAGTGTCTTAACAAAATAACAGCTGCAAGAGTTAAAATAGACATGGATAATGATTTTAGGTCACGTTTAAGAAAAATAAGACCTTCTCCCCAAGCTTTTAAGGAAATCGACAGAATAACGGGCAGAAAATATTTTGGTACGAATATAGCCAAGAATACCTTGATTTTTAACGGAGAAGAACTGTCAGATAATGAAGACAAACTAAATGCATTTAAGACGGTGTATTCCGACCTGTACTCAGAAAAAATACCACAGTTTGACACAAACTTAACAAACCATGTTAATCTCAGAGTCAACGAGTTTAAGAGCAGGCATACAAATACACACTTAACCAATTTTCTTCCATCTAACACTACCTTAAATAACTTACCTCTACCTTTTACTTCTCCAGAGAAAATTAATGCTCATAGAATGAGCATAAACAATAAAAAATCGTACGGTGTAGATAAGATTTCAAACTATGTTTTGCGGAAATGTCCTCACACCCTTGATGTAGCCCTTTCGTGCATTTTCAACCAATTCATAAATAATGGGTATTTTCCCTCAACGTGGAAAAAATCTAAGCTTATTCCTATAGCAAAGAAGAAAAGTGGAAAAGAAATCATAGACTTTCGCCCTATATCATTGCTATCTAACGTTGGAAAGCTTTTTGAAAGAGTTTTGGCTGATCACCTAAACAGTTTCTGTGAAGAAAAAAATATTGTTCCAAATAACCAATTCGGTTTCAGGAAAAATCATTCAACCGAGCACTCATTGCTAGTGCTAAACGATCGAATCATTCAAAATCTTAGGAATAGAAAGTGCTCTGTTGTTCTTGACTTAGATCTGCAGGCCGCTTTTGATTCCATTTGGCACAACGGACTTATCTTCAAACTGATAACGCTGGATTTTTCTGAAGTGTTCATTCGGATGATCATCAGCTTTTTGAGCTCTAGGACAGCAGCAATCTCTATTGCTTCTGAATACTCTGAAGAGTTTCCAGTACTTATGGGCGTGGCTCAGGGATCATTACTTGGTCCAAAACTCTTCAACATATATCTTTACGATTTCCCTTTAAATATCCAGGTAGATGAGACTGAAGCCTTTTTATATGCGGACTATACTAAGATATTAGCAAGTGCAATAAGACCCCACGATGCACTTAACAAATTGAAAGAATGTGTGCCCTCATTAACATCTTATTTCAACTCTTGGGGATTAGTATTAAACGCAGGAAAGAGTAGTATGACATGTTTCAGAAACGTTTATGGAAAAGGGCACCGTAAGGCAGTCAAGGAGAGTAAAACACTGTTACTAGAAATCGATAATGTATCGATCCCACTGAAAACGGAACCAAAATATCTTGGTATATACTACCAAAACAAATTCAAATTTAATAATCATGCCAGGGCAGTGCTGAATAAAGCCAAAATGGCTTCTGGTCTGCTTAAACAACTTTTATCATCGAGTTCTATTTCAAAGAAAACCAAACTGCTTATGTACAAAACACTTATAAGACCTATAATTACATATGGATTTGGCTGCTGGTTTAGTGTTTCACCAACAGCCACAAATGAGTTAAAAAACTTCGAGCGAAAAAAGCTAAGATTTTGTTGTGGAAAGTTCAGAAAACGAAATAAACAATGGTATTCAAATGCAACAAAACAATATACAGAGAAAATAATATTGAACCTCTTTGCGTATATATGGTTAAATTATTGAAAAAAAAATTACTATCTACCTCCAATCACCCCAACCCAATTATAAAAAGTATATGGGACAGAAACATCAACGAAAGTGTGCTAGATAACAATTTTTACCTTTCCCCTATTAATATATTGAATTTAAGATCACAATCATTATTTGAACCATCGTCCAGCTCCAACTTAAAACTTCCATTTTATGAAAAGGCAAATTTACCTGTTCTCAGAGGATAACGATTTTAAATTGTCTAATTTAATGAATTTAAACCAAAAGTTAACCAAATGTATGACATCTTGTATCCAAAAATACAACATAGACTTTTGTTTTCCATTAATAATCGAATTGATATCTCAGCTTATTCATAACAATACATTCTTCTTGTTATTATATAAACATAATTATATATCTAACTAAGTAGACATGATTATTACATGCTGATGCTTATCCAACTATTGTTGTATCTTATCTTAAATAAGATGTAGCTTTTTATTTATTTAGTTTGTAAGTAAGTAGTTCTAGTCATAAATTTAATTTCGGCCACTAGAGCCATAAAGCGAACATGTTTCGGGAGCAAACACATGCAAAAATAAAGAATTAATAAAAAAATTAGTTAAAATAAAAACTGTACGTATATATGTTTCGTTATAAACATTTATTGTATCTAAAAACTTAGTTTAACCAGATATAACCGACTTCAAGGTTACCATAAATTAAAAAAAAAATGTATTCATAAATTATCAAGTGTATTAATGTCTCAATAAAAACAAAATGAATGAATGAATGATAAGCATCCAGCATTTTCTTTACATCATCTGCATTACCTGGAGTCTTATTGTTACCTAGGAAGTTTTCTGCTACTTTCACAAATGAACACCAGGCCTGTTTTTCTAATGAATCCAGAGTAGGAATGAAAGCTGGATCTTTTATAAGCTTTCTAATGTCTGGACCCACAAAAATAGAAGATATTCATTTTTGCTTAGCTTAGTGATGGGAACTTTTGTTTCAAAAAATTAAAAACAGGTTGGTCTTTCTTCATCGCCTTTACAAAGTTTTTTATAAGATCCAATTTGATATGTAATGGTGTGGTTCGATCAATGAAGGATTTCTTATATTTTTTTCTCCACAAATAAAGTTTGTTCTCATAGGCCAATCTAATCTTACAAAGTGCTCCGATCGTGCTCTACTATCTCACTCACATAAAAAACAACAAAATTTGGTGTAACCTAGTTGTAGTCCAAGAAGTAGAGCAACAACTTTTAAATCCCAGCATATCGACCAGTTATATTTTTTATATTCAATATAAATTTCATAACATCGTGGGTTTCTTTTAAATTCAACCATGCGCTAGAGGTATTTTTTAATTAATTACTGGCCCGGGTCTATCCCGGACAACTTTATTAAGCTTATTAACAAGCCAAACTTAAAACTAGACTTAAAAACTAACAAAGATATACTTAACCTAATGGGGCGAGGAGAAATGGTGGACGGGGGAGATGTTAAGGGAGTGGCATATTGAGCAGCGCTGTTTTTATTTCTTGTTTGCTGCTATTTAGGTCAAAGACTTCGGCGTAGTTGTTCGTTATACGCAGCATTCTGGATATGGGTTCAAAGTGACCGTAGTTGGTGCGGTGAGTTCGGATCAGGAAGAGTGGGACAGATCTTAGATTACGGGGATTGGGAGTGTATGCAATATTTTGCGTTATTGTCGAGCAGTCGATATTTCCAGTCAGTAACTGGTGGATAAAAAGTACGACTTCACGACGTTTTTTTAGGGTATGCATGCTAATTAGTTTTAGCCTATTTTCATAGGGGGGTAATCCATATGGATCGGCCCAAGGTAGACCACGAAGTGCAAAACGGATAAACCTGCGTTGGACTGCTTCTATTCTTTGAATGTGGGTTAGTTTATAGGGTGACCAAACTTGGCTGCAATATTCGAGAAGAGGCCTTACAAAAGTAATGTACAGGGACTTTGTAACGTAAGGGTTGGAAAATTCTTTTGACCAGCGTTTGATAAAGCCGAGTGAAGAGTTAGCTTTATTTATAATGCTGTCAATATGTGAGTCGAAATTCAATTCTCTATCACAAATTATACCTAGATCCCGTACTTGGGTAGTGGAAGGAATAGGCTCATCGCAGATGAAGTAGTTTCTTGGAGGGGGAGGTAGACGTTTACGGGAATAGGTTATCGCTTGCCATTTGCTGACATTAAGCTCCAAAAAGTTTTGCTTGCACCATACCGAAAACTTATTCAAGTCATCTTGCAGGCAATGGTAGTCAGAAGGCAATGAGATGACTTTGGAAATTCTCATGTCATCAGCGAAAATAGAAAGATTAGAGTTAGTTAAAATTAAATTTATATCATTAATTGTGAGGATAAAGATGATTGGACCAAGGTGACTACCCTGAGGGACACCAGATGCTGCTTTAATGGGTTTGGATATTGAAGATCTGAAGATGGCCCTGTATTCTCGGTCTTCTAAATAGGATTTGCTCCATGCCACAAAATGAGGGGAAAAGCCAAGTTTTTTTAGTTTAAAGATGATAAGTTGATGAGAAATTTTATCGAATGCCTTGCTGAAATCTGTGGAAATTGAATCGACTTCATCACCGTCTTCTAAAGCATGAAGAGTCCTAGAGACGAACTCTGTTAGGTTAGTGGTCGTTGATTTACCTTTCATGAAGCCGTGCTGATTTGTGCAGATAGTTGGCCTACAGTACGGAAGCAGTTGTTGATAGACTATGCTTTCAAAAAGTTTGGGTATGCAAGAGAGTTTCACTATGGGCCTATAATTATCGACTTCGGCTTTACTTCCTTTTTTATGAATAGGGATAATGTAAGATTCCTTCCATAGGAAAGGGAAAGTACCTGTTGAGACAGACAAGTTAAATAGGGCAGCAAGAGGAGGACCGAGATGGGTAACACACTCTTTTATTACAATAGCCGGAATTCCATCAGGGCCGGACGAGAAATCATCTTTAAGTTTGGTAATGTTTTCAGATACCAAAGTTGTTGTTATATTTAGTGAAATGGCTGACGTCTCAGGATAGTTTCTCATATAGCTAAAGTACCTAGGATCGGGTTCAGCTGTTTTCTTAGAAAAGGATTTGTTAAAGTGAGAGGCAAAGAAATTTGCAATGGTTTTTGGGTCGGCAGAAGATTCACTAAGAAATTTAGGAGTAGATGGGTAGCCGTCTGACTTTCTTTTGGTATTAATAAACTGGTAGAAGCGTTTAGGGACCGAGACTAAGCTCAATTGCATGCGGTAGAGGTACTCAAGGTAAAGAGACTCACAAAGTTCAGAAAAACGATTATATACCGATCGATAATTACTGTAGTCGGAATCAGATCGAGTTTTTAAGAATTTGTGCCACAACTTGTTTCTGTTATTACGGAGAGAGCGGAACT
Source organism: Volucella bombylans (assembly GCA_949129095.1). NCBI lineage: Eukaryota > Metazoa > Arthropoda > Insecta > Diptera > Syrphidae > Volucella > Volucella bombylans. Next base: position 20,057,842 of record OX422142.1, on the reverse strand, counting down.
CATTGTTGTAACAGGGAGGAGCAGATATGCAGTCCTTTCGGAAGGTATACGGAACCGATTGGGCAAAGCAGGAGAAAATTAACGAATAGAACGTTGGCAAGATCAATGTTAGTTGTCTCACCAATAAAGTCAAAGTTAATGTTGCTGATGAGGTTTTTAAGTTTGTTAAAGTCGGTTCTACGGAAGTCAAATGAGAATGAATTTTCCGAATCGACACATGTGTTGCCATTTTCATATGATTATATAATTGACAAGGGGGGATGAAGGCGGTCTAGGTTAGAAAGAAGATGATCACTCCTATAAACAACACAGTTATCTGAATCGGATGTGAAGACAAGGTCGAGTTGTCTGTTCATTGTGTTAGGTATTCCACTAATCTGATGCAGACTTGAGTTGGTTAGGCAGTCCACCATCAATATTTCTATTTCAGATGTCGAATTACGAGAGACAAAATGAGACGAATCATCGGAAGGCTCCCATATAAGGTGAGGGAGGTTGAAATCTCCTACTAGAACAATGCAATCTTCAGGTTGTGCATCCTCAGTCAAAAAATCAACTGCGTGAACTACAGGTTGATAAGACTCAATGGGTTGAGATGGGTGAATGTAGCAACAAATTACGTAAAGACATCGTTTGGGGAGCGTAATGTTGGCGCATACTAACTCAAAGTTTTCAGTGTGGGGAATATCGACAGGAGTTGCGTGAAAGCAGTTCCGGATTGCTAGTAAAACACCGCGGCCATAAGGATTATCAGCTTTTTCAAATCCATCTTTTCGAAAAACGTTGAAATTTGGAGGAAACAGCTCATGGTTTTTAATGTCTGGAATTAGATTTGTTTGAAGGATTTGAAGGATACCATTACCATTATGAAGCAATACAGCTTTCAAACTAGCCTTTGATGCGTCGATGAATAGCCGCCATTCTTCGGTTTTGCGCTCATAACCTAGTGAAAGCATTAAGCCATTAATCAATATCAATACACTAAGTTATCAGCTTTCGAAAAATAAGAAACAAATTCACTTTGTCGCGTACGGTACTCTGTAATTTTTACCTCAGGATTGAGCAGATTCCACTGCTTTAACCTTGAGCTCAGTATTTCAGACTTTTGTTTTGACAAATCCAAGTCTCTGACGAGGACATTAAGCTCAATCGGGCTGATGAGATGTGGTGCACCAGAAGATGTAGGGAGCTCAAATTCGGGATCACTCATGATTTCTTCTGAACAATATGACGAACTTTATTTATTTTATTTTATTTTATTTTTCACAGGTACGAATACAAATAAATTTGTATTGTCCGGAATATAAAGCCGGGGGTCTGTGCCCATATGGCTGTTACTTAAATGTCGTACTATTTACAATTTCTACAAATATTTACAATTTTATATTTACACTGACCTTAAGATTCACTATTCTTATACATATATGGATACTAGATTTAGATTTTAGATTTGATTTCAAATTGAATTTAATTTGTGTTTAGTCAATAATGGAAATAATTTAGAATTCTGTGGCGGTAAGGAGGGATCAAGTGGCTGCGATAGGGTTGGAATATTATCAGTAAAGTGGTCTTTAGTAAGTTGGCAGCTTTGAAGCACGTGATGTATGGTTAAATTCTCCTGACAAACGTTGCATAATGGTTGACTATCTCTGTTGTACAAGTGGGACTTATTAAACAGTGCATGTCCCAATCTCAATCTAACGAGTTTAACCGATTGTAGTCGGCTCAAGGACTTATTGTAGAATACAGGTGCTAAAGATGGCTTATGTGTTCTTAAGAAGGAACTTGACAAGGTCCAGCGGTTTTCTGCTTCTATTTGTATTTCTTGCACTTTTTGTCGCCATATTGCATTTGCGAAAGGTGGTATGGAATACACCAAAGGCATATTAATTGCTAGACGGGCACCTGCGTCAGCTTTTTCATTCCCTGGAATGCCTACATGTCCGGGTGTCCATATAACATGGATCCTGGGGTAGTTTGAAGCGATCACGGAGCGTAGAAAATGAAAAATCGGCGTTTTGCTTTTATTGTTTTGGATGCCGTGTATTGCGCTGAGGGAGTCTGTGCATATTGCTGTTTTTCCATGAAGAACTTTTGCAAAGTTGAACGCTTCTACTAGTGCCATTACTTCACCAATGAAAGAGTTTTGGTTGGGTGTAGTAATTTGTTGCGTTATTATTGTGTCAAATTGATTGTCTAGCCTGTAGACACAAAAACCTGTGGTTCCTTCGTGACAAGAAGCGTCGGTATATAAAATACAATCAAAATTACCCTCTGATAACAATTCCAGAAAGTTTTTTCGATAGACTACCGGCTGCGTGTGTCCTTTACGTGAAGCGCTGAGCGAGTCGTTTATTAGGTGCCGAGGAAAAAGCCAAGGTGGTGTTGTTTCATAACTCAGTGGTATAGTGATACTTGCTAGATTATTACTACGAATAGAATTGAAGAGTGCACTTTTGTTTTTAGATTTTTTGGCATTAAGACAGCCAATGATGCATATATTGTGGAGTGGGTGTTTCCTATCATTTAGGCTTTTTGCAATAAATTTAACTTGGGTTATGGTTTTTATGTCATAGAAGCGCAAGGTGTTAGATTCTGCCAACAAAGAGTCGATAGGTGTCGATGGTAATGCTCCTAAAGCAGTACGTAGTATTGCGTTTATTTTTGTTTGTGTTTGTTGTCCGCATCTTTTCGTCCAGTTTGAAAATAAAGAGAGTCCATGCTGTATATCGCCTCTTATTAGCGTTTGGGCTATACTGATGGCTGTGTTATGTTGAGGTCCTTTATGTTTATTGCATATTATTTTGAGCAGGTTGTGAACTTTTGCTAGTTTCTCTCTGACGATTTTTGCGTGAGCATGCCATTTCCAAGTTTTGGTACAGATCAGACCAAGAATTTTACCCCTTTCCAAAAGAGAAAACCTGACATTCTCTATTTTTATTGCTGTATTTGTACAGCTGCGTTTGCAGCAGATGTGTAAGGTTTCCATTTTTTCAAGAGGCAATTTTGCTCCCGAACTTATTTCTGTGTCCGAAAGGCGTCCGGAAGGTGGCTTTGGAACTGGCAGAATTTCTGTATGAGCTGCTGTTCTTGTTACAGAAGAGACATCTGCATATTTTATGGAATGCTTTGATCTTCGAGAAAATCCCTTCACATTGGTGCAACAAAAGTAACAATCTGTGTGAATCTGGGGCTCTCTCCATATTATAGGCATTCCAAAAGGCATTGCAGAAAATGACTCGTTAAACCAACCAGTTAGCTGTCGGTGACACCTAAGGCAGCAAATGTGTGGTGTCCAGAGTTTATCCTGATGGTTTATTTTAAATTTAAAATAAGAAAAGTAACACTTTTCAATAAATGTTGTTATTTTCTTTTTTCGGAAACTTGGTGTAAATTCTCCACAAATATAGCAGAATAAATCTGGACAATTAACACAAGATCGTGGCATTTTATCACTTTAATGCACTTCTAATATTCTTCTTACGCAAATTAGTTTATTTTTTTTAAATTACTAACAGAAAAAGCGATTTAAACGATGTGCGATTCTATTAGAACTGACCTCGTTCAATAAAGATGTAAAAGTGTGTGATGTTAGGTTGCTGTACGTGACCTGAGCAAAATATTATTTTTCCCATTATCTACAGGCAGGGTTATTGACGTATAATAGTCGGCGTATTATACACACTTTTTTACGTGTATAAAAGCGTGTATTATAGATCTGAAAAATTTTGCTAGTGTATAAAAATGTATAAAAGTGTATAAAAGTGTATTGAACCAAGAAATAGATACAAAACTGAAAAAAATTTAAAAGTCAATGAAATTCAAAAATATCCTTAAACGAATTTCATAAAAAAAGCAATGGAAACATTTTGATTGTTAATAAAAATCTGACTTATTGGAGTCTTTTATTTTGAGGGAATAATAAATGTTTAATAACATTTTCGATTTATTGAAATCTAATCGATTTCTTAAATCACTATGTATCATCGCCCAGTTAGAAAATACTCTTTCCAATTGTGCTGAAGAAGCTGGTATGGTTAAAAGTTTTCGAGCGTATTCAGCAAGCTCCATGTGATGCCTTTTTGCGAAATGCCAGTATGTGGCTACTTTGTAGTCGCCAGTCTTCAGCTTTTCACTTAGTAAGGAAAAAAATCCTGTTTGACTGTCGTATGCAAAAACAGAATCCATGGACTTTGAACTCAGTATCGAAATAAGGTTTTCATCTACTTTCAGCCTTTCTTCAGGGGACAAAAGCTGTCCTCTATATTTGGGGTGCAAATAATTTGCTGTTAGTGAATGCATATTGAAAACATTATTTTTGACTTTCCGTTCAAAAACTTTTTTATGACATTGCTCATCTCCATTCTCCAAGGTGGTGCTTAAAATTTCTTTCCATTCCTCCACTACATCTGCAATAGAAAAATCGCTGGCTTGTGCTTTGTTGATGAGTTCGCATATAGGATCTAAATCGGTGTGGAGCTTTTTTAAGTCTTCGATAAATTCTTCTTTAAAAAGAAGTTCAGCAGAGGAAGCACTGACTATGTCCCCGGTAACGAAATCACTGCTCAAAGGCTCTGCAACTATCTGCCTCATCATCGGCAAATTTTTTAGAAAACTATCGATTGCACTTCTCTGTGTCGTCCGTCTTGTCTCATTTGGAAGCACTACCTTTGTTCCTCCTTTTTTTATGAGCTTTTGCTCCAAGTTTGATTTTTTGAACTCCTTTAGTATGTTTGTAGCTTGGTGAATTCTTAATTTTTGCGCTTCCTCAGCCAAAAAATCTTTAACGAGAAGATTGCCGATGTGGCTATTGCAGGTTGTATGAATAATGTTTAAAGATCTCCCCATCCGGATCATGTTACTAGCATTGTCGCTAACAACCGCAAAAATTTCAACATTATATCGTTGTTTTGCAATTTCAACCGATTTTTCACAAACCACGCGCAATTCTTCACCAGTTTGTTTAATTTCAGAAAAGTCAAAACTTTCTAAGAAAATACTGTGACCGGGAGCACCTGCTGCGTGAAGCATTGTGACGACATTCTTTGTATTGGCAGATGAATTTTTCCAGCCGTCAATTAGCAGCACCGAATGCCCGCCTGATCCTATGGCTTTGGCATCCTCGGCAATAATTTTTTGATGCACTTTACAAAGCAATGTTTTTGATAGAGTTGATCGGCAGGGAGGAATGTAGGACGGTCGCAATTTCTTTAAACACTTTTTAAAATGGTCGGATTCTACAACAGAGAAGGGAATATTGCACCCAAAAAAGAACTCTGCCAACGAAATATCAATTTCTTCCTTCTCCAAAGAAGTCATCTTGTCAATATATTTACTTGTCAAGTCTCTTTCCTTCTTTTTAATTTTCTTTGGCGGCGATTTAAAGATGGATGATATGTTTGCAAGGGAGCTAGCTGATAAGGTTCTATTTGCTGCTGTAGCTGACGTTGAAGGAGTGCAAGCATAGCTTGTACCATCAGAAGAATTAATTAAACTCAAAGATGTAGTGGAGTTTGCTTGTTTTCCCTGTTGATAGTCTGATCGGCACGGGGTATCAAGTTTTTCGTTTGTGTTAGACTCGAACTCAACGTATTGCGTAATATCCAATATAGGACCAGATGCGGAAATCTCAACGCTGTCCGTGTCCACATCTAAATGTGGGCCTAAATCAAATACTAGTTCTTGGGAAGATTGGTTTGAACTACATGCCGATGTCGATTCAGAAGCCGATTCCGTAGATTGTTCTTCTGATAGTGTTTTCTTTTTACATACGTTCCTGTTAAAGATGTACATAACAGTTGTTACAATAAACAAGCAGCAGGAAGTAACTACTTTTAACTTACATGTGTCGTTGAAGCCTTTGCTTCGAGGTATTTTTTAATTTTGTCCCACAGAAACAGCACAGCGCCATCAATCTTCCGTCGATTTGTACTCGATCAAATACACCCTTTTCCCACAAATCATGTAATGGCCGACCCATCGAACTTGAAGCTGTGTACATTTTTTTAAATATTTAAGATATAGATAACACATAAACTTTCTTTTTAAATCTTACCATTTCCTTCTTTGTTCATTTTTTTTCTTTAATCAATATCTGCATAGAACATGAGCGAACACGAACCAAAACAATGAAACTTTTCCAGTAAAAATACGGTACTTTACCGTCTCAGATCTTGTTGATAAGGAGAATATGCATTATATTTGTAAAATTGTTTACCCAATTGGATACTTTAATACACTTTTATACATTTTTAGACACTTTTATACACTTTTATACGGTAAAATGTATAAAAGCAAAAAAGTTTGACATTTACGCAACCCTGTCTACAGGTCGAGTACTATAAGAAACACTATTCAGAATATCCGAGTATTTTTCATTGTTGCCCAGTGTTATTAATTACACTTGATACTCGTACTTACTGAATTTTAATTACTCACTTAACCAACCGCAAAGATTTTAAATTGGTATCAATAGGAAAAAAACCAGAGACAGGATTTTTAAAGTAATTTGGCGGGTCTGAGGTTTCAGTTCATTTTGGAAAAGGAGTCTCTTGCCCAAAATAGTTTGGGAATCCCTGATCTAGAATCTATGTACAATCATAAGGAAAAAGAAATAGTCAACTTTTATGAAGCTTGGTTTTCTGTTTTAATTGCACTTAACACTAAAATAGTTTAACAAATTTGTGTTATAAAATATTTACAAAATTACACATAAATTCGTTGCATGCTAATGTTGTTAGTTTTTTTTTTTTTGCTTTTTGTTTGTTCTTTGTTAAACTAGAAATAAAAGTTTTTTTTTTACGACAACAAATAAAATAAACTACACTTTGCTCTTACAAAATCTTTTCTTTAAAAACAAACTCTCACTTTAATATCACAAAAAATGTTTCTCTTCATGTTTTTTTTTTTTTTTTGTTTGTTTGTTTGTTATAACAGCTCAAGTATTTCGCTTTTTATTTGTAAAAAGTGTTTTTTGTATAACAGTTGATTTCTTTCTTGTTTTGCTTGTAAAAAATTGTCGAATAAAAATGTTCCATGGGCCATTCGAGAGGGCAAATTTGTAATGACTCAAGCAGGCCCAAAAGCTCATATTATTCGAAATCTATACTCTCTTATAAAAAAAAAATAAAATAAAAAAAAGTAAATAATAGAAAAAAACATCTGATAGATACATTTTGTGAATGAATACGAAAGGAAAAAAATACTGTCATTATACTAATTTCACTCTAAGTACACACTGCTTAACTTACAACCGATACAACAGATACGAGTAAAGTGTAAACTCATGAACTAACTCTGATTGGTCACACTGTAACGTTTACCAGTTGGTGGTTTATCCAGGACAGCGTCACCATGTGATTTTTCGCCTTCGAAACTATGTCGGGCTCCATTTTCGGGTAATTGTGGAAGGTCAACCTGTGCTAATTTGTCGCTATCTTTTTGGGTGGAATGCCAGATGCCATACCCAAAGTAGATCACGTAACCGATGGCGATCCATATTAAGAAACGGATCCAGGTGAACAGATCCAACTGGAACATGAGGTAAAGGTTGGCAAATACACTCAAACATGGGATATACGGAACCAATGGTACTTTGAATGTGAGTTCTATTTTTGACACTGGTTGACGTTGAATGGAAAAGAGGATGAGGAGAAGAGCTGCTGCAAGAATGCAGATCGCAACAATTCCACCAGGATGATCTGTATCGATGTCACATAGTTTCAAGACAATGCAAAGGATTATGCACACACAGCTGAAGAATACAATGCCGAATTTCGTTATATTCGAGGTGAGCGAATTGGGTTCCTTGATGAAGTTTAAGTTGAAGATTTGCCTGATGATTGTCGGTATCTTGATCTTGATTTCTTTCATAACGATATCATCCTGCTGGTAACGTAAGACCAGAACACAAATCGCCACGATACTGTAGGCGAGAAGTGTTCCAATTGACATCATGTCAATGAGTTGTTGCAGGTCAAATATGAGCGCCATAATAGCTAAAACAAAATGAAAAGATATGTATGTGTCAAAAAGCAGTCCATGTATCTGCATCTAACTTACCTGCTAAAAGTCCTGATAACATAGTAGCCATCAGAGGGGTCTTAGTGTATCCATTTACACTGGCAAACAATTTGAAGATTACTCCGTCTTTGCCCATGGCATAGAGCACACGTGGCAAAGGGAACATAGCACCTAACAAGCTGGTGCAGAGAGCAAACACAGCCCCGATAGTGACAATCCATTTGATGGTGTACCATTCATTCACTTCAAATGCATGTGGGAATGGTGCATTTATATCCTACAAAGACAAGAATTATCTATCGAGAATACAAGGATAATTTTCAAACTGAAAACTCACCTGTTCATAGTATGGCAACATCATTGTCAACACAGTTGATACTCCAAAATACGACAAGAAGATTATTATCAACGAAATGACAATGGAAAGTGGAATATTTCTTTTCGGATTGATTGCCTCCTCACCAGTTGTTGCCACACAATCGAAACCAACAAATCCATAGAAACACTTAGCCGCCCCAGCCATAACACCAGCCATTCCATATGGCATAAATCCTCCAGTGCCGGCACCTTCTGGGACATCAGTCAAAGCCCAATTACCAGGATCAGCTGTAATAATATAAGTAATGTTATCCAAACGAAAAAAAAAAAACAAATGTTACGTACCCTTCATTCCACCAGCCACAAGGACAATACACACTGTCACCAGATTTACACATGTAAAAATATTATTCAGAATGCTGGACTCCTTTACGCCGAATGCTAACAAACATGCCAAGAGCAATACCATTCCAAAGGAGAAGAAATCCGGATATTTGGCCAGGAAGCTTACATTAATTGGCATTGCCTCTTCTAACGTTTTCGACATGGTGTTGTTAATGAGTGCATCCAGATATCCACTTAAACCTCTAGCCACACTCGCCGTACCTGGTGTATTTGGAAATGTCAAACATTAATTCTCAATCGTTCTTGCAGGGATATTATGAAATCAACCTTCACTTACCAATTACATACTCCAAAATTAGATTCCATCCTATGGTAAAGGCAACAAATTCACCAACCGTCACATAACTGTAGACATAGGCACTTCCGGCTTTGGGTACTCTTCCTGCGAACTCAGCATAGCAAAGACCAGCAAATGCCGATGCAATGGCAGCAAACAGAAAGGATAATGTTACAGCTGGCCCAGCTTGTTCATGGGCTACGGAACCGGCCAGGACGTATACACCCAAACCAAGGGTACTACCAACACCTAGTGCTGTTAAATCGAGAAGTGTAAGGACACGAGCCAGCTTCGATTCAGTGTCATCACACGTTTTTCGACGGGTTACTGCTCTCCAGCATTGCATTGTTGCTATTTAATGTTGTTATTGCCTGTGTTGATGTTGATATTGATGCGTTGGGTTGTGATGTCCTTTTTCGTATCGGTTAAGTCAGCTCAAATTGACTCGTGTTGATGGCTGCGAAGTAAATGAGAACAATCAGTTTTAGTCAGCGATATGTGATAAGTTGTAATCGTATATGTATGAGAGGGCTATAAAAATCGAAAGTATCATACTTTATTTGGTATTTAATCATTATCAATCGACTGTCGCCGAAAGATTAAAATAAGTGCGGCTTGCAACAATATCTATGATAGATACGCACACAAGTGATCGTGCACCTGAAGCGCATTCAAGTTGTAGCTTTGGTTTATGGTAGCAATAATATGTATAATAAAATGCAATCGATAACAGTAAGCACTTATCGATTTAAAGACAAAGCCTTTGCGTTATTATCAGAAGGGCTATCTGTAAAGAAAGTGAAGAAAACAATGTTGCATATGGCCATTTTGATCATGAAGATATCACGAAAAGTAGTATGTCGGGTTATCAGTCATCAACTTCACCGATCCTTTAAAAAAAAATAGCTCAAGAGGTACAAATATACGAGTGTCATCAATGAGAAGTAGTATTCTTTATAATATGCTTGAAACAGTCCTGGATCAGAGGCTTACCTTATGATTGGTGCCAACAGGCTTATGTAACCTTGTCAAGGAGTATTTACTTTTAAAAGTACTCTTTTTACTCCAGTTCCCTCAATGGCATCATGTCCATTGTGATGGTTCAAATGCTTCATATTGTAGTAGGTCTGTCGAATATTTAAGGTTACTAACATTTTTCGCACCAGACAAACATCTGGTTAGATAGCAATAAATGTGTCCTTTCCATTTCACTAGATGGCACTACAGCCCATGGTGGATCTGGGTAAGTTCCCTCCAATTCACCACCAGTTTCACAAATCAAGTTGGTTGAGATAACTTTGCTCCCTGGGATGGATTTAAAGTTAGTCTGGGTCGAAGCAGGGGTGTCATAAACTTGGCATAGCCCTATATAGTTCCTCTCTATAAGTGCTGTCATATGAGGCCTTAAAATGAACAGTACCAGCATCTACCACCACCTACCACCAGCGTTGAGTAACTCAAGATAAAGTGATGTTTTGTCATCACTCTCACAGCCAATGTTGCAGGATATATGTCACCTATGCCTAATATACTTAGGTACCGTCCCATTGTGACCATTGGGACCCATACAAGACTCAGTGAATTGAGCCTACAAAGCTTAGAAGTGATGAAAAGTTTCAGTAAGGCTTTAAGCTAAGCTTGGTTGTCATTTCAGTCACAAATAATTGGCTGCATCCACTTATTTTTCACAATATACGAGTATTTCATCGTCATTAGGATTGGGTATACTCGTATGTATCTCCACTTCAAAGATGTATGCAAGTTGTACCAACCAGGAGTGAAATCAAACATTATAGTCCTCAAAAGAGACTCCTGTCTCACATTCTGCATATCCATAAAACGAAAATAGTCATCAGGTCGTCGAAACTACAGTGCGTGTTGTAATAAACACCAATCCTTTAAGAGTGAATCCTATGATCTGATGGGGCACAGCTCCAATACAGCCAAAACAAACCGTTTCTTGGATTTTTTTTTTGATTTTGCGGCCCGGGTCAATCCCGGACAGATTTATTAAGCTTATTGCAAGCAAACATATACATAAAACTAACATTTTCACTTAAAAACTAAAGGGTGGGAGCGGTTAAAGAAAATAAGGACGTGAGGCATAGGTGGAAATGAGTATGTTCTTGAGGGAGAGTTTGCTGAGATGGTAGTCGAAGAGAGGCAGTACATCGTTAACTTCGCGAAGCATCCTAGACATTGGCTCCAGGTGTCCGTAATTCGTTCTGTGAAGATTGAGCCGGAAAAGTGGCACAGAACTAAGATTGCGGGGATTGGTGTTAAAAGAAATAATTTGAAATAAGGAAGGACAGTCGATATTACCTACTAAAATTTGATGAATAAAGAGAATGTCGGCAACTTTTCGGCGTATAGAAAAGGGTTGTAAATTTATAAGTTTCAGCCGGTCAGTGTAAGGTGGTAAGTTTTGGCTATCATCCCAGGGAAGACCACGTAAAGCAAAGCGTAAAAACCTGCATTGAACAGCTTCTATCCGGAGGATGTGAGTTCTGTAGTAGGGTGACCAAACTTGGCTGGCATATTCCAGAAGAAGCCTAACAAAGGTTATGTAAAGAGATTTGGTAACATAAGGATTGGAAAACTCCTTAGACCAGCGCTTGATAAAACCAAGGGCAGAGTTGGCTTTTTTTATTATACTATCAATGTGAGAACGGAAATTGAGTTCCTTGTCGCAGATAACACCTAAATCACGCAACTCATTCACTAAGGGAACAGGCAGATTAAAGATTAGATAGCAACGAGGTGAAGTAGGGAGCCTTTTACGGGTATATGTTATAGCCTGACACTTATTGACGTTAAGCTCAAGAAAATTCTTCTGACACCAAGTACAAAACCTGTCTAGATCTTGCTGCAGAAGTAGGCTGTCTGAGGAAGATGATATATATCTAAATATTTTCATATCATCTGCGTAAACAGATATGTATGAATTTTTAATGATACAAGCAACATCATTAATGGTCAGAATAAATAATAAGGGACCAAGGTGGCTGCCTTGGGGGACACCAGAGGAGGCTTTAATTGGGTCAGAAACCATGGACCTAAATAGAACATAGTAAAGTCGTTCATTTAAATAGGATTGAACCCAAGTTATAAAGTTTATCTGGAAACCAAGAGCCTTTAATTTTAGAAGGATTATATCATGAGCAATTCTATCAAAGGCTTTGCTGAAATCGGTGGCAATCACATCAACTTCATTTCCAGATTCCAGTGCACATAAAGTGCTTGATACGAATTCCGTTAAGTTGGTGGTCGTAGATCTGCCTTTGAAAAATCCGTTCTGGTTTGGGGAAACAATAGATTTACAATGGAAAAGCATTATGTCATAGATAATGCTCTCAAAAAGCTTAGGTATGCAGGACAACTTAGCAATTGGTCGATAGTTGGAAATATCGTCTTTTCTACCTTTTTTATGTAGGGGAATAATAAACGACCTTTTCCAGGTTGATGGAAATAATCCCTGGGTGATAGAAAGCTGAAAGAGAGCTGTAAGAGGTTGGGCTAGATGCATTTGACATTTCTTTAAAAATATAGGGGGAAGGTCATCAGGGCCAGCAGAATAATCATCTTTGAGTTTTACTATTTTATCTCTAACTTGCTCTAAAGTTATAGACACCGATTCCAAAGTTGTTTGTGGGCAGAAAAGTAAGAATGGTCTGGCTCTTGGGAATGGATGGCGAACGCTTGGCCAAAAAGATTGCGAAGAGATTTGCAATAATTTGGGGAGGACCTATCAAGAAAATTTAGGGATGATGGATAGTTATCCGATTTGCTTTTAGTTTTGATGAACTGAAAGAATCTTTTGGGGTCGGAAATGAGTGTGTGGTCCATTCGGTTTAAATAGTTGTTATAGAGAGTTTGGCAAAGTACAGAGAAATTAATTTGGGCAGACTGGTAGTAGAAGAAATCGGTGTCGGAACGCGATTTTAAGTAAGAATACCAGAGCTTATTTCTCTTGTTACGAAGAGATCGCAGCTCTTTATTATACCAGGGTGGTGACGATGAGGGATTCCTTTTGGGTAAAAAAGGCACAGATTGGGAGAGACATTTTAAAATTTCGGTATAAAAGGATGCAAAAGCATCGTTAACCGTAAGGTTAGGGTTATTGTAGAGAAAGTTAAAATTGACCATACTGAGGAGGTTGTTCAGTTTGACGTAGTTAGCCCTATGAAAATTAAAACTGTAAGAATATTCATAGGAAACGGGATTAAGACCATTGTCATATGTCAGCGTAAGAGAAAGGGGAGGGTGGTAACTATCCAAATTAGAAAGCAGATGTTTACTTTTTAAAACGACGCAGTTATCTGTGTCAGTGGCGGAGACTAGGTCGAGTTGTCTGCCGATGTTATTGGTGACACCACTTAATTGATATAGACCAGAGTCAGTTAGGCAGTCGATGAAAAGATTCTCTTTATCAGAGGTAGGATTTGTTGCAGTATAGTAGCACTGATCAGTCTGAGTCCATAGAAGCTTAGGTAGATTAAAATCACATAAAAAAATAACAACGTCATTGGGATCAGCAGCATTAAAAATGCAGTCGATTGCATCAACAGCTAGCTGGTAACCTTGAATTGGTTGAGAGGGGCGAATATAGCAGCAACAAATATATAGGTTGCGTTTTGCAAATAGGAATTCTAGCGCAAACGAATTCGAAGAATGCAGTGGACGATTTTTTAAAGGGTCTAGACTCGAGACGAGAGTGTATAGCTAGAAGTACACCACGGCCATATAAATTCTCCTCTTTATCTAGACCATCGTCACGGTGTAAATCGAAGTCTTGGGAAAATAATTCGTTATTCTTAATATCAGGGGTGAGATTGGTTTCTGTGAGGGCAAAGATGTCGTATGGCAGAATCTGCGTATTAAGATATATAGCAGAAATCTTAGTTCGTAATCCTCTTACGTTTTGATAATACAGGGACAGATATTTGGGAGGCTTCAGCAAAGAATTGAGTGGTGGGTTAGGAGCGATGATAGTTTTTGAAACTAGACCGTGTTCTCTGGAGGTGTAGTATCCGTTTGGAGCTAACATGAGACGTGAAAGAAGAGAGATCATTAGCCACGTCATCAGGAGTCATATCTAACTGCTCATGAAAACGTATAAAAAGTTGCCGCAGATCATTATGATTAGTGGGGAGGCCTTCTTGCAGAAAGGAAACCATTGCATTGGGTTTCGTCTGGTGAAAGCAGCAGCAACCTATTTACGTGAAAGCTTGTGCCTCCAGAGAACCGATTGGGATATAATAGGTCTTCCTTGACACCTTGACACCCAAATTCTAAGCATCATTGGAAAAACGGATGGTGATGACTTTTCGCACTAAATAAGTCAAGCCGCTAGCTTTCCCTTTCTCGTAATGAAAACCACCCCAGTTTTGAGAGGATTGACTGAAAGACTTTCTTCGATTACGTCTAGGACTGCTGCGCTTCAGAGCACACGGCTACAGGACACGATAGAAAGTGCAGCTGCATCATTCGCATATGCCTGAGATTCGAACAGCATGCATTATAGCAGTGGAGATAGGACGCCGACAATTCCTGTTTATGCAGTCAGCGTACAAAAACAAGGTTCTGTTACATATCCATGCTCCTTCCTGTCGAATTCGCCTTCGCACGCGTTGCTAAGCAGTATGGAACTTCCCGATGGTACTTGGTAGGCTCTAACAGTCTGTGGATTGTATCGACGTCAATCTTCGTCGCAGTAATTCTTTTGAGTTTCAGTGGTCCGAGTTCAAGTTGGCTCCTCGAAGAGTTCTGGAATCTAGAATATTACAGACGTGCTTTTCATCGAAGGTATGTAGAGAACGCAATATCTGTGATGATATTTCTTAACTTGGCATTAGAAACACCAAGAAAAATCTTTACATTGTTCTTGCAGTGTTTATATGTCTGCTCGAGGAGCTCATAGAAGGAGGAAATTCAAAATCGAACGGTTGGAATCGGATCGGAAGACTGCTGAAGTCTTTTAAGCCGAGCATCACAAAATCAGAAAACCAGTGGAAAAGTTGCTAACAAGCCCGCAGAGGCGCATCACCTAATGTGTTGGGTTTCATTCGACCGGGAATGAGTGAATGAAAATACACAGGCGTCTTATCTTTTATAATTCTATGTAGACAAATGCTGTTCCTGGCGTCAATGTAGTGATTGAGGGACATTCCTAGCAAGCAATTTGAGTACTGTGAAACACAGTCATATGGATGTATCTCATTCCATATTAAATGCTCTTTGGACTTGTAGCTTACGCTGGGACAGAGAGTCAGTACAACTGTATACTACCTCAGCAAATGTGATTGGGGCAGAATTAAAGTTTTGACTAGTTTTTGTCTGGTGTTAGTTGGAGTAAAGATGTCCAGACTTTGCATCCTTATATCCATCATATAATACAGTTAATGCTGTCGTATCCTGACAATTTACAATTAATGACAAAACCCAGTTGAGTTTATTGGCAGAGAGTAGGACATCAGGTAATGTGCTAAGGGATAAAGTTTTATTGGAAATAGGAATAACCTGACACTTATTTGGAGTCAAAAGTTATTCATTCATAGCAGACCAAGAGAAAATACTGTCAAGATCCTCATTAAGATTACTAACTAGTTCACCTATATTTTTAATTGGCTTTGTGGAGTGTAGCTAGACATCATCGGGATAAAGTGAATCGGACCAAGAATTGATCCTTGTGGCACATATCGATTTACTGGCAAAAGTGCTGAGTAACAGTCATGTGTAATAGCTCTCTGGAATCTGTCAGACACATAAAAAAAAACTACTAATTATCCTTCCTACACTAAAGCCAAACAGATTTTTCAGCTTCCGGCATAGGATTTTATGGTTTCCTTTATCAAAAGCCGTTGAAAAATCGAGCATGCAAAGAAGCGTGATATAACCTCTATCATAATCCAGTCTAATTTCCTCCAAAATGTTGAGGAAATTGCAGATTTCCCCTCATAAAACACTTCATTAACTGATATACGAGTATGTTGGACCATAGCTATTAATTTCTTAAAGGCTCTTGATAGGCAAGATAATATGCATATAGGTCTAAGATCTGCAGCGGATACTAAATTTTTTTTTTGGCGTCAGGTACAACCCGGGCATGGTTAAGACTGTGGGTTAAGTTGGACACTATAAACTCGAGAATCAGCTTCACAATAACGTTTGATTTTAAAGCTGAAACAGAACTAATCACCTCCTTTTCGGTCACAGTTTGTACTATATTTTGAAGCCATTTGCAGAGTCATTTAGACTTTCAGATAGATTAAAATTAAAATCTTGAGATATGCCTTCAAGGAAGAAACTATTTAGGACTATTATATATGGATGGCTCGCAATTATGCGAAAAAAACAAACAAGAATGGAACCAAGAAAATATGCGACGCACAGTTCAGATGTTGAAACAAAATAAATGAGTTGTAAGGCAGCTGCCAAGAGTTACAAAATTCCTCGAACTACCTTACAAAGGTTCATTAAAAAGGCAGATCTAAACCCCAACCTTCCACTTGTTCCAACAAAAGTGAGACATTTTCAACCCGTTTTTTCGGTGGATCAAGAAAAGGAATTAGTCGAATATATTGTATGAAGGATATGAAAAGGCGTCTGTTTGGTTTTTCCAGGAGGGAATTTCGAGAGCCAGCGTATGAACTAGCCGAAAATAAATGAATCACTCATGGCTGTAGAAGATTGGGCATACAATTTTCTAAAACGGAACGCAACGATTTCATTAACAAAACCGGAAGGAACATCTGCAGCTTGGGCTATGGGGTTTGACCTCATCGCTGTCGGAAACTTTTTCAACGAGCATCGCAACGGTCGTGAAGAGTCTCGTAAAAATTTCGGCAACAAAATGAAGGAAACAAGTAGGTTCACTTTATTCATCGGAGCGAGGTTAGCTTCTTACCGTGGAAATTTACATGAGCGCTGATGGCTGGTACATACCACCAATATTTATTTTCCCTTGGAAAAGAATGAAAGCCGGGCTTACACTCAGTGTGGCGAGTGTAATTAAAATGAATGGATTACTAAAAACAACAACGGCCAGCAGAATACCAAACGGTTTTGTTACTTTTAGATGTGCATGCCAGCCACGTTAAAAGCATTGAAGTCATAGATGTAGCAAGGACCAGTGGTGTGGTCATGCTGTGTTTGCTACCACATTGCACCCATCGATTGCAACCCTTGGATGTTACTTTTATGAAGCTCTTGAATTCATATTATGGAGACGAAGAAAAAACAAATGGCTCAGACAACACCTTGGAAGAACAGTTCCTTACTATCACTTAAGACAGTTGATCGGTAAAGCCTATTTATGAGCTGTCACAATGTCAATCACCACAAACGGCTTTCAAAGGACTGGAATATGGCCGGTTAACCCAAATGTATTCGAAGACCATAACATTTGGCCATGCCAAATGAGGAGGAGTCTCCGCTTTTAGATGAAACCACTTTAGTCGACCCATATTCGGTGCCACCAAGTTCATCAATAACCACCGATCCACGGATGTTATCTCCAAAACCCCTGTTTGCGAAACCAATCATTCCACAATGTCTCCGGAATGGATGCATTGCCATCATCCCCAGAGCCCGTTTTGACAAATGATTATGCGCAAAAGTCATCAACTTTCTTCCAAAAGACATATCATATTGTAGCCGTTTCTAAAGTACCAAAAAAAAGAGCTTCTAAGCGCCGTATTTCCCGGGCAATACTGCTGTAATCACAAGCAGCACAAAGCGCAGCTTAAGACTGAATCCACCAACTTTCATTGAAAACCAGGGACAACCGTTATTTCGGATGTTTACCATTTTAGTAGTGTTTAGACGGCAACAATCCCATTGTATCCCAGGCAGCAGATTGAAAGTCATCAATATTTATGGACCGATATACGAAAAAGTCAGGGCTATGCCCTAGTGAATGAAATTATTATTGTAGTTGCAGAAAAGAAGGTCATAATCAGGGCTACAGTCGAGCGATAGCTGTTAGAAAAAAAGGATAGACGATGGATCGGAATTGAGCATACCTAGGGCACAGGGCCCCAAGCAGAAGGTTGCAGTAAGTAAGCAAGGATGAAGACATAGAAGCAGAATTACAGTTTATACTAACAATGTGTCACGATTTCTTCGTCAGACTATTTCCCGATGATGACAAAGATTTCACTCTCAGTGATAACAAAACAATATCAAAGTTCATATCCTAATCAAAGTACTTGAAGCTTAAGCTCAAATATTAACTATTGATATCCGCGCGATGCTACTTCCGGTGTTTTTACACCTTCAAAATCACTTTTTCCAATGAAATTTTCAAAATTGCTTTCCTGTCATGTGCTGTCCCTAATCATATTGTTTAGGAATGTGAACTTTACAACAATTAAATTACATCAATAAACTATTAATCCCACCAGTTGTCAAGTATGTTACCATCGAACTAAAACACTCTAAAATCTCCATTGTACTCATATTCAAGTGACAGATGATTAGTTCATGTGTCAACAAAACATGTTACGTATCATGTAAGTACGTCTACCGTTACCGGAAATTAACAATGTGCATACTATACCAGTATTGAACAAAAAAAAATAATTTTTCACAATGTGACATCATTTTAAAGTTAATTCGATTTCATTTTCAATTTGCTGATAAACGCAGTTCATTAGCAGTCCCATATGATTAGCTATTTAAGTCGTTTAATCAATTTAAAATGTAACCGTCATGGTTCACACTTTGTTTTGTTGTTTTTAAAAGCTGTTGCAATTGTACCTGCGGCCGATGTCGGATTAGATAATTTTTTACAATTTCTATTAAAAAGTAGAAATTTCGCAATGTGAAAGCTCGGAAAGGGTATTAGTTTTGAATGGTACGAGTATTACAAAATGCGACTTTGATTAATCAATTTATGTTATTTTGCTGAAAATGAATCGTGGGGAATATTTTCACGTACAACACGTCCGAAATATGTTTTTTTTTTAATTTGATTCGGGATTTAATCAACCAAATTCTTGGAAAAAGTTGAACTTTATAACTTAGTTATGCGTTTCGTCTAATTTCTAAATCGAAACTAAGCTAAGAGAGTGCAGTGGACTTTAAGGGAGCGAACTGAGTCCCATTAGCAGAACACCATTGTTAGAGAAGCCATATTTGTCAGGTTATAACTAGTCTAGTCACAAATGCTGATACAATGAAAAATTTATGCAGAATTTTGGTGAAAGACTGTGAGATGTTCCCTTACAAGACAGTGCATCAGCTGTTAGCTGTTGACCTCTTAGCACCATCCTGGATCTCGACCACTAGAGAGACAACTTTTCATCGAAAATCATCACAAGCGACGAGACCCATTTACATCTCTGTGGATATGTGAAAAAGCAAAATGATCGCTTCTGGGGCACCGTATAATCCACGAAGAGCCATTACATCCGCTCAAAGTTACTCCATGATGTGCTGTTTACGCTGGATGCGTCATCGGACCTTATTTTTTTTTTTTTCAAAAACGCCGCAGACCAAACGATTACTGTGGCCATGCTCAACGACTTTTTCCTTTCTCATTTGCATGAATTGTGACTGGAGAACATGTGGTTCCAACAGGAGCTGAATTTCCGGGTCGCCTAATCTCTCGTTTTGGCGGTTTGCACTGGTTAGCAAGATTGCCCGATTTAATTGTTCTAGACTTCTTTTTATGGGGGTTTTTAAAGTCTCTTGAAGCCCTCAAAGAGAACATCCGTCAATAACTTCGCCGAGTTCTGGCAAGAGTAATGGAAAATGCCACAAATCGGCCCTGAATCGTCATCCATTCTGGCGGCGGCGACTTAGCCAATATCATTCTCTCGACTGAAAAAAATGAATGAAAAATAACGTAAGACATAAAATAATCTTAATCATATTCCAAAAGCAGAACCAACAATGTGTTCATTCATAAGAAGAAATTACAGCCAAACATTATCGGGTGACAACTTTTGCACCACCTCGTATCTGGATATATATGTAGAAACACAAAAACTTGCTGCCAGTAATCATTGTTTTGTCTGCAAAAATCACCGACCCACTTCACCTTATAAAAGGAGCATACGCAAGAGTTGTTTACCACTTACAATATCTTATCGAATCTACAATATAATTATTGGGGTTTTTTTTTTTTTTTTTTTGATTTTCAGGCACGTTTATTTAATATGCGTAATGAAGATTAATCAATAACAAAACATTGGCCGTTTTGTTCGATAACATTCTGCCAGTTCTCGGGTAACTTTTCAATACCGCATTCATAAAACTTCCTATCTTTCTCTGCAAGAAATTTGTCAAGATGCTGTTTAATGAGGTCTTTAGTTCTGCCATTCACGAAGTTTTCCAAGGAGCAAAATAATTGGAAACCTGATGGTGCAAGATCTGGACTATAGGGTATACTCGTATGTGACAACCAAGGTTTTTTCCTCGCAATGTCGGAATGAAAAACCACTTTGATCAGCTGCTCACAGTAGACATTAGAATAAATCATTGACGTTAGGCATAAAGGTCTTTAGTCGGAAACTGCAGCTTTTCATTAAATTTGTTTGAAAAAAAATGATGCTAAATAAGCTTTGAAAGGAAGACCTATATAATTATGTTAATACGTTTTTCCAAATTCATTAGTATATTTAGTATATTTACGGTTTTTCCGATGACTTAAGTCCTTAGGATCCTCTCATTTTGTATTATTTGTAAAAGTTTTGTTTCTTCGTAAGACTTAAGTCAGGAAATAAACCATTGTCATTAAGTTATAAAATAGGAAATTGTCTAATTAATCGAAACCTTAAAAAAAAATTACAGTTAATACCAAAAAAAAAATAAATGTTTGTGTTGTTTCTGCTTCTTCTTCTTCATTTACCAAATCTGGATCATCATTTAATGCGGAGTTAGAAGTTGGTAAATTTTTATAAAATTCGTGAAACACAGGTGGCACTAAGCTTAAAAGGGAGCACAATTCCCTTTTTTTTCTCCTCAGATATCGGGACTAAAGTTTTGTACTTAGCTTGGAGTGGATAATCTTTGAGACATCTATTTTTTCCTCTTCTAAGGAAGCTTAAAGCTTCACGCTATACCAAGAAAACTGCTCATTAATTGTATTTTTTTTTCTGCACACAAAAATTATCTTCAACAAAACGGCAAAATCAAAGAATTCTTCTTGCTGCATTCCGTGTAACTGGCACTTATTTTTTAAGCCTGTTGTTCGACTTGCTGGTACCAATCTGGGGTGGTAAACAGGTGTCTTAACTTTTTTTTTGTTTTTCAATCATGGAATGATCCAAGTCACATTCCATATGTGTATGACCAGGAACAAGGAACTTGTGGTTTATAGCTAAATTGGGGAACTTAACTTGAGCCACTAAATACATTGCCGCCACATGACTGTTTTTATTTTGTCCCACGCACGTGTCTGAGTAAAATGTCACCTCGGAACCATCACGTTCTTGTGCTATTCATCGACTTCCGTAAAGCCTTCGACACTCTCAGTCAGGAAAAGCTTTTAGAAACCTTAAATAGAATTGGTGTAAGAGGATACTTGTCAAAATGGCTCAAAAACTACTTAACTGATAGAACAATTAAAGTAAAGGTATCAACAGCTTTGAGTCAGGAAAAATCTAGTGTATATGGTTCCACAAGGTTCCACAAGGTTCCAAACTGGACCCCATTTTTTTCATTCTATATAAAGGGTCCGCCATATAACGTTTTTTTTCAACTAGTGCTTATTTCGTGAATGGTAACACTTAGCTCATGTCTGATTTGACAGATAATTAGTTTTATCCTTCCGGTTAATAACGAAAAATAATTTCATTCAAATGACTGCCTCGGCTGGTCATGCAGTAGCCTACACGATCGGTCCAATTTTTAAGCACATTATCGATTGTGTGCAGCTGTATTTCACCAATGGTTTCACGAATATTGTCCTTTAAAGCGTCAATTGTCTCTGGCTTGTCGGCGTAACACTTATCTTTTACGGCACCCCACAAATAATAGTCCAACGGTGTCAAATCGCAGCTCCGAGGTGGCCAAACGACATCAGCTCTGCGGCTGATAATGCGATCTTCAAAAACAAGGCGCAATACATCGAGTGTAGCTTCGGCTGTGTGGCACGTAGCGCCGTCCTGTTGAAACCAAATGTTGCCAATATCCTCCTCTTCAATTTTTGTGAATAAAAATTCGTTCAACATGGCCCCATAACGATCGCCATTGACTGTAACGGCCACTCCTTGCTCATTTTCGAAGAAAAATGGCCCAATTATGCTTCTGGACCAAAATCCGCACCAAAGAGTGACTCGTTTTGGGTGTATCGGCTTTTCAATGTATGCGTGCAGGTTTTCTGTGCCCCAAATGCGACAATTTTGCTTGTTTACATACCCGCCAAGATCAAAATGAGCTTCATCTGAAAAGATGATTTTTTTGGCAAAATCGGTATCTTCTCTAAGTCGATCGCAGGCCCACTTAGCGAAGCGAAAACGCATTGGATGGTCAGTTGGCTTCAACTTCTGAACCAATTGGACTTTGTATGGGGTCATACCAAGGTCTTTATGCTCGATTGAAATGTTCAATTGATGAGAACGACGGTGAATTGATGTTGATGGCGCCATCAACACACACACTTTCTGCCACAGCAGCAATATTCTCGGGTGTACGCACTGTTTTTGACTTTTCACGCTTTGGTTTATCGATGAGGATGCCAGTTTCTTTCACTTTTTTCACAAGATAACGAACATACGGAGCTGACGGTGCTTCTCTTCTTCCAAAATCCTTACGCAATTTTCGCACACATTCTGCAACATTACCATGATTTTCAAAGTAATGTCGCAATATTTCCCAGCATTGTTCAAGCGTATACACAACCATATTCGTTCAGCGGAAGGACAAAACTAATTATCTGTCAAATCAGACATGAGCTATGTGTTACCATTCACGAAATAAGTACTGGCGGACCCTTTACTAATGAGCTTTTAAGGTTAATTAAATACAATACAGCCTACGCATATGCAGACGATATAGCCATCATAGTAAAACACAAACAACTAAATTCAGCAATAGAAATACTTCAAGAGCAATTTGATGATGTATCTAAGTGGTGTCATGATCATGGATTAATTATTAATGGTACCAAATCAAAAGTGATGCAAAAAATAAATGTTTGTGTATTTAAGCGAGAAGATATATTCAATATATATCACCGAAACGACCAGTGTCCATTGTCAGCCAACAACAAGCCAATCGAAGTTGTCAAAAAGGTGAAGTATCTTGGAGTCACAATAGACGAATATTTTCTTTGGCGTGAACATATAAATACTTTACGGCTTCAATTTAAGAGCACCCTGTTTGCCTTGGTTTAACTAAGAAGATTTTCAAACTTCGAAGTTCTTAAACAAGTTTACTACTCGTTAGCAGAATCACGAATCCGATATAGAATCCTGGCATGGGGTAACGCCTCAAAAACTCATCTAAACAAGATACTGAACCTACAACATCGTCTAATTAAACAAATTAAACCTAATAATGTCGACTTTAAAGTTCTAGATATAAACGCAATTTATCGCATGATTGCATTACAACATTATATGGATGATCAAAGGCTCCTACAGCTAATAAGACATAACCAAAACACCAGAAGAAGAGCACTTGAGATGTTCGAAATCCCGACAACGTTTAAAGTATACGGGAACAGAGAACTTAGATTTATTATCCCAAAATTTAAAAAATATTCGGAACTTAAAAAATATCTGCTAGAATTGTTCTTTGTGAGATAGTACAAATATTAATTAACTACCACTATTATTATGCACTAAAGTTTTAAACTAAATTTTTTATTTACAAAGTAAACGAAATACCATATGTCAAATATTATTGAAATATAAATATTAATTGAACCTTTTTAATCACCTGTAAACTTACATAATACTACTGTTTGTAACCGCCTACAGATAAGCACTTTGCTTTGTGGTTAAACTATTGTAAATTGAAAGTATTGTAAAAATAAAATAAAACATTTTCATTCATTCATTCAGAAACTCAATCAAGCGTTTTCGAAGATTTTTTAACCCTTTGGTTATCCAGCGGATGTGTTAAGTACAACACTCAACTCTCTTTTTACACGGTAGATACGTTCCTCAGAAATCCGTGTAAAAAGAAACCGTGTAAAAAAAGAGGCGTTTCCTATAGTAAAATTTGAAAACCGTGTAAGATGAAATAAAGAACTATATTTATTTCGAAAAACCGTGTAAAAAATGTTGAAAATTATAAAATTTCAGATATGCATACAAATTGTATGTTCATATGGCATTTTATTGAGCATTAAAACTTAAAATACATAATTCATACTGGTGAAAAATTGGTAATCCAATTAATTAATCCAGAATCCAGCTACTTGATAACAAGAGCAATTGTTTGCGACGATCTGGACTAAAGTCGGTATCATCACTGGAGATATCCATCAAATTATCCAATGGTGAGTTTCGTCCGGTAATAGAGTTTTGAACTGTCGGACTACTTTCCGAAAGGTCTTGCGCCGTGGACTTTATTATTAACAAATCTTTTATAGAAAGTTGAACTTTTGATTTTTTAAGTTCTTTATACAACTCTTTATACCCAGCAATACAATTATTAATATCTCGTTCGAATTTCAGGGCACGTTCCATATTTGGATCATTTTTTAAGAAATGATTCACCATACTTTTACCAAATGTTAGACCGTCATCAATTAAACTAGCAGTTAGTTGAGATATTTCGGTCTCCTCGTCATTATCGTTATTATGGTTCTCAGTTTTGCCGTCATCTGTTATTAATTCAATCAGACAATCATCATCTAGAGGTTTATCTATCATTAATTCGTCGACATCTTCAATTTGTAGGTCCTCAAATCCTTCTCCTCCGATTTCGTGTGCCAAGGCTATAATTTCAGAAGTCGCCATCGATGCTTGGGGCACTGAGGTACCACTCTTGACGCATTCTGGCCAAAGTGCTTTCCAGCAGGAATTTAATGTTGATACCCTTAACTTTTCTTTGGCCATTGCAGCATATGTAATGCAATCCAAAATAGAATATTTTTTCCATGCATCAACGATCGAAAGGTTGTTCTTCTCTACTGCATCTAAAATATGTTGGAATGCTCGTTGAATATAATAAAGCTTAAATGTAGCAATTATACCCTGATCTAATGGTTGAATCAAGGAAGTGGTATTAGGTGGCAAAAATATTACTTGAACATTTGGATGCTGTAAAACGGGATGACTTGGCGCATTATCTATGAGCAAAAGCACTTTAAAATCAAGACATTGCTGTTCCATATATATTTTAACTTCAGGAACAAAGCATTCTTCAAACCATTCCGTAAATAGACCTGCTGTCATCCAGGCCTATTTTTTCCTCTCAAAGCACGTGGCCTTAATGATCGGTTAATTAAAAGAGGCTTAAAAATTTTGTCACCAGAAGCGTTGCTACACAATAAAAATGTTACCCGATCTTTATCAACTTTAAAACCACTAGCAATTTTTTCGGATTTTGCTATAAAAGTTCTGGAAAGCATTTTTTTCCAGAACAAACCCGTTTCATCGGCATTGAAAATTTGGTCGGGGACATAGCCCCCATCTTCAATTATTTTGGCTAGTTCTGCTGGTTTTAGCTGCCTTTTCATCTGCTGATGCGATTTCTCCTTTAATTTTTAAATTATGAAATGCGTTTCTTTTAAGAAATCCTGTTAGCCATCCATCACTAGCAGAAAATTCCTTTCTCTTATCTTGACGACTTGTTGATGGCTCCGATATCTGTAGTTGCTTATAAATTCGTAGTGACTTCTGCTTTATAATATTTCCATCTACAGGTACCCTTTTTTGCAATAAATCCTCAATCCAAAACACTACACATTTTTCCATTTTTACTAACACTTCATCTCTAATGTATGACGATGTTTTGGAACTATGTTTTGATGGACTGATGACAGATTTCCGTATTTCATTCTCATTTTTCTTAATGGTCCTGATAGTAGCTTCGTTTAAGCCAAAATCCTTGCCCACAGATGTTGAACCTTCACCTCTTGCCAGACAGTCCAAGATTTTTAATTTTACTTCCAAAGAAATGGCTTGCCTTTTACGAATCTTTGAAATTTTGGACATTTTATTAACTGTAGTAAGGGCAAAAATTTTATTTTTAAAGCTTAACTAAAAATTTATAGATAAAATACCTTTTTTCACTTATTAAGTTCAGAAATGTTCAAATCTAATTGATAGCACGAACAATTGATAAAATATTGCGTGCTAATAAACTTTAAACACTTTAATTAAGCAATATTTTATGTAAATATCATGCGAACAAAATGTGTAGGTAAGAGTTATCGAATAAGGGGATTTCCCCAGTTACTACTATGTATGTTCATTTCAGCAATGGTGCCAAGTGTTGTAAAAACAAACATAATTACAAAACAGTGATTTTGAAACCGTACTAGATAAAACAGTTTTTACAAAAAAAAAATTTTTCAACCGTGTAACTTCAAATCCCTGTAAAAAGAAACCGTGTAAAAAGAGAGTTGGGTATTTTATTTTTGACGGCGTTTCATCTAAAGTTCTGCTGAAGCAACCCTTACACACAGAAACTCTTGCATCGTTTACTTCAAGAAAGTATTCATAAGTTACTTCCCTGCTTTTTGAACTGTCAGCTTTTCTTTTGCGACAAACCTGTTTTTCTTTAACATTTATGAGGTTTGCGATGAAGGTTACCCTTTTGTCGTCAAAAATAACTTTCCTAATGTCCGCTTTAAAGAAAGAACTGCATTTTTTCCTGCATTATGCTTAATTTTGTAATTCCGCTAACAATCACGTAACTTTTGCCGCTATGAATTTGTTTAGTTCGTTCTTTCCTTATGCGCCTGGACCATTGCTTATCATTATTTTCCATTTTCTCAACTGCTGCCTCTTACTTGAGTTGAACTAGTTGGGAATTCATTAATTTCGCTATCACTGGTTTCTTCTTCTGGGACAAAATCCTCATCCATAACGCTATCGTCGGAATCGAAAATGCTTGGCATATCAGCAGTTAACGATGGAGCTGGCGAAGACTCAGGTGAAGCTGGCTTTTCAGCAGCAGAAGCAAATTCAACATTTTCTGATAAAAAGTTTATTGAATTCTTAATATTACTCTCTATTTAAAAAACACGCACTTACTACGGTTTCCAGAATTTTCTAAAGTTAAATTCCTTTCACTCATTATAATTCACAATATTTTTTTTGATTATAAACAGCGCGCACTCAAGGGGTTTGAGTACCCTTAAGGTGATTGTACACAGCGCGGGCAAAGGAAATTTAAGGAGGAAGAAAAGAGAGGTACCGATGTACGAGGGGCGTTCAACATATTCGCGGTATCGGGGTGAAGCTGTGGTTGTATATATAAATTGACTTATTTATCAAGTAATACTATTATTTTAGTGCATTCATGTAAAATTTCATATAAATGTGATTATTAATTCGCGTTTTATCTCTAGTTAAACAGAATCATAATGGCAACTGAGACGATGATGGTGAAAATTGAGCATCGCGCTGTAATTAAATTTCTCACTAAGCAAGGAAAAAGTCAAAAAACTATTCATGAAGAGATGGTGGCTGTTTACCAGGGTTTCGCACCTTCATTATCAACTGTGCAAAAGTGGTCAAGTGAGTTCAAGAGAGGCAGAGAGAGCATTGAAGACGACCCCCGCTCCGGCGCCCCGGCTACTGCTTGTACGGGAGAAAGCATCAAAGAAGTCGAAAAACTTGTTCTTGAGGATGCCCGAATAAAGGTGAAAATGATGGCAGAGATCACCAAGCTTTCAATTGGTACCATTCACACCATTCTTCATGACCATCTTAACCTTTCAAAGGTCAATGCAATGTGGGTGCCACGAATGCTCACAGCGCCTCAGAAAAAAGTGAGAATCGCATGCTGTAGAGAGCTTTTGGAGATGTGTAGTGAGAACGCGGACGGTGTTATGGATCGAATTGTTACTGGGGACGAAACATGGGTCCACCACTATGACCCTGAAAGCAAACAAGAGTCCATGCAGTGGCATAAAAAAGGAACAGACCCCCCGAAGAAGTTCAAAGTCACTCCGTCTGCCGGGAAGCTCATGGCCACAGTTTTTTGGGACTCAAAGGGAATCTTGCTCATTGAGTACAAAAAAAAAGGTGAAACCATCAACGCCACATCCTACGCTTCCACTTTGCATAATTTGCGGGGTAAACTCGCAGCGGGTGTGTTGCTTCTTCATGACAAAGCTCCTGTTCACACGGCGCGAGTTTCCAAGGCTGCTGCGCGAGATTATGGTTTCGAAGAAATCCAACACCCACCCTATAGTCCAGACCTTGCCCCTAGTGATTATTTCCTGTTTCCGGATTTGAAAAAATGTCTTCGTGGAAAAAGATTTTCGGATGATGAAGAACTCAAGTCGGCAATAAATGGGTATTTTGCAGAGAAATAGGAAATTAATTTTTTTGAGGGTTTAAAAAAGCTTATCTCAAGATGTAACAAATGCATTGATGTTAGGGGAGATTATATTGAAAAATAAAAACAATTTAAATTGAATTCGCATTTTCCTTCATATCGATACCGAGAATATATTGAACGACCCTCGTATATTGTTTTTAAATGCTTGCAGGTTATATCGACCAAGAAATACAGAGAGCTGCAGGCCATTCCATAAGCGAGTTGTACGGCTTAGGAACGAATCACGATATTTTAGAATACGTCCGAAAATGGGCTTGAGGGTATACTGATGAGCATTCATAGCGAGACGGGTGTTACGGTTGAAAGTTTTAATGGGCAGAATGCTACTGGCGATTCCAGTGGAGCACTGGTGGTGGAAATAGCGATAAAACAAAGTGAGACACGACACAATTGACTGATATTAGTATCATCAATAAGTTTTATCGCACGGTTTTGGATCCTATCTATAACTTAATATTATTGTTATAATAATCGAATAATAATTTGTTATTAAAAATAATGTCAATCAAAATCAGAGAACCAAATATTTAGTGCCCACTGAGATATATTCAATTGAAACTCATTGAAAAAAACCGCTGGCTAACCCGATGAGACAGATGATGCTATAACCGTATATTTTTCTTCTCTTTCTTGTTTCGTTTTTTGAATGTTTTTCTAAATGAGTTTTAACGAAAAAAAAATTCAAAATATACATAAGTATATCTACGCTATTCTCCTATTTAATTATTCCGTTTGGTATAGAAGACTTAAGTTGACATAAGATTCTTTAAAAGAATCTTAAATGTTTCAGAGACATCGGTCACAAAGAGTTAAATAAACTTAAGACGTTAATACCAAACCAAATATGCATTCTTCTGACTTATTCCCTAAAGATTAAATTATTACTATGGAAAGCAGTTGTGCTACACTTAAGTCGTTAATATGGTATTTGGTACGAAAGGGAAAAAAAATTGAGTTAAACACAATCAAAACCCCAAAATGCAATTTTTTGACTTAAGACCTTTTTGCCTAACGTCAAAGAAATGGCTTAGTTCTTTGGAAACAGCTCATAGAAAACTGGTTCCTTTCAATCCCACCAAATTGACATTTCGATCAAGCGAAATAGTCCCCTTGAAATACTATATTCTGCTAAAATATTAATAAGATTCCATATGTGAAAATCTTCAGTTGTGTGTCCCAGATATTATCCACTATGCACTTAATTTTGCCTAGAAAAATGTCAACACAATACTTTCTTTGTGTTCCACAAGTGCTTTGTTTGAATTTTTTTATATCACGATTATGATATCCAATCACTTCACAAGCACGTATGTATATCGCAACTTAGATATTTTCTCTAGACATTTTAACGTAACACGTATTAGAAAATACCAATTACTTTAAGTAATTTACTAATTGTATTCCGCACCGAATTTAAAATTTTCACACGAATTTCTTCACCCCCAACGAGCTCTCAGAAATTATTCTCACAACTTGAGTACAAAAAATATCCCGCCAGAACTTTCGTTCCTAGTTTTAATAATAATTTTCTAAAAATTGTGACATCCCTTTTCTAGTCAGCTCTCATGCTTTATAGTTCTTTGAGACTTTAACTATACATAAATTGACAGCAACATAATACTCTTGAAGTAGTTCGCTCTATAAAAACCCGAAACAAGTTATATAGAAAATCTAAGCATAGTCCATCTACTACTGCCTGGTCTGAGTACAAGGCGGCACGTAACAACTCGACTTCTATAGTGAGAATTAAAAAAAACACCTATTACGCTTCCAAATTGAACACTTTGGAGCAATATTCGTGAAATCGGTGCCACTAAAGCTACCAGTGACTCCAAATGCTCTCTTGATCCCGATGATTTAAACGATTTCTTTCTTCGTGAAGGGCCCAGTCATTGCAACTTTAACTTTCGAATATCAGTAAGGTTTTCGAAAAAGTACTCAATAGAGCTCTGTCTAGGTGGGTTGAGGATAAACATATAGTTCCGGATAATCAATTCGGTTTTAAGGCGGGACATGATATCTCACATGCCGCGTCTAAACTGGTGTCCGATATTCAATGGAACAAAGGCAAGAAACAGTGCACTGGTGCCTGCCTTGTTGACTTGGAGAAGGCCTTCGACAACGTATGGTTAGAGGGTCTTTTCTATAAGCTGACTAGGCTGGGTATCAGTAAACCACTCTTGTACATTCTTTATAATATGCTACACAACAGACAGTTCATCGTGAAGAATGGTGATGTGACTTCTGTTGGAATATTTCAAATTAAAAATGGTCTTCAGCAAGGCGCGGTCAATTCGCCGATCCTATTCAACATTTATACAAGCGACTTGATAGGTTCATTTCCCCATACTATTGCGTACGCAGACGATTTGGTAGCGTACAGAACAGGTCCAAAAATCGAGGTCATTAATACTCTCTTGCAGCGTCACTTCGATAAGATAAGACGATTTTGCGATGACTGGAAGTTGAAAATCAATTTTCAGAAGTCGGAAACCATTCTCTTTAGGACGCCCTTGTCTGGAGCCTCTAGGGATACCAGAAAAAATTGACGAAAGTTCTCGATTATTGGACAACACGGACAGCCTCTTGCCTGTCGAAATGTAGTCAGATACCTTGGGATCTGGCTAGATCAGTTTCTGTATTTTGGCAAAAATGTGGATGCTGCTCTGGCCAGAGCTAAAGGTGCTTTTGCCCTTACAAAGAAACTGTTTTATAGCAGCCAACTCGATGCGAGGGTAAAGGTAATCTGCTACATGGCCCTTATCAGGCCCATGCTGGTATTTGGCTGTCCCGTGTGGTTCAATGTACGAGCAAGCTTAATGGAAAAGATTCGGGTGTTTGAGAGGGCTTGCCTTCGCTTGTACAGAACACCGGAGTCGGAGTACAAGAAATTTTATCCTAACGAGGTCCTTTACAACAGGGCGAACCTAATACGAGTGGACAACTTCGTAATTAAGCTGACTCGAAGGCACATTGCAAGAGCAATAACATCGACGAATAACCTGATATCTGGGGCCTACTACCCCAATTACCTTTACCACGAGAGTGTGCGCTCTGACGGCTTCGTTCCACCGGAAGCAGTACTCTACCTAGATCAGAAAGGGTTGATTCAGGATATATCAGCGGTGCCGTTAATCTTCCATGTCGCTCGGACAGCTGGGGACAGGCGACTCAACTACAACAGAGACGTCGCACACGGCAGTGTGGATCGCCTCAGGTTCAGTAGGGCGGTGGGGAATCGCGATAAGAGGGATGTCGTTCGGCAGCACCAGCATTTCTGGTGGTTGAATGATGGAGAAGATGTTTCGTCGTCGTTTCCGTCAATTATGGACCAGCCTCACTAATGAGGCAGGGCTGACCAATATATTTGCTTTGTAAATAGCGATGGCCAGCTTACATAGGTTTAGTAATATATACATGCGTTAGTGTATATAAAGGTATATACTAACATATGTGTATTATTGTGTATAATGTCTAAGTGTGTTTATGTGTATTTTGTGTATGTAGGTTAAGTAGACTAAGGTTGTTTTTAAGTTAGATATTAAGTTTTTATAAAAAATAAAAATTGTCCATAAGCTAAGTTTTTGTAATCAAATTTTTTTCTTAGCCCTAAGTATATAAAATAAATATTTCCAAATAAAATGTAAATGAGGTCGAAAGACATAGATATAAGAATTTAGAGTAGCTTAGAGTGCCTGTGTGGGGCCAGTAAGTTAGTATAAGATTGTTAAGTAATTGTAAGCTAGCATTTAAGCATTTTTTGTTAGTATGTAAGAGTTAGTGATTAAGAAAATAAAATGCATTGAAAACTAAACTAAATCTAGCAACTTTAACTTTAGTCAAAATAAAAACTTTACTGTTCCATGGTTGGACGATTTTGTAGTAGCAACTGTAGACGAAATTTTTCAATGCGTGTCAGCTGTCAAGTCTGACTCTAAGGGTGAGAATGGAATACCTATGCGCTTCATTAAACTTGTATTACCAAGAATTGTCTCCCATCTCACGCATGTAATTAACTGGTGCATTACTACCTCAACCTTTCCACAATGCTGGAAAGTTGCAAGAGTCTTCCCAATGGCTAAGAAAACTATCTCATCATCCCCTGCCGATTTTAGACCTGTGAGTATCCTACCGTGCTTATCAAAGTTCTTCGAGAAGATAATATCAGTGCAGATAACAAAGCATTTACCACTACACAAACTGCTGAGCCCCCGGCAAGCGATGGTGAACTCGCTGGAGGAAATAAGGCAAGATTTCGACAAGGGGTTTGTTTCGCTCCTCTGCCTGCTAGACTTCTCAAAGGCCTTTGATAAAATTAATCATTCAATCCTATGTTGGAAACTGAGAAATAATTTTGGGTTTAGCGAAAGGGTTATTTGCGGTGAACATTGCTCATCTCTTAAAGAAATGGTGCAAGGCGTTCCTCAGGGTTCAATTTTGGGCCCTATATTATTTAGCATGTTTATAAATGACCTCCCATCTGTGTGCAAATATGCTTCAGTATACCTCTATGCAGATGACATACTACTTCATTTGGCTAAAAATTTTACGGAGTTAGCAGAGCTTGTTTTTGTTTTAAACGGGGAGCTCAAAAATATTTATAATTGGTCAGTATCAAATGGATTACTCTTGAACCCGATTAAAACTCAAATAATCCCTATTTCCAAGAAAAGTTTTAACTTAAATATTTTACCAGATATTTATCTAAATAATAGCAAAATTGAAGTTGTTGACACTGTAACCAGTCTTGGCTATGTTATTAATCGCTCTCTTTCTCTGGTTATAACCACACTAACTTAGTGATTGGTCGTATATACGCGTACCTTCGGAAACTGTGGCATAGTGCTTACTACACTCCCTTGGAACTACGAAAAAAGCTAGTATTAACACTCGTATTACCAATTATTTCATACGCTGAAATTGTTTACAGTAATTTTGACTCATTATCACAACATAAGCTGCAAGTCGCTTTCAATGATGCTGTACGTTACATTCACCCCATCCGTAGACATGACCATGTGTCAGTGCATGCTAGGGATTTACTCGGTTGTACCTTACAAGAATACATCAACGCCAGGAACTGCATATTCTTACATAAAGTCATTCATAAGAAGTGCCCGTCTTACCGGTACAACAGGCTTACTTTCACTCGGTCCTAAAGAAGCATTAGCCTTATTTCATTATGTTGCAATTACCTTAACACCTCTCGTTTATTTTTCATATACACTGTTCGACTTTGGAATTCATTACCTATGCATATCAAAGCCATATCTAGTAGCTCGAATTTTAAAAGTGCAATCTTTCGACATTTTTCCTCCTCAACTCGCCCACAATAGTCCTGCCTCTTTCCTCTGCTTCTAAAAACCTTTTACTACTCTTCACTCTAACTCCTTATCCATATTTAAAGGCTATCAATGCTTTTTCATTTGGGAAGGTCAGGTTAGAAATATATAAAAAAATAAATATCTTTTTGGGCACTCACAGAATCTAAATCAATAATGTTTTGATGTTTTATTATCAATTGTTATTTATAATACGAATATATTTATACTGAAAATAAGCTAACGTTTATAGCAATCTAATAAATTTCCTAAAATTTATGATCACACAAAGCTGACACTGGTACACAAGTTTTATAATACTCTGTATATCTTTTAGCACAGATATTGTAATCTAATCTGTCAAAACTCGTGTTCTATTGGAGGGTGTCCTAGTTTAGATTATTACCCCTTAGCCTGAATGAAGTAAAGATTTTGGGATTTGGAGCGGAGGGCGAGATAAGCTTAAGTAAGGTTATAGGGGCTTAACCAAATACAATAGTTGCAATGTAGGGCATATTTAAAAAGTTACAAAATCCGTTTAGATTCACTAATATCAGAACTGGAAAGTAATTCAGTAAACTACACTGCAACATAGTGCCAGAATCTGTACCAAATATAGTCTGTACTAATTTCGCATCGGTATGGTGCTGCCAGCTAGTTGTCAGTATATTTTATGTGAACTCCCTCTCCCATGTATGACATAGACTGAAAGAAGAACTACATTCGAATTTGCAGATTTGGGCTGGTAAATAACCCTTTGGGCTACTCAGACTGTTACGCGAACTCCAATTATCAATAGCCGTATGGACAACGACACATTATAGCTTGTTAACTATAGCCACCCTATCACACCTTCGCCTTGGTTTAAGAGAAGTCAAGGTCCAAATACACATTTTCAGAAGAACGCTTATACCAAATTGATATTGAAAATAGTTGTTGTTAGCATGTACTAAATAAAGAACAGAACTGCCATCATTTTACGGGTAGCAAGAGGCCTATTTTAATAACAAAAGACTTTCTAAAGCCAGCAAAAACAGTCAGAAAACTGATGGTACAAACACCGAGTCAAAGATCCTCAGTTGTATGTTCCATATTCACTTCCGAAGTAATCAGATATAAGTCGGCTCATATCTGGTTTAACTACCACTGTAGTAGCGAGAAGCTATCATTGGCTGTGCAACGCACAATATTGGATAATATTTTCAGCTTTGATTGTTTTTCAGCGATGGATGGGTACTGTAGAATGCCACTGAGAGGTATCAACTTGGCGATGCCTAGTGTTGTACTAGTACCTATTTCTACACATCAATTCCGCTTATTTTACCTCCAAGTTGTAACCATCGGGTACTGGTCGATGTCCTTACAAACTCGACTTACCACCTTGATCAAAAAGTTCCCCCACCATCGTGTGGCGATCCCATTGTTCCGATTTGAGTTCTGTTTTTTTTTTTTTTTTTTTTTGTTAAGTTGGTAAATCTGTTGTTGACATTCCCTCTAAATTTTAGCATCATAGCTTGACATTTGCCAAAGTTACGTAGCCAAGAGTACATCTACTTTGTGTGTGTTGGCAAATTTTTTTTCAATTTTAGAAATGGATTTAAATTTGCAACAACAAACTTGTATTAAATTTTGCGTAAAAAACGGATTTAATGGTGTTCGAACGTTGGAAAAGTCTTTCGGCAAAGATTCTCTAAAGAAAACGGTCGTTTACCAGTGGCACGAGCGGTTCAAAAGTGGTCGTGATTCAATCGAAGATGATGACATCGAAAACCGATGAAAGCATTGAGTAAAAGAAATGTTGGTCAATAACCGCAAATTAACCATCAGAGAGATAGCCGAGGACTTGAACATTGCCTATGGATCCGTCCAAGATAGTTTGGTTAATGATTTGGGTTTCCGTCGTGTAGCAGCAAAGTTGGTGCCAAAAGACCTCAATTTCATGCAAAAACGAGACCGCGTTGACATCGCAAAAGAGATGATTTGCGAGGCTAAATCCGATCCCACATTCATCGAAAGGATCATTACTGAGGACGAGACGTGGGTTTATGGGTACGACACGCAATCCAGACATCAGGCAAGTCAATGGCGTTCACCAGATGAGCCGAGACCAAGAAAACCACGTCGTTTTCAGTCAAAAAAGAAGGCAATGCTCACGGTTTTCATGGATTACAACGGTGTAGTGCATCATGAAATTTTGCCAGAAGGCCAGACAGTAAAAAAAGAGTATTATTTGGGCGTTATGAGACGTTTGCGTGAAGAAATTCGCCGAAAGAGACCAGAATTGTGGGCAGAAAACCCGTCGCACAGTGCCATCATTATTCGTAATTTTTTGCCGAAAAATGCAACAAACACCATCCAACAGCAACCGAATTCACCTGATTTGGCTCCCTGTGACTTCTTTCTGTTCAATCGAGTTAAAAAACCACTACGGGGAACGCGTTTCAGCAGCTGAGAGGAAGTAATGGAAAAACCGAATATAAAAAATGTTTCAGGGATTGGATCAAGCGCTGGCATAAGTGTGTTGCAGTCGATGGGGCTTACTTTGAAGGGGACAATATAGATTTAGATGAATAAACTTGTATTTTTAATGTTCTGAATAAATTCCGGGAAAGTTTTGATCAATGTGGTATAACCGCGACAAAAGTAGCAACACTATAAACGGTAATGCGGGTGAATTCCCCACATGGAATCAACGGTGATGTAAGATCCTGGAATAAAGAAAATAAGACCTTATCCAGCTATTCCGACGTATTTAGAGCTCAGGCCGGTAACCATTTCCATGACTGACCGAGGGTCTTGGAAAAGAGGTGGTGGCGGATGATCTCTTAATGGAAAAACGGCAACACTCACATCCTCGAACGATTTACTATCTCCGGTCTAATTGATAACTCGTCCTAGGAATCTCTGTAATGGAACTAACCCTCCAGGTTGCGTGTTGTGCCGTCGGCGTAACTGCCCAGCCATGGAAAAAGTAAACCACCTTAAGAAGCAACAACAAACCTCGGATACGGATGGATCTACTGTTGACAACCCCTGCAAACGAAATGTGGAATGTTAAACCTCTTAATAGGCCACGTGCAGGCGGACAACTAGATGAGGCCCTGGACTGTTGCAAAGGATATATTACTGCCATCCAAGAAATATGATGGGATGGACCGGACAAAAAGAGGTTAAAAAATTGCTACTACGGCGATTGTTATCGACGGCAAAAGTAGCGTCTATTTGGATGCAGATTTGTTGTTATAGGCACAATTAGGTAAAAATTCTTGAGTTTCTGGCATGTGAACGAACGCCTCATATCAATCCGTATTAAAGCCAAATTTGCCAACATTGCTCTTGGACAAAAGTTGCGAGCAGTGCCGCAGCTACGACATTAAAATTGTCCCCGGCGGATTTTAATGTAAAGCTAGGAAGAGAGGGTATCGGACATGACACCACCTCCGATAACGGATTCAAGCTAATCGTAGCTGGTACGAGGTTCCCGCATCTAGATATTCATAAGGGGACCTGGAGATCTCCTGATCAATAATCAGTTAGCCAGATTAACCGCATTGCGACCGATGCAAGGCACTTCTCCAGTATTATAGATGTCCGAATACCGCAAGTGCAAGCTAATTCTGTGAGGAAGTTCAACGTTGGATGGCTACAATCGCAAGAGATCGCCAAATTCTTTTTCGATCGAGTCTCCCTTAACTTCTTAAGAGGTGCGATGCCGTCAGCAGTAAGTATCGAAAACCAGTTGCAATATTGCCAAAAACCCATCAGAGGTGCTGCCTCTGGTGTGATGAGTTTCACTTTGCAACCACATGCAGTTAAGCAAGATGCATAAAAATCGGCGCTGGAGAAGAAGGACCAGAGCTGTTCACGAGCTCTACGAGCAGAAGAGAGACGAACTCCGTCTTCTCAGGAGAAGAAAGAATAAGCATGAGAAGCGCGCGGTCGAGGTAAGTGAGATGTTACTCCGGGAATGAAATTCTGAAGTTTTACCAAAAAGTAAAAAAAAAACATGCCACAGACACAAACTCCGAACCAAAGCCTGAAAAGAAGGAAATATACGAGTAGTAGTAGAGTCGCAGTAGATTCCGAAGATTTGGAAAGAGCACTTTTGTAGATGTATAACGTCGATGATGAAATAAAGACCGCTATCAAGCAGAATGAAGCTTTTAACTTGGACTGTATAGACCAACAATTCCGTCCACCTAACCTGGCTGAAGTGAAGATAGCCATATCTAAGCTTAAGTTCAATAAAAGCGGTAGGCGATGACTTAGTAAGGGCGTACACCAACTCATCTGTAAAATATGGTCGGACGAAAGTAATATGTCCTATGAATAGAACCTCAGCAATGTTTGCCCGATGATCAAGAAAGGAGACCCTCTGAACTGCGCCAACTACAGTATCAACAGGCATCAGTATTCTTAACACCGCCTGCAAGTTCCTACCTGCCGTATTGTATGAACGCCTGAAGCCGTTCATCAACAACCTAATTCGCCTATATCAGCAGTTAAGTCTACCATCGACCAAATATTGACACTACGGCAGATATAGAAAAAGACTCATGAGATCCAAATCGATATACATCACCTATTCATCGATATTTTATGCCGCGTATGACAGCATCTATAGAGACGAGCTATACGGTTTTGTCATCCCTGCCAAACTCGTCCGTTTTTGAAGGATACCGATGGAGAGGGTCGGTAAAGAACTCACCGAGACCTTTGATGTCAAAAAAGGACTTAGACAAGGCGATACGCTGTCATGCGATTTCTTTACGATCATTCTTGAAAAAATAGTGCAAAACTCACTCACAACAGGCACAACCTTTCTAAAGTCCGTCCAGCTACTCACATACGCCGATGATATTGACATAATCGGAAGAAAGCAGCATGATGTCAGTTGCGCTTTCGCCAGTATTGAGACGAAAACGATGAAGATGGGTTTAAAAGTCAATGGGGGGCAAGACAAAGTATATGCTGTCATCACGAAAGGACACCCAACACTGGTGTCTCGGACGGAACGTCACCCTCGAGAGATATAACTTGGAGGTAGTTAACGACTTTGTCCGCCTTAGGCTCCGATATCAATTCAGAACATGACACCAGCGCCGACATCAAATGAAAAATAACTTTTCAAAATCACTGCTCTTTTGCACTACTAAGGCAATTGAATAGCAAAGCCCTCTCTCGAACAGAAAAAGTGACCCCACATAAGAGCCTATAAGGCCAGTTCTGTCCTATGGTACTGGCTGCTTCCTTCGGATGATTTTCGGTACCTCGTGAGTGGAGGAGAAGATACAACGAGGAATTGTACGGCCTGTACAGCGACATCGACTTAGCCAGCAAAAGAATGAAGGATGGACACTAATGGTCCGGTCCGTAAATCTTCGAATCTGTCGCCGAGGGATAGGACAGTAGAGGAAGACCGCGACTCAGGTGGCGCATGCAAGCGGAAGAGGACCTCAACCAACATAGCGTGCGAAAATAGAGGCAGCTAGCTAAAGATCGAGCGGGCTACAGACGTTTGTTGGTTGAAACCCAGGTCTACCCCGGACTTTAGGGCCGGCTTAAGTAAGTAATACAACTTTTCCAATTTTTTTCAAATATTTTCATATCAGGGAGAGAATTAGGGTAAGCGTCTTACAAAACTTAAGCACAATCAGACCAATAGACTCATTAAGTAAGATTACAATGTGTGCATTTATGGTAAAAATTATTGTAGAAAAATTGCATATACATATGTACATACATATATGCACGTATCTACAGCTCAGTTTGAATCCATTTTAGCTTGAAATATCTACTCATAATAGGAGATACCTTCTTCTCTTATAATTTATTCTATTTTAAGTAGAAGCTTTCTATAAAATTGTTAACACAGACGTCAGCTAAATATTAAAAAAAAAAACAGTGAAATAAATTCTTTTCACTGCAAAATTCTTATCTTATTACAAAATCTAATCCACTGATAATAAACGGTTCTCTATCACTTGGCGACGTCAATTTTTCGATAACACATGAATATTTGCTCTTTCTTATTGTCTCAAGACTTATAAGTCTTAACAAAGAACACAAACACAGTAAATCACTTAAAAATGTAATAAGCTAAGACAGCGATTTTATTAAAATAAATTTAAAAAAATCAAATTACTTTTAGTTTCCCTTTAGAAAGTCAAACACGTTCACTTTTCCTTTTGGCAAAACTCCTTCTAAAGGAACAGAAAGTGGGAAACCAACCGAACACGTTCGTTACCAATTGCCAACTCGATCTTGTTTAAATTAAATTTCCTTAAATCAATTAGCAAGCCCCTACTCCAACGATAAACAAAAAGGTAATCGAAACGAAACATCAAAAAAGCTCAATTAGTTTATCACTTCTTGTACGTGTACGTCTTGGACAATAGGTATTTCGATACGTCATAGATTATCCGAGAATGTAATCTTATCGGTGATAGCCCTTCATAGCCCGGCTTTCAGATACTCTTCGGAAAAAACAACCAAATTAGGCGTGTGTCGTCCAGTGAGCATTATGAATTTTAACAACTCGATAGGCAAGCACACTCGTACTTGTGCGGGTATGTACTCGTATCCAACTGCAATGAAATCCTATCGATAAGGTAATTTTATAATTTCCCATGAATCACAAATACGAGTATTATGCCTGTCTGTCTGTGTATTGTTTTAAACTGACTAATCAGACACATCTCAACAAACAAGTCAATCGCTGATTAGAAAAGATTAAATGCGCACTTTGACAGCACTTAACAAATTTTTAAAAAACAAAATACCGCCGAACATATAATAAAATAAATAAAAAAATTGCGAACGATTTATCTTTGATTGGCTGTTTAAAAATTAAACGGAATGAAACCGAATTTAATCGATTGCATGCGATCGTATCTTTTTGTGAAGTTTATTCTGTTGATCGGGTGAGGTTTTTTGGTGAATATTTCATTTATAAACGCGAATCCATTTATGGAAAACGGAACTATCTATTTCAGAGTTTAATATTGTGCAAACTTATCTATCCTTTTCAAATATTTATGGGCCTCTTAAATAGTTAAACGATTGTGTAATCTGTTTGAATTGTAAATCTGAGGAGAGATGTGTTTAAATCACTTCTCAAATTGGGAATTTGAAATTCAAATCGAAGATGCCATATCAGGCTTGAAACACCACTGTCAATTGATTGAAAGCATTGATGATTCAGTGGGTAGGCTGTTTAGAGTCTTCTGCTACATCTTTAGAGTTTGTGCGCTGAAATTTTATATAAACCAACCGCAGGCCAAGATTATTTTAATACGTAGGCCTGAAGAAGCTGCAATGGGCTGGGAGAAGCGAATATCTAGGTCTTCCACAAAAGTGAGCTTCATCGGTAAATACTGCCAGCAACGGCCTATTGTATTTTAAAGATATCCACTCTGATCTTATCAAATGCTTAAGGCCTAACTGTATATTGCAATCGGTATCTCTAGGCATTAGATTTTCGATCTGCAAGAGTTTCTTTCTTGATTTTTTTTTTATCGGACTACCGCACTCAAGCAAAGAGTTCAGGAAGTCTATTATACTCCTTAAATGATCTACTAGGTGGCGCAAATGTTATCACCCTATCGGAAGATGTTATAATTCTTGCAAATGGCGGCAAATGTCAATTCTACTTTGACATTTGTGAAGTAAACAGATACAAAATACACGTCAACAAGACATGAATCGCTATACTCCTAAAGAACGCGAAATAATTCGTCAGTGGTATTGGCGCAGCGTGAATTTCAGCGCAGATTTCACGGTCGTCCGAAACCAACTGGGCAAACACTATCACGTTTAGCCGCTCGCCTAGAAAAGTATGGGACAATACGAGATTCTGCCAGGTCTGGCCGGCCCCGAAGCAGCCGTTCTGCTGAGAATATCGCAGCTGTTGTTGAAGATGTCGCATAGGACCCCGGAGTATTGAGCAGATGACGTACCGCGCAATTTTGCATCAATCAGCGGTCTTTTCAGAGAATTTTAGTGAAAGACTGTAAGATATTCCCTTACAAAGTACGTAAAGTGCATTAGCTGTTAGCTGTTGACCGCCAAGCATATGTAGCCTACGCTCAAGCCATCCTGAATCTCGACCTCGAAGGAGACAACCTTTCATCAAAAGTCATCATCGGCGACGAAGTGCATTTCCATCACTGTGGATGTGTGAATTAGCAAAATTATCGCTTCTGAGGCACAGAAAATTCGCTTATAATCCACGAAGAGCCATTATACAGTTACTGCAAGGTGTGGTGTTTACGCTGTAGGCGTCATCGGTCCTTATTTTTTCGAAAACGCCGCAGACCAAACGACTACTGTGGACGGCGAACGACACAGAGCCATGCTCAACGTTTTTCTTCACCTTCCAATAGGATGGAGCAACGAGCCACACCCGAAATTCTGAGGGCTGCATTTCATCAGACACTTGAAGCCCTCAAAGGGAATATCGGTCAAGAATGCAAGGACATATCCACGGAAGTTCTGGCAAGGGTGATGGAAAATGCTATAAATAGGGCCCAAATGGTCATCAATTTTGGCGGCGGCCACTTAGCCGATATCATTTTCTTGACTTATTGGAAAGAAATTTAAGACATCAATTAAAGACAATCCAAAAGCGGAACTAAAGTTTTTCATTCATAAAAAAAATAACAGCGAAAAAACATCCGGTAACAACTTATGCGCCACCTTGAATTGATCAATCTTTCGAAGAAAGATGGGTAGGCGCTTCTGTGATAAAGATATAATGTGTCCACGGTACCAGCAACTGACGGTACTAATGCCGAGCATACTTAAGTGATTGACAAAATTGACAAAACGACGCCAATAAGCAATAAGTAGCCTGCTGTCAGCGGCAAAGTCGCTGACCTCTTAGAGACGTCGAGAAACATCCATTTGGTCTACCGGCAACCTGGAGAATCATACCGTTTGCAGTTATACTTATATGAAATCCAACTGCCAATGGGACCCTGAACTGTGGATGGGGACCTACCTTCGGTTGGGATCCGGAAAAATTCTCCTCTGAGCCCTGCCAGCAAGTTGATCGGCAATTTAATTTCCCCTGAACTAATTGTGACTTGGGACTCAGACACGACTCAGTGTATTCAGCGTTCCAAATGCGTTCAGTGAAGTCTTGCATTCTCGATCTAGCTCGGATGTTGTGAGAGAGTTGAGGAAGACTTAGGCTTTGTTATCATTACATATGCAAATGTTTCACTCCTCCTCCACTGATATTGCAGGCAAGCTTTCCTAACGAGAAGTAAAACCTTGCATTCTCATTCTCTAAAACCCAGCGCTCAACCATAAACCGGCTTTTAAACTATCTGTGACCTGACTACATTCCTTCCGAGATTTTGGGTGAAGCCATTCCTTGGTAGGTTTGGTATTTTTTCGGAGAGATGAATTCTGGACGGCATGTCCATATGACCAGAGTCAAAAATCAACCAGCACGCAAGGTCATCTAAGCTCCAATGCGTATTGTACCAAAGGCCACATCTCTTTAAACGGAAGGTGACCTTGACAGTGTAACCCACGATTTAATTATCAAGGCAAGGCAGATAAATCAGCGAGTCCAGAGCAGGGACAGGCGTACTGGAAAAAGACCTCATGCAGCCGATATAGACCGTTCTTTGAAGTCTGGTAATAGCAGAAATCACGTATTTTCGTGAGAGCATCTTCCACCGACGCAACCGACGCATAGGAAATAAATAGCCATTTAGATCCAGAGGACTCCTCTCGGTGAGAGACCCTATATCATGCCGACGGCTCCATTGGATTGACAAAAGGTCGACAGCGCCTTAGAGGATTCCAACGTAACATGTTTGGTACAAATAAGCTTGTTGTCTAGGATGACACCCAAATCTTATGTAGCTTATTGAAGAATTGGATCTAGTGTCTTTAAGAGCTA
Organism: Volucella bombylans; assembly: GCA_949129095.1. Lineage (NCBI taxonomy): Eukaryota > Metazoa > Arthropoda > Insecta > Diptera > Syrphidae > Volucella > Volucella bombylans. The sequence continues at coordinate 20,014,107 of OX422142.1, read as the reverse complement.
GATAAGCCCAATCAGTCAACTTCTCATAAGGAGAATGACGTTAGGTTTAAGAGGATTGACTGAAAGCCCATTTCTAGAGCACCAATCGTCGATCACGACTATGACTGCCTGCTCTTTAGAGCAGACCATAAATATGACCCAACAGACGGTAAAGCTAGAACTATTGAGAGCCTTGGACAGTCAGTCGAATAACATGCATCAAGGCAATGGAGACAGGACGCCGCTTTGAGGGCAACCACTATTTGCCCTCCCCCTTCAAATACTGGCCGCATCGGTATCCTATTCACCGGTATTGCAAACTAGTGATTCGTCTGCTTCGTGTTGTCTGGCCGACAAGTATATTGGTAGTGTTACATATTCAGATTCTGCTTCAGAGCATAACCTTTGTCCTACTGTCCGTAGTGAACCTGGGGATCAACGAACAGCTATCTGAGACTTCGTTTTAGTTATTTTCTTCTTGCAACTATGTATTGACAACAGTGATCCTACGCTGGGTTTTAACTGTTGTTTCGTTGTTGAATTTACAAGGGAGACCAGGAAGAGAAAGTTCTTAACAATGTCACAAGCAATTGTCTCGTGGATTAAGTTCCTTCACCAGCTGGGTCTCATACAGTCTTCTCACAAGGAGTACGGACAAAGCCCTATCTGTTGAAATCGATGCCGAATTGATAATTCCGGATTTTCTAGCTCACTTTTGCTTACAGCGCATACAATTTCTTCTTGCGCACAGTGTGTTGATATTCTGTTGACTCTGTGTCACGTAGAGTATAGTGATATACAATTTACCAACAACACGATGAATAGCGAGCTCAGTTGTCGATTATAAGGGAACACAAAAACACGGTCCGAGAATTGATTTTATGCTACACAGACAGACAGGGATCAAAAAAGTTGGCATTGCTTTATACAGCTGATCGATAAATGTGCTGTCGTATGGTCTTACTGAGATTCTACTCACCGGTCATACTTTCACCGTGTTCAAATCAACCCCAGCTGTTTTATATAATTTGGCAGAGATAATCTTTGGATCAGAAATCTTCACAATCGTCGAGTGGAGGATGTTGTTCCTCCCATCCCACCCTTTGTTGCCCAGCAACTACTTGACAGTACTCTTCATAAAAAATATGGATTTCGTAAATATGACGTAATCGGGTGAAAGTTAACACATCAGATGCGGCGTCTCTGGGGCTTGCTAACAATGTTGTCACTGGTCTAAAGCACTTGCTGCTGCCTTCTTGGATAAGATTTTTCAAAATGTTTTAGAAAGACTATAAAAGTCTCCGTTCTATGACAAATCTCCTCATAGTATTGTACTTGTTCGGCTTTTCGTAGGCTTCCCGAAACGTGCGAATACCCAATACACTGGAAATCTGCTTTGTGTCTATCGCAATGGGATTAAATTGGTTTATGATTTTTTAATCGTGATGTGGATATAGATTTTGAAGTGTGGGAAACACATACTAGTTATGTTGACATCCACACCCTGCAAGGGAAGTGTTCATGCAACTTGTACTCATTTTCAAAATCGATACCGTAGAGGCTATATTTTATAGCTTTACCGCCAAAGGCTTTTTTCGCTTCTGATTGTAATCGCATGCACGCTCACATGACTGAAGACCTCTGACCTATATCTTTCTCTAGAGAGAAACCCACATCCGATATTCGCCGTTTTTCATTCTTTTTTGCCTGCATATTCTGATTATTGTTTCACTTCACACGTCGGCAACCAAAGGCTATCCACACGGGAATGTTCTTCCCCCTCTCCTATAGCGGTTACTTGCCATCGACAACGTACTTGTCAAACGTTATGCTACAAAGAGATTGGCTACGGCTATGACTTGGTAACCATCGTGAAAAATAACCACCCAAACTAGAAGTAGTAGATGCATGAATGGTAAGACCTAGAAGATATCCTCAAAAGTTACCCAATGGGTTTGTCTACACAACGAATGTTAGGCCAACGTTCACCTACTCCTCAGTGTATATACAGTAGAATAAGATAAAATAAATTAACATCATATCAATGGTGCAACGTCTTTGGAAACTCGCATCCAAATGTATCTCCCGGCCTATGTGAACCTGCCCAACAGCTGCCATTGAAGCTTTCATTATCCTTCACTTCAGAGATTCCTGACCTCGGTATGATTTGTGCGGTAAATGACCGCATAGCAAACACCTTATCTTTCTACAGAAGTTTGAACATAGTGAATCCAAATCCGCAGGCATGGTACTTCCAAGACCCAATATCAAACCTTAAAAACTAAAAAGTGGTATACGGATGGATCCATAATAGAAGCGGTGTAGAATTTGACCGATGGCATGGGTTATGTTGGCTTTGAGGGCCGCTGTGGTTTCGGCTTATCCGCATAGACCTGCGACTTCAGAAAACCCCACAAAAAAGGTCTAACGGGGTCAAATACGCGAGATGACCATGCCCTCGAATCGCTCTTGCAGAATTTCCAATGTGGCGTGAGTTTTGTGGCACGTTGCGTTGTCCTGTTGAAACCACATGTCGTTGGTATCCATATCATCCAATTTAAGCCAAAAGAAGTCAAAATCATCGACTTATAGCGACCTATAACGTCGTTCTCAAATAAATATGAACCGATGACGCCGTCAGCCCATAATCAGAAACACCAAACTGTGACTTTTTCGGGATGCATTGGGCGCTCTTGGATCTCATATGGATTGGTATCAGCCCAAATTCGGCAATTTTGTTTGTGGGTACGTCAATTCATTCAGAAATGGGCCTCATCGCTGAAGATGATTTTTCGATCTGCTCCAGAGCCCATTCAGCGAACACACGCCGTTGTATATGATCGTTTACCTTCAACTCCTGGGTCAGTTGAATTTTGTACGGGTGCATGCCCAAGCCACGACGCAAAATTCACCAAGTTGTGGTCTGCTAAAGGAAGAGTTCTTGTGACCGACGACTTGTAATCGACTGCCTCGGATTCTCCTGCACACTCCCACGGACAGCGGCAATGCTATCGGCAGATCTTACATTTCGTCAACGTACGAGTATTGGTTTGTCGTTTACTGAACCAGTGGACTCAACCTTATCCACTACACTCCGAATAGTCCTCTCGGTAGGTCGATTAGGGCGACCGTAAAACTGGAGAAGCGCGCGGAACGTTGCCGGAACAGAACACCCATTTTGATAAAACAATTTTATGATTTGCATTGAACGCTATATCCATCCATGGTGATTTGGCGAAACAGACTGAGTAACTGACAGCAAATTTGACAGATGTAGCTTCAAAAATATGGCCGCTATCAACAGTCAGATTTCGGAAGTGATTATTGGAATTGGAAGACCCGTAAGATCTGCGGTATCCAAACCAATTAACATAATCTCTGTGACTCAACAAATCAACCGTCTCCTACGTATGATACTGGCTGAAAACAATTTGGAAATTGGGCCAACTGACAAAGTAAGATATCGTGCCATTTGTTTCGAAAAATATAGTTAATTTTCGATTGGCCTAATGTGACCTTCACTCCTTGATGGAATTTTCGAAAATACCTCACGAAAATCCCAGTTGCTCCTGATAATGAGGCCAACAAACAAGACCACAACAAAATAAGCAAACAAGCAATTTCCTACTTAACCTGTCTCCAACAAACACTTTATCAATTCCTTGACAACTTGTATCTTTATAATTCCCCACAACACTTGATCAGTTGTGGACGTATTTTGAATTTTAATTTAGTCTCGTCGCATTTTCCAACATTTCCCCCCTAAGCCAACGCAAACAAATCAACCAGAACCGCAAAACCAGGCAGAAGGTCAAACGCATTAAATGACTCTTTTGAGGCAGAAAATGTTTTCATTTTCTGTCACATACTCTTGCCATTTTTGTCATTTATGTATTTTTTTATTTTTATTTTGTTGATTTCCTCAATGCCAAGCACCTGTATGACAGTGTGAAAGGCAGCTCCATCTCGCACCTGTCCTTTCCACCCCTTGGCAAACACTTTTACTTTCGCATGGGAAATTTTCTGATTTAAAATTTGAAATCAGGAAGTGGAGCACCAGGTGTTTGGGCGCACAAATGCCATTCAAATGCTAATTCCATTTTCAGAACTGACTGTGACTGGGTGGAACAATGTTGGAAGGACGAGTATCGACGACGCGATTGGTATTTTATTCGGTTGTCACGTTTTTGGAATGGGCTCAATACACTCTTGTTGCAGATTATACGAGTATATACATATTTATTTTTGAAAATGCCCTAGAGACATTTGATCTTGGATTCGAATTGAAGCACCTACAATGCCTCTTGTAGTACACGAGATGATAATCCTCTTAAAAGCGTTGCTTAGTTGATGATGAAATAGGAGCACAACTATGCTAAAGGATTAGATTTGCCTTTTATTTAATGTATGTGAGTACCATGGTTAAAGGATAGCAAATGGAATCCACAATTACAGAGGGTCAACGGTCTTTCTATTTTTTTTTTTTATTTAGATCCGCTTGTATGTGAGATTTAAGTCTAAACCACAAACACATTAAATATCCTTCCTACCCCTGGTTAAGTACACTCTCTCACAAAGCTACAGTGGTTGCTTAATGTGGAGTTCTAGATCTGGTTTCGAGTGGTCTTGGAAAGGAGTTTTTATGGAAAAAAGAATTTAAATTTTAAAGAAGGAAAAGTCCAAGCACCCGAAACGAATGTCAGAAAAACTTGAAAAAAAAATAATTTTCCAAAGGATTTTCCATAGGAAATGTAAAAAGGACCAACATTTACAATTAGAATAAAGAAAATGACGAATACAGTGTGTTGCGAAAAAAAGGACTCCTCTATTGGGCATTCTAATCATAAACGTGCAACTGACGTTATGTTATCCTGCAAATGTTTAATGTGTCAAAAATTATACATTTCTAAAAATGGTAGTTGTTGCTAATTAAGTTAAGGTTATCGCTAATATTCTTCTCCACCTAGCCAATCACGACACTGACTTTTGTTCTTTTCCAATAACCTTGGACCTGCGAATCTACATATACGAGTATGCGGACTAAGAAATGACTTTTTTGATATTATTTGCAGCAATAATACACACGGCAAGTGGCACAGTTGTATTCTTGCTAAGAAAACACAAAATCAGGCGTTTATATTAAAAAGTGTTAGTTATAGGTATCGTGACCCTGCTCTTTGATCCTGAACACCCTCCACCACCAAAAGTATTGTAATAGAGGATGCCATCGTCCACAATAACACGAAATACTGGGATTTTCTGAACGGGTGCCAAGCCAAGACACCACCACTGTGGTGATAAGCCATACTTCGTAGTCGAAAACCGACGTGAAGTGCTTCAAATGGCAATCACAAATACCGTCACAAGTTGCCTCAAAAATTGGGAGTTTTCGTAAGGGCATAGTTTATCAGGCCATACAGTCGTTATATTTTCAGCGACCATTTTTACAACCATCGCTTCAAAAACTTCTTATGCGCCTTAGTCATCCTGGTTTGCACCATAAACGACACAGTTTTAACCTTTAAAAAAGCCTTCGAAAGAGCTTGTGCAGTCAGTTAAGGCTAGCGCGCAACATTTTGGACTGAGAAAATAAAGTTAGGTAGGAATAGCAAAATATGTAAATGCGGGCTGGCAGCGTTACAAAAGCAGTCTCAAAATTTTCAAAGGGAACATCAGAACAGCCAAGTACTAGGCCTGGAATAACTTTAGCAGTCATTTAAGGAAAACGAGTACACGCAGCAGTTTTGTCCCCACAGAAATATGGCAGGACATTGCCAAATTCTAGCATAAAAAACCTGGAACTTCTGTTGAAAACGCATTTCTCCGTGTGCAGGACTAGAAATGGTACTGTGATTTCATAAAAGACATAGTGTACATCAGCGCCGATTTTGCGCGTAATTATGTGTCTTCCGAGAGCTGTGTACGCAAGTATCAAAAACTAATCAAACACCTCCATTTGTCCGATCTCAGGAGCTTGACCTCTACACAACCACACTACAACGAATTGTGAAAAATCCGGCTCTCCATGCACACAAAGTCCAATTAACGCAGGAACTGAAGCCGGCTGACCACCAGTAGTGCAGTATAGCACAGATTGACATTGATTTTTACAAGAAAATCGTGTTTTCGGATAAGGTCCACTTCCACATAATCTACGAGTGATTCAGGAGATGCCAATGCGCACAGAACGAGTAAGGGGTTTTCCAATAAGGACTTGACAACTTTTTTTTAAATAAAACGCAAACCATTTGAGATATTTCAAAAACTTTATTATCGGCTTGAAGTACAATAAAAACACTTATGAATGGAACTTGACTTCGTTCATATCGCCACCGCGGGCACGTTTGCAGCGGTCGATTCGTTGGACCCAATTTTCAACGACTCGGTCACACATTTCGGCCGAAACGGCCGCTATTTCGCGTTCAATGTTGGCTCTGAGCTCTTCCAACGTCGTCGGCGTGTTGGCGTAAACCACTGACTTAACTATCCCCACAGAAAATAGTCAAGCGGCGTTAAATCGCACGAACGAGGCGGCCAATCGACGGGCCCATTTCTTCAGATAACACGCCCACCATACTTACTCTTCAATAAATCGATTGTAGCGTGTGCTGTGTAGCTTGTGGCACCATCCTGTTGAAACCACATGTCGTCCAAGTCCATATCTTCCAATTCGGGCCAATAATAATCGGTGATCATGGAGCGATAACGCTGACCATTCACAGTAACGTGACGATCGCTTTCGTCGACGAAAAAATATGGCCCAATAACGCCGCCGGCATTCAAACCGCACCAAACAGTTATTTTTTGTGGATGAAGTGGTGATTCATGAAGCACATGTGGATTTTCACCCGACCAATAACGCATATTTTGCTTATTGACGAACCCATTGAGCCAAAAATGAGCTTCGTCACTGAAGATGATTTTGCGATGAAATTCATCTGGCGGAGAACGTACGTCGCTTCAAATGGTCCAACTGCTTCAATTCTTGAGTCACCTTGATCTTGTATGGGTGTAAACCAAGATCCTTACGCAAAATACGCCATAATGTGGTCTGAGCGATGCCCAATTCTTGAGAACGCCGTGGAATTGACTGATTTGGATCGTTTGCTACGGACGCCTGAACGGCAGCGATATTTTCGACACTTCGACCAACCCGTTATCTCACCAACACGGCAACATCACACAACGAATATGTAGACTCAAATTTTTGCACTAAACTTGTTATTGCCTGTCTACTAGGGCGAGAATTACGACCGAAAATTGGAGTTAACGCTCTTAAAGTTGCAGTCACCGACTCCGAATTTCGGTAGAAAATTTTTCTAATTGGCAGACGTTGCTCGTTCGTGTACTTTATCTTGAAGAAAATGTTGAGTTTACTGAATAAATTGACAGTGACAGTTTGATGATTAGTGAAAGAGTGCGTTCATAAATTAAATTCAAAGTTGTCAAGTCCCTATATGAAAACCCTTTATTTGGTGCGGTATATGGACCGAAGATGTCTTAGGTCCATATTTTTTCGAAAATGAAGCGCACTGCCGAGACATGATAAACAATTTTTTGTGGTGGAGCTCGAGAATATGGATACAGATGACCCTACTTTCAAGAGCTTAGTGCTACGTGCCATACCAGTCACGAAACAATTGAGTTGTTGCGCACAAAGTTTCCTGTTAGGTTAATTTCGCTTTTCGGAGAAACCCATTGGCCGCCAAGATCATGTTACTTAACACCGCTCGACTTCTTTCCTTGTTGACATGTTAAAAACAAGGTCTGTACCAGCCATACGCAAACTATTCCAACTCTGTGAGCGAACAGTGAAGCCGAGTTAGAGCCTCAATTTATGTGAAAGAGTGATTGAAAATTTCGAAAGGAGAGCCGGGATGGTCATTTAGAAGGTACTGTGTTCCATAAATATGTGTTCACTTTATAAAGCAATAAAGGTTTCAGAGATATCTCAAATGACCTCTTGTTCAAACAACCTTTCAAAGATCCGGAGATTCTGAGAAGAGCCCAGGTGAGATATCGAACTAGACGTCAAAGACGTCCAGACTAGACATGAAAAGGCTAAACAGTATAAAGGTGATCCTACACAATTATAAACCAGGTAGTCCAAGCAATAGCATAATCAACCAGTGGTTTCTCGGCCACGCCTGGATGAAATCGATGTCCGGTTGAAGCGTTCGTCGTTTCGTCAGGATATTTCCCTTTGATCTGGTACAACTACCACTACCAAAGTTAGAATTGGAACTCTGTGATTACTGTGATTGCAGGAAGATGGGTCTTATTATATGCTACGATGCTAATGCTCAGCTTCAAACAACTTTAAGAACATCAAATGAAAATGCGACGAGCTGGTACTCTCAGGTCCTCATAGCTAGTCTTGGGTAATCTTGAACGCATAAGAAAGTTAAATTTTGGAAGCACACCACAGATTATCTTCACCTTCTTAAACGGTATACCAGACCTAGGTACAGCAACTGACTATACTACCCCATAAGTAGTCTTTGATCGTAATTATGAGGTCATGTACATGTCGTACGTAACAACTATTATTGATTGAGCATGAAACTCTCCTCTATGTCACTACTCTTGACAAATACCAGGAATCGTCAAGGAAGTAGCCGAAGATCATTAATACGGTGAAGAATGCATGCACAAGTAACAAGTTACAGAAAAGCCCGAAATTAGAGAGCACCAAGACAGTGGAAGAAAATTCTGACTGATTCCGGAGCCTTACAACAACTAATTAAGTTATACGCTGTAACACTAGGCAACAATCAGCGTTCTGTGCGGTAAAAGCAACACGATGATACTCGATTTCTTCAATTTAAAACTGGAACAAAGTTCCTGTGAACCAGATGTTACAACAAAAGGTACTATCACTAACGAGTTAGCCAAACTCTAGGACTATACTGACGACACCCGAATTGATGTTATTATCATGCATCGCGTCTTATCATTTGAGACACAACGTCTCTATCGACAGCTAAAACTTTGAAGTAGATTAGAAGTCATTCTACGCCGGAGTAAATGTTAACATCACTCGTGGAGATCCTACAAATAACGACCCAAGCTGTGGTCCCTCTAGCACTATTCAATGACAACCACTGTTTTGCGCTCATAAATAAATTTCTACCGGCTTTTAAGCTACCGTCATAAGAGATATGGAGAATATGGACTGCATATTCACATGGCAATCACCACTCCCAATCGCCAATATCCCAAAAAAAAGAAGGTCAATTAGTTTGCTCCTGAATATTACAAGGTATTCTCGAAAGTGGTCAATAAAACGCTGTTAAGGTGGGTTCCGGAAAACCAGTTTGGTTTTAGGGTGAGGCATGATACCATTCATGCTGCTTCAAAGCTGGTCTCCGACTGGAATAAATGGAAGAGCCAGTGTACGGGTGCCTGCCTCGTTAACTTTGAGAAGGCCTTCAACACCGTATGGTTAGAAGGGCTGTTCTATAAGTTGACTTGGATGGGAATACCGAAACCTTTGCTATATATGATTTGAGATTGAATAGCACGGGATCTGGATCTGAATCGCTCTAAGAGTTTGATCCTTCTAAACAGAAAATATCTCAGCCCCATCATAGGCGTCATTACTGGACACTGCCTTATAGGCAAGCACGCAAGAAGGCTTGGTGCCTTTAAAAACACTTTCTGTAGACGCTGCATGCTCTGCTGCCCAGCTCTCACCTAAAGAAGAAAACTTCACTTAGTAGATTTCTTCTACAACGACTCAAGCGATCTAAAGAATATAGACGTTAACAGGCTCCTACGCTTCATCATAAGGTCAAATTGGTTCCAAGCGTTGGAGTATCATAGATCCACGTGGCGTCACAATGGGCCAATAGGCCTAAGTGGGTTGGTCTTTCCAACAGCCACTTCAACCTAACCTAACCTAATCTTGGACAGCACAGCCTGCTACTAGCGGTGAGAAGTGTAGTGAGATACTTTAGCTCGGACAAGAAGGCTGTTTCACTGCAGTCAACTTGTTTCCAGAGTGAATGTCATATGCTATATGACCCTAATCAAGCCGGTCATTGCATATGGTTGTCCCGTGTGGTTGAATGTAGCCCCGTATCACGTGAAAAGGATTCGGGTGTTTGAAAGACAGTGTCTTGGGACTTGTCTCGGCTGGCACAGAACACCAGAATCAGAGTATAAAATGCAACTAGTCTGAATAGGAGTCACAATTTCCTGATTAAAGTGATTTGAAAACACGTTGCAAGAGCAATGACCAACGATGATAGCCCGATCGTTGGTGCTTATTATCCCAATGAAATGAGAGTATCCATATAGCAATGATAGTTTCCCCAATTGTTATGTTTCAGCAGCTGTCAAAGTTACAAATGACATCCAGCTGTCAAAATATTCAGTAAGGTTTGCCATTTCATCATGCATCGACTTACGCTTGAAGAACGTGCGGAAGTAAATACTCAACGTGAAGTTCATCGTGAGGTCGGTCGTCATCATGGCTTCAGTGTGCGGGCAATTCGTCGCAACATGGAAAAGCTTGGGCGTGAGTACACTCTTTTGGATCTTAAGCCATCAACTAGACAGAGATTGGGGCGAAATGAAGAAATCATAGCCGCCGTAGCGGTCAGTATCAAAGAAGACCCAGAAATGTCGATTCGGCACCAATCAGCTGAATTGGACAGAGCCAGAGGGTCAAACCTGCTTATTTTGCGGTTAGATCTGGGCCTCCACCCGTATAAGGTTGTGCTGACGCAAGAATTGAAGCTGGACGAATATAGACATGACTGTGAGTTCGCCAATTATTGGAAATTTTGGCTGTAGATCCGGATTTTCGTTAAAAAATCATCTTCTCGGACTAGGCCCATTTTTGACTCAGCGGCTTTTATGTCAACAAGCAAATTTGGAGTTATTCCGTCAAGTGTTCCGTCAAGCATCAATACATCCAAAGGAAGGCGACATCGTTACCGTCAATGGTCTCAGGTATAGAGCGATGTTAAACGACTTTCTGTGGTCAGAGATCAACAACGACGGTGCTACATGCCATACAAGCGACACAACGCTCGAAGTTGGGAAGGAGAAATTTGGCGACTGGGTCATCTCACCGCGAGCATCTGGCATCGAGCAATTGGCCGCCATGATAATGCAATTTGACGCCACTCGATTATTTTCTCTGGGGCTACGTCAAGTTCTTACTCTACGCTAATAAGCCAACCAATTTGAACGAGCTCGAGGCCAACATTCAACACGCTATTGCCGGGTAACGCCGAACATATAGGACCGAGTCATCAAAATTGGACCGACCGCTTGAAGCACTGCCAGCAAAGTCGAGGCGGCCATTTGAATGATGTGCTATTCCACACATAATGGCATGAACGTAACTTCAAGATAAAGCTAGAATCAATTTTATATCTCACACCGTTGTTGCTTTATTTAAATTGTTTTTTCTATCGTTTTTATCTGGTCACCGGTTATTACAAGAGTTCACTTCTATCCGACTTTATCCCGCGAGAAGCATTTCTCTATATTGATGCTAAAGGGTTAGTGCAAAACAGGGAAGGAATCGCGGCAATATGCCACCACCACAGGCGAGGGACAAGCAGTTCATCTACGACGAGTATGTTGCCAATGCTCAGGAGCTCCTTCGAAATGATCGATACGAAGCCATGTCTGCATTTGACATTACTGCCAAGCTAGTCAAATAGTGTACAATGACGATGAAAGAAGCTCACTCGAGATCTTTGATATCAAAATAAGGCTAAGGGAATGTGATTTGTTGTCGTGTGACTTGTTTAGCATCACACTTGAGAAAATTGTTCAATTTTCCAAAAATCTGGGCAAAAAAGTCTGTCACTGGTACGTTTGCGAGTATTCAAACAGAAGCTGGAAAAACAGGTTCAACTGAAAATGAGTCCAAGACCAAGTATTTGCTGTCATCAACTTTCTTCATCAACGAATCAGACACAACTTCGCTGTAAGCATTTATAAATCTGAGATTATTAGACGTTTTATCTACCCTTGTCCCGCTATTAACTAGGATAATAACAGCTTATCAGAAATTATACGAAGAAGCATACTTGCTAATAGCTATTTCTTTGGCATAAGAAAGGAATTAAGTTTTAAAGCCCTGTGAAGAAACATTAAGGAGCCCTGCTCCTTAATACAATATCGAATCAGACGAATGCACGATTTTTCGGGTGATTTTTGATCCCATTTGCATTGACGATGTTTGAATGTAAACTTTACGAGTTGTACAGCGACATTGACCTGGTCAGCGAAATGCACATCAGTCGCATGAGATGGTTGGAGTATTTAGGACGAACAGATATCAACGCACTGTCCCGAGGAGTATTCGATTCTTACCTGGGGATACAGCGCAGTAGAAGAAGACCTCTATATAAGTGGTGCGCAAAGATGAAATGGGAACTCAGCTATCTAAGCCCAACCCGATGAATTCTTTGTAGATATCATTGAGATATTTAGCAAAATTTCAGGCGAAATACCTTGAAAATCGGTTTTTTTTTTTAAAAGATCTATTGTCTGTCGAAAACGATTGACGCAAAATAGAGTAGTTAGCTCGCGGTAAAAGACTTCACCTCTAATTGTTGTCACCCTCTCGTCGAATTACAATTTTGAAAGTCTCCTCAAAATTATTAGTTATTTGCCACTCAAAAGTGAAATACTCTATTCAAGATTGGTGCACTCAGATTTTTCAAGACAGCCTGTTGGTTGGTACACAACCGGCCACTTCATACAATAGTAACAGAAGTCATTAAGCATGGATACTTGAGGACTGGAGTGGCTATGTTTGCTGCGATGTTGCCTCAACACATGTACATCTATTTACATTTTTTTTCCTTTTTTTTAAATCCATCCACTTTTTGTATTTTGCTTCTTTGTAAGTACTACCCTCTCAAAGTGTTGCCAGCAGACTGGTTAGTTAAAGTGTAACACCCGCAGAAGCTTTTAAGGAATTTTAAAGCAATCCTGGGGCTTTAAACAGAATAAGTTACGTGCAAATTGGTGTTTGAGAATTTTTTTCATATAACTACATGTACAACTATGTATGTATATAAAGAGTATATGTGATTGTCGATAAAGCTCACAAAACGACCACACAACAATGTGCTCGTAATGGTGGTTTTTTATATTAATTCATAAAATGTTTCCAATTTCCAATATTTGTTAAAATGTATGGCAAAACAATTTGCCCGGGATTAAGTTTATCTATAGTGTAGTTTTTTTTCACAAAATTTTTGTATAGCACTGAAATTTTATTTTGCGGATTGCATCGCAAATTTGTGATATTAAATATCCTTTTGCGGATAATGATTTGTGACCGCGTAGTGTTGTGTAACTCTTGTGTATTGTGGTTAAATAATTATGCGCACCTTTGTAAAGGATAATGCTGGAGGATTTAATTGTAAAAATATTTCTATACATGAAACAGTTAGATTGCATAAACTGCTTTCGTAATTGTTAAAAGTATGATAGAAACATGCCGGATAGACGTCCCCTTATTTCCTAAGTCTATCAAGGGTTTATGATAAAAAAACAAGGATTAACTTTAATTTGCAGTCATATTCCCTTCTATATATAGTTCATAGTCCAGGATATACCTCCAGGTTTAGTTGACTTCTTCCTGATTTAAAAAAATTAAAATTAAAAAAATTGCAGGCACATTAAAGAAAGGTTTGATTTGAGTTCAGATCACTCAGGATGATCATCAAGATGATTCATAAATCTGAGCGATGACATCATACTAAAAGTAAAAAACACAATCTTGCTAAATAACAGCATTGATTTGTTGATTTGGCTCTTTTTAAGTAATCTCTGGATCAAAAAATCAATTTATCAAAATTCACCAAACAAATTCAACAAGCGGTTTGGAAATCAACTCCAGTACGAAAAAGGAAAACAGTTGGCCAAACCTTTCCCAAAGAAATATGGGAATTAGTAGCCAAAAAACGAAAACTTCGAGTTAAATGGCAGCAAACTCGGGCTCCAATAGGTAAAAGAAATCTTAATAGAATCTCCCAGTATCTACGCACTATGATAAAGGAAATACAAAATGAGTCTATAAATTAGTATTTCAAAGAACTTACGTTCTGACCATTCAACGTCAAACACCTAACCAGACCGATAGAGCTAAGGCATCCCATCAGGAAAAATGATGGACCGTGGGAGAAAACGAAAGCAGAGAAAGCTGCCTTACTCGCTGACCATCTAATCAGCACTTTTCAACCACATACAGGAGAATGTGATATGACATGCAATACGCCCAGCCAAGAAAACGAAAATATTCCACCAGTCTCTGTGTGTGAAGTTATAAAAGAAATTAAGACAAGACTCAAGATGAAGAAAGCCTCAGGATATGACCTATTTCAAGCGAAATATTAAAACAACTTCCACACAAAGGTGTAGTGAAGTTTACCAACTTAATTCAAGCTGCACTCAGACTACATCATGTCCCCTGTCACTAGAACATTGCTGAAGTGGTCTTAGTACCTAAACCAGGCAAATCACCGTACAGTCATGTCAAAATTGTTCGAAAGCCTACTTCTCAAACGCCTAGAACCAATCATTGAGCGTAAAAAACTACAATAGTACCGGGTTACAAGTTTGTCTTTAGAGAATGTCATTCAACTATTAACCAACTACATAGAATTTCTGATGTCATAGAAAAGTCGCTGGAAGAGAAAAAGGTTTGTTGAGCGTGTCTTTTGGACGCAGCTCAAACTTTCGACAAAGTCTGGCACGAAGGCTTGTTTCTTTAGAATAAAACAAGAAGATGAGTACTCCGAACCAAGGGAAATAAAAGCGGGAGATCCTCAGGGAAGTATCCTGGGTCCAACACTCTTCATTTTGTTCACCAATGATCTGCCTACTCCACCAAACATAATAGTTACATTCGCTGATGATACAGCGGTACTGGCAGTCGACAAAACAGCAGCGATGAACACCATTGAATGTTGGACTAAAAATCGCAAAGTCTGCGATGTTAACTTTGCAAACAAAAGAATAAGGGAAATTCCTTATGTTAACACCGCCAAATACCTAGAAATATCCTTAGATGCAAAACTTCGTTGGAAAGACCACGTCAAGAAAAAATGAGACCAAATCAACCTAAAACTAAACAAAATCGACTGGCTCATAAAAATAAACCCCCACAAGGCGATCAATCTTATAAAAGATTTTCCAATAGGGACTTGACAACTTTGAATTTAATTTGTGAACGCACTCTTTCACTAATCAACAAACCGGGCGTCCGTAGCAAACGATCCAAATCAGTCAATTCCACGGCGTTCTCAAGAATTTGGCATCGCTCAAACCACATTATGGAGTATTTTGCGTAAGGATCTTGGTTTACACCCATACAAGATCAAGCTGACTCAAGAATTAAAGTCGATGGACCATTTGAAGCGACGTACGTTTTCCGATTGGGTTCTGGAGAAGATGCGCCAAGATGATGAATTTCATCGCAAAATCATCTTTAGTGACGAAGCTCATTTTTGGCTCAATGGGTTCGTCAAAAAGCAAAATATGCGTTATTGGTCGGGTGAAAATCCACATGTGCTTCATGAATCACCACTTCATCTACAAAAAATAACTGTTTGGTGCGGTTTGCATGCCGGCAGCGTTATTGGGCCATATTTTTTCGTCAACGATAACGATCGTCACGTTACTGTGAATGGTCAGCGTTATCGCGCCATGATCACCGATTATTTTTGGCCCAAATTGGAAGATATGGACTTGGACGACATGTGGTTTCAACAGGATGATGCCACACAGCACACAGCACGTTGGGCTACGTTAAGTCATTGGCTTATGCCAACACGCCGACGACGTTGGAAGAGCTCAGAGCCAACATTGAACGCGAAATAGCGACTGTTCCGGCCGAAATGTGTGACCCAGTCGTTGAAAATTGGGTCCAACGAATCGACCGTGCCCGCGGTGGCCATATGAACGAAGTCGAGTTCTATTCATAAACGTTTTTATTGTACTTCAAGCCGATAATAAACTTCTTGAAATATCTCAAATGGTTTGCGTTTTATTTAAAAAAAAGTTATCAAGTCCTTATTGGAAAACCCTATATATCCACAACAAACGTTTGCTCTACAGTCAAGTAATAAAACCAGTGTGAACTGATGGCATCTAATAATGAGGGGTATGCTAAGAAAAGTACCATCAAAACCATCTAAAGGCTTCAAAACAAAGTATTGCGGCGAATTGTTAATGCACCGTGGTACATTCCAAACACAAACCTTCATTCTGATCTGAAGATGGAGACGGCTTTTAGTGCACAGCTCACACGAAAAGACTGAGACAGCACACAAATGAAGAGGCATCTAAACTCCAAAACCAAAGCGAGGAAATTAGAAGACTCTAACGTACGAAGCCGCTCAAACTAGTAGTGCAATAGACAAACTAGTGAATCCGATGGGCATCAAATAGTTCTATCATTTATCTAATTAAATTTTATTCATAAGCAAGCTGCTTGTTAGTCTTATTGACTGGTTGTAGTGTCATATAACAAAGAAATTGTTTAAACAATAAAATAAAAAAATATTCCCTTATACACATACTTACACACAACATTGGCCACCGATTTAAGAGCTGCTGATTTTAGATCAGTCAAAATTGCAGCCGACTTCTAGCCTTTTCATTCGCTTCGTTAAAGCTATACCTCAGGAAACTATACTTTCAACTAAACTTTTTTTTTTTTTTTTTGATAAATTTAAGTCACATGAAATCTTTTCAGTTTCATCAGTATTCTGATTCAAGTCCTATAAGCAGTTAACCGCACTGCTTGCGTAAGAAACTGTCAAAAGTATTAGTCACTCAAGAATAGAAATTTTTAAGTCCGATGTTGGATTTTGTTTTAACTTTCATTTACGGGAAAAAAAATAATATCTGTTTTAGTGAAGTTATCTGATTAACATAAACATTCCGCATTCTCGTATAAAAGGTTTGAAAATATTTTCCAAATTCATGTGAGCCCTGTCAAAACGACTGTGTCAGTGAAGTATGTATTATATAAGCCTTTCACCAGAGGAGTTCCCAACAGATATTCGAACATTCAAACTATGCTGTCATTTTTGACAGTTCTTTGACATTTACATACATTTTTGTTTCACAAATCTACCACATACTATGCTACCAAGGTTTAGCAAATCAAATAGAGAGTCTCGCCATATTGCTTAGTATATCCACTTGATATTCTAGGAAAGATCATGGAATGAATCATATGTTGCAGGCTGCTTACAGCGGCGGAGGAAAATTAAGCTCTGCTGGACCATCAATACGGCTTCAGAAAGTTGGGCTCTTCCATCAATAAAAAATCAGTAAAAACAACAGCTGCAGAAATATATCGAGAAAGCTTGAGGTGGGGGGCAAAAATATCAACGCTTGACATTAAAAATGTTTTTAACTCGGCGAGCTAGTCGTACATTATGAGATCATTTACAAGAATGGACACACCATAACATAGTCACAAATAACTTAAGCGGCAGAATGCATAAAATATCATCACCTAATGCTATAGCGCTTCTGCGGAAGTCACCTAAGGGTCGGTTCTCGGACCACTACTTTTGAATATAAAGATCGATTTCTCTGACTAACATTGCCCCAAAGGAGTGAGAGTGATCGGATTCGCTGGCGTAATCGCCGTGACCACCGTAGGAAAGCAGACACACAAGATAAATTCCGCCACGGATGAGGCTGTTGTGAAGATCCGGAATTGGTTCGAAGCTAGCGGATTTGAAACTATCCGGCTACAAGACTAAGGCTGTCGCAATAAGTATGGAGTATGCGACTTTTCAAGACGCAAACCAAGCTATCACATCAAAGAAGTTTCTTGAATATCTCGGAGTGATAGTCGACACCAGGCTAAGATTCAATTCTCATTTCGAGTATTCCAGCAAGAAGGCATCACTGATGCAGGCAACATCGGTGGCTCCAGATACGCTTGCAGAATCTCAGTGCTCAAATGCGGTCCTTAAGAGAAATAAAAAGAAAACTGTCATCAGCGTACAGGGTCTGTGTATTTTAAGCGAACCTCAAACAGGCAGGAGGCCAAAATAGTGAAAGAGAAGAAAAGAACAGCATACGTAACGATACGGCAAGTCAGGTGGAATAGCTCCATAAAAGGCAGATAGACCCACAAGCTAATTTTCGTCAATAAGGCACTGTAATTGACAGCATACAGAGAATGCAGTGTTTCACTGTGGACGCTTCACATAAGACAAGAAGACACAGAAGAACACGGAGGCCACATAACGGAATCAGAGGGCGACTAGATGGAGGCCTACTCATTTATAGTGCGTGTCCAGAAAGAGCTGCGAAGGTTAGCTGAAATCTTGAAAAGAGCCCACAAGATGGAATCGGAAAATGAGCATAATTGCTCAGCATGGAGAATGGTTGTCGAGTACAGATGTACGACTTTACACATAGTCATGAAGTCTAGGAAATTCAGAACCCTCGAATCGCATATATTAGTAGTACTGGTATTTTTTAAGAATTCCACATTCATTGGTCCATTGGTGCATTGGCCCTCTTTTGGGTCCATGTGTTAGTGAATAAACCAAATTGCCATTTCTGAAGTGAAACAAATCCAGAAGGGGCTCATTAGACTCGATCACACCCAAAAAACTGCACTGTTAGATGTGGTCTTCGTGCTAAAGTTATCAATGGGCCTTTTTTTGTTTAAAAATGAGACTGGAGCTCGTGCTATAAACAGGGGGCGGCACTGTTCAGTAGTGCGATTATTTTTTGAAAAATCTGATGGACATTGAACTGGGGGTATGTACATAGTTCCAATAGAATAGTTCTACTCAACCCAAGAGAAGCCCTAAACAAAAACGCACGATTTTCTAACTTCGGTTCAGGTCCTGAGAAGCTTTTCTCTGATCAATATCATCGGCAATCCCAATTTCCGCTGATCAAGACTAGATTCGATGAATTCACCGTTTAGGTAAATATTGCGTCAGAATATGTCAGAAATAGTAAAAGCGTTCAGTGAGGCCCTAAGCAAAGCTTTACTTCAGACGCAGATGGACATAATTCATTGACATCAGAACTACATATATGTACGTATGTATCCGCTTTAAACACTTGACCTAAAAAGAAGTGAAATCTATGCTGCATAAATGAGCAATAGCAAAATGCAAGACCAAAAGACGTTGACGATGCTTCAAACAGACAATGCTTATCTTCAAGAGTACATTTTTCTAGCGACTTTCTCAAATGTAGGTTCAAATCTTTATGGCATTGCATATTTATAAATAAAATCCTAGCCTAACCTTAAACGTAAAGCATTGAAGCTCTAGCCATTATCTTACAGCTGCAACATTTGAGACCTAGATATAAGACCATAACATTTTAACCCTAGGTTTACGCCTTTAAAATTTCAAGCCATTCATTGTAGAATTTTTTTAAACAGTTCAGGAGCAGGTCAGATTGCCTTAAATTAATGAAAATGAATCTCATCTTGTTTAGCGGACATATAGTATCTCGAAGATTAACGACAAACACGGAAGAAAGATGATTCCGGTGACCTTCTTCAGATATACTTCTCCCCTGGATACTAGGTATAGTCAATGTTATAGCGAATAAAGGTGCAAACCTACTCAGACAAATGCTCATCAACTTTACAACCTTCATGCGTAAGTACTCTCTAAATAAACGGATTTTTGAGTCACGGTTGATCTAAGTGACTTAGAAATGATCTCCAGCCCACAATTGACAGCAACGGAGTATAACATTAGTTTTGTAACTGAAAAATTGCTAAATTAGTCAAACTACTTGCAGTTCGGGGTTCCTGTAAGGAGTCTGTTCTTTGTAGAGTTTTTTCTTCACCGTAGATTGATCTGGAAGTTTGATGACCTTACGCGTCTGCTTTTTATGACTCTGGTCTTATGGGCATGCCATCGATGCAATGACACCAGAACTTCTCTTGCGGAAAAAATACAAAATCGACTGGTTTCGGCCAGAATCTGATCCAGGAAACGAGTGCCGTCGGGTCTTCACGAATGGCTGAAAAAACCAATATAGGATGTGGCGCTGACGTCTTTCTTAGACGTTAGATTTCACTTCTCGTTAGGAAAACTTGCGCCTGTCTTCCAAGATATCTCCTATCATCTTCCAAGGAGATAAACGCAATCCTGATGGCAACGAACTATTTTGAAGAATCGGTGGACGAGGCGAAGCGAAACGACAGAAAAGCTGCGGTTAGAGCCTTGCTAAACTCTCCTACGACTTCCAAGCTAGTTCAATAATGCAAGATATCACTGAACGCAGTCGGAAGGCTAAATTTAGTGACCCTTTTCTGTGTACCAGGTCATAATGGGATGACGGGAAATGAGGTTCAGAGGAGATTTTTTCAAGACCTACGTTGGGTCTGCCTGCATCTAAGAAGTCAGCGGTCTGCGAGTTGCTTACTGGCGTCGTGATAATACATTACACTTTTGCAAAGCACTTAAATGTGCTGGGTATAAGTGACACAACATCCATCCGCGGAGCACTATATCTGTGAATTTCCGGCCTACGCTCGCACCAAGCTGCAGGTACTCAGCTTGATGTGGTGGGTGCTGGTACTGTAGACACCTTATCGCTGAAGAATTTACTCATCTTTCTTCGTAAGACTGAAAGATTACATTAAAATGTAAGTTCAATGGACTAGTTCTTTGTCTTCGTGTTCTGTTTCGACAGAAAAAAAAAAACAAAAAAAATTTCTGATTGAAAGAATGATATCATATTTCAGACAGCCAAGTTGAATCAGTTCTAACAGACGCAATTCCCACATTGAAATGAAAATATCTTGCCCAGTTGGACATGAAAACAAGGTTCATTCTGTCCGCACGTAATCTCTTTTGGCTACTTGTAATATCTCAATCAGCAGACAACGTGAAATCGAGTGTGATCTGCGATTAATCCAAATCCGGTACTCAATCAAAAGATAATAATGTCAAACATTATCTGGATTAAGAACAGGTAGAAGTATACTCGTATACAGTAAAAATATGTACAATCAAATGTTTAAACTTTCACAAATACGAGCGTCTACAACGAATATGTTTACAACTTCTTACCGACGACATGCTAATTATAAATGTCCTTAACACCTATTTAGCTACACATCTATTGGATTTATCGCAAGAATTCAAAATATTTACTCAACATTTTATGACCATAATTGAAAGAGGTACATATCTAAGATAACTTCATAGCTTCACCTCTTGTCAAACAATTAAAGGAATTACGTAAATTCAGACGCTGCTGATTAGGCCACGCATTAAAAGTTCAAGATCATTAAACTTTAAAAAATTTGTTTAAAACAAGTTTTGCGAATTTATGATCCCACGCCAGCCTGCCAATTGGTCTTTTATTTGTCCATCTCGTTGTCGCATAGTCGTTCGTTTACACTTTCTATTTGTGGTTGTGGTAATCTTTGATTGTTTATGGTGTTATCTTTGCGACTTTTCCCACACAAGATTAAATGAAATTAATTATAGCCGCCTTGACAACGTCAAACAAAAGCTGAAGCTGTCAGACATCGAATTCAGACTATCAGACAGGCACAAGTGCTGGTGGTTATGGCTTTAGACGATAAGTCATATGCCATGAGAAGCTGCACTACACCACCTTTATTAGCTTCAAGATAAGTTAGGCACTGTTTCAATAGCCTGTGCAACGCTTGTTTTCGAGCACAAACATGTTTTGCAAGGGCATTTGAAGTTATTACCAACTGAGTGGAGTTAGTATATCTGAGCTTGTATCTTATGTCATAAATTTGAAATTTATTGCCATCAGAGAAGCTGATACCGTGGTCTCGTGACGGTACCAAGGGTTTGCTATAATGACGTAAATGTGATTGTATTGTAGATCAAATCAGATGGTAAGAATTTCGTAAATACATTTTCTTAGAATCGACTCGGATTCTGATTAAGATTAAGTGAGTCCCATTGATAAGTTTGCTTAAAGTCGGTAACAGGGAATTTAACAATCCATGTTGGTGGTTTATCAGTTAAAAACCAGCAAAAACCCTATCCGGAGGTACTTTCCTAAACAACCAATGATCGGAATAAGAAAAATTATTCATTCGCTTTTAGAACTGATGAAATTACGAGATCTTCCAGTAGTTGTATTACTTGGTAGGTAGGTAGGTAAGAGTGGCTGTTGGAAAGACCAACCCACTTAGGCCTATTTGACCATTATGATGCCACGTGAATCGATGACCCTCTTGCTCATGAAACCAGTTTGATGATGAATAGTAGGAGACTGTTTATATATAGATAGACGTAGAAAAAAGCTCCTAAGTGAATTTTTCTTCTCTGGGAGAGAGCTTTACATATACAGAGTAGGTGGGGGATTGTCTCTTCTTCCTCCTCGTACTTGCAGCTTCTACAGAAATCATTTGTAAAAGAGCCAAGCCTTCTTGCATGCTTGCGTATGAGCCAGTGTGCAGTGATGACACCTATGATGGCGCTGAGATATTTCCTATTTAGAAGGATCAGACTTTTAGTCGCTAGACATGTTGAACCAACAGTCCACCTACGAGGGGCGTTCAACATATTCTCGGTATCGGGCTGAAGCTGTGGTTGTGTATATAAATTGACTTATTTATCAAGTAATACTATTACTTTAGTGCATTCATATAAGATTTCATATAAATGTGATTATTAATTCGCGTTTTATCTCTAGTTAAACAGACAACTGAGTCATAATGGCAACTGAGACTATGATGGTGAAAATTGAGCATCGCGCTGTAATTAAATTTCTCACTAAGCAAGGAAAAAGTCAAAAAACTATTCATGAAGAGATGGTGGCCGTTTACCAGGGTTCCGCACCTTCATTATCAACTGTGCAAAAGTGGTCAAATGAGTTCAAGAGAGGCAGAGAGAGCATTGAAGACGACCCCCGCTCCGACGCCCCGGCTACTGCTTGTACGGGAGAAAGCATCAAAGAAGTCGAAAAACTTGTTCTTGGGGATGCCCGAATAAAGGTGAAAATGATGGCAGAGATCACCAAGCTTTCAATTGGTACCATTCACACCATTCTTCATGACCATCTTAACCTTTCAAAGGTCAGTGCAAGGTGGGTGCCACGAATGCTCACAGCGCCTCAGAAAAAAGTGAGAATCGCATGCTGCAGAGAGCTTTTGGAGATGTGTAGTGAGAACGCGGACGGTGTTATGGATCGAATTGTTACTGATCACGAAACATGGGTCCACCACTATGACCCTGAAAGCAAACAAGAGTCCATGCAGTGGCATAAAAAAGGAACAGACCCCCCGAAGAAGTTCAAAGTCACTCCGTCTGCCGGGAAGCTTATGGCCACAGTTTTTTGGGACTCAAAGGGAATCTTGCTCATTAAGTACAAAAAAAAAAAGGTGAAACCATCAACGCCACATCCTACGCTTCCACTTTGCATAATTTGTGGGAGGAAATTAAAAAGAAAAGACGGGGTAAACTCGCAGCGGGTGTGTTGCTTCTCCATGACAACGCTCCTGTTCACACGGCGCGAGTTTCCAAGGCTGCTGCGCGAGATTTTGGTTTCGAAGAAATCCAACACCCACCCTATAGTCCAGACCTTGCCCCTAGTGATTATTTCCTGTTTCCGGATTTGAAAAAATGTCTTCATGGAAAAAGATTTTCGGATGATGAAGAACTCAAGTCGGCAATAAATGGGTATTTTGCAGAGAGAGAGGAAATTTATTTTTTTGAGGGTTTAAAAAAGCTTATCTCAAGATGTAACAAATGCATTGATGTTAGGGGAGATTATATTGAAAAATAAAACAATTTAAATTGAATTCGCATTTTCCTTCATATCGATACCGAGAATATATTGAACGCCCCTCGTAAGATATGTTCTTTTGTTAGTGATTGGTATGCCGAGTGTCTCTGTGGCCCAGCACCCAGCAAAGGTGAAGGTTGAACTGGTCTGTCATCTCCATAAGAGATGATTGGCGGTTTCAAGGGCGGTTTTGGAATTTAATGAGACGGAGTACAGGGACTTGATATTTACCTGACTACGCGGATATACTTTGCAAATATCACGTTTTTCTTCAGCCAGGACAGAGCTTCTTTAATCGCCAAAATTTCCACCTGGAACACTCTACAGTGATTTTGAAGACGGAATTATAGGCTTAGATTTGGTTTATCTGAGAAAACACAACCTCGCTATCGGTATTAGATCCATCTGTGTAGAAGTGGATTGACTTGTCCTACATGAAAGCAATTTCCTTTCAGAAGGACCTAGAGAGGAAGCTTACATTGAAGTCTTTGTAAAACGAAAGTTCAGGTATGGTGTAATCGATGTTCTCTGTGAGGATTCCTAATATATGGAGAGGTGTCTTACTTGCTATTCACAATAACCTCGACTCTTCCCTCAGCGCTATCTTTTCTTCTGTTAAACTTGACTTTGTTTCAATTAAAATAACACTTCCCAGTAGGTTGATACATTTTCGCAGCTTAACCTATCGAATCCTACATCTTTGCTATTAAAGCAATTGACCAACTAATTGACCTAAGTGATTCCATCAACGATATCCTTATCTTTGGTGACTTTAATCTGCCCCTGCTGAAGTGGATTCCATCGACTGATCACTTATTTTTTAATGCATCCAACGCTAGCTCATCCAAGGAATGTCTATTCATTGATAGCATAATTGACTCAAGCTTATGCCAAGTAAGTGTCGTCCCTAACTCCACCGGTAGGCAACTAGACCTTACTTTCACTAGCGATTCCCTTAACTCCACAAGAACGTTTTGTTCCTTTACTCTATCAACTGTAAACATCTTTCACCTCCCTCTTCTTCTCTCATTTTTCCATAATTCTCCACCCCAGCCCACTTCTTCCGTCTTCTTAAAACTAATTTTCGCAAAACCAATATATATCTTAGGAAATCTTTTTTTTTATTTTACCCACCTTTTACAGTGAAATATTTAATTCCATTTCTCTTTACGTTCCATTTTCTCGGCATAAAAATTCACCTATTTGCCCTCCCTGGTACAACCGAAGACTTTGCTCTTTACGAAACAAAAGAAACAAATTATGGGCAGTTTTTTTCGCACCAATTCTTATTAGAACTACTCTACCTACCTCCAATACACCCAGCTCTATAATTGCCTCTATCAGCGCTTTCTTGACACAGCGCAGCCTTATCAACGATCCTAAGACATTTTAGCAATTCGTGAACTACAAAAGAAAATCAGTGGGCTAGGGGGGATTTTCTCTCTCGTTCGATAATATACCATCGACCGACCCACATACTATTGCCAACTATTTTAACAATTTTTTAAGCAATCATTTGCAGACAACTTCTTCGTACCCGAGCCCAAGTACATTCCCAATTTCTCCATATTTCTCCATTGGCTTTCTCTCCCTCAATCTTTTGATCCCACCCTTATCGAAGAAAATTTACAAAATCCCACCCACTTTCCTCCCAATTTGATCTGTCCCTCACACATGGCGAATTCCTCTAAAGTTTGGAAGACCTCTTTCATAACCCCGATTCACAAAAAGGGATCAAAGAATGAAGTAACCAACTACCGCCCCATTGCTAAGCTTTCTCACATACCTAAAATGTTCGAAAGCTTTTTATATGAAGTTCTAAGCTTTCAGTGCAAGTCACTTAATCACCCAGTCAGCATGGATTTCTGAAAGAAATGGCAATTTCTACAAATTTAGTTGAATTCGTATCCTTTTCGCTTTCAGTCCTAGAAAATGGCAACGAAATCGATGTTGTTGCTACAGATTTCGCTAAGACCTTCGATAAAATATCACATCAACTGATCTATTTCAAATTGTTGTACCTCGGTTTTGACCCCATACTATTAAAATGGATGTCTTCTTATCTGGAGAACCGTTATTATAGTGCCCGTTTTAGGTCAGGCTTCTCAATCCCGCTTGTAGCAACTTCTGGTGTCCCACAAGGCAGCCATATAAGTCCCATATTTTTAATTTTAACTATTTAATAAACGATCTTGAGAGTATAATTAAACTCTACCATTTACGTCCATTTACGCCGATGACACGAAGTTCTCCAAAACTATTTCTTCATCCCAAGGCTCTACTCCTTCAAGAAGACCTCGATAGGTTTTCCACTTGGTGTCTAAAAATCCTTAAAACCAACTCATCGCTCGGATTTATCAAACGATGGTCTAAAGAATTGTGCAACCCTTATGTGACAATATTCCAGCCAAGTGTGGTCCCCTTTCAGCGAATTCATATATCCCGCAGAGGGAGTATACCGTAGGGCACCGTTTATGCATAGGCATGTTGTTCTTTGGACTCTGCTCAGTTTGCTGCAGTTGACTGCATTGTCTAAGGCCGTCCACCAGATATACTAACTTATTGCCGAATACATCTTCTTAAAGCTACGCTATTGGAAATTAAATTTGTTAAGTGTGGATATTGAAAATGAGAGTATATGCAACCCCACAACTATCAGGGCCCTCCGTCTTTCTAAGTCGAGTTCAATGCATTGACGTGTCTATGAGGTAATGGTCCAAATCACAAACTACCTACACCATTATGACATTCAATTTTTATCATCCAAGCAAAGTTTTATATTATCGAGGAAGGAACCCATCAGTAGAAACGTCTGAATATTACACATCACTGTATGACACTATCAATTAAGGAAGAGTTTCACTTTCACTTCTCAACTTCGCCTAGCATCGTGAGTGTTTGGGTTTGCCTATTATAATGACTCGAGGATGCGTGAGCTAAGACGGAACCACGTCTCTAAATATGCCCACGTCTGTAAATGAAGGCTAGTAGTTCAGATACTTAGTAAAAGCTCTCAGATCACTGAGATCTATAACTTTTTGGATTCAAAAGCCATTTACGTAAAAATAATTGTACGAGTATGCCTGCATCTTTATACTCAAATCAATATTGCAGGCGATGTCAACATACATAAAAGGAAAAGGAGTGATACTCCTGAACCTGTAAAGAGGCCATCAGGGTTAGATAAATATTTGATCAGCCTTACAAAACCAACCTGATAAAGGAAAACCGAACAGTTCAAACGAACCAGGAATGACTGCAACTTCGACAGCCAAGAACTGAAGCCAATATTTTTAGCCCAAAAGAAGTAGCAATAGACCCACTGGTGATATGATGTCATCTCTCACCAAAAAGTGGAACCATAGCACTTGATATTTCAAAGGGATTTGACTGAGTTTGGCATCAACTTTTTTTTCTTGTAAAGAACATGCACTTGGGGTCGATGAATCTCTTCTTTAATGGTTTAAACACTACCTTTCAGAATGGGCCTGGTGGGAACTTAATGCTTGCAAAACACAATCCTGTCTGTTGTCGTTTAAAATGAACCTAAACACCCCGCTATTATCCATGAATGGCACTTTCACTTTCCATTCTTGGTATATGAATCAAGGGCACCTTACGTTACTATGACCACATATTAGATGTCGCCAAAAATGTTACGAAATGCATACGTTTTCTCAACATATTCTAGAAATACTTTACCCCATCTAATCTGGTCTTAATATATCTGTGTCTGGTGTGCAAAGTGTGTTAAACCAGGAAAAGGTGATTTTTCAGGAAACACTGTTGAATGTTTGATATGAGCCAAATCTTTCATACTACAAAGTTTGGCTTTGATCTAACTGAACCCTGTTAGAGTTGAAATAAGACTAAACAATAGTTGCACAAGCTTTTTTCATCCCATGTAAGAAAAATCACTGTTTAGTCAAATTTATGACGTAACGCACTTTCCACACCAGACACAGATAAAAGTAGTTTATCTGCCCAAAGTTAGAGTACAATGTCTACATCACGACAGATGCAGAAAGACCTTCCTTCAATTGCCCAATCAATTGATACCGCCAACACCGATGTAATGACTTGACTTGCCTTTTTCTGTCACTGGTTTCTCCAGCAGTATTTCATCAAAATTGTCAGTGGCATTCCACCACCTCAAACCTTTAGCCGTGCTATGAATTTCATAACTTGACCTTCAAGTCAACTTTCAGACGTATTGTGGAAAATCGTTCTTTCATAAGTTATACAACTCTTTAATAGGATGGAGTGGCTAGCTCTTAATTTCCTAGTCATTTTAAAATGAAAAAATTCAAAACCAACTTACATCAGTATCTCTCTTTCTTTCCTCCATAATTCTTCTTCGCCCGCACTGGGTCTAAACACTTTAAGGATGTTCATAATTCCTTGAGCGAACGCTTATTAAATATAAAAAGGAAGCAATCTAACTCTATAGTTAAATAACTTGGTTTTCAATTATCAACATACCCTCTTGTTTGTCTTAATATGAGTCCCTGGACGCAGAGGCAATTCAAAGCGTCTGACGAACTTCGAAGAACCAATTCTCCACTCCACTGAACCCTTTACTGTCCTGCCTGCAAACCAGATAAAGATTGAGCCAAACAAATGAGAAGCGCGATAAATATTCTCTTGGTTTATCCCATAGAAGATCAAGCTGACTCATGAATTGAAGCCGATGGACCATTTGAAGCGACGTACGTTCTCCGATTGGGTTCTGGAGAAGATGCGCCAAGATCTTCAGTGGAGAAGCTCATTTTTGGCTCAATGGGTTCGTCAATAAGCAAAATACGCGTTATTGCTCGGGTGAAAATCCACATGCGCTTCATGAATCACCACTTCATCCACAAAAAGTAACTGTTTGGTGCGGTTTATATGCCGGCGGCGTTATTGGGCCCTTGGTCAGCATTATCGCGCCATGATCACCGATTATTTTTGGCCCGAATTGAAATATATGGACTTAGACGACATGTGGTTTCAACAGGATGATGCCACAAGCCACACAGCACACGCTACAATCGATTTATTGAAGAGTAAGTATGGTGAGCGTGTTATCTCAAGAAATGGGTCAGTCGATTGGCGGCCTCGTTCGTGCGATTTAACGCCACTTGACTATTTTCTGTTCGGCTACGTTAAGTCATTGTTTTATGCCAACACGCCGACCACGTTGGAAGACCTCAGAGCCAACATTTAGCCAAAATGTGTAGCCGAGTCGTTGAAAATTGGATCCAAAGAATCGACCGCTGCAAACGTACCCGCGGTGGCCATATGAACTTCAAGCCGATAATAAAGTTTTTGAAATATCTCAAATGGTTTGCGTTTTATTGAAAAAAAAAGTTGTCAAGTCCTTATTGGAAAACCCTTTACTACTAAACACATCTTGACATCTTGACTTGAAATTTTCTAATACTTCGTCCAGAGTCCGTTTGCCTTTTTTGTTTGCATTATTCGTCTCGTTAGCCTTTCAGACAGTCGATGTCGATTTTTGTCCACCGTTCTTGTGCTTTCTCCCAAAGAACGGCTGAAGACAATGGTGGTAAGTTATAATCATTGGCAAGCGAACTTTTAAGGTTCGATCGAGTTGAGATCTGGGCTTTGGGTTGGCCAGTTTAAGACATCAAATAGCTGCATTTGTAGCCAATCCTGCACTTTCTTGGCCATGTGCTTCGTGTCTCTATCATGTTGAAAAACAACTTCACGCGGAAAGCTGGGCATATTTCTTGTTGATGTCGTGAGATGCGACTTCAAAATATTTAAATACATGTGTTGGTCCATTATGCTCTATTATACCCTTCAACATAATTGAACCATCTCCTTGTTTAACTGTTTGTTTAACGTGAAGCGGCTTTTAAGACTCGCCTTGCCTTTACCAAGCCCACGATCTTCCATCCGTACAGTAACAACTTTATTCCAATCTTCTTCCGACCAGTTTGCATACTTTTTCGCAAAGCTTAGCCTTGCTTTGACATTGTTCTTAGAGAGTGCTGGCTTTTTCTTCTTTTTGATGTCTACCACATCGTGCTTACGTCCGATCAATTTTCCATCAGCTAACTTCCTTCCCAGTAGCTGCCTGAAGCTCTTTCTCTGTTTCGGAACTTGAGGCGGTTCTTCCAGAAGCCATAAACCTCACCAAAGCACGTTCATCTTGGTCGGAGAGTTTCTTGGACCTTCCTCCTGGAGAACTGTCTATGTCCAGTTCACACTTTTTTCTTAACCGGGCAACAGCTGATTAAGAAACAACGCATTCCTCCGCTATAAAGCGCGTTGATTTGACGTCTTGTAGTAATTTCAAACGTTTTTATACGTTCTTTGTGAGAGATGTCTTTTCTAAAACCAAAAACTGCACTATCTTCCAAATTAGTATACAATGTACAATAGTGAATCTTTTTTACCTACCAACAGGCCTTCGGAATATAAATAACAAGGACATCTAGTATAAAATTGAAAACTTTTAAAAAGGCTTAAAAGTTCCAAGTCATTTGGTGGTTAAACTTCGAATGCAGTTGCATGCAAAGAAAATAGTGGTGCAAAACTGAGTCATCGCAAAAGTAACGGCACTTCACAGATAACCAAGGAAGGTAGCGTAAAATATTATATGTCGCGTTAATCACCACATCTGCAGCTACATTATCGCTAGATTGTACGTTATATCGCCGGGGTAAAACTCCTGCCATCGATAAAGTCAATAGTTCCGAAGCAACAACAAGCCTCGAATATGGACGAATCTACTGTTGACAGCCCCTGCAAACGAAATAAGGACAACGAGCTTCGGATCTGTACGTGGAATGTTAGGTCCGTTAATAGGCCACGTGCAGCCGATTAATTAGCGGAGGCCTTGGACAGATAAACTCAAAATAAAACTCAAGCAATAGATATCGCTCAAGACTGTTCTTAATTTAATTTACGGTCTAAATTTGTTTGCAATTGAAACCCTCAAAAAAAAAGAAGACCTGCTAGCTTTATGTTATATTCGTGTGATTTCGTCAAACCAGATCCCCATTGCCAAACATTCAAACCTTTGTTTGCTAAGCAAGTCCGGCTTAAAAAAAAACAACAAAAACCTTTAAAGACCTTACTAACTTATATGCCAATAGAAAAACTCAAAACTCTATTGTGAGGTAGTTGCTATGACGCGTCTTACTCGAACTCCCATGAAAATATTTGAAGCACGACCAAGTGCCTAATTAAAACCTCACGAGATGGAGGTTGGACAACAATTTCATTTGCGTACTAATTAAGTGCAAATTGAATGATTACCAAAGACTAACAAAACAGAAAATCAATCTGTAGCATGTGCTTAAGGTAGGCGTGGATACACAAAGTACAAAATAGCGGGATTGAGCGTTAGTTGAAAGAAAAATATTTGTCGATACGGAACTTTCTTCTGCTAATTTCCTTAAATATTTGTGTGGATTAGCATCTACGATTTTGTGACGTTGTGAAGTGATTAGCACATTTACTAATGTAAATATAGATTAAGTAAGATTTCGGCCATAGCACTCTTTGATTAGTTTGAAATTGAAAGTGATCGCTTTCTGAGTAACCAGGTTGGGTTTCAAGTCATGATGATCCTTTTCATTACCTCTACAATCATGAGCGAGGTTACATTTTTATAATGAGAGCAGGATAACTCCTCTGCGACGACTGCCTAATATACTATGCTATAGTGGTCTGCCTTTAGGGTCTTCCATGTCGAACATGTCCAATTATAAGTCTCCGAACACCAAGTATTATTTAACTGAATTCCAGTAGTGGTGTAAGAAATTTTTATATAAAACAAACCTAAGTGTAACATAAGCAGCAACAGACTCTAGCATGGGCCCTGGGGAGTCCTGTAGAATAAATCGACTTACTCTAATACCGCGGCTCTGTCAGGGCTCGCCGTATACTTCACATTAATCATAGTCCGAACCTTTGGACAAAAACAAAATTCGAAAACAACAAAAATCAAGAGATACAGCTGCGAATACTTGTTCCCTGCAGATCCTTCTTTTGAGTTTTCCCAGTTTTCCTAGTTTAAAGCAACAGGAAACAAGTTGCACTACAAAGCACTTTAAGGGCATCCTGGTTGCCAAAGACTAGTTTCCTTATCTGAAAAGGTAAAACAGATCCCGTCAGTAGTATTCCATTATGAGTATTCCATTAGGCTCTATGCAAACATTTATTGATGGTGAAAGAAATAATAGTGCTACAGGTCTACGATTAGAAAAAATCGGTCTTTTTAATGCAGCCCTCAGATGAACTTTTCAATGATTGATATCATCACTGCGCCTTTGATTGTCTTTCATAAGCTGCAAGAACGCAGACGATAGTGAATATGTTTGTCATCTTCTACGTAAGAAACTGTCCCCTCAGCGAACTAAAGGACTTAGGCAAGATTATGTGGAAGCACATTCTTAGGATTACATTCATTGTTCTAAATGAGCGGTTTATTCCCCATTCCAGAATTGTGTTTAAAATGTGCAAAATTGACTGAAATGTTGGTAATCTTCTAAATGCAGGGCATCAGCGCCAAGCTTCTACACCTCAATATAAGTGCAAGTCGGACAGGAACTTTCACAATAAACGTGGGGAAAAGTTATGCTTACCAGCACCATATCAGAGACATACTCGTATGTACTCGTAATAAACCGCAAAGACGCTAGAAATTGTTTACTAATACATCAAAAATATCGTTTGTTCTGCCTGCACCCTAGAGCGATTATTCTGATGATATGCTCGACACACTCATTCTGAAATCCCACTGTACCATGGGTGCACTTGACAAGACCAATTCAATCTCTAGTGCCACTTCGACTTACTTTGAAGGAAATTGTAGTTCAGGTTCATCGTTAGGTTAGGTTAAAACAGAGGTGTGATGGGTATGCCATCACACAAAACTAGGCACCAAAACGGGCCCATCCATCCCATGGAACCAGTTGAATTTACATTCAAAGAGCAAAACCCTAAACAATCTCCCTGGTGAAACATCCAAACATGCAAACATCTTTGCAGAATCCAAGAAGACCTTTAAAGTTCGAGCCGTCTATTTCCTCCAGGTTTTCGAATAATTTTCTTCGACTACGCCGACTACACAGTATGCGTGTTATGTTCCCAACAGCTTGCAGATTACGACAAATTCAGCAAATATCCGTATCTGACAATTTGAATCTCTTTGCGTGTTTCCGCAGGAGACAATGTCCTTTAAGGATTTCTATTATTGTCCTAACCTTTTCCTGACAGTGTATTGGCATTCAGCACAGTCTCACCCGATTCTGACTGCATAATGCTTTGAGGACTGTGCAACAGCCCCGAACTAGATCAGAATTGATGCTGGGAGATTCCATTGCCTTAAGTGAGGCCTGGCTATCGATGTAGATAGCGATATCTCTTCCGGATACCGATCTCATCTCAATTTGCTCAGCCGCCCTGAGGACAGCCAGAACCTCTGATTGGAAGACACTGCTTGCGTCCGGTAGTCTTAAAGACACTCTTAATTATGAGCCTTTTGAAAAGATACCAGAACCTGTTCTTCCTCTGTTTTTGAGCCATCTGTGAAAATTGGAATTTGATTTGACCTGATTATTGCATTTTTTTACCAGTCCTCCCTCTCCGGATATTATATCATACGGAATGTTGATGCCGATCAAGGAAGGAATTTTATCCGTCCAAATTGATGTGCCTGGCAATAGCTCCGCTAAGACAGTGCCGTGTCGACCTAAAGACCTCACGGAAATAAAAGAGTACTATAATCCCTGCTCAGATCACTCACCAGTGATTCTCAAAATCGGCAGGACGCAAGCTATGACCGAAAGAGCGCATAGATTGGCAAATGACAAATCAAACTCGGACAGCTTTCGAAGAAATTTCAAAGAAAATATTGCCTTACGTGCTACCATGAAAGACGAAGTAACAAGCTTTACTCACAAACTTCGTACTCGCCTTGTGGATCATTACAATCAGGAAATAATCCGGTCATTGGACTAGACACACCTTGTGGGTCGACTACAAATAACAAGACCTTTCGACTTAGCGCCTTAAGGAAAAACTGCATGTAGTCGTAATAACGGGTGCCTTCGCAGGAAAGATAGCTACCAAACGCGATAAACTACAGAAGCTTAAACTACTTGTTAAGGTAATTTACTCGTATTCTGATAGATGTTGGGAGGTTTTTTTTAGTGAGTAAGAATCTCACACTACTATGAGCACGCGCTGCCAGTTCCCCTAGTGCCTATATAGCGAAATATAATAAATAACTGGCTAAATACAAAGGCATTCCATTCCTGGACGGAAACTGAATGAAACAGGCAAGGCAAACCCTCAAAAGAATAAAACAGTTCCAACAGCTTTCTATGGGTCAGATACATGTAGTAACCGGATTCCTAATGGGTCACTGCAGTTATGACTATAGAAAAAGCACAGGACAACAACTGTTGTCACATGTAATCACATAAATAGAATACGTCTACCCTACGCCTCCTAGGTATGCAGAAGATATCACCACCAGTTGACTCAAAAATATAGCCGAGTTTAGGTTTGAGGCATCATGGGTGAGCTTTAACTTGAGGGAAGCAAAATGGGCCTAACCTGGGCGCAGTGATAAGGATACATAGTCCACCTACCCTTTAATATAATCTAATCTAATCGTATACTGGGCTTCAACCATTAAACCTCCCCAGTCAGTACGGTCTTTAGCCAACTAGTGTGAATATTTGATCAATTGTGGACTTTTACAGCCTAAAACCGCACTGATAAACCACAAATGGTTTTCAGCGTTCACAAAATACGGCAGACGAAATCTTATAACTATGCGATGTCAAGGAGAAGAAATGCCTCTTTAATTAGAGCAGGTTAGAGGAACCGTTCCTCAGGTATACTTCCGTCCAAATCTCGGAAATGAGTTGGTGTATGCTCTCTACCAAGTCATTACCTGATTCCTTAAATAGGTCGGCAGGTAGACTATTTAGTTCAGCAGGTTGAGATATTGCTAACTGCTAAATTTTCTTACTCATTTCTACAGGTTTCTTTTAGTAGGACCTTCCAGCAATAATCCTGGAGTAGCACCTCTGTATTTTCGATAAAGATGTTTTCGATTTCATATATGTAGTGCATGAGCCACTCCCTTTTTCCTATGAAGTGCAACATAAACTACCCGTACTTGCCTGCACTTTTTATCAATCCATTTTTATCAAATTCAAATTGTAGAAATAATCTACTTGGTAGCATGATATATATATTCTGTGGAGAAGGGAATGGTTATAAGGCTGATGATATGGATAGTAAAATTGACTTAACGTACTTGTTGAAAGTTCAAAAATTCTTGGCCTAACCTGCTGTTTACAACGAATTCGCACAAAGTAAATGCAACTTCTGTCCTCCGTAGTAGTGACCGTATACTAATATATCACAATTTTTAATCCTTGACAGTGGTATCTGGTTTATAGCAACCTATAATCTCTTTGATCTGTTCAAGATTCGAACATTCCACAGGCAAATAGGAACATCATGATAGTCTAAGTCTTGCTCCTGTTGTGTGGAGTATTCGTATCTTTAAAAATAAACTTTCGCAAATTGTATCTAAGCAAAAATAAAATACTACCCGGTGATGTAACAACATTATCAACATGGTTGATAATTTTCACGGTTCTTACCTAGTCATTTCGATCCCCCTTGCTAACAAAAATTAATTACTATATTTATTTAATAATTAGGGTTATTTGCTTAAGCATTTTCCCAACAGAAAATAAAAAGGAACACTATTAAATTTAATTCAATTTTCATTTTAATCTTTAAACAAATATTATACAACTTTTATCTACGCAATTAAAAATCACTTTTAAGTTAATCAATGAATGGTATAAAGTCCATTCTTGTGACTACTAATACCGAAACAGCTGAAAGCATCTACGTACCTACTAACCTAATCTTTCGTGTTTTAAATTTTATTTAGGAGGCTACTTACACTGTCCTCTGAGGTATCTGGATCTGCAAGTCTCGAAAAGGTTAGAAATTCTAAAGACCCCAAAAAAATAAAAACGGGCAACGACTGCCGGCTATTCACGTAAAATTGTTGAGTCCTTATATTATATGCAGACGAATAATTGTCGCAGGATGGTGACTTCGGATAGGGGAAACATATATCGCCTTTATATGTATTTCTATAGGAAGGCTCCTAACCACGAAATTATTATAATCATTGGGGATTCCAATCCAAATTAAGAAGTGGAGCATTTTTGGCGGCACAATTAGACAACTTGGTCTGTATGACACCAGTGGTGCAACATTTTGTCATAGGTATCAAACGCATAGAAGGCGTAGAACTATTCTGGATGTCAAAATGTGTCACGAAGTTAACAATAGCTCGGAGTACCATCTTATTTCAGCTACGTATGTAGGTGCGAATGCGGATATTCTGGACTCCAAAAAAGCCAAAGAAATACGACATTTGATGTCGAGCGTCTACAATCGAACGCAGCTGCTAGATCTTTTCTGATCGAGTCTCTCAAAATATTTCAAAATACTTTATCCTGTCAGCGCAGGAGACCAATGGCGAGATTGTCAGCAAGCCGTCAGAGACGTAGCATCTATTGGGTTGGATTCACTCGACCACCAAAACGAAACCGTTAGTTTGATGAGGGCAAGCGAAACAAGAGGCAACGAAACAACGGTAGAAGCCAGTGCAACTCACGACTTATATGACCAAAGCAGACCACAAACACTAAAAGAAAGAGAGGTAAAAGCACTCGTTCGAAGGCATGCTGAGGTGCTAGTGTAAGCTTGATGTACGGAAGATCTAGCAGAAATTTGAAGTACTATACCAAGGACATAAATACCTAATAGAAAATGGAAATAGGAACATCAAAGTACAGTCACGGGCGGTGCAGAAAATTTGGAAGTTTAACTTCTGCAAAATGTTTAACGGCGAATACCTCCAGCATTACATCCTCAGGCATAATAAACTATTCAATGTAGAGGATGATTAACAGTTCTATCGAACTCGACCATGGAGAGGTCTGTATAATGATATCCAAACTAAAGGCCAATATGGCTAGAATAGCCAACGACATCCCACCGAATTATTTAAGGGGCATGGGATGATTTTTTATGCACTTGATTTTCAAAACAGGAGACGTTCTAAACTGCACCACCTGTGAGCCATCAGGCTCCTCATCATCACGTATCTTGTGATGTTTCATTGTATGCACGCCTGGAGCCGTATATCAACAATCTGATTGCATCTTTTCAGTGAGGTTCTAATAATATCAACCATCGATCAGATATTATGGTATTATTGTGGCAAATGCTAATCGATACCACCACCACTGGTTTATTGATTTTGTTGGCACACATTAGTTGTACAGAACTATCTCAAGTTTTGGCGTCCGTGCCAAATTCTTTCCTCTGTGTAGGATGATGACTTGCTGCTCCATAAAAGTCGGCAATGATACTACTGAGACAGTTGATGTCAAAAAACGATTTCTTCGACATCAATATCGGAAGCGAAATATTTCAAAAGTATTATCAACTGCTTTTATGTGTTTTCGGCATCGACGTTATGAGGAAAAACCAGCGACGTTGGCAAATATTTAAACAGTAGCGGCAAATTGAATTTAAGTGCGAATGAAGGTAACACCAAGTAATGCTGTCGACAAGAAAAGACACCCATCATCAACCGTTTAGACAGAAATTACAGCTTAAGGTTAAGTTCACCATCAAACTAGTCAGGCAATGACAAAAACCGTAAAGATTAAGCGAAGGATCACTATTGCCGATCCGTCTTTCTTTGGATTAGGTAGGTAATTGAAAAATAAGTTCTTCTCACAAACAACGAAGAAAGCACTACTAGGACTAGGACTATCTATTATTGTTCTAGTTGTCGCGGTCGTTGTTGGTTTTCGGTATCGTTTGATTAATTGAGAATCTATGCTGAAGGAACAACGCCTTGATAGAAAAGTTCATCTTAAGTGGTGCGCTCAAGTGGAAAGGTATTTCAAGCGACTTGGTGTGTGCAAATGAAGGCGATTACTGCAAGATCATGCTGAATAGAAAGACGTGTTGATTGAGGTACAAGTCCACTCCGAACTGTAGCCCTATCCAAAGTTAAATAAAATCAAAATAAAGTCCTATTTTCTGAATTTCTATTTCCAAATAATTCATATTTAAGTACTTTGTCACTCAGGAATAATCATCTATTATA
Source organism: Volucella bombylans (assembly GCA_949129095.1). Lineage (NCBI taxonomy): Eukaryota > Metazoa > Arthropoda > Insecta > Diptera > Syrphidae > Volucella > Volucella bombylans. Next base: position 19,976,171 of record OX422142.1, on the reverse strand, counting down.
TTTTAGGTTAGAAGATCGTACCATAAATGCACCTAAGGTCGACTTGATGGATTCCACAGTAAACATTATTATTTCAGTGACGGTAAGTCCAACAAAGTCAAGAATGCAATGCTTTTACAAAATAAAGAAACAACCATGACTTCATGACTTAACCCCATTCATCCCATACATATGAATAATTGTGTATTATACATGCATGGATACGTTTTCTGAAACACAAGGCTTATTCCACCTTATCATGGCACCTCATCATAAAAACTCCACCAACCTAACCTCTGCTGAGCCACATTAATCATAAAACAAATTTTTTCCGAAATAAATTTTCATTAAAAATTAAATGAACTGAATCAAACTGCAAAAAAAAAACGAAAACTGGCACTGAAATTCAAAGCGCCAATTATAGCACACACGTGAACTGAATGTAGAGTCCATTCCATTCTCAATCACCAAGTTTAGTTATTCAATCCAAAAACAACCGAAAACTAATCTGCCATACATACCAAATGACAATACGACAAACTTGTAACGAATTCCGTTGAACAAGTTTTCAAAATTTCAGCACAACTATTCGGGATGAAATAAATACAAATATTTAAAACTCAACACGAGAACCAATAGAATTCTTAACATGCTTAAATGCCACTGCACTGCACACCTGTGTCTGTTTAATAATAAATTGACAGCGCGTGCTGTCAACAATTTTTTTTTTCTTGTCAGATCACAGATAGCTGTTTCGATGCCCTTAAGACTCTTATACTCAGACTCAGATCAGTTTCAGTCTCTCTGGTTCTCCAAAAAGGTTTTCGTTTTCATTTGGTGAAAGCGTCAAACCAGAAATCAGATAGACAGCTTAATTAGTAGTCTAATTGACATTTACGATATTACGATATTACACGAGTGTCACTTTCACTGTGGTCGTGCATATTAAACACGAACAAATGCGGGGGAAGAAGACGAACTCACAATCGTGTTCTTTTTAGTGTCTAGATATGACGTTTGAACTTGAATCGAGGAAACCTCAAAGATTGATCACAGCGTTGCCGCTTATGTTGCCATATTCAAAATCGTACTGCTGTTGACTCTAATTCAGAACGAGTAGCCACTTAAGGTGCACACGTTATCGTCGATCGAATTAGCTCACGGATGACAGTTCAAGTCAGATCTTGAGTGTTTGGGAACTGTCTATCCGTCTGAACCGTCCAAAGGTGGGAAGTTTCTCGAAGACATATGGTAAACATTCACATCGATGACGATGCCATCTCAGTATTGTATCTGATCTGTGCAATAGGGAGCATTCGAAATTACAGCTAGATTGAGGAAGATAAGGATATAAAAGACTTGAACACTCAGGTTACACTAAAACAAAAACATAACTTGAAACATGTTTTGTTTGGATAGATCGCCATAAGTAGATATCAACTTGAAAGCGAATATATTCAAAAGGCTATGTACATATATCTGGGTAGATGCCGGTCTTTTAAGCTCTATTGGGCGGTCCTTCAGAATGAATTATAATCCTAAGACTGCCATTTGATTATTTACCCAAATTTGTATATTTGTGGGAAAAACCGCATCATCACTTCCTGCTGAATAACTGTCTAATAGTGTACCAACGATGAGTGCACGCTGAGCCTGACTATATATGTAGAGCTGAACACTCGGTACAACGTAAGCTCAGCTGGGTGAACTTTAGACGCATGTGCCAGACGAAGCATTTCTTGGTGACCTTTTTTTTCTTCTTTATTACATAATAATAAGAGCGCGCCAAAGGGGTTAAGGTAGTCTTAAAATGTTTGAACGACGAAAGCAAATTTGAGAGAAAAAAAAGGATAGGTACCGATGTACGTTGGTTTTAAATGTCTGAATGTTACAATGGCTAGGAAATAGGGAGCTCGGTAGGTCATTCCACAAGCGAGTTGTTTGGGTTAGGAACGAATCACGATATTTCAGAATACGTCCGAAAGTGGTTGATGAGGGTATACTGATGAGTATTCATAGCGAAACGAGTTTTACGATTAAAAGTGTGAAGGGGCGGAATGCTACTGCCGATTTCAATGGAGCACTGATGTTGGAAGTAGCGATAGAACAAAGTGAGACACGAGACATTTCGTCGCTGTTCAAGAGTGTCCATTGACTAAGTGATATTAGCATCACCTATGAGTTTTTTCGCATGGTCTTCAATCTAGCAGGTGTAGAGATGTTTTAGACTCACCTGACTAGATGGGCAGATAAATGCCTTATGTTTTGAGGCCAGATCAGAGGGGTGATTTATGTGGTCATTCCACCGTAAATTGTCATTGACATACGAGTACATACCGAGAATGGAAAGTTTTTCGGTTTCGACGATGCAAGTGCCATGCATGGATAATTTCGCTTTAACGATAGCAGACAGCATTGTGTTTTAGAAGCATTAAATTCCACTCTGTTGATAGTTCCCCAATTAGTTACGTTCCCGTTCTACAGCCGAAGAACAGGGACGTGAATCCGGGAACGAATATGAAAAGCAGAGAGTACTGTCATTAGCAAAGGAATATATTGGATTAGAAGTGGCAGATAAGAGATCATTGATGAAAATTAAAAAGAGCGTCGGAGACAGAATGGAGCCCTGGGGCACACCAGCATTTATTTTGTGAATATCAGACTTGAAACCATCCAAGACAACTTGAATTGAACGTTCCGAAAGGTGGTTTCTAATTGAATAAGAGAGTCGTCGATCATAAATGCACCCATTTTCGACAAAAGGGCCTGATGCCAAACTCTGTCAAATGCCCTAGAAATATCAAGTACAACTATCTTGCTTTTGTCAGTGGACCTGTTGCTACGAAACTAGTACTGCCAGTCATTGAGAAGTTTTCGTGTTTCGAGATATTTCATGAGCTGACGATTTAACAGCATTTCCATGACCTTCGAAAGAAGGGACGTAAGTGCTGGACAAATGCTGACCTGATGGTGAAGTGCCCTCATATGTCTGAAACTAGATCCTCAGAATGAGAACGTGCAGCGGAGCAATTCCCCTTCGATGGAAGCAAATATCAAAAGCAGCTGACATCTGTATTCACCCGAGGTGGGCGTATTTATGTGCGTGTGAAACCAAACGAAAAATCGAATAATATGATTAATATCAATTGCACTTGTAAGCTACAATTTCAGTATTCCTTTCTGTATATCACTATTCACTTTTCACTATTCTGTTTGTGTTGGAGTCTCTTATTGAGAGGGCAATTTTCCGTTGGTACCATTAATGGGTGATATCGGCGGAAATCTATCCGTAGGCAATGGCTCAAATGATAACCTGCGCGTTCTTCTTAAAATCTTTTGTGAACAGCAAGAAGGCCTTAGGGTATGTCACATTAATGCACAAAGCTTATCGGGGAAAATTGACGAGGGTAAGTGACGAGCCATACTCCATGTGCGGTTATAAGATCTTTCGCGCTGACAGGAAAAATAGAATCGGTGGTGGCATTGCTATTTATGTTCGTCATAGTTTAACTGCAGATCCTCTGTTTGAGTCACCGCCCGATAGTGATTTTCAGTATTATTTTATAGAAATTGAAAAAAGGAAATGCCTGTTTGGTGTCGTTTATAAACCCTACAATAATATTGACCTGTCATTCCTCTTTGATTTATTAGAAAATTATTCGTCGTTATACTTGCGAACTATTGTGTGTGGTGATTTTAATTGTAATATTCTTGAATATATGAGATCGTCACTTTTTATTGATTCCATTAAAATGCTTGGTCTTGATGTTGTAAATTCGACCATTCCAACGCACTTTACTGGTTCCAACAGCACACTCTTGGACATCTTTATTACCAGTGACTGTCAAGAAGTGTTCTTTACCCAGGTTTCCGCTCCTGTTTTTTCTAAACATGACCTCATCTTTGCCACTTTTAATCTAGTCACCAGTAACAAACAATCGGTCTATACATTCAGGGACTTTAAAAATCTTAATGTGGAGCAACTTGAACAAGACCTTATTTGCCTTGATTGGAATAACGTATTTTTTGAAACATCGGTCGATGCCCAAGTTGAATTTCTCCATCACGTAGTTTTACAGCTCTTCGATAAACATGTTCCTCTAAAAAGGAAAGCTGTCTAATATAATAACATCAAGTGGTTTACCTCTGAAATTGTTAAGCTAAGAAACCAGCGTGATGCTGAATTCAAAAAATGGAAACGATTTCGAATTCCCGAATACTATGACAGCTATCGGTTGTTACGTAACATAGTTAACTCAAAGATTAAAGAAGCCAAACGTCGCTATTATGCTAAGCACTTCGATCATAAACTTTGGACAAATTTACGTGAATTAGGTGTAGGTAGTAACTTGAAGTCCATGGTAGACCAGGTCGATCCTAACGAACTAAACAAAGAATTCGCTAAAGTTCAATCGAAATTGCGCCCAAATGGAAATTATATCCAAACGTCACACGCTGGCTTATTCGAATTTGGCCGAGTGGAACAAATCGACGTTGCTAGAGCTGTGCTAAAAATTAAATCTAACGCTGGTGGTGTCGATAACATCCACCCAACTTTTATTAAATTAATATTACCCTATATACTTCCAGCTTTAACATATATTTTCAATAATATAATAACAAGATCCACTTTTCCGTGTGCTTGGAAGCAAGCTAAGATTATACGAGTACCAATCCCAAAAAGGAAAGCAGTAGGCAACTCGTCAACTGAATATAGACCTATCGGTATACTTCCATATTTGTCAAAAGTATTTGAAAAAGTTATACACCATGAAATATCAAGTTTTCTTCAACAAGAACAAGTTCTTTGCACCTACCAGTCTGGATTTCGAAAACACCACAGTTGCACATCAGCGCTTCTTAAAGTATCCGACGACATGAGAGCTGCAATAGACTAAAAACAAATCACCCTTATCGCTCTCCTAGATTTTTCTAAGGCCTTTGACACCGTCGATCATGAACTACTTGTATCAAAATTGATGAACTTCTATAATTTCTCTGCATCAGCCGCTAATCTCATACGGTCCTATCTGGTTGAAAGAAAACAAGCAGTTCATGTAAGCAATGCTGTGTCAGATTATATTGTAATTTCAGTTAGTGTTCCACAAGGATCTATTTTGGGTCCCCTACTTTTCGCAATTTTTATTAACGATCTTCGTAAAAGCATTAAAAGTTCTAATTTTCACATGTTTGCTGACGATATCCAGCTCTATTTAAGCTTTGAGAATGATCTTATTGATCATGCTGCTTTGAAATTTAATGATGACCTAAAACGTATCCATTGCTGGGCAGATGAAAACCTTCTGCAGCTTAACCCAAGAAAAACGAAGTGTCTTCTCATAAATAAAAACCCCTTATCTTTTATCAACGTTCCTTCAGTATACCTTAGTAATGAACCTATCGAATTTGTAAACAAAGCCAAAAATCTTGGTATTTGGTTCAATACAAAATTAACCTGGGACGACCACGTTTGCTCAGTTGTGGGAAAAATATACGGATGTCTTAGAAAACTCTCCCAAACTCAAAGCTTCACACCAGTAAATACGAAGCTCATGTTGGTCAAGGCCGTGCTCATTCCTCTGATAACATATGGCTGCGAAGTTTTTTGCTAGACGTAAGCTTAACATTGCTTTTAACAATACGTATACGGTCTAAATCGTTTTGCTCATACTTATATGATAAACTAAGGTTTTCGCATTCAAGTAGATCTTTAAGTTTAATTGTACCTCGTGTTGCTTATCAAGTTACCGAACGACCGTTTTTCGTTCACGCCATTCGCCTTTCGAATTCACTCCCCCTTAATATAAGACGACTCTATAATACAAATAGCTTTAGTAAAACTCTCTGTTGACATATAGCAGACAACTAGCAGGAATACTGAACATAAATTTCACACCATACAAATATTTTATTAAATCACTTATTAATTGTATCACATTTATAGCTTAAAGATCTGAATGGTCTATTATAAATGTCGTTACTGTAATAAAAATACTGAAATACTGAAATACTGAAGCAACAGTGACGTCCAAAGCTAGACCAGCGGAAGCTTTATTTGAGCTACTTCGACCTATTCGGAGTTCAGATCAATAAGGAACTTTCAAGACTGAGGCAGGATCTAGATCGCATCATCGAAATAGGTTACTGTCATCGAAATCCGGCTCGTTCTTCTAGGGATAAAAAGTGAGCACCTAGCCCTCCATCGAAAACTGTACCGACCGCTTGAAGCACTGCCAGCAAAGCCGCGGCGACAATTTGAATCATATGCATGAACGTAGCTTCAAAATAAGGTCAGAATCAATTTTATATCTCACATCGTTGTTGTTTTAATTAAATTTTTTTTCCTATCGTTCTTATCTGTTTATGGGTTTGGCTGTCGCTACACGCACTTTGCTCATTTGAGTACGATTACCAGAACTTCATGTTATATATCCATGTACACAATCATATCTATGACACTAGTCAGAGATACTTTTGTAGCACTTTCAAACATCCCAAACTATATGTGCACGGATCACACATCAGCAACACTTGGCTTCGAGAGCTTTTTTAAGAACTACCACTTCGTATAACACTGTTCGCCTCCAGGTAATCTTTGTGTTGGGAGAGGGGGAGAGGCGTAACCTCGTACGTAACTTAACTAACATTTCAAGTTTCCGATTTACAATCTCAGACCTTAGTTGCGCTCATATGCTATGTGATTTGATTTATAATTTGACCAGAATGGCATTCCATTGCTTAAATGCGCTTCTGATTTCATAAAAGCTTGCGTTCTAAGTACCCTGCTGCCATTTGCAGTGATTTTATAAGTTTAAGAGAGTATATACCCGTATCTATGAAAACGTATTTAGTTACCGGTTTTCCGTTTCCACTTTGCATACATAGATATTCTACCCGAGATTAACCTCAGTCCAGTTCTAATACCGTTGCCGGTTATTATAATTCCATTCATAGAATTCATATACTCTGTAAACCAGTAGAGTCATGGCTTGGTGTACGAGTATGAACAGAACTCTGGAGGCTATCCCATCAATTACAAATTAATTGAAATCCAAATAATGAACTACAATAATTGACATCCTGGACAATTGTAGAACATGCTCTGGAAGTCTGTGACCGCAGGATGGTTATTTTAACAGTCAATTTTACTTTAAACCTTACTGGCATTGTTGTTGTGTCCTTTTTGTATGGGAAGTATCCTGGATTGAGAGTTGTTAGGTTTTCTAAACAATATAAAGTCCCAGCACTAAGAGTGGGTGTTAATAGAACGTGACGATTGCAACACAGCAATCATGGGTTACGAGTATGCAATGAATTTATTCAGGAAATAACTATTTGATGGCTGCAAAGGTTAATTGTGAAATTATTATTGCCAAAGTTGGAATTCTGGATCGGTGGTTTTGTAGCTTTGCTGGAAAATAGTTGAATGGAATTTCATTTACATATATGGCAAGTGAAGTAGAAGGGTATTGCTGTCTAAAGATGGTTGCAATTATTGGGATAGTAATCAACTGTTTCTGACATATGGTTATAACTAAATGTGCAAATGGTGTAAGAATGGCGAAATCAACACTAAATAGTTCTAGTTAATACCGTTGAGATATATTATGACGGCGTGTTCTAAACTATACTTCATCTTAACAACGCGCTTCGTTAGAGTTCTAAGTTTTCTGAATAGCGAACATCTAGCATATGGCCCGTCTAATTTCAAATACTTAGTGCTGGAACCATCCTTATTATTTTGCACAACAAAGGTACATACATCGAGCTGAACTCAGGGACGCAAGACTCTAGGGCTACAAACGAATAGTTATAAAGAGCTTCAGACCTACAAAGTTTCTCATTAGATCCGCCGCAATTTGTTTTTTTAAAACACAAAAGCCTATGTTTAAGATATACCCTTTTCAATAATGGTCAAGCTTGGTAGGCTTGGTAAGCTTGTTCCCATTAACTCCTACTCTTACCTCTAGGCGGTGAAGCATGGGAGCTTAATACCTTTGACTGGAGGTATGTTTCTCTACCCTTCTGGTACGTGATTGGCAGCTTCAGATGGGAGAGGATGGGGAGTGCTCGCACTAGGACACTTCTAATTCGGCAGGTCGACGGCGGAGGAATCCCATATGTCGGCCTCTAGGGTTCTATTTTGGGGCACACTTTTCTTTGGGACTTTTTTAATGTACTCAGAGCCAAGGTTTGAATAACCATGGTTGTCACCATCACGTTAGCGGGGCTATTGACAGTGGATTTATCATGGACAGTTCGAAACCACAGTCTTGGATATAAACGAATATAAACTTGACGACCCCAACAAACGTTTCAAGGGCAACGAATTTTGACTTGCCAAGCAATTCGTAAAGGCTGATTGATGGGATAGGCTGAGCAAAAGACGGATGAAAAATTACGGCATTACTACAGCGACTGCTACAAAAAAGGAAGACTGTGCTTATTTGGATGTGGATTTGCTTATCGAGGTAGACTTAGATAAAAAGTCTTAAGCGAACGCCTCATAACTATCCGCATCTAGGCCAAATTCGGAAATATAAGCCTGATTTACGTTCATGCCCCTAAAAAGGATAAAGATGACAGCATCGAGGACGAATTCTATGACCCGCTATGAAAACCAAATTCTGCTAGGAGATCTTAACGCAAGCCTGAGTTAGGAAGCCGCATAACACCACGTTCGACGTCTAAATACGCGATTCCCACATCTTAAAACTTAAAGGGAACATAAAGGGAATTTTATATCCTCTGATCAATCAATCGATTGATCGCATTGCTATGTCCGAACTTTCCGAGAAGCCAGCATCAACCCGGATCATTACCCTCTTGTAGTCAGGATTCTTATGCGGATATCACAAGCACATTGAAGTCAAGTAATATCATGCAAGTTCAACGTTGAAGAGCTGTAATCGTAACAGACGGCTAGAATCATTGCCGATCATGTTTCCTTGAAGTTCTCTAAAAATACTAGCCGCCATATACCAACCGCAAAACACCAATGAGAATGTTGTCAACGAGCCATTATAGAAGCTGCTCTGATATGATAGGTTCCAAAGCGTCATGGTACTTATTTTGATACTTATGTTTGTTTTTACGAATCAGGACCGTAACAGCGCTTCACGCGGAATCTAAGGTACAGTAAATTTCTTTTGTTAATAAGGTATTTAATCTTTTGACTGAACCCAGGAATGCTATGGTTTTGTGATTTCCTCGTTACAAGGGGTACATGTTTGTCGAAAAGACAGTCAGTGTTGTTTTTGAGTTCAGAAAATGTTTCCGTTTCCCTAAGGCTTACTGAAGTATCAGGAATCATATAGCAGAAATAATCTTAATCTGTTTCCTTAATCCTTCAGAAATGCCTTGAAGGAGGCTTTGAAGAAGCTTCTTTGCATACTTTTCATAGCAAGAAATATTGTACAATGAGCTGTCCTCGAAAGATAAATGAAATGCAACTTTGACCTGATCTGTTTCCTTTGGTGTTGAAAGGGTGCAGATATCTCGTTTTTATTCATAGGAGGTAGGTCAATCTTAAGTTGTTTAACCACAAGAACCAACGCGAGAGTCGTGTTATTCCAGGAAAAAATCTTTAATAATTAGGACACTTTAAAACTTGAACTTTAAAGCATTTATGGATTAACTCCATATCGCCCCATACTATGACATCCTTAGACCTCTTCGGATGAGCTGCAACACATTCTTCCTTCAATCATTCTCCAGGTCGACACCGAACTGCGGTCTTTCCATCTGAAAGTTCCAGAATGAATTTGGACTCTTCAGAAAGGGTAAAATTAAGCCTTTCTCTTGACCATTCCAAAGTGCTTTTCTTAATTCTTGCCATAAGAACCGTTTTTTTTTGGCGTTCAGTAGACAAACAAACCGGCTTCGTTAAGCCGGTTATTGCAGATATGTTCTGGGTGGCGCAAAAGTCATAACCCTATCGGAAGATGCTATAGTTTTTGCAATTCTACTTTGACATTTGTGAAGTAAACAGATACAAAATACACATCCACAAGACTTGAATCGCTATACTCCTAAAGAACGCGGAATAATTGTTACGATTTTTTTGAGAAATAATTCGTCGGTGCTGTTGGCGCAGCGAGAATTTCGGCGCAGATTTCACGGTCGTCCGACACCAACTGGTCAAACACTACGACATTTAGCCGCTCTCCTGGAAGAGTATGGGATAACACGAGATGCAAGGGGTCTGGCCCCGGAGCAGCCGTTCTGCTGAGAATATAGCAGCTGTGGTTGAAGGCATCGCAGAAGACCCCGAAGTATCGACAAGACAACGTGCCATGCAATTGGACATCAATCGGCGGACTTTACAGATAATTTTGGTAAAAGACTGTAAGATGTTCCATTATAAAGTGCAGACAGTGTATGTTGACCGCCAACGAGAGAGACAACTTTTAATCCAAAATCATCACGAGCGACGAGGCCCATTTCCATCTTTGTGGATATGTGAATAAGCAAAATTATCTCTTCAGCGAAATACCGAAAATCCGCGTATAACCCACGAAGAGCCATTACAACCGCTCAAAGTTACTGCATAGTGTGCTGTTTACGCTGGCGGCGTCTTTGGGCCTTATTTTTTTTGAAAACGCCTCTGGAAAAACGACTACTGTGGACGGAGCTACAGAGCCATGCTCATCGACTTTCTCCATCCTGAATTGGGTGAATTGGGACTGGAGAACATGTGGTTCCAACAGGATAGATCAACGGCGTATACTGCACGAGCCACAACCGAAATTCTGAAGGCTGCATTTCCGGGTCGCCTAATCTCTTGTTTTGGCGATTTGCACTGGCCCACAAAATCGTCTGATTTAACCATTCCAGACTTCTTTTTGTGGGTTTTTTTTTAATGTCACAAGTCTATGTCAACAAGCCTCAGGCTCTTGAAGCCCTCAAAGAGAATATCCGTCAAGAATGCGAGGACCTATCGTCGGAAATTCTGGCAAGAGTGATGGAAACTTCCACAAATCGGGCCCAAATGGTCATCAATTCTGGAGGCGGCCACTTAGCCGATATCATTTTCTCGACTTAATATAAACAAACTTAAGACATCAAATAAACATAATCCAAAAGCAGAACTGAAGTTTTTCATTCATAAAAAAAATTACAGTCAGGGTAACAACTTTTGCACCACCTTCTTCATGCAGGTGGTTTCTCTCCTTACTTGTGGTGCAGTAGCGAATAGATTTCTCAACGTTGTGGTCCTTATATGGTGGTTGTTTCTAAGAGTAATGCATCGTTTTCAACCGCTTCGATTTTTTCGCTGTAAAACACCACTTTCTTATCGTCGACTCATTGAATCCTAATCGACGAGAAATTTTTCTCTCTCTTTCCTTCCTCCTTAAATAAGGATTTGACCCTTTTCGAATTTTGCTAACAGCCTCCTTTTCATTGTGCCCCTTTCACTCCACAGTCAAAAAACGATTAAAATGCGATTGAGCGTCTTCGAAAACAAGAAAACTTCGGACTAAAATTACTACTAAGAATCCTAATTACACAATAATGAAAGGAAATTTCCCGTTCGATAAAAAAAAAGGAAATCGAACTATGGAATCGGATACTAAGTTAGCTAAATCAGGAATACAATATTCACTATTCAAACTATATACTCTTCACAGAAAAAGAAAAAAACCGCGTCACAGTATTTCTTTAAAATTCCAACTTATTCATGTGACCATATGAATGACGGTATAGCGCGGATATTTTATACACTTATTGACTGGTCCTGCAAGTTCACCGTCAGTTCGAAACCAGTCTAAATAAAGATTTAAATTCGAGTAATTCAACTCCAAAGTTCACCAGTTTATTATTTTACGACGCAAAAAATTATTTACATAAAAAAGAATGCACAACAGAATGACAAATAAATTCTGTCAGAGTCAAATAAAACAAAAATCTTAAGACCAAAACAAATTGGATAATCACTTATCGTTGTCAATGGAACATTATTTTTCGCTTAGCAACCATTTATTTAAGTCAGAGTACAGTTTGTTTGGCTTAAGAAAACGTTAAAACAAACTGTCACCTGTCTAACGGCATTTGTTTAAACAAACTACAACTCAGCCTAAGATAAGATACGTCATTTCTGGCAAAAGAAGGTCATAAGTATTTTCTTAAAGCATAGGCATGCCAGATATTGCGGAGGCACCTTAATTATTATCCCTCCCAACTATTTGCTGGTGTGAAAATACTTCAAAAGAAAACATAATTTGAGAAGGTCAATCGATTCTCATTCACATCTCATTATGCAGTCCCCTCACGGAAGTGTGGGTCACTTTTTGTTTTTATTTATGTTGAATTATTCATTTCTTAGTTTCGCGTCCGCCTATGCATCTGTGAGGCGTTTGAGGTGCGTTAAGTGAGAGCAAAATAAAAAATAAAAAAATTTTGAAGAAATTGTGTAAAAATATCTTGACCAACCGGCTTCTCCTCTGTTTCTGCTTTTGTAAACCGAAATCGATCATTGACATGACCAAGGTTTGCTGCATTTTGTTTTTTCTTTTTTTTTTTTTTGTATGGCCTACGGTGAAAGGGTTCGGCGGCCTTTAAATATCTTTGAGTACTTTTTTGGGAAAAATTTCAAAAAGAAATACGAAAATTCATTAATTGGATAAAAGTTGACAGGCGAAAACATCAGTTGGATGTCGGAAAGAAATCCAATGAAAGGGTGATGATCCAGAGAAATCTGGTTTTCGCAGAATTATTTAGGGCGAGCTGATTATTTTTACCATAAGCCGTAGATGGTTGGTCTAAATTTACCGTCAGATGAGAGAGCGCAAAAAAAAAAACAAGTTTATTCGTATGTGTACGTGTGTCCATGATCGATTGAAGTACAAAGTAAAGAGTAAAAAGAATTCAGAGTACTGTAATTGTCATAATCCCAACCACGTAAAAATCTCACTGTTACGGATCAGTCAAAAGTCATAAAACAAAATAAGAACAACGAACTTTGTATCTGTATTCTGAATATTAGCGGAGGTCATAAGCTGCTGCAAAGCAGATTCTCGTATAATAGACATAAAAGAAGGACAAGTACGATGGCATGGGCCAATCTAAAAGAGGGTGTAAGAATGCGACTGTGGTATGGCGATCGTTATCGAAAACAAAAGCTCCGCTGTTTTGGACGCTTATTTGTCATTCAGACTTAGACAATATGTCACGAATTTTCTACTATCAAGGCAACATTTTGCAACATCAGTTTGATACATCCGCATGACTCCAGTGTGCTAGATATAAAAGTTCGAAGAGGGGCATCTTTTGTGGCATTGTTGGCAAGTAAATTCCGCATGATACCATGTCCAAATGAAGGATTCAAGGTAAAAGTCATTGCGGCAAAGCGAAACATTATCGTGACTTGTCCACTTTTTCGTCATCACAACATTCACAAGTGAACTTGGGAGACTCTCGATCACCAACGGGATTGACCGTATTGCGGCTCAAGGCACTGCTCCAATATGATGGAAATCCACTCGTTTAGAAAGGTGACCAGAACAACTACATTGTTTTAACCAGAGTACAATTGCAGATATACTGAACATCCAAGAGGCAAACAAATTCTGTAAAGAAGCTTAACATCAGTTACTTTCAATTGTGAAAGATTGCCAAAACTGCCTCCGATTAAGTGTCACTTAGTTTCTTAGGAGGTCATAATGCCACCAGCATCAAACCCTGAAGACCAGTGGCTGTCAAAAATATAATATATAGGGTTTTCCAATAAGGACTTGACACCTTTTTTTTGAAGGTACAATCAAAACATCAAAACATTTATGAATGGAACTCGACTTCGTTCATATGGCCACCGCGGGCACGTTTGCAGTGGTCGATTCGTTGAACCCAATTTTTAACGACTCGGCCACACTGCTTAGTATCGTCGGTGTTTGTGTTTTCTGTGTTTGTCTGTGATTATGACTAGGGAATTCAGGGTAGACGTAGCCAATATACGCGGGCTAAAAAGTAATCACTTTTCTGCGTACGTCCACGTCTGTAAGTACAGACCAGCTGTTTTGGCACTTAGTGAAACACAAGTAGATCCCCGCCCACACCTCTCAGATCATTCTGATCTGAAGCTACCTGGCTACGAACTAGTGCCATTATTCTTCTCTCACCGCGGTCTCGCCATTTATGTGCGTAGTGATGTAGCTTACCAAACTCTACCACAATGTGATCCATGTTCCAATCCGGAATTCAACTTCATGTGGTTAAAATTCCATCTCCGTAAGCAAATTATACACTACTGCTTTATTTATAGAAGCCCCAAACTGGACAGCAATTCAACCTTTAACGAGTTTGATGCGCTGTCTGACTCCATTCAAAGAATTGTATCCCTGTATCCTCATACTGAAATCGTTATTACGGGCGACTTCAATATACACAATTCTGGGTGGCTTCGACATTCTGGACAGACAACACCCGAAGGACGGTGTGTTGAGATCTTCGCTGCGGAAAACAACCTAACGCAGCTTGTAAATGAGCCCACGCGAATACCAGACGTTGATAGTCATACCGCCAACACCCTGGACTTGTTTTTAACTTCTCACCCTGATAAGTACACCATTGATGTGCTCTCCCCTCTAGGCTCGTCGGACCATTGTGTCATATCAGCTAATTTCTCGTACACCGACCACACAGTTAGAGAAAAAATTCCTAAAAGAACCGTATGGCAATACGAGAAAGCCAACTGGAGCGGTCTTAACAGCTTCTTTAGGAATTTTAACTGGTCGTTATGCTTCCTCGATAACGACGTGGATGCCGCTGCTGATATGATTACAGACACCATTCTCTTTGGAATGAGATCCTTTATTCCTCATCGGATGAAGAGTATCAAACCAAAAGAAAAGGCATGGTAAGGCTGTAAAGAGGCCGTCAGGGTTAGAGAAATGTTTTTTCGTTCCTACAAGACCAACCCGACAGAGGAAAACCGAAAAAAGTTCAAACGAGCCAGAAATGACTGCAACGCCTTTCTTAAGCGTGTGAAATTCCTATACGACCAAAAACTGAGGCAAAAAATACTGCAATGTCCCAAAGGCAGTAAAAATTTTTGGTCGTTCGTCAAAAACATTAGAAATTCCGCCTCATCCTCCATCCCAACGCTCATTTACAATGACATTCCAGCTGTCAGCTCTTTGGATAAGGCCAATCTGCTTGCTGCACACTTTGCGGCCAGCTCAACACTCCCAGATTGTGCTTTGTCTCCGCCTACACTTGAGTGCGTCGAATCTTCAATGGGACGAATCTAGCAAGAGTACTTAAAGATCTCAACATACATAAATCCGCTGGTCCAGATGGTATATCTCCCCTTCTTCTGAAGATGTGTTCTTCCTCGCTGGCAAAACCACTGCGTAAGCTTTTTCATCAATCCTACACTTAAGGACTCTTCCCGAGCAGATGAAAAACAGCATTTGTCCAGCCCGTCCCTAAAAAAGGCGAATCATCTTCTCTCTCCTCCCACAGACCTATTGCACTTACGTCCCTCCTGTCATGGAAACACTGATAAATCGTCAGCTCATGAAATATCTCGAAACACGAAAACTTTTCAATGACCGGCAATATGGTTTTCGTAGCAACAGGTCCACTGGTAATTTGATGTCATGTCTTACCGAAAAGTGGAACCAAAGCGTACATCAATCTGGCGAAAGCAAGATAGTTGCACTTGATATTTCTAAGGCATTTGACTGAGTTTGGCATCAGGCTCTTTTGTCGAAAATGCGTGCATTTGGGATCGACGGCTCTCTTCTTCAATGGATTAGAAATTACCTTTCGGAACGTTCAATTCAAGTTGTCTTGGACGGTTTCAAGTCTGATATTCACAAAATAAATGCTGGTGTGCCCCAGGGCTCTGTTCTGTCACCGACACTCTTTTTAATTTTCATTAACGATCTCTTGTCTGCTACTTCTAATCCAATATATTCCTTTGCTGATGACAGTACTCTCTGTTTTTCATATTCGTTCCCGGACTCACGGCCCTGCTCTTCGGCTGTAGTACGAGAACGGCAGCGTATGCTAAGCTCATTAAATTCCGATATCAACAGCATAATCAATTGGGGAACTATCAATAGAGTGGAATTTAATGCTTCCAAAACACAATGCTGTCTGCTGTCTTTAAAGCGAAATTTAAACACCCATTGTCGAAACCGAAAAACTTTCCATTCTCGGTATGTGTGTCCATGACAACTTACGTTGGAATGACCACATATTTGATGTCGCCAAAAATGCTGCGAAATGTCTAGGTTTCCTCAAGCTATGTAAGAAATATTTTACCCCCTCTGATCTGGCCTCAATATATAAGGCATTCATCCGCCCAAAATTGGAGTACAACTCCCACATCTGGTCAGGTGCTCCTAAAACATCTCTGCACCTGCTAGATAGGATTCAAAACCGTGCGATAAAACTTATTGACGATACTAATATCAGTCAATCAATGGACACCCTCGAACACCGACGAAATGTCTCGTGTCTCACTTTGTTTTATCGCTACTTCCACCACCAGTGCTCCACTGAAATCGCCAGTAGCATTCCGCCCATTCAAACTTTCAACCGTAACACCTGTATATATATGCTCATCAGTATACCCTCAAGCCCATTTTCGGACGTACTCTAAAATATCGTGATTCGTTCCTAAGCCGTACATCTCGCTTATGGAATGCCCTGCCGATCTCTGTATTTCCTGGTCGTTATAACTTGCAAACATTTAAAAACAATGTACATCGGTACCTCTCTTTTCTTCCTCCCTAAATTTCCTTTGCCCGCGCTGTGTACAATCACCTTAAGGGTACTCAAACCCCTTGAGCGCGCGCTCATTATAAAAAAAAAAAAAAAAAAAAAAACACACATATCGGCCGAAACGGCGCTCAATGTTGACTCTGAGCTCTTCCAACATCGTCGGCGTGTTGTCATAAACCAATGACTTAACGTAGCCCTACAGAACGCACGAACGAGGCGGCCAATCGACTGGCCCATGTCTTGAGATAACACGCTCACCATACTTACTCTTCAATAAATCGATTGTAGCGTGTGCTGTGTAGCTTGTGGCACCATCCTGTTGAAACCACATGTCGTCCAAGTCCATACCTTCCAATTCGGGCCAAAAATAATCGCTGATCATGTCGTGATAACGCTGACCATTCCCAGTAACCTGACGATCGTTATCGTCGACGAAAAAATATGGCCCAATAACGCCGCCGGCATGCAAACCGCACCAAACAGTAATTTTTTGTGGATGAAGTGGTGATTCATGAAGCACATGTGGATTTTCACGTGACCAATAACGCATATTTTGCTTATTGACGAACCCATTGAACCAAAAATGAGTTTCGTCACTGAAGATGATTTTGCGATGAAATTCATCATCTTGGCGCATCTTCTCCAGAACCCAATCGGAGAACGTACGTCGCTTCAAATGGTCCATCGGCTTCAATTCTTGAGTTAGCTTGATCTTGTATGGGTATAAACCAAGATCCTTACGCAAAATATGCCATAATGTGGTCTGAGCGATGCCCAATTCCTGAGAACGCCGTGGAATTGACTGATTTGGATCGTTTGCTACGGACGCCTGAACGGCAGCGATATTTTCGACACTTCGACCAACCCGTTGTCTCACTGAAACGCAATATCACACAACGAATATGTAGACTCAAATTTTTGCACTAAACTTGTTATTGCCTGTCTACTAGGGCGAGAATTACGACCGAAAATTGGAGTTAACGCTCTTAAAGTTGCAGTCACCGACTCCGAATTTCGGTAGAAAATTTTTATAATTTGCAGACGTTGCTCGTTCGTATACTTTACCATGATGAAAATTCTTCTGAATAAATTGACAGTGACAGTTTGATGATTAGTGAAAGAGTGCGTTCACAAATTAAATTCAAAGTTGTCAAGTCCCTATTGGAAAGCCCTTTAATATTAAAATTCACAATTCATAGGCACAATTCCCATAGGCAATGCCAGTTGTGAAAGGAGTTTTTCAAAATTGAAATTGATCAAATATTATTTAAGTTCAACAATGAGTACTTTAAGGCTAACCAATCTGGCTATCTTGTCTATTGAGAGTGATGCTATAGACATTGATAGTGCAATAAAAGACTTTGCTCTTAAAAAAAATTAGACAAATAAAGTTTTAATTAAAGAGTTTTGTTTTTAATTCTAACAAGCATATTATTTTTCAATAAAAATATAAATATTAACAGTATCGTTATAGTTCTAGAGAAAACATCAACAATTTGATTTCATTACTTTATTTAAAATTTGTGATGACCATTACAAATTCTAACGAAATAAGGATCTTCGAATTTTGAACGTAGTTAATTTATAAATAACGTTATTTTCAATTAAAACGTACACGCAACAATATGTTAACCTATAAAAACTTAACCCAATACCCTACAAATCAATGAAAAGCATCACATTATGCATTCTTTCGTTCCACTATCGAGTACCACGAGTACGATGAGTATGAGTATAGTAATTTCCTCATCAATATTAATACCCTACATAGTTCCATATAAACAAATTCAAATTTTCAGGAACAAATTGAAAATGTGTTTCCTTTCAATTGGAATACCGTTAAAAAGAAAATACATAAATGCCAGTGAATAATTGAATGACTAATTAAGTTCGTAAACTGATTGGATTACACACCGGTGCACGTAAAAATGTATTTTTTCAGTGTTTCTTTTTTTTTGGCCAAAAACTCTACCCATTTTGGGTGGAACATGGATAGATATTTTTTGTATATAAAGCGAACAAAGTGAGAACTGTTTGTTGATATAAAGCCGACACAACAATTGATTAACTTCCCTCATTTATAATTTATGGATTGGAGCATTTAATTGTTTTGTATATTGATTAATTCCGAATAGCTCATCCCGTTTACAGGACATGCAGTGATGAAATGTGGTTTTTTGATATTTATTTGACGGGATGAATGGCTACATATCTAAACCTACACTGATGGATTATTTAATAAATTAAATAAGTTTTATTTTTTAATTTGATTTTATGTGCCTCTTTGCATAATCTCTTTCCATTTTCTTGTGATACGTACCTCATATTCAGAAAAACCTCATTGTAATTGTTTTTTTCATACTAGACGTGACATATACCAATTCTGGCAGCGATAAGTGGAATATGGCCTGAGACTAAAAGGCCTGCTCGTGTACCCAGACTCACGGTGCAGTCGAATTGAATTTACTCATCTTCACCAGGATTGGACAGAGGCCGACTAGGTTAGATTTCTTTTCACTGATGAGTCCAGGTTTTATCTGCGCTCACCAGATGAACGTAGTGTAGAGACAATCAGGTGAGAGATACTCTTCGGCAGCAGTTCCCCAGCAGGAAAAATTCTGGCCAGATTCTGTTATGGTGTAAGCAGGAGTTTCCATGCCCAAAAGACCGAACTCGTAGATGGTTAGGTGAACTCTACCTGTTCCATCAACTATATCCTGAAGGAATATGTGGTTCCATTCCCTTCTTTTACTGAGGAAAACTTCTACCTGATGCAGGATAATGTTAGACCGTACGTCCCCTGGTGCGTTACCTGCTTAACCCTGGACATGAATCCCATTGAACATGTGTGGGACCCGCTGGGGAAAAAAATTACGTTGCTCTGCCCTTACAGAGACACACTATCGTAACAAATTTTATCCAAGGCAAATCCCGGTTAATTACTGCTTTCTTAGATGCTCGAGGAAGCAATACTCACCACTAAAAGAATGAGTTTCCTGGTCCAAGTTGTTCTTTTTTTTCTATTTTTTAGACCTGAATTT
The DNA here is from genome assembly GCA_949129095.1 of Volucella bombylans. Classification (NCBI taxonomy): domain Eukaryota; kingdom Metazoa; phylum Arthropoda; class Insecta; order Diptera; family Syrphidae; genus Volucella; species Volucella bombylans. Next base: position 19,956,420 of record OX422142.1, on the reverse strand, counting down.
TGAAATTATTGTAAAATTTCAAGGTTTGCCAATTTTTTTGTAACTCAGTGTATTTAGACTTTTAACTGTATACCTATTTCTTACTAATGGATTTACATTGTTGTGTAATTAAAATGTTAAATGCGCACTGAGACTGATGCTGGTGTTTACGATATACGAGCATTTTGCTGTCACCTGAAACCACAATTGATTGGATTGTTTTTTTTCGAATGTGTAAATACTTAATTACTGGAATAAAGCTGAGAGGGGCAATAAACTGTAGATTGAGATGTTTTCCACCGAGTTATTCGGGACTGGTTTTTTACAGGCTCATTGGATGAGCTGGAGCTCAGATTTAGTGTGAAACTGGTGTATATGCCTACTTTTGCCAGGGAGGGTATGCTCCCAAATCCTCTTCCTATAGCAAACAGGATAAGTGGATCCACTAGGAAAGACTTTGTTTCGTTTGGTTTAAAAGTGCACATATCATATTGTATGGTATGTGTAATTCAAAATTAAACTTTATGCAGTATTACCTTGCAGCCCTCCCCTCTCTTTATCACCCAGCGTGTTGAATCGTTTAACATGCAGTTAACTCACCACTCTTGTTTAACTGCCGAATGCACTAGGTAACGTCATCGGAAAGCCCTTTTAGAAAGGAAAAACGCAGTCCAAGCATTGACTCCTTTAACTTTGGGAACAGGTCGTAATCTGGTTTATTTATGTCTGAGCTATAAGTTGAGTGTTTTACGAATAAGACTTCCAACTCGTACTGGCGGAGTAAATCAACCACAAAATCAGTGGCTTACGAGTGATCAAGTCAGGTCATTTTTTTGTTCGTTATTTTGTTAAATTTCTGTGAAAAGATGCGGTTAAATGTAACAAGTGTGGCACATAGAACTCTGTCTACCAAGATAAGTCTCTGTTAGTCGTAAGCAAAAGTCATCATCTGCTTGACTTCTGATTCCGTTTACCAAAACTTTTTTGGAGAGGATGAGTCTCTCTACTCGTTTGACTGAGATTTTATCTCCGCTTCGACGTCGCTAGCCCACGTTTCATAAATGCAAATCCTTGTTTTAATGGTGTTATGGTGTCCAGACGTTTTTTCTTCTGTTCAGTCGTCAAACAGTGGGAGACCCAACGACGATCTTCTTCAAGAAATTCCGACACAAGCTTTATCAGTTCATATTTTCTGGCCTTCTAACCATGGGTCATCCCTTGTGCATTCACCGCCTTAACGAAGTGGGTTAGCCTACAGTTTACTGTCTGCTCACCATAAACTTCACTTAAAGCTCGATGAATTTTATGTAGGGATTTTGTTGCGTAAAGTAACGAACGATTTATGATCTTACAGTGTAAGCTGCCATGTGTATCTTCTACTTAAGAAGCATAACGGCTTAAGAAATTTGCAGATAACTTTTTAATCTATTTGAAGGTATAAGAGTAGTGACCGACAGGAATAACTATAACGATTCTCTCAAGATATAGATAGTTCCAGAAGTACCCGACCTGACGTATAGATGGCGGTTGCTATTGACGATGCAATGTTGTTTAGTATTTGTTTGGCAGCCATCAATAGTGGACTCTCTCAATGTCTTTTTAAATAAAAATTGGTCATCGTTATGTGATACAATACTTTCATTTGAAAGGCCTCATTCCAACCAGCATTAAAACGGAACTGGATTCTACTCTGTGGGGCGTCCACTCTTTCGTTTACAACAATAAAATATGGGGTGGCACCGTACGAGTTGCCAAGACGAACATTGCAGTGGTCGACCAAATGGTCAACCAGAAATGTTGAAAAAAATCCACAAAATGGTATCGGATGACCGTCAATTGAAAGTGCGTGAACTAGCAGATATGGTAAGAACTTCAATAAGCGCTCTACATCGCATGTTGACTGTAAAATTGGACTTGAGAAAGCTGTGCGCAAAATGAGTGCCGAAATTATTCACAATGGAATAAAAATAGCGACGTGAGGATGATTCATAACCATGGATGAAACATGGATCCATCACTTCACACTCGAGGCGAAGGTACAGTTAAAACAATTTACTCAAAGGGGAGAATCATTTTCATTGATTGTCTTCAGAAAGGATTGATTGCTTCAACGGCGTGTATTATTACGTGTATGTTACGGGGTGGCCGTGGTGTAGTGATACTAGCAATCGCTTCGCACTCGGAGGGTCAAGGTTCGAATCCTACCCATTGACAAGTTTTTCAAGTTTCTCATTTGTGTAATTGAAGCTCAGGCAGAAAAATTCTGCGTGTGAAGGCATAACACTGACACGTAGATATAGCTGTTGTAGAGTTTCAAGCACAAAAAAATGCTGTGAATTATAACCTTCGAATCACTCTGAGTGAAGACTCTGCGTCCTACGCGGACTCCCACCCTTGGAGAGCGAATATCGAAACCAAACACACCTGAGTTTCAAACCACTACAAAAAAACAATTTTCCTTTCTCCCCTTCTACCTTTCCGCCCGCGCACTGGCAACCTCTTAAGGTGCAATGCTAACTTATTGCAGCGTTTGAAAGATGGAATCAAGAAAAAACGGCCGCATTTGGCGAAGAAAAAAGTTTTGTTTTATCAAGACAATGCACCGTCATCGCAATGGCCAAAATCAATGACTTAAATTTCGAATTGCTTCCCTCTGCACCCTATTCGCCAGATTTAGCCCCGTCGGATTATTTTCTATTTCCAAACTTGAAAAAATGACTCGGTGGTAAAATATTTGCCAACAGTAAAAAGGTCTGCGGTTGATGGCTATTTTAAGGAGCTCAACGATAAACATGGTATGAAAGCTATTGAACATTGCTGGGAAAAGTACATTGAACTTTAGTTTCATACTAAAGCGGGTTAATATTCCCGTGTTCATTTGAAAGATCTCATAGGCCGATTGGTCCATATTTATTCCTTCGGATAGGATCTTCGCACAAGAATTTCCACGCAACTTTTATCTGTAAATTATGTTTACTGCAAGATATGTTAGTACATACCGAGTACTCTCTTCACCATGAGAAGCGCGCTTTTAACAATACCTGCGGTGACAAATGCGCTATAAGCTCCGAAGGTAGATAACTCTCTTGGTGACTTGAATCATCGACTGGTTATGAAATAAGCCACAGTATCACTCTTCTCTTCCAAATAAGGCATTATTTCCGTACGGTTGTTAATTGTCTTGGATACAGCGAAAAATTGTGATAAGCAAAGCAAAGTCTAATCATCAGCACATAAATGTACTAATGGAGTGCCTTAGACAATTCCCACTGGAGTAAGGATACGTTTGATACCCCCGACCTATGTATCAGACAATCGGTTGCAAGCGTAGTCTGAACCTTAAGCTGACCTGCTTGGATCATCTACAACGATTCTTAGTTTTTGGATCTCGTCAAGGATAGTAAACAGTTTTTCGGTTAAACATATTGCTCCAAAAACTTCTAAGGTCTTGTCTATTTCCTGGCAGTATATAAGAGCTTTCGAGATAAAGTACTTTTCTTGTGGAATAAGCTTTTACTTAAATTCACCATTATCCCTTCATCAGACTCCAAAGAACGCACTTGACAAGCTAAATTCACTAAGACTTATCCGAGTTGCGGGAAATAAGATCGATCGCGTTTGAACTTTCCAGTCTCAGAGGAGAATCAGAACCTAGACCCGCGTTGAGAACGGGCTTTCACTGATATTCAGACCAAACGAATGTTTCTCGATATCTATAAAAAGTCAAGGGATATTCCTAAGGAGGAAAGACTATGAAAGCTGACAAGAGTCAACGGTGCATTACATTCTTGGTAAATACAATCCAAATGCGGTGCGCGGAATACTTTCGCTGTAAATATCGAAGCGATTTATCACTGAAGCGATAACTCATCTTCGAAAGACTGAAAGTTTTTATTTGAGGAAATATAAAAGCAGTAGAAATGACAACTTCATAAAGTCATACTTTTCATAATACCTTTCTATCTATCTGTTTGTACATGCTTATCTCGGAAAGGTTTGGCCCGATTGCAATGTGAATTTTACTGAAATGTAGAGTTTAAACTAGAAGAATTAAAAAAAATTTATAAGTCAACCAGAATCATTGTGGGCTTTATTCGAAAAATGCTTTCAAAAAATTAAATACAATCATCATACCATGAGAGACTTTTCTCTGAAATTCATTTCTATCTCTAAACATACCGATTTCCCTCAATATTTCCTTATTGGAAATTAAAATCCAATAAAAGCTAAGTCCTCTCAATTGAACTTGAACCAATCCCAGCGTCTACAATCTTGTCAGTCAACATCAATTCCATCCAAATCATCATAGTCATATTCGTAGATTCATCGTCATAACAAAGTTCCCTGAGAGCCAAATTAACTGAATTTCAAATTACCAATTGACAATCCCCCAGACAGATTGCAATGACCGAAGATGTTAACGACAAAGCTTCATGGTTCGTTTATTTCCATAGAATTAATCTCTGGCTAGAAATGTACCGAAGCGAACCTAATTATTCCCTTTGAAATGTGCAGTGCACCCTCGTCTCGATTTGGGCAATTTTGCGTAAACGACTTATTCCTTTCGTCTTGGAATGCCCGAAACACAGACTCTGCACAGCTCATGAAGTTGACCATATTTTTCACCAAAATAAAAAATAGAAAAAAATAATCTCAAAGCAATTAGATCCGGTGCGGCACATCAATCGGGCTCAAATCCGGAAAGTCTCTTACGCCCCCGAAAAAGCCGTCTCTCGTCTAAAATAGACAATGGAACTGAAATGTCGATAAATATTGGCTTAATAAATATTAATAGCAATTTTTGAAATAATGATAATAAACATAAATCAGAGAAGCCTAATTAATGCGAATGTGGAATGTGCGAATGGAAGGCGGTGAGAATGGTGGGTCATAATGTTCAACCTTGCTGAAACTCGAATTCGTTTTATGCTGCCAAAATTTGCCAAAAATGTTGCTTTTGATTGAGTTCTATTATATTTACACAAATTAAATCAAAATAAATTGTATCTCCTTTCTCCATACGAGTATCTCCGTGTATAAAATCATATTTGGAAATAAATTATTAACGTTGTGGTAAATGATCGTGGTATAAATATTTTAATTCAAATTCAAATGTAATCGTATGTTTGATATGTTAGAACACTGGTTTATTAACTCCCTTGTGTAGGGTAAAGTTAACTTGTATTCCAGGGACTGCTTATTTGGCTGGAATTGAAAATGATTAGCGGTAGCTGGTACTCGATACTGATATTGGTAGTATATGATTCCACAAAAAAAAAATCTTACAGTAAAAGCTGATTGGACCTGGACCATTAGAAGGTTGTCCTTATTACTTTTCAATTCATTTTATTTTTTATTTTATCAATTTAAAGGGTGTTTTTTTTCTGAGGTTTCACCCTTTTTATTTAAATAAAACACAAAGTATTTGCCTTGATGACGACTTACTAAACATTTTCAAAAGATAATATTATGCCATTTAATATTTAAGAATAGTTTCGGGCATATGTACGAGTATTTACAAGTACACCACAACTGTCACATGCTAGAGGTCCCGAATTTCGACCACTTTTTCGACCAATTTTAGGCGTATATCGCTATTACTCGAATAATATTTTGCTCCAAAACGTCAACAGTTGCTGGTTTATGGTCGTAAAGTAGTGACTTGACATAGTAACACAGAAAAGCATCCAATGACATCACATCGGACGATCTTGGTGGCCAGTTCACAGGTCAATTTCTCGAAGTGACTCTATCCCCAAATCGTGTTTTCAATAAAGCGATATTTTCATTGGTAGTATGGGGTGGAGCACCATCATTTTGGAAGCACAGTTCTTATTGATGTCTAGCAAGTTTGATCATCGTATTGCACTTCTACCTTGAAGAAGAAAGGACCGATGATGCCAACCACGTACAATCCGCACCATACAGTACATTTTTCTATATTTAACGCCATCTGGTGAACTTCTTGAGGATTATCCTTGCTCCATATACGCTTTTTTACGCAGACGCTCAACCAAAAATGAGCATCATCACTGAGCGAAATTTTACGGTGATAAACTGGATCAACCTCTAGTCGATCAATCACTGTACGACCGACTCAATAAATGTTCACAAGGCTTTAGCTCTTGCACCAATTGGATCTTATAAGCCTTGAGACCCAGATGTTTATGAAGAATTTTCCAGATAGTGAATGGACAACGGCGAAGTTACTGCGAACTACGACGAATCGATAAATTGGGGTCCTCTTCCACACAGCCGCGATATTTTATTCCGAACGGAATCATCTCGTTCGATAAATAGCACGTTCATTTGGCCGATGAAATGCTCTATAATTTTCGCGATCAGATCTTCGATTTTGGGAAATAATTTTCAACAATTTGAAACCGTTGTTGTAACATTAATCTTTCCATGATAAAATGACAAGCTATACCGGAAATAAATGGAGATTGGCAGCTCAATGTGGTGAAAAGTCTGATACTGCAAGAAAAACACTTTTTAAACTTATGTACATACATATATATTAGACAAAGATGTTTAAATCTACAGTAATTAGAGTTTAGCAACTTACTTAATTCAGCTTATTGGCTTATCAAGGGTTTTAAAACTATTTTATACCTGATCTTATCTTATATACATACACGGTCTCTATTCGGCAAAATCGATTGATCAACTACCCGCGTGTCTAATAGATAACTATATTTTAGTGAACGGCGAGCGTGTATCTAGCCTGTCTAAGCCCCTCATAACCGATCTGCTGGTTTCAGTTTTTACGCTAAATGGTTGATTTTTAGCGGCTAAAATTACCTACACTTGAACAGGTAAATTTCTGCCCGCCCGTTATAGGTCATATTTAAAATTTAGACGACTGCCAGTAATAACTTCAAGATACTTGGGAAATGGCTGAGAAATAATTTCTTGCCCTCCTAATCCAACCCTTATCGTTTCGTGAATTTTCTTACTTGCAAAAACACCGCTTTAGGTTTTTGATCGACGAGTCGTAAACCGGTGCTAGTTTCATTTAGACTTTTTTTTACAGATCACGCGTAACTGGCCTTGTGGTGTCGAGTTATTCTTATTCAGTATTGTTTGACAAATCATCATGGAAAGGCTCAAACCCCAACAACGTCTACAAATTATTCAACTGTATTATGAAAATCAGCGTTCTGTGAAAAATGTTTTTCGTGGCTTCAAGCATCATATGGTATGCATCATCGACCTTCTAAGTCTGTTATTGCATTTACCATCCGTAAATTCGAGTCTCAGTGTACGTTATTGGATAATACGCGACCGAATAGACCATATCCCGACCGTAGTGAGGAGAACAATGAGGCTGAGGCGGCGAGTGTGGCTGAAGACCGTGAGCAATCGATTCGACGCCTATCTCAACATATGGACTTATCGTATTCGACAACTTGGCGAATTTTTAAAAGAGGATCTTGGTTTAAAGGCTTGCAGAAACCAACTCGTTCAAGAATTGAAGCCACCAGACTTGAATTTACGCTCAAATTTCAGTCAATGGATTCTACAACAGCTTAATAAAGATGCGCGGTTTTCACAACGAAATTTTTTCAGTGATGAGGCCCAGGTTCAATGGTTATGTAAATAAACAAAATTGCCGCATTTGAGCAGACGAATAACCTGAAGAGTATGTCGAACTGCCGCTACATCCACAAAATTACATTGTTTGGTGTGGTTTATGGACTGGTGGAATCATCGGTCCGTATTTCGTTGAAAATGAGCCCGGACAAAACAAGCGAGCGCTACTACACCATGCTAATGGACTTTATGCTGACGAAAATTGAAACCAGTGATGTCGGCAAATTTAGTTCCAATAAGACGGCTATATTGAGAAATAACTTTTCTGTAAACTGGCCACCTAGATCGTGGGATATCACATCTTTAGACTTTTCCCTTTGGGTTATGTAAAGTCAAAAATCTTCGCCGATAAGCCAACTACGATCCAAGATTTGGAAGCCAACATTACTCGCGTAATTCAGCAAATACCGGTCGCAACACTGGAAGCAGTGATCCAAAATTGGACCTTCAGAATGGACCATGTTCGGCAACATTTACATGAAATAATATTTAAAAAGTAAATGTCAGACACTGTTCTTTCAGGCCACAATAAAGTTTCTACCATCCAAATTCATTTTATGTATTTTATTTAAAATTAAAAAAAAAAAAACAAGTCTTAATAAATCACCTTTTACGTTGCTGTAGAGCTAAACATCTTCTAACATTTTTGCTACAACCACTACGGCAAATCCAATAATCGATGCTTCGAATGGGATCTGTAGATAAAAAGAAAAATTGTATCGTTCCACAGTAGTGGGCCTAAGACTGAGCCTTGTGACACACCGCCAGTATGTTTTAACTGCATCTTCAGAATCGTATTGAAGATTTTTTTCGAGAAACACCTCATTTCCCGGAGATACGAGTAGTGCGGCACTTCAATCTGATAAAAACGGATCATAATTTGTTCCACATTCGGCGAATTCGGAAGCTTGGAGGAATCATTGACAGACAGCTTCTGACTTAGCGACTAGGCTAAACGACTCTTGATTGGGCGAAAAGGTAAAAGAATTGGTCAGCTTCACAATGGAAGAAGGTTTTATGGACGATGAATGTAATATCAAAGTAAGTTTAATGCGCGATAGTAGTTAATAATAAATCACAATCTTAACTGGAAACATAAGAACGTGAGAAATTTGTACTCTCAACTTTAACGCAGTCATTGCTTGCTTCTTTTCAGCTTTTCGAATCTTCTGATGTAGTGTACGTCGCATAGTTCTGGAAGCTTACAATCCCGAATGTCTGGTTCCTACCCTAAAACACAGTTGGAGGGCAGTGTGATGAAGTGGAGTTGTATGACGTCCGGAGGTGTGGGAACTCCATTTATTTGTCGGGGAAGTGTGAACTCTGGAACTAATATTCAGAAGCTGGAGCAAACTCTGAAACCTTTCATTGCAAAATTATTTAGAATTCGAAAAAATCAAGTCATTTTCCAACAGTGCAATGATCCGTATCATACTGCGAACAAAAGCAAGGCTTGATTACAGCAAAATGGTGTTAAAGTCTTAGAGTGTCCCGATAAGACCTCTGACCTTAACCTAATTGAGCATCTACAGGCTCATCTGAAGCGAAACATCCATTCACACAAGTGCAAATCCATACCATCCATAGAGTATGGGACAGTGCAAATCCTTCTGTATGCAAACGATTAGCGGATAGTTTACCACACCGAATTCAAGAAGTTATAAAAAACAAGCGTGGACCAACGAAATATTAGTTTAAGTGTAAACGAATACTACATAATAACAATAGAAATAAACTAAAACTAGAAACATTGGATTTTTTAAATAGTTTTCAATTAAAAGTGAAAGTTCAGGGGTGCCTGATTCCGGATTCCGGCAATGAGACGTTCAGTGGTGTGACTTATTTGCTGTGCTTAAGCAGTTAGTCCCAAAGGCCGTCGTAAACATCGAAGGCACCATATTTTACTTAACAAATCCACTCAGCTCCACTCACTCTGATATCGACATTATTGCTTGTTCCCAACGTGTCATTAATGAAGCTTCAATTACAAGTCAAACGTGTTGGTCTTATGATAAATCAGGAGAAAACAAAAATCATGCTGTCCTTCGAAAGGAAAATTGTGAGTCGGCTATCAAATGTCATGTCTGTGAGTTTGGAGAATGGGATAAAAGATAAAACTATCAACTCGAACAGTATAAAAAATTTGGATGTAGCCTGACTCGGCCGAATGGACGAGAATAAATAAACAAATGACTGGCGCGAAAATCCAGAGCCCCAGACAAGAGCCTAGTCTCGCCCAACCACTAATATAGTGGTCATTTTGTTATTTTGAGCACAATAACACACAATGGACCTTCAATTTATCGCCGATTCCGAAAGATTTTACTTTCTACAGTGGCTTTTCGGTATTGATCATAACTTGAAACCAGATTCCTTTGCGTATTGGTCGACAAACTCCAGAATACTCCAGTATAAAAGGTCTGTAAATCACAGTCACTTAGGTTAGGAAAAAAGGCAAACTGAAACTCCAGTTTCAAGATCAAGATCTTGAACTAAGACGCTAGTTCAGGCTCTGAACCTTAAAGAATTAGTGGCCGGATAAGCTAGTACATTACATTACAATATGCGCTGTGTACGGTATAAGATTTTAGCTGCTCGTTTTTTAAAATAGTTTTTTTTAGAATAGTCCTCCCTCATGATTTAAAACTACTCGAGAAATATTTAGATCGTTCTCAATTGTAGTCATAAGAGTACATACGTACTCGTACATAGCAGTGCATAATAATTTGAAAGTTCTTGGAGAACTGGACTTCACCAGATAACCGGTAAATGTGTCACCAAGACTCAAGTGCGACGCCTTAGAACCTCACCGTAACAACCAATTTCTGTTAAAACTCATTACTTTTCATAACCAGTTGATCTCGAAGTTGATTCTCGAAAACCCCCTTCAACTTATTTCTCAATTGAAATTATGTAAATTTGTATCGCATTCCGGTTCGCATGCAATTATCCTACCTTGACAATGACAAAAACCAACACCAACTCATAGTACTGGTAGCATTCCACCTAATTATCATGGACCCATAATTAGAGAAACAACTCTTTGTCAAGAGTGTCAGCAAATATAATTGGATACGGGATGCTATAGGGCACAACATAATCCCATCTATCCAATTTGTTATTCTTTCCTGTTGACGTTGTCATCCTGTTGGTGTTGGTGTTTAGATTTTGTTGGTGGGAAAGTTATTCTATCTTCTATAACATTAACGATTTTGGTGAAATTCATTAACGTTTTATTTGTTATTTTAATGGCACGACAGAAAGTTGACTGCGGTTTGAGGGATGTTTCGGGGAGAAGCTGGTTCGTCCAGAGTTAAAAACACAAATCACCGGAATTGGGATACTAATTTGGAGTGGTTCCATAGTATGTTTTTTATTTATTTATTTTTTTAAATTTATAAGTGCTATTAGTAAATATATTATGGGGGTTATTATTGTTGTTTTTAGAGTATACTATTTACCAGCTAAAATGAGGGAGACAAGCTTTTTTTACCATGCAGCTGCCGGTCTAATGTAATTAGTTTTCAGTGTGGTTGCTCTTTTAGAGCACTGATTTTGGGTTCATTTTGTAACAAATTGTTCGTGATGAGTTTAAGCCGACATACAGTGAGGTTTAGAGAGAAGAGTAATTGACTTCAATTCAAGTAATTAAATTTTGAATTGAGTTGAATTGGTAGGTAGGTAGGCCTGGTCTTCAAATTTGAAGTGTCGACCAAATGGTTAATTTGAAATGAAGAGCTCCCTAACAATGGTAAATGAGATGGGAATTGAGTTTTAATCTTTACTGTTGAGCATTATATCATTATTTCAAAAAAATTTCATCACACTTGTTCGCTCTAACAGGTAACCATCTCAGATAGATAGGCATTAAAAAAATGAGTACTCCTAAGGCAGTATTTCCATTGAAATGATAATTTCTCGTACACCGACCACACAGTTAGAGAAAGGATTCATAAAAGAACCGTATGGCAATACAAGAAAGCCAATTGGGGCGGATTTAACAGCTTCTTTAGGAATTTTAACTGGTCGTTATGATTCCTCGATAATAACGTGGATGCCGCTGCAGATATGATCACAGAGACTAATATCGTTGGAAGGAGATCCTTTATCCCTCATCGGTTTTTTCGGTCCTACAATATAATACCATCCCGACAAACGAAAACTGAAAAGGTTCAAACGAGCACAAGCGTGTGAAATTCCAATACAACCAAAAACTGCGGCAAAAAATACTTCAATGTCCCAAAGGTAGTAAGAATTTTTGGTCGTTCGTCAAAAACATAAGAAATTCTGCCCCATTGTCCATCCCAACGCTCATTTATAATGACATTCAAGTTGTCAGCTCTTTGGACAAGGTCAATCTGCTTGCTGCACATTTTGTAGCCAGCTCAACACTTCCAGATTATGCTTAGTCTCCGTCTACTCTTTAGTGCGTCAAATCATTAAGAATTCTTAAGGATCCTAAGATTCACAAATCCGCTGGCACAGATACCATATCTCCCCTTCTTCTGAAGAGGTGCTCTTCCACGCTGGCAAAACCAATGCGTAAACTTTTTCATCAATTCTACTCTTTGGGGCACTTTCCGAGTAAAAGGAAAACAACATTTGTCCAGCCCGTTCCTAAAAAAGGCGAATCTTCTTCTCTCTCGTCCTACATTGCACTTACGCCCCTTCTTTCCAAGGTCATAAAAACGCTGATAAGCCGTTAGCTCATGAAGGATCTCGAAATACGAAAACTTCTCAATGAACGGCATTACGGTTTTCCTAGCAACAGGTCCACTGGTGATCTGATGGCATGTCTCACCGAATAGTGGAACCAAAGTGTACATAAATCTGGCGAAGGCAAGATACTCGTAGATAGTTACACTTGATATTTCTAAGGCATTTAACAGAGTTTGGCATCAGGCTCTTTTGTCGAAAATGCGTGCATTTGGGGTCGGTGAATCTCTTCTCTAATGGATTAAAAACTACCTTTCGGAACGTTCAAGTCAAGTTGTCTTGTCTGTCTCATAGTCATAAAATAAATGCTGCTGCGCCCCAGGGCTCCGTTCTGTCTCCGACACTCTTTTTAACTTTCATCTATGATCTATTCTCTGCCACTTCTAATCCAATATATTCCTTTGCTGACGACAGCTTTTCATATTCGTTCCCTAACTCACGTCCAGCTGTAGAACAGGAACGCCAGCGTTTGTTAAGCTCATTAAATGCTGATATTAACAGCATAACTAATTGGGGAACCACTAAGAGAGTAGAATTTAATGCTGTCGTTACTACTCTTGGAACCAATTTGAGCTTATGATGAAGCGTAGAAGACTGTTATAAGATCTATAGTTTTTAGATCGCTTAAGTCGTTGTAGAAGAAAGCTCCTAAGTGAAGTTTTCTTCTTTGGGAGAGACCTGGGCATGTACAAAGTAGGTGGAGGATTGCCTCTTCCTCCTCCTCGTCTATGCATCTTGGATGCTTGCCTATAAGGCAGTGTCCAGTGATGTCACCTATGATGGTGCTGAGACGTTTCCTGTTTAGAAAGATCAAACTCTTAGAGCGATTCAGTTCCTGCTTTGGCCAGATCTGTTGGGTAGCTAGACATATTGATCCAACAGTCCACCTAAGGTCAGTTATTTTGTTAGCATCCAGCTTTAATATTAATTTGCACGTAGCGATTGGTATACCGAATTTCTCCGTGGTCCGGCACCTAACATATGTGAAGGTTAAACTGCTCTGCAAGCTCCGTAAGTGATGATCGGCATTAAAGGAAGGTTCTAGAATTTAATGAGCCTATGTCTACAGCGATATCGACCTGACCATCAAAAAAGATGTGGATATCTTTTGCAGATAACACGTTTTTCTTCAGCCAGCACGGAGCTTCTTTAATAACCAAAATTTCCATCTGGAACACGTTACAGTGGTTTGAGAGACGGAAAAAGAGGCTTAGATCAAGCATTTCTGATAAAACACCGCCACCAACCCCGCTGTCGTTTTAGACCCATCTGTGTATAAGTGGATTGGCTTGTCCTCCATGAAAGCATCTTCCTGCCAAAAGGACCTAGAAGGGACACTTACATGAAAGTTTTTTGTCAAACCAAAGTTCAGGTATAGTGTAATTGATGTTCTCTGTAATGATTCCTAATATATTAATAATATTAGCGTGGCCAAATGAATTATTTGTCCACTGAGTAGTCGCTTTACTTGCCTGCTAAAGATATCGAGGGGTGCCAAGTGAAACTGAATATCCAGTGCCGTGGAGGAAGTAGAACATAGGGCTTATACATAGACATGCTGTTTTTGGACTCTGCTTAATTTGCTGCAGTTGACTGCAACCCCGTTGGTGAGTATCGGTCTTATGACCGAGATGTATAGCCAGTGGGCTCTGCGAGGTTGAAGGCCCCATTTGTCCCCAATGGCTTTTTTGCAAGAGAATAAATCTATCTACTGTAGTTTTCTTGACTGTTTCTTGAATTTTAGGTGTCCAGTTTAGTTTGCCATTAAAATTGAGACCCAGATATTTTGCTGTATCGGAAAAGACTAAACGGGTACCGTTTATTGAGGCAGATTCCACAGCGATCTGCCGAACGGATTAATCTGTTAAGATTTAGTTGAAGGCATTCTTTAATAGTATTAAGATGCTTACCTAAGACGGCTATAGAAACGTCATGCGTAAGCAATCACCCTGCTACCACTCGCTTCCAGGTATATCAGCAGTGAATTAATCACTAGGTTCCAGAGAAGGGTAGAAAGGCAGACTTGACAACGCAGTCGTGATTGCGATGTATTGTTATGTGTTGACGTTGTTAAAGGCCAGGAAAGCGACCATTGTGTACTCTATATATTGTAGGGACCATTCATTGTGGATAGTCAATGAGTGCAGAGCCGTTTCCACCGACTTTCTTTTACAGTAGGCATGTTGAGCCGTTGACAAAAGTTTTGGATCAATTTTAGCTTTTATATGGATATCAATTAGTCGTTCTAGAGTTTTCAGAAGGAGAGATAATAGACTTATAGGTCTGAGGTCCTTTGGGACAACATGAGACCATTTTCCGGCTTTCGGAATGAAAACTACATTAACTGCTCTCCATGACAGTGAGAGTGACCTCCAGGATTGTCGCTTTGCCTTCTCAGTTCTTTTTTATATATTTTGAGGGATTCTATGTAAGAGTACCGGTCAGTAATTTTTTTTTTTTTTTTTTTTGCTAGGTTGAAAAGTTTTCTGCAAACGTTTCTAAGCGGTCCCAGTGCTGATGTCCACCTGTGCTGCTTTTTATTGCCTCTTTTTCACGCAGGTAACTTGAGATTTCAGAAGATAGTGTTTCTGACAGTATTCGTCTATATTTTGGCCAATTAATCAACCTAGGCGACGGTCCGTTTTAAGGATTATAGATACAAGAGTACTGAACAAAAAAAAATGCTAATAAACGAAAAAAACAAAAGACTGCTGTACGAGTATCTCAGGCACAGAACCTATCGGGGTCGTGAACCTGCCAAGTAAACAAGTATTTCTTTATGGGTGTAGGGTTAATCGATATGAGCAAACGCTGATGTCTCCATCATTACCATTGCGTTTAATTTTGAAGAAAGTAACCTTCTGCAGTGATTTTTTCCTTCGAAACACCTTCAATTTTATATTGTGATCTCTTTTTTTCAAATCCGCACTTATTTCTTATTCCAAGCCAACTAACTGATGATAACCGGCTGACTGCTAGAATTAATGTGGCAAGTATTCTCATATTTCCTCATAACACTAAACTTTAAGACAACTTAGTGGTTATAGGGTATTGTCGTCTCTTATAAAATAATTGTTGGTATCATCATGGACCATGTTAACGTAGCCTACGGTGGCATTTTCTCAATAGGTTTGCAATAAATGCAGCGTCTTAAAAAACCTATTAAACATACACAGTGCCATAAAAAATGTTGCCCTATCAAGAGCCTGTCGTATTTCGTAAAGCCTTTCTGTATATCTATCCCATTCATGTCATAAGAACTGAAAGACAAAGATGGCGTTAAAGCCTTTTGATCACTGGTCGCACCGTAGATAAATCCTGAGCACCAAGGAAAATGTAAAATAATAAAAATAATAGCAAATGCTATTAGTTAGTACTTTATAGGCCAATGATCGCGTTAAAGTCTTTATCTTCTCCAGTTTTTCAATTCAGAAAAATTCTTCCTTAAGTTTGCGTTTTGTTGGTAAAATTATCGAAAATATTTTACGATTACAACAAATTGCTTTTAAAATGTGAAAAAGACAAGAATTGTAATCACCTTCTTCAATTGGGATTGCAAACTATGAATTTTCCAGAGAGAAAGTCAAGTAGGCCAACTTTGAGCACGGCTTTACCAATGTTCTCATTGACATTGATGAGCTCCAATGCCCGAATGATCGCTTCTTGACATGACAATGACAATGACAATAAGTGTTCACCACTTTTAAAGCTCTACGCCTTAGTACTCCTACTACTGGCAGTTCTGAAGTTTGATTGTCTCGCCTTAATTACTTTGGCACTTTCGCGTTGAGGGCCAACATTGAAAGCATTCAACTATCAATCATCTTTAAGAAAACAAACCAATTATTATTTGCCCAAAACTGGTTAAGAAGCTTTTTTTTGGGATAATCCACCATCCACAACACAATGCCAATTTTACGGTATTCCCTACTTTTACCAGTTTCAACTGGACGTTTTCTCATCTTCAACGGATTTTAACGTGTCCAATTTCTTCGGCATCACCCAGTCAGGTTTAAAGCAACGAAAAAATGTTGAAATACAATACTAAAATATCTGGTTTGCTTTGATGGGGCATATTGATTTTTTCTGTTCTCTCTGCGGACCTTAAGTTGTATCCGCCATCAATTTACATCGACGAGACATTCTTATCCAAACTGATGATTGAATTAGTTTACCATGTTCGCGCACAGTTTTTGATTACCACAACAACTGCGAGAAAAGTCAATGTACTCGAGATGACAAAAAAAAAAAAAAAAAAAAACTATTTTATAGGTAAATTCAATTCGAAACTTGTTTGATTTACCTAATTCTGTGGGTATGGAATGTACTCGTATGTCACCCCTTTTCGGAACACCCTGTTTGATTTAAACGGACTAACATAGAAGGAAAAATACCCCAGCCAAGGTAAACATCATCCACACCGATCCGCAGTTAGTCTAGTAGCCAGATAGCCATGTTAGCCCCATCAGGGCGCGATGGCAAAGCATGTGATTCGATTTAAACAGTCTCTGTGCTCTGGCATCTAGTCTGGGGTGTAAACTGTCATTTGATACATTGCCAAAGTACGACTATCTAAAGTATCTATGCTGTGTGCGGTCATCACATTTATTCAATTGCAATCAACATGAGGGAATCAAAACTTTGCGGAATTGAATGCTTCTATCGAGATACTCGTACACACAATGATACAAGTATTAAACATACGAGTACTCGTATACTGGTAGCTATCTACTGCGACTATCTACCCTACAAGGTTGTGATTAATCAGAGTTTTATCACTGTAGTACATGGTATGTAAGCGAGAGTGGATTACGTCAATTGGATTGCAATTATTCGTACTTACTCGTACATATATTGCTTTCTAATCGGGGTGACGCAGTGGAAAGATTCTTTGCGACTACGTGTTACGTTACGTCTAGGGAGTAGTAAGAGATTAGCAAATTGCTTAAGTGATTAACGAATACTTGTAGATTGAGTTGGAATGAATGAAAAATATTCCCTTGACTTAAAAGTCTCAAAATATGTTTGGCTCTGAGGCACAGTGACCTAAATGACCATATGCCAAGTATTGAAAATTCAAATAGCCGTCATTTTTTGACATTTGAAAAAGTAATGGACGTACTATTACCTTAACTTGTCGAAGACAATGACAATGACATAGTTGACACTGTATATCAAAAATAAGTCCTCCTTTGGTTTTCGATTGACGAATGACATTTTAAACTTGACAGCTGGATTATCGTTTATATTGTAGATAAAGATGAGGCATCGTATTCTTTAGAAACCTTTAAGTGATAGTCAGGCCTTCACGTTAACATCTTTGATGCACATTTTGTTATACTCAGCGATTTAATGTGGCAAGACCATAGCAATCACGATTTTCTTCATCTGTCAGTCTATAAGCACTGCATTGTTATACTAAAGACTACTTCTTTTTATATGGAAGATAGCCTCGAGAGTGCAGCCCATGGTATAAATCAAGTCTATGGAAGCATCAGTAACATATTGGGATCAAAGCTTATTACACCAAAGAACTGACCCATATAATGGTAATGATCTTATCATATTCAATAACAAGCCTCATGACAGGTCGAATTCTACCTTACACTGTCAAAAAGCCGACAGCACCTTGAAAGCCTTTGTCGCAACATGTTTACTCCAGAAACGTTTGCTTTCCTTGATGACACCCAAACATGTACTTAGTTTCGTTGGAAAAATGTATGGTGGTGCTCTTTTGAATCAGGTGTTTCAAGCCATAACCAAAAGAAAAGTCTCGGTTTTGAGGTGATTGAGTGAAAGTTCATTGTGTTTTGTACCAAGGAAATGTCATAGTTTAGTAGGCAAGATGTCAACTAACATGCAACATAGCTATGGAGACAGCACATCGCATTCACCTTCCCTGTCGCATATTGGCCGCAGTCAGCATCTGAAACCGAGGTTCTGTTCAGTATCACTTGTATCCACAGAAGTGGGGATTCTACGCCATCTTGTACCCTCAAAAATTAGATTGTCGAAGATACTTTCAGTGTCGATGCAAGTGCTTGCTCTCTTTGAGGGTACATTTTATTCTGCTATCTACAATAGATTTTGAAGTGTAATCTCACAATGTCCTGCACATTGGTAAGCATATGTGTGATGAAAACAGAAAGGATATCAAACTGATAGATCTGAAACTCTTGTCGTGTGAGCTCTTTACCGATGTTCACATTGCTAATAGAGGTTCGGGATGTAGGCCAGTGCCAGTGAAGAATTCAAGATCCTTCTTAGAGTTAGCAGCAGCTGGTTTCTATCTCTTTGCAGCTCAGCTCACGCGCAGTTTCAGTACTATAAACTGGTTGTGATCCAGTTCCATAGATAAACTAAAATAGATGGAAAACTTTCCAGATTTTGGAGTTCCAGAAACCGTTTTCCATTGATTGCCTCTATCCGTGTGACCCTATCTGACAACAAACTTTACATGTTCACTCTGTCATTCTAGCAAATTCTAACAGTTGGACAAGTGTTGGTGTATTTATGAGGAGTTTAAGGGATTGCAAAAGTATTAGTAGAGTTTACGATCTATATTAGTTCATCTCTGGCCAGTTCTAATCTGGTTACCTAAGAAATGAGTATGAGACTAAATATCTCTACTTTCAACTTAATGTAAGTGAACCTATAATTGAAATCCGAATTAGTTTGTTATATTTCTAGTTCTTTAAATTAGTCTTTAGAGACCTGCTTATAAATTGTCTGATTTCCTTAAGTAGTTCATGCTGCTCTGCGTTCCACCATTGAACAGACAACCTTCAAGATATCTTCATAGTCAAACTATTTGGTAGTCAAACTACTTGTTGCCTTGTTCTAAGTTAAGATAGTGCTTTGACGGATTTGCCAAGCTCTTCCTTGGACGGGCATAAGTCTATTACTTGATCTCTTTCGTTCGTAACAAAGGTTGTCCGGAAACCAACATTGTTGACAACCAAGTTAGACTATAGTATTCAGTCCAAGAGTTCCTCAAGTTGCACTTTCTACTAACCAAGAAAGTACACATTCATGAGTTCGGGTAATGCTTTTAGTGGCGTCGTCTGTAGTCTACATGAGGGAAACCCTATATGTGATATTCGCTTTCGTTTCCGTAATTAAGAAATAGACAATGAGCTGTACGAGCTATTCGGCTATTTCAAATTCATTAGCTGGGTAATGTTGAGCAAACAAATATTAATGCTCCGGCAATCCATCCCAGAGAAAGACGTGATCGAGTGGAAAGTGTCCTATTTTGGCGTGTCCAATTGAAAGCGGTTAGCATAAGATTACGCCAAATGAAAAGAACAGAAACTGCACGATAGGGACTAGTCTTAGATGAGATTTGATATTTGATAACTTACAAATGAATTCATTAGGATGATGCAGTACAAAGCACGCAGCAAGCTGTGAACTGAATTTTTTCTTATTCCAAAGCATCGAGGGAAGCTAACGATACCAATTTAGTTATAGCTAAAGGTCGAGCCAAATATGAAAAGCAAACAACTCTTCGGGTTTGGGCAATTGGTTAACTAATCATGCTCTCAATTAGAACTAAAGAAATATCTTGGTACCAGAACCATAAACTACTTCTTCCATCCATTTATTGGTAGAACATTTAACAAAAAAAAAAAAAGAAACAGAACCCACTTCTCATGACCTGCTTGCAGTTTGCCATGTTCCATATCAAAACCAATTAATCAACAAGGTAACAACTTTTTTCACCACCTCTTGTGTACACAATTTAGCAAGTACTTGCACTTGTCATAAACACTTTCGAGCAACTGTTTACATTTGTTTTATCTACGTTTTGTCTCATTATCGACGGTAAATTGATAGATATCTTCGTAAAGCCCTATAATTACATTTATTTCTAAAGGCAATCCAATTCACTATATCTAGAAACACTTCAGATACACGTACCGAAAACAGATGGGAAAACAACGCGAGTATATTTTCGAGTACTTATTTTTAATCTACCCCCTTTAGGCATCTCCAATTACACAGTTAAACTACCCCTAGTTTGACTTTTATACCATAAGTACGAGTACGAGTAAGTAAGCCCACTTCATCACAAAAAACAGCTACACCACTTCCATAGATAGAAAAACAAGAACCTAATAAACATTGTTCTATAGCTTAAGCCTTGACCAAAATACCTATTCGTTGGAATTTAATAAAAAAAAAAGTAATAAACACCCCTACCATCACCCAACCATAGGCAGTCATGTGATTGATTTATTGCAAAAATTGTAAGCAATTGATTTGTACCTCTCTTTAATGGGTTTCGGCTTCCGTTCGTTATATGATGTACAGCATATGAACAACAGGATGAACACCGTCCTGCCACAAATTGCAATATAAACTCGCACTTAATTTCTTTTCACTTTCAAGTCGAAACTAGACCACCGAGGGATTGAATCGTATCACCTTGCTGAATATTAAACGAACTCGAAACCTAGTTTCTCAATCAACCGGAAATTTTCCACTCAGAAACTGTTCACACTTTTCAATTGAGAAAAAAAAGGGAAATAAAATAGATAAACTGTTTTATCTAAATATTAAACCAGAAAATTTCTTAAAGATACTCAAACTCGTACTTGCACTCGCATTCGCACTTGTACTAGTACTCGTAGGTTGGGGCTTTTTTAACGGTGAAGTAAAAAAAAATTCAAAAATTCGAAACAATCTACACCGTACAGATCGGTAGCTTAAAAGCATCTGATCATGGGGTTTATTTGTTAAACTTTTAACTACACCTGAAATGCATGCCTGAGCTGGTAACGTCTTTTTGTTGTTGGTGTTTTTGGTGTTGTTCGCTTGATGTGGTTGTTTTGGTTTCATTTCAATTGGCCGTGTATAACAGGTGAATGGCATGTAGACAGGTGAACAGGTACGACGACGATAAGCTTCACAACTAAGCTTTGGCAATGAACTTTTGCAATGGAATACCACCAGCTCCCACCGACCGATCAGAGCGATGTTGTGCATTCTGATTTTCAAATCGAACATCATTACCAATTCGCTACCGTAGATAGTGTTAACTACTCGTATAATAACATTTTTTTCTTCAAGTAAATGTCGCAATCAATCATGAGAATTTATCACGTAGCCAGAGATACTCGTACATACGTCAGAAGGGGGTGTGTAATAAAAACTTCTTTTTTTTTTTTTGTAATATTTCAGTTAGACAGCCCAGACCTAGATCTAAAGATTGTTCGATACATACTCGTACGATTGTAAATTGAAGGTAAGAATTACTCGCACCAGGTTTAGTGATCGCGATCGCATACCTTGATAATGTTGGAAGATTGTTACGATTACGACTGATTGTTTAGATTGTAATTAACTGCTTTAGTTAGAAGTTACTTAAAAGTTAATTTAGGCATAATTACCTAATTTGTTCTCCCTTCTGAAAGTGCATATCTCAAATTCTAAGTTTGTATTTTCAAAAACAGTTTTAAAATGTATATAAAGTGCCATGGCATACACAGATGACGTTGTCATAATAGTTTTTTTTTTCTTTATTTCATTTCAAGAAACATCAATATAATATTCAATACATGGTAAATTTTATCAAATTGTAAATAAGCTTTAAAGTTTTTGAAAGAAATAGCTGAGTACAATCTATTGTCTTATGCAAGATAAGTGGCGAAAGTACTTACATGTAAATCATATAATTTAATCCAATTTAAACTATTGAAACTATATTCTATACAAATGGTAGAATATGGAAGTAAAAGACTCAATTATATTAATTTAAAAATAAAGGGTTTTCCAATAGGGACTTGACAACTTTGAATTTAATTTGTCAACGCACTCTTTCACTAATCATTAAACTGTCATTGTCAATTTATTCATTAAACTCAACATTTTCATCATGGTAAAGTACACGAACGAGCAATGTCTGCAAATTATAAAAATTTTCTACCGAAATTCGGAGTCGGTGACTGCAGCTTTAAGAGCGTTAACTCCAATTTTCTGTCGTAAATCTCGCCCTAGTAGACAGGCAATAACAAGTTTAGTACAAAAATTTGAGTCTACATATTCGTTGTGTGATGTTGCCGTGTTGGTGAGACAACGGGTTGGTCGAAGTGTCGAAAATATTGCTGCCGTTCAGGCGTCTGTAGCAAACGATCCAAATCAGTCAATTCCACGGCGTTCTCAAGAATTGGGCATCGCTCAGACCACATTATGGCGTATTTTGCGTAAGGATCTTGGTTTACACCCATACAAGATCAAAATGTCTCAAGAATTGAAGCCGATGGACCATTTGAAGTGACGTACGTTCTCCGATTGGGTTCTGGAGAAGATGAGCCAAGATGATGAATTTCATGAAAATCATCTTCAGTGACGAAGCTCATTTTTGGCTCAACGGGTTAGTCAATAAGCAAAATATGCGTTATTGGTCGACTGAAAATCCACATGTGCTTCATGAATCACCACTTCATCCACAAAAAATAACTGTTTGGTGCGGTTTGCATGCCGGCGGCGTTATTGAGCCATATTTTTTCGTCGACGATAACGATCGTCATGTTACTGTGAATGGTCAGCGTTATCGCGCCATGATCACCGATTATTATTGGCCCGAATTGGAAGATATGGACTTGGACGACATGTGGTTTCAACAGGATGGTGCCACAAGCCACACAGCACACTCTACAATCGATTTATTGAAGAATAAGTATGTTGAGCGTGTTATCTCAAGAAATGTGCCAGTCGATTGGCCGCCTCGTTCGTGCGATTTAACGCCGCTTGACTATTGTCTGTGAGGCTACGTTAAGTAATTGGTTTATGCCAACACGCCGACGACGTTGGAAGAGCTCAGAGCCAACATTGAACGCGAAATAGCGGCCGTTTCGTCCGAGATGCGTGGCCGAGTCGTTGAAAATTGGGTCGATCGAATCGACCGCTCCAAACGTGCCCACGGTGGCCATATGAACGAAGTCGAGTTCCATTCATAAATGTTCTGATTGTTCTTCAAGCCGATAATAATGTTTCTGAAATATCTCAAATGGTTTGCGTTTTATTTAAAAAAAGGTTGTCAAGTCCTTATTGGAAAACCCTATATTTATCAATTATATAATTTAATCCAGTTTAAACTATTGAAACTATATTGTATACAAACGGTAGAATATGGAAGCAAAAGAGTCAATTGTACTAATTCAAAAATATAAATTACATCATTGCATCATAAATTTTTTAATCTTTCACTCTCATGCACCTAAGTTTTTCTGGTAATCTCTTAAGGGGGTATTCTGGGCCTAGAATTTTGAAAAAATCTATTTTTTTTGTTTGCATATTTTCAAAATATATTTATGGGGATGTGGTACATGAAATAGTAAAAATTTAAAAGCCAATATTATTTTTCCGTAAATTTTTATTCAATCAAAATAGGATCCGTTGGCATCTATAACATTCTTCCAATGTGATACAAGGTCAAATATTCCTTTTTCGTAACAGTGCTGACTTTTTGAGGCAATGAAGTCTTCAAAGGATTGTATTACCTCTGCTCGGTTCCGGAAGACCTTCTGCCGACAAAATGAATGGTGATTGTGGCAAAGATGGTAATCCGTTGGAGAAATACCAAGAGAGTACGGTGGATGCGGAAGAATTTCAAATCCCAATTGCAACAGTTTTTGCACCGTTACTTTTGAGGTATGGGGTCTAGCGTTTTCATGCAAAAGGATCGGACCGTGCCTATTAACCAACGCAGGTTGCTTATCAGCAATATTTCTATTTCGTCACAATATTTGATAGCGTTTATCGTTTCTCCTGGTTGAAGAAATGAAAAGTAGATTGGTCCTTTCGATGTCCACCAAATTGTCACCATAATCTTTTTTGGATGAATATCGAGCTTGAGGTGTGTTTTGGGTTTTCATCTGCATCCAACCCCTACCCAAATCTTTTACGATTACCATACAATATCCACTTTTCATCACAGGTAACTATCCGGTGCAAAAACGGTTCAGTTTGGTTTCTTAATGT
Source organism: Volucella bombylans (assembly GCA_949129095.1). Lineage (NCBI taxonomy): Eukaryota > Metazoa > Arthropoda > Insecta > Diptera > Syrphidae > Volucella > Volucella bombylans. Next base: position 19,932,141 of record OX422142.1, on the reverse strand, counting down.
AAGCGATGCGCAGATTTGCAGGCGCCGTAGTTTTTGAGATTCGTTCAATTCATGGGGTACCCACTTATCGAGTTTCTTTACCTTTCCTATGAGAGAAAGATGTCGACTTATTCTCATTGAGGATATTCCCATGCTTTTCTCATTATAATTGAAAAAAAAAACCCTAAAACGTGTGCCAAGTGAGGAGCAGTAACATAATAAAAACGTGAAAAATGCAGTTTTTGAATTTTTGGTACACTTACGAAGTTTCTGGTGTTGATTCGCAAGTTATAACTATCGTGCACTCTTGCTGCATAATATACGGATCTCATAAAAAATATCTTTAAAACTTTGTAGCAGTAAATGTGCCTTAAAGGAAGGAATTCGAGACATTTGAACAGCTCAAAGCTGGGAAGTCTGTCGTTAGCTTCAGAAATAATTCTTATTGTATGCTTCAGTTTTATCAACAAAGGTTCTATTTTATTGAAATAAGTACCGTCCCAACAAGAAATTCTATACTGAAGTTTCGTTTTAGTCACGTAAAACGCTTCTGTGTGAAAATCAATCTGACTTCCGTTCATAACTTAGCTGCAAAACTGCTTTGTTATTGGTCATTAATGATATCAGAAAAGCTGTTGATGAAAACCATGTTACAATGTTACACTACTTGATTTTTCTAAAGCATTCGATACAGTCAACCACTCCATTCTTTGCTCAAAACTTATGAAAGATATTAATTTTTCGATATCCTCTTCGAGGCTTATAAGCTCCTATTTGCAAGGGAGACTGCAACGAGTTGTACAAAAGCAGACGAACAGTCCTCGTCTTTCTTGCCAGTTAAATGCGGGATGCCACAAGAATCGATCCTGGGGCCTCTACTTTTCTCCATGTATGTCAATGAACTTCCTAGATTGATTAAGCATTGCTCATCCATACGTCCATTAAATCGTGTAAACGAAGCTGCCATGCTGATGAATGAAGATCTTCAGAAAATTTTCGATTGGTCAACTTTGAATGGTCAAAATCAAAAGCACTCGTAATACACACAAGAAGACTGGATCTATTTAATTTTCCACCAATCAAATTAGCACAAGTCCCAATAGAGCACGTTGACTCCGCCAAAAATCTTGGTCTAATTTTTAATCGAACCCTTACATGGCCTACCCACTTAAATACCACTATTGGCATGGTTTATGGTGGACTACGTGCAAGTGCAACGCACAATATTTTATCTCCACTCAGACGAACTCTTGTTGACGAAAACTCTCCTTCTGCCAATCTTGTTGTATTCTGTAGACCAGACTATGATTCAAGAATAAAGCTAAATGTTGTTTACAATAATATCGCTCTAATCTAAGAAGATAGGATCATGCTTCCTTCTACTCGAAACAAATCTGCGATTGTAACTTCGGTAATCTGCTTAAATATACTGCATTGTGCCTCTTACATAATATCATGAAAACTAAAGAGCCTGATTACCTCTACAAAAAGCTATGTTTTCTTCGATCAGGTAGATTGTGTATGCTCTTACAAACAAGCTACGCCTGCTTAGCTTCCGAACGTCAGTTTTTTGTTGACTCTGCTCGGTTGGGGTTACTCTCTACCCATCAACATTAGAAAAATTGAAAGCACTAATCATTTTAAGTTCTCTCTTTTACGATATCTGGCCACTGAAACTAATTTTAATCTCTATCTTTTAAATTCAATGTACAATTATAATACTTTAATTTTTTTTTAAATACTGGAATTGTAACCTCTGTGTATTTTATCTTATGGAACTAGAGTACTATTAATATTTTACACATATTAAAACTACAAGTAAACTCCAAGGCTTGCACAATTAAAAGATGCTTGTTAGCAATATATGAATTAATAATAATTTATGGAATTTTTATATTCATTATAAACCAATTTTAAAACAGGTAGGTTGCAGTACATACTGAGGTGGAATAGTTGTCTTCAACTCCATTCATGTTCTTTTGAACTAAGATTTTGGTCTAGTATAATACAATAGATAATTATTTAAAACTGTCATCAACTCTCACTACAACTTACTTGATTGACAAAAACCATATCTCCCAAAACAAATCGACTACAACTTGGTTAGTGATAATATAAAAGCAGTTTACGAGTATCAGATATTGTACTTTACCTTTGATATTAAATACCATGAATTTCGTTTTGTTACTGATGATCAGTTTATGATAATTAAACCATCGTCTTAACATATCTAAATGGCTATTAACCGATAATGAAACATATCTCAGTTTTTAAGTTGAGAAATGGGCTATCGAACAGTGAAAAGCGCACTTCGACCATTTTACGGTCGTCATAATCGACCTACTGAGTAAGCAATTCAAGCCATAGTGATATATTGGACATCAAGCCACCTACTCGTATGCGTAGAGTGCGTAAAGAGGAAAATATTGCTGTTATATTCGCCAGTGTTAATGAATGCAGTGATTTGTCCATTCGTCGCCATTCGCAGCAGTTGGGATTGTGTTACTCGACTACGTGGAAGATTTTACGCAAGAATCTTGGTCTAAAACCTTACAAAATACAGATCGTGCAAGAACTGAAGGCAAACGACTAGCCACAGCGTCCAATTTTCGGTGAGTAAGCCTTAGAAAAGCTGGAGGAAGATCCGCTTTTCTATCGAAAAATTGTCTTCAGCGACGAAGCTTATTAAAAAATTGCCATATTAGGTCCGATGAGCAACCTTCGGCAATACGAGAGCTGTCAATGCAACCGGAAAAGTACACTATTTGGTGTGGTTTATGGTCCGGCGAAATCAATGTCCTGTATTTTTTCAAAGATGACAGTGAGAACAACGTTACCGTCAATGGCACCCGCTATCGTTCAATGATTTCGAACTTTTTTATTTTCCAAAATGCACGAGCAAAATCTGGTCGACATATGGTTCCAGATGGCGCTACATGCCACACGCACGCGAATCGATGGACCAATTGAGAAATGAGCTCGGTGAGCAAGTTATCTCTCGTTTTGGACCGCCGAATTTGCCGGATAGATCGTGCGATTTAACGAATTTAGACTTTTTTTTATGTAGATACGTCAAATCACTCGTATATGCCGATAAACCAGCGTCAATTGCAGAAGAACAACATTTCACGATCTGTTTATTTTTTGGCCATTAAAAACCAAACGCTTAAAAAATCACGCATTTGTATCACGCATCTTTGAAAGCCATCTCTACCTTATTTTGAGAAAGTGAGTAAGGGTTGACAACTTCAGCATATATTATTATGGGCATGATGAGGATTTGCATAAGCTTTTGTCGGGTATCAAAACGTGTGAAATCAGCGGTTGGTCATAGTTTGATCCATAGACAAAACCAATCACAAATTTGATATGGTTCTAAGACGAAAGGTTCCGGTTTATAACAAAACAAAACCAAGGCAGCTAATAAACTCAACAACATTTATTTTAAAACTTGATAGACAAATATCTGGCATCAGACTAAGATGAAAATAATTGTTAGAAATCGGTATAACCTGACGTTTGGTGAAATTTAGTTGTGTATCGACCAAGCGCTGATTGAAGACAAGTTTTCATTTAATTGAGACACAAGATTGTACGTTGACTGAGAAATGCGAACCTGAGCATCATCTGGGTAGAAATAAATAGAAGAAAGGGTAAATCATTTATGAAGATACAAAACAAAATATGCCCCACCATTGATTCCTGAGACTTAAGCTCGAAGAATCTATCTCCAATGGCAAGTCTTTGTGACCTTTAGAAACCTGATTGGAGGGGATATAATAATTCGTTATTAGAAAGATGGTCAAGGATTTGAGTAGAGAGAACTTTTTCAAGGACCGCTGATAGGCACGGCAAATTGCTGATAGGTTAAAAGTCATTATTGGAAGCAGGATTCACTTTTTTTGCAACAAGAATGCCACGTGCATGTTTTGAGGCCTGAAGAGAAACCGAAGTCATATTACAAAAGTTTATAATGTGTGTCAAATGGTTTAATATTTGAGATATAATAAATTTAATAAATAGCATTGATACGGCAATAATAGAAATAGTCGTTCATAGACCTCCGTGAGGAATAAATGTGTTTCGGCTTTCAAAGTGGAAAAAGTAAGAGAAAAAAAATATATATATAAAAGTAATTAGAAACGTTTTGCCCAAGTTCATCCGTGATCTAGTAGTAGTGGTGTCCGCCCGTTAAAGCAGGGATCGTGGGTTCTATCGAATTATGTAAGTCGGCCATAGGCAACAATTTTTTTGTAAAAAGGTTATCTTTAGATAGACACGCGATCCACTGCAATTCAGTGGAGCGCTATTATAAAATCAAAAATTTACTGAAGGATTCGACGACGGAGTTCTTCTCCTACACCCCGAAGGGCGACAAGCTGCAAACAATGGATTGGAACCGTCGACTGATCCGGAGGAGCTCCTTGCACTGCTGAAAGAGAAGAAGTGCGAAGGGCTCCAATTCGTGGGGGTCAAGCCTTTCACCACAGCCAGAGCCAAAAGGGAGAAGCGGCAACTGCCGATTTTCCTGGTCCAACTAAGTCCCACCAGCAATCTGGATGGTCTAAGGAGAATTAAAGTCCTAGACTACGAGGTAGTCCATTGGGAAAAATTAAAGAGGAGCGAAAACATTTTACAATGTGTTCGCTGCCAAAGGTTCGGACACGCCGCGTCGAACTGCGAAATGCAGCCTCGATGCGTGAAGTGCGGAAAGAACCACAAGTCCGAGGAATGCGCTCTGGGTAAGGACGGAGCGTCTGAAAAGAGCCAACTCTCTTGTGCTTTATGTAGGAACACGGGACACACCGCAAATTATCGGGGTTGTCCCAAATTCCAGTACATCAAAAGAATAAATCTAGCCCGGCAGCAGAAAGTGGAAGTTAAACGTCCACCCGTGCATTTGCAAACTCCAGCCGTTACTCCCCACGTTACCTACGCCCAAATGGCGGCAGGTGGGGGAAATACGGTACAGCAAACGAAGGTTGCTTCTCAGGCCTCAGCGCCCAGAGCACAGGAACCAGTACCTGACATGCTAGCTATCTTGCTCTCTATCCAAGGGCAGATGGCTCAGCTACAACGTCATTTGACTGAACAGACCGCGCGGGTGGGTCAAGTATACGCACTGCTGCCTGGCCTAACGCACCTTTTGCCGTAATGGGTACGTGCGTGATGGAGCAAACCCTGAAGGTCCTTGCTGTGAATGTGAATTCACTGATTAGGCTCGAACGACGAGCCGCACTATTTAAGTTGCTTAAAGACCAAGGCCCTGATGTGCTTTTGGTTAGCGAAACTAAGCTTACCAAGAGACACAAAATGAGGCACAGAAGATACAAAATAGTACGGTGAAACCGACCCATCTCCATTCAGGGAGGTGGCGTTGCAATTTTCGTACGAAAAGGTATACGTTTTAAAAGAGTATACAGTCATGTAGTACGTATGTTCCAGGTGCTGGAAGTATGCATCGTGTATATCCCTCTCCGTAGTGGAAAGCGGTTGTACATGGTGTCTGTCTATGCACCTAAGGCTCAATCCACCTTATTTATCTCAGAGCTCGAGACACTTTTTCGATTTCTGAGGCTGGAATTGGAAGACAACTATTTTATTATCGGCGGAGATTTCAACGCCAAACATAGTGATTGGGGAAATAATACACCAAATACTAGAGGGAACCTACTATTCACTTGGTGGGGTCAGCACAGTGTAATGTATCGACTCGGGCTTAAGGCGACGGATAGTCCGTCGTTTCCCAGACACGGGTCCTATTTGGATCTTCTGCTGTTCGACTCACGAATACAACTGACATGCACTAACCAACAAACTACAAACTGTCTACGCACTTTCGTGTATGACAGTGACCATTGCGGTCTCAGCACCGAAATAACTGTTCCCAATGAAATAGTGGAATTAGATGAGTTTGTCCAAAGGCATTCCTACAATTATAGTAGGGTGCGTTGGACACACTTCACCAGAACACTGACTAGAGCACTCTCCTCGAATTCGCTCTACCCACCGTCCAACAGAAATCTGTCAAATGAGGAGATTGACAGGTATCTAAGACGAGTGGACAAGACAATCAAACAAACAATGGACAAAACGATACCTCGGTACCAACACACTGACGAAGAAGACTTATTCCGCAACGCAACTATTGACGCACTGCACCGACATAAAAGTGGACTGCTGTCAAGACTAAAAACCTTGTACAGACAGTTCACTGACAGACATAACCCGGAGATCATGACACTGAAGTCGTCGATTAAAAACCTCCAAACATTAATAAAGGAAAATTACAGAGCATCTGTAAGTTTGTATTGGAACAACAAAATTCGGGCTGTAAACACCAGCAACCCGAATATGTTCCCGCAAATAAATAAAATATTTCGGAGAAATAATCAGAACGACATTCCATGTCTTAAAATCGACCGAACGACGAACAACCAACAAATACTGGCAGCAGCGGGCATAGATCCAAATGAGGCTGTTGATGATGACGACGTCTTTGTGATCGAGGATCCGCAGGAGCAGGTAGAGGCTATAGGAGCGACTTTCCAGGAAGTGTACAAGGCGAGTGTTATCATTGGCCCGAACCACGATCTGGAGAATCGAGTCCTTGTGCACAATTTCTGCCTTCGAAATGAAATTGTGAATTGGCGATTCGAGAGCTCGGGTTTCACCCAGTTCAGTGACGAGAATATGGCAAATAATGTCATCACCAACGACAGGGTACTACCCCCGTTCATTTCGAAGGAAGAGCTCCAAACGATCTTCGAATCACTTAGAAGTAAAAAATCAGTGGGAACCGATGAAATACCGAACATTGTGCTTCGACATCTCCCTCTAGAAGCGGTGAACATTTATACCACCCTGTTTAATAATGCAATGAATAATGCACATTATCCAGCGCATTGGAAAACTGCGGTGGTACATCCGATCTCCAAAAGGGATAAAGATACTTCCAATCCGGCGAATCTCCGCTCGATTAGTCTTCTTCCAAACATCAGTAAGGTTTTCGAGAAGGTGATCAATAGAGTCCTGACTAAGTGGGTTGAGGACAAACATATAATTCCGGATAATCAGTTCGGTTTCAAGGCGGGGCATGATATCATTCATGCTGCGTCGAAACTGGTTTCTGATATCCAATGGAACAAAGGCAAGAAACAGTGCACTGGTGCCTGCCTGATTGACTTGGAGAAGGCCTTCGATACCGTATGGTTAGAGGGACTCTTTTTCAAGCTGGACAGGTTGGGAATTAGTAAACCACTGCTGTATATTCTTTTTGATATGCTCTCCAGTAGACAGTTCATCGTGAAGAATGGCGATGTGACTTCTGCTGGAACATTTGACATTAAAAACGGTCTGCAACAAGGTGCGGTAAATTACGATACAGGTTGTAGCCATCAATGCTACAAAAAAAAAACCTGTAGGATATAATGTGATTTACCATATGTCCTGTAAATCTAAATGAATCTCTTCGGTGACAAAGCTTATGTTTTGTCAGAAAGCCGACACCGCCTTAAAGGTTTTCAACTCAACATGTCTAATCCAGGAAGCTACCGGATACTTAGCTTCCTTTTAGGAACTGGTGTGGGTGACTTTAAGCACTAAGGGTCAAACCAGTCGATTTTTCCTAAAAAGAGCAACCTGAGTTTTGAGAGGATTGACTGAAAGCCCATTTCTAGTACAACAATCATTGATCACGTTTACTGCTGTCTACCCCGATCATCATATTGACCGCATTTAACACCCGGAATCAAGGTTCCATCTATCGGCACTGCTCTTATCCACAAAGCTAGTGATTTGTCAAAGCCATATTATCTGGCCGAGTTACACATGATGTCAAAAAATACGATATCGAAGGCACGAATACGCCCAGCGCGTGTTCCTTCTTATCAAGAGCGCCATCCGGATTTTAGAACGCAGTCGTGCATAATTGTTCGCATTGGTTTGCATATTGCAACCTGAACAGAGGATGCATTAGGAAAGCAGTGAAGCGCGACAGATTGAAAGACCTGAAGCTCGTAACCGTTAGGCTAGGTAATTGCACCTGGTTATGAGGTGGTTCTGGTTAGGTTACCAGGGAAATGAGTCATAAGTATGAAAGACAAACTCTCTGTTTTCAAATCAATGTAGGTGCAATCAAATTTTCTGGCTGATTTCCCTCTTTTGAATACATTGACTAGCCTGCTAATTTCACCGAGTGTTCCGACTTTTCGTAAAATTCCTTATAAGATGCACTCTTCGAAATCTAAATTGTGCTCGTTATATTATTTTGGCTTCGATGTGTAAAGATTTCAGTCTTCCTCCAAATTAGCCTTTCTCGTAAGTGATGCACTTAGAAGTTTTCGACTTTCCATCATGAAGCTGGCGATCTGCAGGAGCGTTTTCTGTCTGGACACGTTAGCTCAAAACACTTGGTAAAGAGACTGTTCAGGTTCTAAACTCGCGCCTCTACCTTTAGTATCGTTCTGAGCTTAGGCGGACTATTGACTGACGTACCGAACTACTTTTTAAAGCGTGTTCAGTTGGGCTTACCTAGACTCCTTTACTTCAACAAGGGCGAGAGCACAAACTCGATGTATGGTCTGACATGAAATACCTCGATAGTACTTTTGGTAATTTCCTTAACGTTCCTATTACAAATTTTGACAACCAGGTCAGACGATACTCCATGATCCATGGAATCTTAAATACTATTGCGACACTTCAAGCTACTGAAAAACCGAAAAAAATTCAATTTAAAGGCTTCCTCAGAAGGCTTAAACGTTTACGCTTTTAACTACTGCTGCTTTTAAATAATAAGCAAAGGCAATGTCAGTATGATAAACACATTCCAGCTATGGAGCTGGTACCATAAATAAACAGTAAGGTCGGTAAAATATTGCATTATACGATATTGAGCTTATGTGTCTTGTTTTCTCAAGACGAAATATTATAATCGGGTTATAGGTACGGCTATTGAGAATATGCCAATGTAAGCCCGGAACAACATGATCGTGACTTCTCAAAAATAATAATTACTCCATACAGATTTCCCTGTATCGTTAATTAGAAAATTATCGTTACCGAAAATAACTTCACACAGATTGAATGATTTAATGACCAACTCACGCCTATTACATGACAAAATTCAAGGCCATACAAACGTAAACGTACAAATGTACTCGTATAAAAGAGTAACTCCTAATTAGCAACTGAAATTGAAAAGCAAATACAGTTGAACGGAACTTTTCCTGAATGATAAACTGGGCTTTGTATCATTAAAACATGACCCAAGGTAAATTAACTCTTAGCGCTTTGTAATTATTAATGTTGATTGATAAATACAAGTATGAGTTTTACGTAAATATTGATGAAGCATGGTACTAGGGGGAACCCCTAAAATGAAAGCAAAACGTTGGGTGAATGACTTGAACTTATAAATTGTCATTATCGCTTGAAAAGTATTTTAAATAGAAAGTTTTTGCATGCTTTTTTATTCATTAAGAACTACTCCCTCAAGATTGTAGCTAAAAAACAAGTTAATAACTTTTAGGTCATACGAGTATTTTGTATGCTTAATCTTAGGAAAAATAGGCTTTGAGAGGTGGAATGTTGTAGATTTTCCTAAAGCTTTTGCTCTGCGGTAAAGGGGTCCTCAAGAAGTTAAACCTACGAAATAGGTTATAGATACTTACAACTTGCCCCTTTACGTACATAGATCGCCTAAAACATATAAATCTTCAAACGCTATTAAAATGACAAGAAATTTCTGATGTGCTCTTTATTCATCAGCTCCCTATTTACAGTCCGGCGATGTTCCAAATCACCATTAACACCAACCCGTCTATCGCTCTTCTAAGTCAATTTTTAGCTTTTTATATATTTGTTGTTACTTTGGCCTAAGAAAGCATCTGAAAGATAAGTTTCTCTCACGAACAACGAAGAAAGAACATTACGCAGATTGTGAGCTTCATCTCAAGCTGACAAAGATTCCCTTTCGATTCATGAAAAAAGTTGTTCGTCCGGTATGGGCTATTCAGCGACATTGAGCTGGTCAGAACAGCTGGAATTCATCGATTCCAATGGCTAGGACATGTGGCCTCTACGCCATAGCAGAATGAACACAATCGCTCCGGTCCAGATGGACAACGCTGTAATGGAAGTCCACGTTTTAGGTGGCACACTGAAGTGGAAAGGAAGGTTAAGGGCCAGATTCACCAAGGATTATAGTACAGTATAGTATATTTAAACATAAAGGAAACCTATTGTTACCTACATATGCTCTTGGAGTATTGGGAAAAAACAAAAGACGAAACGGAAAACCATAATCATGAAGATACAACGTCTTCCATATCTCGGAGCCACAGGAGCTATGCAAGCTTGCCCTACTGCAGCATCAAAGGCTGCCAAACCCCTGCGTTATTTTATAAAAAGAAGGAACACCAACGGATTGCGGCAACACTCATTCGCTTGCGGTGGTATCCTTAAACATTAAAAATTATGCTCTGTTTATTTCAATATATATATATTTCATTATATTTCAATGTAACTGTTATTTCTTGACACGTACTCGTAGCATTCTGCCCTTCTTTTACTTCGTTTTTTCTTTTCGCGATAGTCGGTCGTGGTAGTTGGTTGAGCTTTAAAAATCAAAAAAATTATAAGTAATCCTCAATGTAAAAGTAAAACAAAATTCCCAATTAAATAAAACCTTCGGCAATACAATTCGCAAAGTGGTTTGTATATTAACCAAATGTTAAAAGGAGTGCAATGGAGAACAGAGTAGACAATAAGGTATCTTGGCTTATCTCGCAAATCTTCCTGATATAGAAGCGATTAACACAATATCCAATTTCATGACTCACACTTTCTACTACTAATTAGAGATTAACTTCCCAAATTGATTGAGAAACTAAGCATCACCTGTTGAACAATAAATGTCTGATGCGGTAAACTGGTGGGTCGAAGAATAGAGTCTGTTGTAGATGCTGGCATATTCAGTCCAAATTATAAAATCTCAAAGGCGATAAAGATGTACCCAAATGTCATTTAGACCTAGTCATATATATGCATGTGCACCAACATCAACCTCCAGACAATATATTCAATATGGTCAAAACGGAGTTAATTCTCTTCCAAAGACGCAGGGTATCGTCATCCAACCCTAGTTAAATGGCACCCCCAGAGCTACTCTATCTACTTCTCATTATGGACAGCAAGCAAGAAAAGAAATTGTTGCCGAGCGGAATAAAAACGCTTTAGTACAGAAGGGCAGTACGCTTAAATTCAACAACCCAAAGTCATGCACAGGGTTTACAACACGATGTGAGACCAATTCTCACTTATGGAGTAGCCGTATGGTGGTCTGCTCTGGAAAGATGAACATCAACGTTTTAGAAAGGAACGCTTACTGCATAAGCATGTTTGCTACCTATAGTTCGGCATGTAAACTGCAATTGACTCAGCCCTCAGGCTCCCAAACACTGAGCAATGGAAAGAGCTAAATGTAGCACATAACAACCCAAGCTATATCGGGGAATTCCCCAATCAATCGACCTTCATTAGATGATTTCAAAGTCGATTTTAATCAAGGAACGAATGGAGACAACTACAACGAATGGACAAAACAGCCGAAAGTGTTAGTGATGGGGTGTTCTCTAAGAAATTTATATATATAAGAAACTATTTATGTGCGTAGTGATGTAGCTTACCAAACTCCACCACAATGTGATCCATGTTCCAATCCGGAATTCAACTTCATGTGGTTAAAATTCCATCTCCGTAAGCAAATTATACACTACTGCTTTATTTATAGAAGCCCCAAACTGGACAGCAATTCAACCTTTAACGAGTTTGATGCGCTGTCTGACTCCATTCAAAGAATTGTATCCCTGTATCCTCATACTGAAATCGTTATTACGGGCGACTTCAATATACACAATTCTGGGTGGCTTCGACATTCTGGACAGACAACACCCGAAGGACGGTGTGTTGAGATTTTCGCTGCGGAAAACAACCTAACGCAGCTTGTAAATGAGCCCACGCGAATACCAGACGTTGATAGTCATACCGCCAACACCCTGGACTTGTTTTTAACTTCTCACCCTGATAAGTGCACCATTGATGTGCTCTCCCCTCTAGGCTCGTCGGACCATTGTGTCATATCAGCTAATTTCTCGTACACCGATCACACAGTTAGAGAAAAAATTCCTAAAAGAACCGTATGGCAATACGAGAAAGCCAACTGGAGCGGTCTTAACAGCTTCTTTAGGAATTTTAACTGGTCGTTATGTTTCCTCGATAACGACGTGGATGCCGCTGCTGATATGATTACAGACACCATTCTCTTTGGAATGAAATCCTTTATTCCTCATCGGATGAAGAGTATAAAACCAAAAGAAAAGGCATGGTACGACTCGAGCTGTAAATAGGCCGTCAGGGTTAGAGAAATGTTTTTTCGGTCCTACAAGACCAACCCGACAGAGGAAAACCGAAAAAAGTTCAAACGAGCCAGAAATGACTGCAACGCCTTTCTTAAGCGTGTGAAATTCCTATACGACCAAAAACTGAGGCAAAAAATACTGCAATGTCCCAAAGGCAGTAAAAATTTTTGGTCGTTCGTCAAAAACATTAGAAATTCCGCCTCATCCTCCATCCCAACGCTCATTTACAATGACATTCCAGCTGTCAGCTCTTTGGATAAGGCCAATCTGGTTGCTGCACACTTTGCGGCCAACTCAACACTCCCAGATTATGCTTTATCTCCGCTTACACTTGAGTGCGTCGAATCTACTTTCGCACTCGTGTAGTAGCAAGAATACTTAAAGATCTCAACATACATAAATCCGCTGGTCCAGATGGTATATCTCCCCTTCTTCTGAAGAGGTGTCAAAACCACTGCGTAAGCTTTTTCATCAATCCTAGACTTTAGGACTCTTCCCGAGCAGATGGAAAACAGCATTTGTCCATCCCGTCCCTAAAAAAGGCGAATCATCTTCTCTCTCCTCCTACAGACCCATTGCACTTACGTCCCTTCTTTCCAAGGTCATGGAAACACTGATAAATCGTCAACTCATGAAATATCTCGAAACACGAAAACTTCTCAATGACCAGCAGTACGGTTTTCGTAGCAACAGGTCCACTGGTGATTTGATGGCATGTCTCAACGAAAAGTGGAACCAAAGCGTACATCAATCTGGCGAAAGCAAGATAGTTGCACTTGATATTTCTAAGGCATTTGACAGAGTTTGGCATCAGGCTCTTTTGTCGAAAATGCGTGCATTTGGGATCGACGACTCTCTTCTTCAATGGATTAGAAATTACCTTTCGAAACGTTCAATTCAAGTTGTCTTGGACGGTTTCAAGTCTGATATTCACAAAATAAATGCTGGTGTGCCCCAGGGCTCTGTTCTGTCACCGACAATCTTTTTAATTTTCATTAACGATCTCTTGTCTGCTACTTCTAATCCAATATATTCCTTTGCTGATGACAGTACTCTCTGCTTTTCATATTCGTTCCCGGACTCACGGCCCTGCTCTTCGGCTGTAGTACGAGAACGGCAGCGTATGCTAAGCTCATTAAATTCCGATATCAACAGCATAACCAATGGGGGAACTATCAATAGAGTGGAATTTAATGCTTCCAAAACACAATGCTGACTGCTGTCTTTAAAGCGAAATTTAAACACCCAGCCATTATCTATGAATGGCACTTGCATCGTCGAAACCGAAAAACTTTCCATTCTCGGTATGTGTGTCAATGACAACTTACGTTGGAATGACCACATATTTGATGTCGCCAAAAATGCTGCGAAATGTCTAGGTTTCCTCAAGCGATGTAAGAAATATTTTACCCCCTCTGATCTGGCCTCAATATATAAGGCATTCATCCGCCCAAAATTGGAGTACAACTCCCACATCTGGTCAGGTGCTCCTAAAACATCTCTGCACCTGCTAGATAGGATTCAAAACCGTGCGATAAAACTTATTGACGATACTAATATCAGTCAATCAATGGACACCCTTGAACACCGACGAAATGTCTCGTGTCTCACTTTGTTTTATCGCTATTTCCACCACCAGTGCTCCACTGAAATCGCCAGTAGCATTCCACCCATTCAAACTTTCAACCGTAACACCCGTCTCGCTATGAATGCTCATCAGTATACCCTCAAACCCATTTTCGGACGTACTCTAAAATATCGTGATTCGTTCCTAAGCCGTACAACTCGCTTATGGAATGCCCTGCCGATCTCTGTATTTCCTGGTCGTTATAACTTGCAAACATTTAAAAACAATGTACATCGGTACCTCTCTTTTCTTCCTCCCTAAATTTCCTTTGCCCGCTCTGTGTACAATCACCTTAAGGGTACTCAAACCCCTTGAGCGCGCGCTCATTATAAAAAAAAATAAATAAAAAATAAAAAAAAAAGTCTCCAGTCTGCCAAAACACAGTACCGTCCTGCAAGTCGATACTCCGCTATTCATCGCTTGGCTCATCTTAAATTTAAAAGCCATGTCAGATACTGCAGTATACCGAAGCAGTCAAGGAGTAATCAGGTCCCTATATTCGAATAGCATAAATTCCAGAGTAGTTACAGACAAGTCGCAGGCAACCGCTTCGCTGATGAACTTACCTCAAATCTCTAGAACAGATAGTAGGCATCTTGATAACGTTACGTCACCAATGTCTATAGCCAGAAAATGACGCTCTCCAAGACCAGTTATAGGTGAACTCATTGAGACAATTGTGACACAGACTGATGTGACCCATACTCGATCATAAACACTCAAGAAAACTGATAAACGTCAGAAGAAGAGACTGCTCCACACTCACATACGTAATCACGGAACAATGTGTCATTGATAGACGCTCGCACTGATTGTGTATTCCTCAAATGGCAGGTGCTGCAGAGACCGGCACGTAGCCAAAAGAAAGTATTTGAATTAAGTTCAGGTTATTAATTATATCCTTAAATACATTTCGTTTATTTTTACGGCAACAGTATCCAAACGCCATATATGTTCACTGTGCAATTCATCGCTTGAACCTGGCTCTGTCTAATGCCATGTCAACACCCTCGATTCGCAATTGGTGTAGTAAGCGAAATAGCCAGTTTCTCCCGAAACCATTCAAATGCAAATAAAACTTTCCAAAACGCCATACAAAAACAAGCACCAGAAAGCAGAAAAAACGGCTTTTGCCCCTTTGTGAAACAAGGTTTATTAAAAGGCATGACAGCACTATCTCACTTGGAGAGCTCTTCAAATGTATTGCGATTAATCTGGAAGAAATATCCACCAAGAAGTGGGCAATATCTTCAAAAGCATCAACTCTCTTGGCAGCAAGCCTCATTGTATGCGAAAAACTTTTTAGTTTAACGCTACTCTTATCAATTTTCCTACAAAATGAATCTTTGATTTCGTGTCTGCAATAAATCACAAAAAACAAGTTTTAAAATCTTTTAAAAACATAAGAGAAAATGCCGGAGATTTTTTCAGAGATGCTTTTCAATCCACATCACAACTTGCCGAGGATTAATTTGAAATTAACATAACAGCTCCGAGGATTTCTTTGAAACAAACATTAATCGAGAAAATTAAATGGAAAAACTAACTCTTTACCTCGATAACGCAATATCCTTGTCAGCTGTTAAAGCGGAGTACACACTCTGGTGCGAAAAAATGTATATATGTGAGAAGACCTGCTTCAGGAGTATAAGCTACTTACTTACAATATTGGCCACACTACCTGTTACAACAGCTAGCGTTGAAAGAACCTTTTCAACGATGAAATGGATCAAAACAGTATCCCGAAGCGTCATGGGACATCCAAAACTTAGCGCACTTGCAATGCTGTGTGTTCACTCAGGTATTCATGTGGATCCATCCAGATAAAGTGATCGACATTATGTCTAAAAAAAAGACAAGGCGTTTATTTTATGTATCAAGAAGTCTCTTTGATCCAGGACTAACTAGGTCATCGCAATTCTACGCTTTCCCAGTGCTATCATAATGGCTGAAGTGCTCCACAACAAGAACCTCTCAGACCATAAATAACTTAAATTCAAGTTTAACAAGGCTGCCAGATTGGGCGGCCAAATTGCCGTACTATTTAGAAAACCTGGACACAGCTTGGTAGAGAACAAACATCAACTCATTTCTAAGATATGGTCAGAGGAATGTATCCCTGAATAAATGGAACCTCAGCATCGATTGACCAATCCACACGGAATATGAATTTCTAAACAGTGTAAATTAGGAGATGTAACAGTGAACTCTACAGCGAAGTGGATTTGGTCAGAAAAGAGCGCATCAATTGCCTGAGATGGCTAGGGCATATAAAGCGATTAGACACTAATGCTCGCATTAAAGGAAGTCCAAGCCTTAAGTGGTGCGCTTAAGTGAAAGACCACCTCAACTACCGTGGATAGCTAAAAAACTAAGAAAGCTTTTTTGGTTGAAGCCACATCCGACTGTAACGACGTCCAAGTTTGTAAAGACATGATCCTGCTGCTTGCTTTAGTCACATGTTCTGTTACTTTCAATAGTATCCTACTATGGTCTAAGCACACATCTTTGACTATCTACCGGTAAATCTTCCGCACATGGTTAGCATATCCAGACTCTCAATCATCTTTTGCAGATTCAAGTCGTACTAAGTTGCCCAATTCGGAATTTTTGTTTCTGAACCAATCACATATTCTTTCCAGCTTTTGAAAAGCCGGTGATCCTGGAATCCTTTACCATCGTGTCGTGAGAGTTGTATTTGATTGCCAAATTAGGAAGTTTTCAGTGCAAATTGTGAAGCCCTCGTCGTGATAGACATCATGTTTTCTTCTAGCATTCAGCAGCTAGTGCTCCTCCAGTTTATCCGTATTAGGTTAGGTTAGAATGGCGGGTTGATAAGGTATCTGGAGCCGAGCCCTCATTATACATTACAGGCCTGTGTAGACCCATTAAGATGCTCGAGTGGGGGAATTGGACGGTTCCTAGTTCTGATTTCCACTTTCCGTCTCGCATTGGTTATCATTTTGACATTGATAGAGTCTAAGACATTTTGTTGCGGATAATTCTGGGAGGTCGTGGAAGTAATAACTTCTTAAAGATCTTTGCCTTCAATTACTGAGGCTAGGACCTATGAGCCTATGTCCCCACAGCCTCTGCAGATGTCGTCGTCGGTAAATCGCAGCTTTATTGCGTGCGACCCCATAAGAATATGGCCTATGAGCAATACAACAAGCGTTGATAGTTCAACTCTGTGTTTCAAGAGAATCTCGTTTGTTCTGGATTTGCTGAGTTCCAGACATATTTGTCTTGAGTTCCCGCAGGTTCGAAGGTTTTTCCACGTGTCATTGGCTTTTATTTGTATCGTTCGCTCCACTTGTATTCTCAGGTTTCAAATTGGAGGTTTGATACTGTGATCTGCCCGTTCCCTTTCTGAGGAGGATCCTTTTCGAGGTAGCTTTTCTTTTGGCTTTGATTTCAACTGCAGCGATGGCCTTGATATGATGGCACCCTGCCTGTCTATAAATATAGTATTATTCTCGTGGTATATTGCCCTTACTGTCCCAAATTTGGATGCTCCTGCTACAGCCAATATCTCAGCCTGGAAGACATAGCTGTAGTCCGGCAGGCGTCGCGAGCATCGGAAGTTCACTTGATCATAGAAGATCCCCATCCGTGAAGATGGATATGGAGTCTGGTACCATTTGGTTCCTGTCCCATTCCTCTCTGAATATAGGCAAATGGTATTTCAAAATCGTGATGGGATAATTGTACACGAATAAAGCTCATTTCAGAGGCGAATTGTGTTCACACAATTTAGTTGTTATTTTTATGGAGGAAGTGACATCATTACATCTAGAGTAGGAGGCCAGGGGGTAGTAAGCATAGTAACCTATGCACAGATAACAAACAAATGAAGGTAGCTATGGGTAGCTATTGATTTTATTTCTCACACTACCTAACACGCATCACATTCACACTTATTCTAGTCCTATCGTTAGAACTTCGGTGCAACAGGCTTTCTCGCTGCAACAATCTCTGCAACACCAGCTATTGTATTGCACCCCGGACAAGTATGCATTACGTCATGGATAAAGATATCGCAATCAATGCAATAATACTGCGAACAGCTCTCACAGAAATAAATACTCTTATCGCTTTTGGTGAAGCCCCTTTGACAGGCAAAACAAATCTGGGCTTCGTCCTTGTAGTCCAGTTCCTTGAAACTTGGCACCGGAAACAGATGATGGTACGATCGAGCTAGATGTGGTGCCGAAACCAACGTCAAACCACAGATCTGACATTCTACAGGAAGTTCACAGTATTTACTGTAACACTGTGGGCAGTGGTATCCCCCAGATGTTAGTTTGCTTGGTTCCTCTGAATTATCAACGTGACACATGCACATTGTCAGTGCTGGATCCTTGCCTTCTTCGATTTTCGTATGTGGGAATCCCATCTTGATAAGTGAATTTTCTTGTAGTTGCGCTGCAGCTGGTGGCTCAACATGAGCGAGAAGGAGATCCTTGAAATGACAATCGTCTAAAGCTGCGCCGAAAGTGCCATTCGTTTCGATTGTCAGTCGACGGCAAGCGTGAATCTCTGCAGAAAGACTTATTACTGATACTCGTATGTTTTCATTTTTAAGCTCTTCTATGGTTTGGTTTATGTCAACAGGATCGCACGTAGTTAAACTGCTCATGATGACGAGAATTTCACGACTCGCGTGCGACGGAAGGAGTTTCAAGGTTTTCATCGCTAGATCCAATCCGTTTTGCAGCGATGGCTCGCCTACTAGAGTTAGTTTGTTCATTCTAAAAATGGAAAGGAAATTTTAAGCACATTCTCCTTCCTCTTCAACGAAATAAATTTACCCAGCAAGGGCCGACAAATGACAATGAGCTGTGCCAGTGAGTTCTGTGATTTTTTCAGCTCGTTTGCTCTTCAATGTAATGACGCCCATCTGACTTATGGGGTTCTGATCAAAGAATTCCTCGATGAAGATTTCAAGAAGCTAAGAAAATAAACAGATTGGTGAGACTCTTGTGTTTAACTGAATTACACCCTCACACCTTGAGAGTACACAAGAAGTTTGTCGGTTTCAAATCAGGCTCTGCCATGGACTCTGAACAATCTATAATGACATACAAGTGCCGCATCATACCCAAACGGTTCTTGACAACCTTCTCTGCCTGGCGTTTACGCTTCGCCTTTTGAATGAGATCTGCAATGAGGGTGTCCAAGCCTCCATCGTCGTCCTCTTGTATTGCCTCCCTAAAATTCAGATATTTAATGAAATGCGTAGTTTAATTTTTAGTAAACTGATTTCTTGCCATGTCTTTTCGTAGCCAGTTTCCCAGCGGTATTCCTTTGGGTCTTCCTTATCAACACTTTCCATAGTTAAAGTGAAATTTCTTTGTACACAGCCGGATGGAATAAAATAACAACTGTGAAATGTCAAAGTGGTGACATTTCCTTCAAAAAATATTCAACATATTGTTATTATCCACCACGGTATTGAATTCTCTATGTGAACACTGGCTGAAAAAGTTTCGTTAAATTTCATGAAACTGCGATGCAACACAGCGTTGGTGAGGGGTGTTTTGTGGGCATAATGTAATGGAATGTTCATTAACTTTACATTTACGTTTTTTTAAGGATTTTCTCATTATTTCTACCAACTTTTAACCTCTGAAAAAACATGTCCAAATATAATCAAAACAATGGATAAATAAAACAAAAAAAATTTTTTTCAAAGTGAACAGAAGGCAGAATTTTTCATTACTTGAGATTTTTTTGTGTTTATGTTGACCGTTTACCATATACGTAAATTATGTTGAAATTTCATTTTAGATTTATAATCACTGTATCAATGAAGGTTTGGTACCTTCTTTAACTTTTCTCACACCCCCAGTGGTGAAACTCCTTTATTTCAAATATTCGCGAGCTTCATCCAACGCGGTTTAGGGCGAAATGATCTCTGCTCGACATATTGGCATACACAAATGTATTTTGTCGTATTTTGAATTTGGATTTTGGGTGGATACCTTGTGATAGTAAATCCCTCCTCACTTAGATGAACAGAGGATCACTTATGCCTATAAAACAGAAGATTGTCAATATCATTTGTAAAGCACCTTTAAACGGCAGGCTGTGCTATAATATCGTTAAACCAGGTACATATTTATTGTACATTGTGGCCGGGTGTTTGTAAACAGAAGGAAAAACCACTGACCCAAGAGCAGTCAATCGTGCATGCATTCAAAGCAGCACAATTATTGGCTCGAATGCAAGTGTTCATGGGTAAGTTTCTTCCCGTAGTTGGGCTATACATATCGTTCTAACTTTGATATTAGGAGACATATTACTTTGCCAGTAAGTTACAGAGTGTAAATACGCTGTAGATCTTGGTGTGGCCATTGACCCAGAGGAAAGTGATATGCTCTGGCTGCTTTCCCAGGTAAGTAAGAAAGTAGCTATTGCGTGAAGAAATGGCTGTCAAAACAAAAATACTAAAATTGTGTAAGTTTAAACTGGCTGGCGTATGTTTATCTAGTATCTGAAAGGTATATAACTGGAAAAAATTGGCGTGATCAAGGAGACGGTAAGAGAAGACACATAATCTTCAAACAAGCCGTTCTCTTAACTTTTCTAAATTTGATGCAATATGCACCACTTAGACTGGGTATCGACACTAAGGATAAGTTTCCATAGTTTCATTCCTAAGCGATGTTTTCACTTTCTGTGAAAGTTGTCGCCACAAAGATAACAGACACTGTAGTTCCAGCTTAGTTTCAAGAATAAAGGTTGAAAAAAGTGATTAATTGCGAATTTTACTTTAATCCGAATTAAAATTAAATCGCAAATATCACTAATTCATTTTACAAAGGTAGTGCCAATAACGCTACTTCTTAGATGAAAAAATGACGGTACTGTCAGTGGTGGACTTGAGTCTCAATCAATAAGTCGCCAGTTAGTACAGTCTTTAACCCACTATCATCAGCTGTGCACGCCAAGATGCATGAGGTCCTCTTTCATTTTCCTGCTCCACCTAAGACAAAGTCTTTCTTTAATACGTTGTCCCTCTAGAGCAGAATTGAAAACTCTTCAAGCTGATGTTCATTAGCTTAACGTGCCATAGCCACATTTAACTAATTAATTCGCTCTTTTCTAATTGAGTCGAATTGATTTTGGCCCGGTTTTTCTACTTCAGTTTTAATAGGACCAATGACAACCCAATGCATTTTGCAAATTATTTCATTGTCAAATAGAAAGGCAGGTAGGCCGTCCGCTGCAGCAGGCTTCTTGTCATTTTGGTCAGATGGAAGGAATTTTTGATTTTCATCGCCCAGGTTGATTGGTTGAAACTCGTGTATCTGTGAAGAATGAGGATGCAGAATCCACGCTCCGCCGTCAAGGTCGGTAACAACTTAATCGAGACCTCTGCCGTCAAAAAGGTTTTGCGCAAGGTGTCATGTAATATCATACCAGAGAAAATTATGCGGGACTCACAAGCGAACACTGGACGCACAATATTTCAAAATCACAATTCAAATCTGTGCAACTATTAGCGTACGCCGATGACATCGAAATAATTGTGAGAACACAGCGGGCTGTCACCGGGGCGCTAGTATTGAAACGGGCAAAACCATATGCTGTCCCTTACAACAACCTTGTGACGAAAAAATTCAACGACGTACTATACGAGCTGTACGACGACATCATCTAGTCAGAAAACTGCGAATCAGTTGCCTATGACATGTAGAGCGAATGCTTACTAATGCTCCGGCTTACAGAGTCTTCGAATATAACCCCGAGCTAGCTTAGGCCTGGGCTTAGTTGAAGGCCAGATTCACCACAAACTTTAGTTAGTAAGCAGATTTAAATGATTACTTCTGTCTGACTATGGAATTTGGGTCGTCTACAGTCGGCATATGTGAATTTTCCATTGCTATATTGCATATAAAGTGCACCAGATTTAAATATATATTTTTATACTGCAGTTGGTGTATCAGAATCCTGTAAACAATTCCTAAGACCAGAGAAATGATTTAAATTTTAATTCAAAAACACTGTGCTATAAATGCATGTGGGCAGACCAAAAGTCTAAAGAAAATCTAGAAAACTTTCACAAAAAGAACTAAATAATCAGGAAAATTTATTCATGACATTCCATTTAATTATCATGGTAATTTCACTGTTTAATTTATTTTATAAAATTATATCCAATTAATATAATTAATATTCTCAGCCATTTTTACCAACTGAACACACTCTGGCACCTTAAATCACCGTCTACAACGTAATTTTTACAAGCCATCGCTTGTGTTGTGGCCATTTTGTTTCGTTCAATTTTTCCGAATTCGGGCAGCAGCCTGTCACTTCCATCACGCGTCGCCCATTGGCCAAGCGACTGCAATATTTTTCATAAACGAACGGAAAAATTTTCTTCAATTGCTTTTAGTTTCTCTTTCTACCCATTTTGCATCTTCTCTTCTTTTTTTTTTATTGTCTTGTGCATACAGCGGACCAAATAAATGTCCGCTAAAAATCTAACCTAAAGCCGTAAGATACTGAGATACATTCGAGCGCAATTAAATTCGCCACCACACCAGCAAATGTGAATTAAAAATCAACAGAGGTTCGACAAAGTTAAGAAAAGAAAAAAGTTTTTCGCGCTATACACAAGTTCACGGGGGGAAAAGAAAAAGCTAAAAGCATACGCAAAACCACGAAAAGAGAAGAACTATCAGAAGGAAAAAAAAAAAGAAACGAGAACGAGAAGAATTTATTTTCTGTACGTTTTGGTGTTTTGATTGTCAAAATTTCAAGAAAAACTCTTTCCAGGTGGGTTAATAAAAATAAATTTTGAATTCTACACTTTGCCTACGAATTACTTTACATAATTCTTTCTCTTTACAAATTCTGTGTGCAGTGTTGGAAGTGATTTTCTCATTTGTATTTCTCCCCCAATTGTGCTATGAGAATGGAGGACGACGCGCGTACCCTGGATAAAAGAATTTTTTTTTCTGTGTGTGCTTAAAAATAATTAACGAGACTGTGAAGTAGACGCTGTGCTGGGATAAATGATTAAAACAATTAAAGCAGCATTTGGTAATTGGCATTTGTTGCTTTGGGATTAAAATTCGATTGGACTCGGTACTACTGCTCCTCTCGAGACGAATAGAAGTTTTGGCGGCAGAAAATTTTCTTATGACTTGCGCTGGGTGCTCCTTTGCTTTCAATGGTGACTGATGGAAGAGATATCTTTCAAATGAAATTTTGACAACTCCACTTGTCATCTTCAGTCTGTGTGTTCACTATTGCTAGTGATGTGTTTTTGAGTTGATTGCTTTTGGTAATTTGTTTGGGCTAAATCACCTTACCCAATGGTTCAATTGTGGTCGAGGTCTGCCCCTTTGATAGCCAATTGTTTGCGAATTGTTTCGATTGCGCCCGTCAAGTGTTAAGTGCATCGAACGAATAATGTTTGTGTATATCTGAATCTCAAGTGTTACACCTGAAGGGAATAAATGCATTCCAATAGGTGATTTCGAAGAAGGAAATTCCAAACACTACGAAATGGATTTCTGGCAAAGCTACATATTGGAAACTGTACTTTTTGTTGTTGTGCGTGATGAGGTTTTTCTTTCTCTTTCTCTTTTTGACAAGTGTTTGTTTCATTGGGCTGTGCAGTGTGGGGTCCCGTAAACAGGGCAAGTATCTGTTGATGTGAAATAATCTTGGGCAATGTTTATGGGTTATCTATGAAAATGTTTTGTTTGGGTATCAAATGGGTTGGTGATGTGCTGTTTTTATGTGGTGAGTACAGATTCCGAGAGGACAAGACCAGTTTTTCCTGAAATTTTCTTTTTTTTTTTTTGAGAGAAATTATGTCGTGTTGACAAGTTTAGTGACTACTTTGCCGAGTCGAGTAAAAGTATGTTTTCTTCTGAGGTGTATTTGAAATTGAGAGTTGTCGATGGCTCAAAGGAATAAATGTGCTTTTCGGGTCTCAATAGATTGAAAGATTTTGGAATTAAAGTTTTCAGTACGAAACAGTCCAACGCAAAGCACTTGACTTCTTTGGTGTAATATATGAGTATAAGTTGGATTCTACATAGATTAATCCCGACCTGTTGAGATTCCAGTATCGTCTGTTTTTGAGTATTGTCCATTCGCTTCATATGTAAGTCGACGTGTTTTGGCTTTTTGGACTACATCCACTTCTTAATATGTACAGCTTGTAGAGTTGGCAGTTGTATTTTCTCCATACGAGGAAGAATAATTCTTTCAAACCGAAGTAGCAGAGGTAGTTAAACTTCTTAACTATGTACTTAGAAGTTGCTGCTGTCACGACTTACAAGTGACATTTTGTCTGATTCGGTTGACAGATGCTTCTCAATTTGTTGACACTTGATTTTGTCCTCATTCTGTCTCTGCGACCAACTCGTTTGGCCTGCTCCTTGATTGATGGAAGCGATGTCGTCTTTCTGTGTATGCCAGGACCTGTATAGATTTGTTTAATATAGTTCCTTTCGTTCCTTTCACTGGATTGATTTGGCGGGATTTTGAATTCTTCCATTGCCCTGTAGAGCATAAGACCAAGAAATGCGGATATCGACTTGAAATTCGTTGATCTTTTTCAGAGGAGAAATTTGTGCGTACTACATTGTTATTTGCCAATACGCATGCTATGTTCACATATTACATTGAATAGGATCTTATAAGCGACGTTTATCGGGATTACGCTTTTGTGATTTTTACCGCCTTCTTGAAAGATACTTTCGTCTACCCATACTTTGCTTATGATATGATGCATGCGCCACCTCCTTTTTCATAGTAACCTCCATCATACTGGGATGTGTAGTATCTGTTAGTTGTCTAGGAACTAGCACTTTTCATACATACTGAAAATGCTGTTTAAACAAATTTTAAATTTCCTGCGCGTCGGTGATTAGTTTTCCTTCTGGTCTTGAAGCTGCAAATCCGGAATTGTTCCCTTGGTGTTAATCTTTTACTCCATTGAGCTAAGAGATTATTCATGCTAATTCCTTCTTACTCATGTACTACTACTCTATTCTTTTGACGCGATACTCTTCTTTCAGCGCTGTTTTCTTAGGCTTTCAGATGTGCGTCTTTCGTTACTTCTTTTCAATTTTTGGAGTCATCATAGTACTAAAAGTTACTCTCCGCATCTAAATCATTTATTTATGGATTAGTTTTTTTTCATTGGATGGTCGGGCACTGAATTTGCTTACGACGACATTTGCTGCTCTGATAGTGTGCATATTCACCATGTTAAATGCATGCCTCACAACTACTGGTAATATTTGTCAACGCATATCATTCCATTCCTCCATATCTCAATTTCCCCTGCTTGCGTAATGAGTGGATGCAGAATGTTTTTGGGGCCGAAAAATCTCGGCGGGAAGTTCATCAAATCCAATATTATTTTCTTATTTTTATTTTATTGTTTTTTTGAGGCAACGATTTCTATTTTATTGGGAAGTACAAGGAATAGTCCGGTATTTGTTGCGAAGGATAAATATTTTTTGTTTTTTTTTGTAAGTAGCGTGCGCTCAAGGGGCTAAGGTACGCTTAAAAAGTTTGCACACAGCGCGGGCGAAGGAAAATTAAGGAGGGAAGAAAGATAGGCACCGATGTACGTTGGTTTTAAATGTCTGAACGTTATAATGACAGAGTCACGACACTTAACTCTTAACTCCGACAAAATGCGATTTTCATCTCCTTAGTTGGTCCTCATGCAAGGTTAGCAAAGGTTCCATTCACATTCTTTGCTGAATCCACTGGATTATGGCCCGACGGCCTATCTTCTGCTGCTATAAAACCAGGAATATCGACTATGAGCCATTCCTGCGTGGTTTTGGTTTTGTGCGCTGGAGCAGAGTCCTCTTGGAAGATCCATTGGTCAAACCTGTCACAACACCCTCTAACACATCTTCTTGGTAAACCTTTGCACCAGTTTTTACGCCTTTTTCACAGAAATGGAGGGATGTGACACCATGGTGAGAGACCCCCCACCAAACCATTACGAAAGCGGGATGATGTCCACGTTGAACCCTTGGAAGAATTTTTTTCGCTTCTTTAGATGAAGTGCCATCAATTTTGGCATTTAGTTTGTTGAAAACTTCTTCCGCGGTAAAAATGTTCTCATCCGTAAGTCGAATGTTTTCATAGCCATTGTCCGCGTGCCACTTTCCAGCCTAATATTTTTTAGTTGAGGAGTTAGAAGATGACCCGTGGACCGACGATAGGCTTTCATATGCAGATCATCCCGAATCAGCCTAGACATGGATCTGGTTGATATATCCAATTCCTTGGACATGATCTCTGCTTCCTAAGGGGATTTCTTTGAATTCGTTTACGCACTGTCTTTACTACCGCATGCGTACGGACGACGCGCAGGCGACCACTTTTTGGCCTGTCCTCTACTCCAGACAATTCGCAGAAGCGAGTAATAGCCCGATACACGAATATTCTCGATATTCCGAGTGGTTTTAGCAACTCGAAAATTTGGTCAGCACTCTTTCCGCACTTATGCAACGCTATTACCGCGACTCGTTTCTCTTTAACGCCCCACTCCAAGTTAATAGTTTGCAAACTGAAACCAAACTGATTAGCATTCTTCACTGATCAGTGCATGTGTTTTGAAAAAAGTTAACGGTTCTATTCCCGCAAGAAGTTTTGATTGGACAAAGATGACAAAAAATACCTTAATATTGAAGCGAATTGTTCGCGTAATACAGTGGAACTCTTTAAACGCATATTACATCAATAAAATAGTAACATTGTAATAACCAACTCTTTTACAAATTGTTACAAAAATCTCGCGGGAACAGACCTATATTTGCTTCCAAGGAATGCTTACAATTTGAAATAAATTTTCGTTTAGCGTAGTCCGGTAACGACCTTCAGAGAGTATTACTACTCTTAAAATGCCGGGGCACTTATTAAGTTTTTTTTTTGAAAATTGGATAGAGAGAGAGAGAAATATGTTTGGGCTCAGTGGTTATTTCGCCCCATCCAAAATTTAATGGTGAGACTAAATTGTTAGTGGAAGTTGACTGGTTTTTTTGTTTTCTAGTCAACTACTCATCTTACTTGATTTTAGTTGCCTGAAAGAAGGGGCACGGCTGGCATTGAACCCGGTACCGTCCGATTTGGAAGCCAATACACTACCACTTGAGCCACGGCGATCCATTCCTTTTTGGAATTTAGACCTAGGGCAAATGAGGCCACCAGTGTTTGAAGCAGTTATACTTTCATCGATGCTAGTTTACGAGTATTGATGGTCCGCTGATAAGCTTGTTCAGATGGATTATATAAGCGATTAATAAATTTGGCGAACAGAACGTAAATTTCCACAACATGCAAGCGTTGTTGAGGTGTGTGTTTTTTCTATGACGATTTTGCGAAAACATACTGAACATACACGCATGTACTTCTGCCAAATTTGAGATCTGGTTTCACAATTATCCCTATCTAAAATTTTATCATAAACTTTGAAAACAAAAAGTGGTCATTGGGTGCCAGAAGTAGTGATTAACGGCGAACGCTGGAGTGTGAGCTATTTGCATTGTTTAAACAAATGACTGCGTTGATCGATTAATTGATTATCAATACCCCGTAGTTATTTGAAAAGAATAGTTGCATTAATCTTTCCGAATGAATGTACTGTTTTCGACGGGAGCGATACGAATGATCGCAAACCAAAATCTCTAATAACGAAGTCTCGCATTTTTGAAATAGCTCCCGAATGAGAAAATCTCGCATTATCAAAATCTAACTCTTAAATGAAACTACAAAACACGTCAAGCGGTGGGTTAAATAAATGTAAACTGCTGAAATGCCTGCGCTCTGAGCTGAGCACCTGCATGTGAGGCGGAAGGCTGTCCGTTGTATGAGTCGAAGAAAGTCCCATTGTGTGAAATCTGTTTAGCTGTTTATCTATTTATCTGTTAAGATACAGGCGCCTACCAGACAACAAGACAACAACATTTACCCTTCGTATAAACATAACTACACAAATAAAACATAAACTTTCCGAAAAGTCGTTAAATTCAGAAAGTACATACTTTATATTTGGTTTTACCAACATAAGAATGTAAATGTACAGTGTCGGCCAAAACTGCAAATATGTATGTAATTCAGTTTAGGATTTGTAATTCTAAGAAAGAGGGCTATGCTCTGGAAATATTCAATTGAAGTCTTTTTTTTATAAATATTTTTCGAAGCTATATTAAGCATAACAGTTTTATTTCTTTGTTTTGTAATTCTATTGCATCTCGATTGCTGCAGTTTAAATTTTCCCATAATTACGAGGGTAGTCCCAGAAGTACTAATAAAGAAAACACAAGAAAAAAATGTGGAAAATATGTTTATTTCTCTACGTAGTTCAATACACTTTTCCCAGCGATGTTCAATAGGTCGATACCCTGTTTACAGTGCTCCTTAAAATAGCCATCAACCGCAGACTCAACCTCTTTACTGCTGGCAAATCTTTTACCACCGAGCCATTTTTCAAGTTCGGAAATAGAACATAATCGGAGGGGTCAAATCTGGCGAATATCTGGTGCATGAGGAAGCAGGTCGAATAATACATGCCGTTTGAAAATTATCCCACGCGCATCCCACAAAACTGACGCCATGACCTTGCCTGCAGATGCAACTGGCTTCGCTTTCTTGGGAGCCGATTCTTACCTTTGAGTCCAATGTTTTGAACAGTCAAAACATTGCGGGTGTGAAGTGATGGATCTATGTTTCATCCATGATTATGTATCGACGCAAAAACTCGGCTTTATTGCTGTGAAACTTAGCCAAACACTCGATTGAAACAACTTCACGACAGTGTTTTTGTTCCATTGTGAGTAATCGCGGCACAGTAAACCGCCATCTATACGTCAATTCGGGTACTTCTGGGACTACCTTCGTAATTCGTTAAAATGATGGTTAACCAAACTATAAACACCAATACGAGTATGTCTCTTGTTAGCAATGGCATTTAAGTGTCCGGCTTCTACATTGTTTTGTTTGCTGGGGAAGTTAAACAACAACATTTCAGAAACTTTTATCGTATTGCGGTGGTGTAACCTTGTTTTGGTTCTAAAAAGTAATCAGAGGTTTCATCTTCTGGCACAAAGGCTAAAAATCTATATTATTACTATTTGAATACTAAAACTTTCATTTGACCTTAAGTTTTTCTCTGCAATTTTCGACAAATTATTTGACCGAAGTGTGAAAGGCTGCAAAATGAAAAATTTTCTTTTGCAACTACAGACACATTTCTCGAAGTCAGTTAAGATTGGTTTAGGCGCTAAGCTGATTCAGCGTATAAGGCCTTCTTTTTCGGATCATCGAACAGAAAATTAATGGAGCTATTTCAATATATTGCTGCCATAATCCATAATTGCTTTACTTTAAAGTTGTAAGCTGGATTATAATAATTTTCTTTTCAGATAAAACGAAACGCCTTCTGAATATTTTAAAGAGTCCGGAACGCTAATATTTTCCACAGATTTTGGTTATTTTAGATTAGGGCAAAGCTTGATTGTTTGGCAGATATGATCTGCAAGCCTTCTCACACTGAACAACATTAGTAAACTCTGTTCAACAAAAATCTGCAGAACAGGGAAGATAGGAGTATTTGCCTGGTTACAAAGAAGTGCATAAGCTCTTCGCTCTTGAAATCTCTCTTTAGCCCTATGATATGCATATTTTTCGACAGGAATTTCTAAAGATAATTATCATGGGGTTGCCATCTACCTCTTTTGATGATATTATATCTTTTAGAACGAGAGAACAAATTGCAGAAGTAAAATTTTTTGTTTCTTGTACCAAATAGTGTAAAACGAAAGAATGTTCACTGCTGCCGTCGTTCTCATCATTCAAAGTTATAACAATCTCCTTCGTTGCTGTTTCGGCGAAAACATCTACATCCCACATCTTAGGCTCAACTTTTAGTTCAACATATTATATTTGATGCGATTAAGTCATTTTTCACTGTCCACTTTCTCAAGTGCTTCTGTTAATAGTAGCTTACCGTCTTTCATTTTGAAAGTTTTGGTTTGGCTTGCTACGAATCGTTTGACTTGAGTCCATATCAGGTTTATGGGATTAAGCAAACAGTGGTAAGGGGGTAATCGTAGTATTTTGTATCCTGATATTTGAGCAAATTCATCTACCACGGGTACCTCAAATTTGTCTTTGTCCTTAATCGGAATTTATTGTTCTAAAACTACCTGCAACTTATGTAAATTCGAGGATTTTATGGGTTTGATGACCTTATAATAAATCTACTTTTATTAGCCTCAGTCCAAGAAGCTAGTAATACAATTTGGTTTCGAACCTAATTACTACATACGAGGGGCGTTCAATATATTCTCGGTATCAATATGAAGGAAAATGCGAATTCAATTTAAATTGTTTTTATTTTTCAATATAATCTCCCCTAACATCAATGCATTTGTTACATCTTGAGATAAGCTTTTTTAAACCCTCAAAAAAATAAATTTCCTCTTTCTCTGCAAAATACCCATTTATTGCCGACTTGAGTTCTTCATCATCCGAAAATCTTTTTCCACGAAGACATTTTTTCAAATCCGGAAACAGGAAATAATCACTAGGGGCAAGGTCTGGACTATAGGGTGGGTGTTGGATTTCTTCGAAACCACAATCTCGCGCAGCAGCCTTGGAAACTCGCGCCGTGTGAACAGGAGCGTTGTCATGAAGAAGCAACACACCCGCTGCGAGTTTACCCCGTCTTTTCTTTTTAATTTCCTCCCGCAAATTATGCTAAGTGGAAGCGTCGGATGTGGCGTTGATGGTTTCACCTTTTTTTTGTACTCAATGAGCAAGATTCCCTTTGAGTCCCAAAAAACTGTGGCCATGAGCTTCCCGGCAGACGGAGTGACTTTGAACTTCTTCGGGGGGTCTGTAACACCGTCCGCGTTCTCACTACACATCTCCAAAAGCTCTCTACAGCATGCGATTCTCACTTTTTTCTCAGGCGCTGTGAGCATTCGTGGCACCCACCTTGCACTGACCTTTGAAAGGTTAAGATGGTCATGAAGAATGGTGTGAATGGTACCAATTGAAAGCTTGGTGATCTCTGCCATCATTTTCACCTTTATTCGGGCATCCTCGGAACAAGTTTTTCGACTTCTTTGATGCTTTCTCCCGTACAAGCAGTAGCCGGGGCGCCGGAGCGGGGGTCGTCTTCAATGCTCTCTCTGCCTCTCTTGAACTCACTTCACCACTTTTGCACAGTTGATAATGAAGGTGCGAAACCCTGGTAAACAGCCACCATCTCTTCATGAATAGTTTTTTTACTTTTTCCTTGCTTAGTGAGAAATTTAATTACAGCGCGATGCTCAATTTTCACCATCATCGTCTCAGTTGCCATTATGATTCTGTTTAACTAGAGATAAAACGCGAATTAATAATCACATTTATATGAAATTTTACATGAATGCACTAAAATAATAGTATTACTTGATAAATAAGTTTCTTCCCCTTGTATCTTAAATGTACCTACGAGTATCTTAAGCCAATCATATTTATCTATATAAAAATAGCAACCATTGCACACATCTACATAAAAAGTGCTTTCCAACGTTGTATGCCTTATGAAAATTGATTCTGTGGAATAGTCGTATAATTAATCACAAGATTCGTATTTGCTTATTAATATATGATTTATAAATCACTCATTTTGACTCTATATAAAAAATGTAAACAAATAAATACATGTTACATTCACATATGGCAACTCCTATCGCTCTTTTTAATTAAAAACCGGTTTTAAAAGCAACAAAGTCCGCTTTTATACGTCGCATGTTTCGAAAGATTCAAGTGAGTGCAAAAGGGAGAGATAATGAAACAAAAAATACCCAATTAACCAAATTCCCACTGCCTGTGGGTAGCAATTTCATTGCAAGTTTTTGACATTTCTTTTTCTCCTTCTTCTTTCTTTTTCGCATTTGCTTCATTACTTCTTTCGCTGTGTTACGAGCACAACATTTCAGTATGGCGGATGAACTGAAATGGACCAAAGAATTAACAAGGGGCTCATTTTCAATTATGAAAGACTGAGCGCCAAAGATGAAATGAAAGAGAACTGTCAAATAACATGCAAACTCAAAGAAGGGGAAAGTCTTCATGTAGAGTTGCGCGCATTACTGAATGAAAATTCAAAAGAAAATAACCAGAACATGCGCATTACACACTTGCGACGTATGAAAGCGGACAAACGAAAAAACAATATCGCTTTGTTGAAATTAATACTGGTAACTCTGGTCCCGTTAGAAAATCCCAATGGTGGATACACTTGCAATTGATCATTCTTTCTTCGACTGCGGCGTAGACTGGTTGCATTGTATCGGGTTGTTTGAAAAGCTACGGCTACAATTTCAATGTAAACCAATTTGTAGTGGTTTGATCCAAAAACTGATCTGTAGGCACCCGTGTTCGAAAAATAAACTCTCTCATAAGGCTTGTACTGCATATTTTCGTTGAACAGGGTGTAGTAGTTATTTGACTACGTCTATCACTGAAATAACAATAATCACCAGTAAACATAAAAATGTCAGGTTGGCAACTAAGTAATTGCTGATTTTTGTCATATAAATAAAACACATAAAACACATACAATAAATAAATTTTAATCAATGATATATTTTCCATTTTGTTAGATGACCTTTTGCCATCTTTCTGGCAAACTTCATAATTCCACGTTCGTAGAACTTCTGATCTTTATCGGCAAAAAAACTTGAGGATTTCACATCGTCATTATCACTGAAAGTTTTACCATCTAAAGAGTTTTGCAAAGATCGAAATAAATGGTAGGCTATATGGTGGATGTAACATCAATTCCTAACCAAGTTATAATAATGTTTAGCGGCCGACCAAACGTAGCCCAATTTTGTCCTGGTAAAAAATGATACCTTTTCGATGGACCCAATTTTGGCCGTTTTTCTTTGATCGGTGTATTTATATTTTGATCTGTCCAGTTGTTGACAGTAGACATCCGAATTGATCGATTGATTCAACAACATACCTACCTTTCCAATCCCATCAAATTGAGAGCAAAATCTTCTTTCGGTGAATTTCAGCTTTCGAAGTGGGTTGTGCTGGCTCATCAAGCCTGGACCATGATCTTTTTCGATTGCCGTTACTGTAAACAATTCATTTTACATCGCCAGTGATATTTCGTTTCAAAAAAGGGTTAGATTCATTGCGTCTAAGATGCAAATTGCAAGCGTTGAAGCGCTTCGTTAAATGGATTTCTTTCAAATCATGTGGAACCCAAATATCAAGCTTTTTAACGATATTTCTTTCTATCTCTCATACGACGATCCAACTCGATTATGGCTTTAATTTGATCATTATTAAGCTCATCTGGTCGGCATGGTCGATTCAATTAAAAATCTTCGGAACGAAATTAATCAAACCAATTCCGGCACTGACTGTCCTTCTTTTAAGGCTTCCTCACCGTACACTTCACGTAACTTTTTAGCAACTCGCGCTGCATTCTTTCCGTTAGGGAAATAAAAAAATAAAATAATATGACGAAAATGCTCGTTTTTGCACTCTTATACCTTTTTACAAAAATATGTGCAATTTGCTTCTAAAGTAATGTAAGACTGACAGCAAACAAATGTCGAAAGAAAACAATTTGTCATTGGCCGAAGCCATTAAAAAATATAGCCAAAGACATCTATGCAATTATTTCGTTGCCAACCCAATATCTACATTGATGACCAACCGATATTACAGCAGTTCACATCTTTCGTTTGGAGCTGATTATTGTGTGCTTATGATGCAACATCAAATTGTTGCTTCTTGCTGCTCTTATCAACAGCAGTCTTGTATTATGTACATACTTAAAATAATGTAATTATTTGAGTTTGGAGTAGGTACCTGCATAGCTACTAAGCTAATAAAGATAATGTGAGATTTCGTTGTGAAAAATTTTGAAAACAATGTTTTGAAATGCACTCAATCGTACCCAACCCGTTTTCGATTTCTTTATAGGCTTGCCTCAGAAGCGCAGTGGTGGATACAATTCTCACAAAAGTAATGAATCCACAAGTACGAGTATATCAAAAGATTCGCTTAGTCGAAAAACTATTTGGTGCACTTTTTCAATCTTCACCAACCAAGTTGGCATGACCATGTTTAGGTTTAGTAACCAACTTCACTTTGCCGAAATCACTAATGTTATTTAATGCAGAAAATTATTAAAAAAATATATAAATGACACTAAAATCACCTGATACTTTTAGTCAACGAGTCTTCTTTCGCTCTTGAGACCCATTGCATTCAACCTTTTAAAATCATGGGAATGCTGATAAATCGTCAGCTTATGAAATATCATTATACACGATAGCTTCTCAATGGCTTTTATTATTCTGTTATGAATTTTAACAGACATTAGTGGCCTTATGTCTTTTCTTATTCTTCTAAAGAATCCGAATTTTTTTGAAATTTTATTACATACAAATTCAAAGTGAGGCCTACAGTTTAACGTATCGTCAAAGATCACACCCAAATATTTAATTTGTTTTAAACATTAAAAATCTTCAAAGTGGTCAGTTGACCAGCTATCATTCAAAACCATAACCTTGATATTATCTACATTCAATTTGAGTTTGTTCATATTAAAGTAGTATCTTACGAGGGTTGCCTGAAAAGTTTCCGACCGCAACGTAAGGATAGCGGCACTCGTCAATAAAAGCTAGTGAAAGCTAGTTGTGAATCTTTTGACAGTTGCTTACCGAAGTTTCAGTCATTTTGGACGCGCAGTTTTTAGTTGACAGTCGTTTGAGTGAGTCGATGTGAGTGTTTTTTGTGAAAATGGAAATAATTGAGTATAGAGCTGTTATTAAATTCTTGTCTTTGAAAGGCAATACGCCTACGCAAATCAAAAATGAGTTGGACTCTGTGTATGGGGACTCTGCACCACCATTTACCATAGTGAAATTTTGGGCAGGTGAATTTAAACGTGGCCGTAAGAGCTTGGGAGGCATGAGAAAGCTGTCCGCGCGTTGGGTGCCGCGTTTGCTTACGTTATACCAAAAACGTGTTCTGTTGGCGCAGTTTAGGCGCAATAAATCCGAGTTTTGGCGCCGATTAATTACTGTAGATGAAACTTTAATACACCATTATACGCCCGAAATAAAAATTCAGTCAAAACAGACTGCAAAAGGCGAGCCGGCTCCAAAAAAAACAAAAACTGTTTTTTCGGCTGGGAAAGTGATGGCGACTGTTTTTGGGATAGTAAAGGAGTTACTTAATCGATTATCTTCAAAAGGGAAAAACCAATACAGGAGCATACTACGCATCATTACTTGCCAAGCTGAAGGCAGAAATTGCGGAAAAACGGCCACATTTGCAGAAAAAGAAAATCAAAGCGCCGTCACCCACCTCAGCGGTTGCCATGGCGAAAATCCATGAATTACTCTTTGAACTGCTTGACCATCTGTCCTATTCACCAGATCTAGCCCCAAGCGACTTCTTTTTGTTCCCTCATCTAAAAACTGCGTTCGGGGAACAGAGATTTTCGTCAAATGAGGAGGCAATCACCTTCGTGAACAATTATTTTGCAGAGAAAAACACCAAGTACTATTTGGACGGGTTAGAGAGATGGCAGCATCGCTGAGAGAAGTGTGTAGAGTTACATGGAGACTATGTAGAAAAATAAAAAAAAAAATTGAGAAAAGATGTCTTGTATCATTGTTCGGTCGGAAACTTTTCAGACAGCCCTCGTATATTAAATAAATTTTCATTCGTTCTAAATTCAGTACACCGTTGATATGCTCAACGGTCCCCTCTAGGCTCGTCCGACCATTGTGTCATATCAGCCAATTTCTCGTACACCCACCACACAGTTAGAGAAAAGATTTCTAAAAGAACCGTATGGCAATACGAGAAAGCCATTTGGAGCGGACTTAACAGCTTCTTTAAGAATTTTAACTGGCCGTTATGTTTCCTCGATAACGTCGTGGATGTCGCTGCTTATATGATCACGGAAACTATTCTCTTTGGAATGAAATGCTTTATCCCTCATGCGATGAAGAGTATCAGACCAAAAGAAAATGCGGGGTACGGCTCGAGCTGCTAAGAGGCTGTCAGGGTTAGAGAAATGTTTTTTTGGTCCTACAAGACCAACCAGGCAGAGGAAAACCGAAAAAAGGTCAAACAAGCCAGGAATGACTGCAACGCCTTTCTTAAGCGTGTGAAATTCCAATACGACCACAAGCTGAGGCAAACAAATAACACAATGTTCCAAAGGTAGTAAAAATTGTTGGTCGCTTGTCAAAAATATTAGAAATTCTGCCTCATCCTCCATCCTAACGCTCATTTACAATGACATTCCAGCTGTCAGCTCTTTGGACAAGGGTAATCTACTTGCTGCACACTTTGACGCGTATTGTATTATTAGTAAAAGTACTTACAGATCTTTATATACACAAATCCGTTGGTCCAGATGGTATATCTCCACTTCTTCTGAAGAGGTGTTCTTTCTCACTGACAAAACACTGCGTAAACTTTTACATCCATCCTATCTTTAGGACTCTTTCCAAGCATTTGTCCAGCCCGTCCCTAAAATAGGTGAATCTTATCTCTCTTCCTACACACCCATTTCACTTAGGTCACTTAGCGTCATGGAAACACTAGTAAACGCTATTTCAGCTCATGAAATATCTCTAAATAAGAAAACTTCTCAATGACCAGCAGTATGGTTTTCGTAGCAACAGGTCCACTGGTGATTTAATGGCATATCTCACCGAAAAGTGAAACCAAAGCGTAAATAAATCTAGCAACAGATACTCGATACTTCTAACGCATTTGACAGAGTTTGGCATCAGGTTCTTTTGTGGAAAATGCATGCATTTCTGATCGATGACTCTCTTCTTCAATGGATTAGAAATTACCTTTTGGAACGTTCAATTTATGTTATCTTGGATGGTTTCAAGTCTGATATTCACAAAAAAAAACAGGTGTGCCCCAGGGCTCCGGCCTATCTCCGACACTCTTTTTCATTTTCATTAATGATCTCTTGTCTGATACTTCTAATTCAATATATTTCTTTGCTAATGACAGTACTCTCAATTATGCGTTGTTAAATTTCACTATAAGTTTTTTAATCCAATAAAATACTTTGTAGTAATTTCCGCTTTTTATATTCGGAGATTGTTTTTGGCTCCTTAAATTGTGATATTAATTTCACATGAAAAAGATGGAATTTAATAATTTCAATTAACAGTTCTAATTTCTCTCATTAAAGCTAAATTTGGAATCCCAGTCTTTATCCATGAACGGTGTTTGCATCTTTGAAACCGAACAATTTTATGTAGTCTTCAAATCACGTCCAAGCGA
Source organism: Volucella bombylans (assembly GCA_949129095.1). Taxonomy (NCBI): domain Eukaryota; kingdom Metazoa; phylum Arthropoda; class Insecta; order Diptera; family Syrphidae; genus Volucella; species Volucella bombylans. The sequence goes on along the minus strand of OX422142.1, from coordinate 19,894,773 downwards.
CTATAAGTATATTCGATTTTGTCGAAAATGCTAGAAGAAATATTTTGCCGTCTTTGGTATATCCTCTACAAATAGCATATTTACACCGTGGGCATAAGCAAAAACACTGAGTATTACAACTGGCAGGAGACCACAGCATTATATTCTAGACAAAAAAAAAAAAACATCCACGTAACTTGTTTTCGCTCTCCAAATTCTATTTCATGTTTCCAGTGGAAAATCTTGTGAAATATTATTGTAGTACTCTTTTTTGAGGCGAACAGCCACCATACTCTGTGATTTATAGTCCTTATAACCCACGATCATTTAAATCCAATGCGCATCAATTTGATACCCTGATTTTCATTGATTCCAACCAACACTATGTGCATTTTATGAGAATTTAAACATTCAAAAGTGCTTCTTGTCGCTAAATTTAGCTGTATCTGTTTCTGTATCTTTCATCAAATCTAAATTAAAATTTGTATTAAATGATTTATCGTTTTCTTTTTCATCAGCATCTATAAATCATGGTTGGAATAGACCCGTCAGATATCGGGAAGCATCAAAAACTTATTAGAGGTAAGCACACTATCCCCCATATGATTCCTTAACATAATTAAATTTATAATTCTATTAATAGCTGCTCAAGAAGACATGTCACAAATCGATGTGCTTGTCTGCGGTCGGTGCTTAGGCGTCTTCCATTTTGTTGAAGAGTTTAAAGAGCACAAACGCTTCACATGTGACAAAGAGACACAAATTCGTGATGGTCCGGATACAAAACCAAAAATCTGGGCTTTCCTATTATGGAAGGCGACACAACTACACAACAAAGACAGTAGTGGCGGTTCAAATAACAGCTTAAACTATATTGGCAATTCACAACAAAATTCATGGGCTCTCTATCAGACGTGGGTTAAAATGGAGGAAAGTATTCGAGAAACATGGATTGTAGCTGGTAAAACAATACAATCTTTCGCTAAAATGGGCCATGGTGGCCTACAGGAGATGCCAGTTAAAATCACAAAGACAGTGGTAGATAGTGCTTCAACATTTGCAGGAAACAATGCTGCTGCAAAAAGTAAGTTTTACAAAAGTTTTTCTGCATTCCAATCTTACTTAACTTATGTCGTCGTTTCATTTTTATTAGAAACTCCAATCTCACAGGCAAAACCAATTGTAGCCAATATCAAACCTCCGGTAATTATCAAAAAATCCGAGGAAGAGAATGATATATCGCCCATTCGCAGTGGGATTGTCAAAAAGCCAATACAACAGGTACAAAATAAATTATCAACAAGTACACCAATTCAACGTGGATTAAAGTAAGTAGAATTGTAGTTCTATTAAAAAAAAAAAAATCAGCATCTAAACGTCTTTTCTAATTTTGCTTGTTTTTTTTGTAGCCGCCGTGCCAAAAGAACCGTACCCAATACAAATGGCGAAGTCGAAGAGGAAGTTGTGGAAAAAATCGTAGCAAAACGTTTCAATCCACGAAAAAACATGCATGAGTACTTAGTTAAGTGGGAAGGTTGTTCACATGAGCACAATACCTGGGAACCACAAACTCATTTGGAAAATGTCCGCCAAATAATGGACACATTCGAAAAACAGCTAGCTCGACAAAAAGAGCAAAGAGCAGCGCAACAAGCAAAGCAACAAGCTGCCACATTAGCAGCAGCAGTTAAAGTTGTCGATTTAAAAAAAGACGTTTTGAAAGATCCTAATAAAGGAGAAGAAGCACCAAAATTAAATCTATCATCGCCCGGCAGTGATTCGGGCCGTCTTTCACGTACATCGAAAAGTAAAGCTCTAGATCAAGTGAAACAATGGTGTGCTGAAGAAGTAGCTGATAATGGCTCGAATGGGAGTATAACAGGAAGAGCAACACCAGTAGGAACAACAGCCGAACGACCACCAATTCCAATTCTACCATCTGGTGGTCAGAGTTCGGGAAACTTTGCAGCACTGAAAAGAAAACTAGATGATAGTGATTTCGATGATTCAACAATGATGGGTGAGGAAGATTTAGAAGAGGATCTAATACCTTCGCATACAGTGAAGAGAATGAAGAATGGCAATACAGTTTCAGTTAAAGTGGAAACTAAAACTGAACGTGCTGTTGAGGTAAGATTTTATCTGGTTTGATTATGGCGTTCGCTATAAGTAGTTTGTTTTTTATTTATATATTTATTTATTTTAGTCGAAAATAATAAAGGTCAACGGTAATTTAAAGAACACAAGCGCAAGCGATTCGTTTTCCGCTGATGTGATTATAACACAAGATGCTAATGCTTCAGGCGTTGTCAAGAAGCCTGGCTTCAATGGAACAACGACAAATACTGTAAGTTCTTTGTTGCTGTTATTTTTTGTTTGGTATTTTTAGGTGTGAACTTAAGTAAACATGTACACATACTTCATTGTTTATGTTTTGTTTGTAAAATTCACATAAAACGAACACTCTTCTTGTGTGTTATAGTCTTACCAAAGTGTACTGTCATGTTTCTAACTAATGTTAATCTACACAATAAATTTCGAGTATTGAAAACTTTACTGTACTGAGGCGACGACGATATACTCGTATATATTGTACCTGCCTCAGCCTGTTTCATATATTGTCTATTAGCTTATTAGCTGAATTAAAACTCAAATGCGTCACTGTTCTGATTTCAATTTGTTTATACTTAATCGACTTGCATCTCTGCAAGATCACACACAATCAATTAGTAAAGTTAGTGTGATTTTCGTTATTTGATCTGAGGACGAGCTCAGTATCATATCATTCATACTGTCATTATTCTACACTACACTACACAATTGTTTCTGCATTAGGTAAATCGGCATAAATACATAAATGTTTTGAATGTGGCCAACCTCACCAAGTGAAACCAACCATACTTTTAAATGTAACAACTGTAGTTTGGTATTTGGATTGTTTCAATTTTACACACACCTGATGTCACAACCATCTGCTGGGGAACAAGGTCTCTCCATTCGCACGACTCCGGACGGCACTAGGGTTTTTTTGTTATAGTCGTAGGCGGGAGATGAAGACAGAAAAGTACTTTTTCTGTTCTTGTGTTGATTATGGTTTCAGCCTTTCAACCAGACCGTCTACTACTATATTTTTGAAGTCAAAGGTAAAAACTTCATGTAAATGAAAAAAACAAAATGTAGTTGCGGCAGCGCAGTAGAGGAAGACCGCGACTCAGGTGGCACATAAAAGTGGAAGGGGACCTCACCCAACTTAGCGTGCGAAACTGTAGGCAGATCGAACTGCCTGGAGACGCTTACTGGTTCAGGCCCAGGTCCACCCCGGACTGTATCGCCACATTAAACAAAACAAACGCGATAGGCCGCTGGTCTAAGACCTTGTCTCTCCCGTATAACACTCTTTGGCAGACTTCAAATTAACTCAGTCGCCGTACTTTTCTTCGTACTTCAACTTGCAAGAAAGTTGACTTTCTGTACCTATGAACCCCGATATTCAACATTTCTTGCAGAAAATATTATTCCGAGTGGCTCGGATCGTTTCCATTTGTGTTTTAATTATTTCGTAGATCGCTTGTTTAGATCATTTTTTAGTGTAGCAAAAGCAACTTACAGTAAAAAAATGTTATTCTCAGAATGGAAATGACTTCCGACAAAGATTTACAACAGATGACTTTTTATTATCATTCTGTTGAAGAGCGAAGAGTCTGGAATATTTTTACGATTGGTTTCTGTACTGTCGGTTTATTCGAATACGTGTACTGTCTTTAGATTACTTTTTCCATACACCTGCTGACATTTATATCATTGTCATAACCATCGTTGTCATTCTTCCTTTGTACTTCTTGTACTTTTGTTTTTGGATAACACTTCCCAGAACTGTTGGTTTATCCAGCGTCTACTACCGAAATGTTAACGCCACCATTACTATATTACTTACTTAGGAGGCGCTATAGTCTCAACTAACAAGCCTCTTTAGTTAGACCTGTTTTTAGTTAACTCCATGTCGGTTGAAGTCACTTTCTACTTGTGCGCGCCACCTAAGGTGTAAGGTCTTCCTCTACTACGTTTTCTCTCCGGGTTAGATTCTATGACTCTGCGGGCCGAAGCGTTGGTGTTCGTTGTATTAGTCATCTCAATCGACAGACTTATCTCTCGAAACAACTGACGACATTTCATCCGCTTTCGATAGAATCCATGCTTCAGCCCATAAAGTAGGACTGGTATGATCAAGGTCTTATATAGAGTCTCCTTAAATTTTTTGGAATTGGGTCCTAGTACCCAGTTGATTCTTCCTTTTATTTCTGCTAAGTTGTTGTTGGCAGAACTTATAGCAGAGCCGAGATAAACAAAGTCCCTTACTACCTCGAAATTATAATTGTCAATTCAACTGTGTCGCTCTGTGGTCGATGTTGCGTGTCCCTTCTTGTTGACAGCATAGACAGCTGAGTTGTACAGACTTTTAAAAAGATTGTGTCTAAAATGTTCGCTTGCAAAAACCTCTTTTGACATCAAAGGTCTCAGTTAAGTCGTTACCAACCTTGACGGAGCAGCGAACGTTTTCAATTGTTGTTCTGCACAAACGGACGAGTTTGCTTGTCTCTATAAATGCTTTCATATGCGGATATAAAATCGCTGAAAAGATAGTGGGCATCGATTTGGACTTTGAGTTTTTTCCAGGATCTGCCGGAGTGCGAAGAAGGTGACCGGGAGACAGACTTTCCTGGTCTGAATCCGCACTGATAGGGGCCAATCAGGTTGTTGACGAAGGGTTTTCTGATCAGATATGAGAAATGAGGTGGTGTATGCTCTCCACAAAGTCCATTTCCAATAGCTTTGAATACCTCGGTTTTAGCTTAGATATTGCTATCCTTACTTCGTTTTGGTCGGGTGAATGGAAATTTTGGCTATCATCGTCTAAGTTGAATGGTCTATTCAGCCGGACGTTTGGATGCTCGACTTCTTCGCTTTTTCTTTCGTACAGTCTGCAGAAAAAGTTTTTCCATATTCTCAGCACCGACCGTGACTCTACTGCAAGGTTTCCTTCTGCATCTCTATAGGTTTCTCTATGGGTCTTTTTGAATTTACACGTTCTTTTTATCTGTTGGTAAAACTTCTGTACGTTATTCCTTGAGTACAAACTCTCAATATCTTCGGTCGCGCTCTTCTCGTGCTCTTTTTTCTTCTTCCGGAGAAGCCGATGTTCTCCGCATCTCTTCTGCTCGTAGAGCTCACGAGCGGCTCTTGTCCTTAGTTGCGACGCCGCGGCTTGTACGCTTCTTGCTTAACTGAATGTGCTTGTCGGCATTCTTCATTAAACCAGGAATTTCTTGATGGTAGTCGGTTGAAACCCAGAACATTAGTTGACGCGTCTCTGATGGCACGTTGGTAGCGCTGCCACTGGTCTTCGATACTTGATGCTGGCGTCATAGGAGTTGTTGAGAGATTTCTGGACACTTGTTTGCTGAAGATTCTGGCGGTCTTTTGCGTCTCAAGTTTTTCTACGTTATATCTTCTCACAGTAGTTCTTCTTTTTTGTGGCACTTGGGCCTTGGGCAGTTAAGGGTCTCTGATAATTGTTCGGTTGTACGTGGCCAGTTAAGGGTCCGAATATTCCACGTCCAGATTCGAAGGTCGTTGTCCTTTAAACCTTGCAAGTGCCTTCAACAGTGAAGTGGCCATTAGTTGGTCCGTCACATCCTACTAATCTCTTCCGTATAGGGTTGTGAGCCCTATGACGGCGCGTAGCTAGGTAGGCAAGTGTTATTCTGCACGAATAAAGGCACAATCACTTATAACTTTTTTCTGCAAAACTTTAAAGAAAACGCCATTTACACTCATTTCACCGACGATTTTTTGATTTAAAAACAAATCTCCGTGAGAGAGTTTCATGAAACTGTGTTTATCATATTAGCACAGAACTCACAAGGCGATACTTTGAATGGTATCTATCTCATGCTAAATGTTTACCTTTTCTAATCAAATTTGTAATCAAGATGCCGTTTTCCACATAAAAATTTCCATCAATTTCATCATCTCATCAAATATTGTTCATGTTTGCCTGTCGCGTTCTTTATAAAAATGAACTACAATCATTGTTCGCATGTTCCAGCCTGCTCACCTATTATCCAAACAATATGATGGATTATACGTTATACAGCGACCACCTGCGAGCCAACTGATAATTTAACCTCGAATATAAAAAGATTTGCTTCATCAGCATTTCATGCAAAAATACAGACACTCTCCGTTATCTGCTTTTGTTTTAACCATAGCCTGTCACAACCAATTGTTAAAATACCATTTACTGTTGAAATCGACAAAAATTCATTTCACAGTCAAGCGATGTGGGAGTCATCGATTTAAATTTACAACACTTACAACACAGATTGAAGTTAGATGAATCGCATTAGCGCTTCTAATTTGATGCTACGTTGCTACTCCGTTAGCAAGGCGTTTTTAATACAAATTTCCTCTTGATATCATGACACTTGAAACCCTCAGTCCACCCACAAACTAAAAATTGATATCCTTACGAAAATCACCTCGAAATGCGATGATTATTCGGAAACCTTGCAGTTTGTTCACACTCAATTATTTCGTCGTGTTTTGTTTATTGTGCATTTTTATATCTCATCGCTTTCGTAAAAATTAAGTCAGAATTTTCGTGTCTTTAAAGATTGGTTTGTTTATTTTTGGTGAATATAATTATTACTGATGAACTCATTCTGTGCAAAGTTGATCCATATATGTATGTTACGACATATTTTTATCACAGCTTTTCTGAGATGAGCATGTTTCTCAAAAGCACAACGTATGTAATAATGGTTGATATGTATCCACCTGCCGCTATTACACTTAGTATGTCTCTAAAAAATAATAATAAAATTAAATTTAGTTTTGGTATCCTTTTTTCTGATAGAGTTTATCCTTCTCTGCTTTACGTGTAAACAAATGTTGTTTGTTCACCTCTTTATCACTGACTCTCACGCCTACACTCATGTCTAATTGCCTACCATAGAGAATTTATATTATCACATTTATTTAATATAAATAATTCAAACAAAATGGCAAATGGAGTCTTTAAATATCTTTATCAATATCAATATAAAAATATTTTTATAGAGTTCACAAAAAACTGAAGCTCACATTCGCGTTCTTTCCAAGGGTGAGGCAGCTAACAGTGGAATCGTGCGAATGGGTAGCGAAGCAGCTGCTGCCATCACTGCCAATGATAATGGCGTCTTAATGACAAATAACCAATCGCCAACATCATCATTAACTGTGCAAACATCATCTTCAAGTCCAACGGTAACATCGACACTATTAAATCGTTCCCAAGCAAATAAAACCAATAATCCAACGAGCATCGGTAATATACAAATCACTCAAGTGCAACAAACAGTCAATGCTAGAAGCTCGAGTCCAAGACTAATCAACAGTCAGACGACAATAGCTCGTACTAGTACAGCACAGCAGCAACAAAAAATGGCACAAAAATCCGTACAGACCAATACTCGTGTGCTACAGAGTCAACCACGAACGGCAACAATTGCTCAAAGAACATCTCTACCGACTGGTCAACATTTTCAAACCTCACCAACATCTGGTAAAATGATTATTCCTCGCAGTAAACCTGTAGGCACACAGAGCACTTCAATATCACGAACTGTAACACCTGAGCAGAAAATTTTACAACTCTCGAAATCTGGTGATTTAAAAGTGACAAAGAAGGTTATGTCGAAAGAAATTCCAAAACAACAACAATCACTTGGACGACATCAATCTCAAGTACAGATACAGAAAGTGCAGCAAATAGCACCGCCTATACGGCAAGTGGGAGCGAAACAAAAACAGTCCGAGGTTAAGACTGCTGTGATGGATATGTCAGGCTTTGGAAATGATGAACATCAAGCGGCGTTATGTCCTATCACAGGTAAGTCATGACAAAAAAAAAAAAAAAAACATTTAAATGGATTTGTCAATTGTTGGCATTTCATATGCATTCTAACATTACACTTATGTTTGTTTTTTTAAGGTAAAATCCTTGGTCAAATCGATGGCACAGAAATTCACGAGGATCAACATCACCAGCTCACCTCTCTGCAATCGGGTGTTTTGCAAACGCAACTACTTACCACCGCCGATCAACAGCACGATCAAGCTGAATTCCAAGAACTCGACCAATCAGGTCTGTTGCTTAGTGCAGGCGATCAACAGCTTCTTACCAACGATGATGGCACTCCTTTGTTAGTGACAGGCGAAGATGGCACTGTTTACCAAGTAGCAGGTAAAAATGCCGAAGGTCAAACAATTCTTGTCGCCCAAGGTGCCGATGGGGAACAGCAATTTGCTTATGTAGCTGCAGCTGAGGGGGATGATAATAACGTTCTCACATTAGATAATGCTGTAGCGGAAGCAGTAGCGCAACTATCACCTGAACAACAGGCCGAAGCGCTGGCGGCCGCTGCTGCCGCTGAATCTGGTCAATTTATATTGAAACAGGATGATGGCAACAATGGTGGTGATCTAGTTAGCATGGGTAAAGCGACGGAATTGAATCCCGCGCAACATGGCCAACTGTGCATCCAAACGGGCAGTGAGAGTGGCGAATCCCAAGATCAGAATATCCCTGCAGAAGTTGTCCAAGCTGATCTCCCATCACCTGGTAAATTTTTCTCAGTTTCTTTTAGTTGATATCCTTTTATTAAATTGGGCTGTTTTTTTTTTTTTTTTTTTTGATTGTTTGTTCGTAGGCGGCACAAGGCGAGTAGTTTTGCTACTGCAGGATGGAACATTTATGATAACTCAAATGCAGGACGATGAATACCAGTCTCTTAATATAGCGTCATAATGTAATTAGGTTTCTTTTTTATCATGTAACTTAAGTAGGTTAACCATTATTTAATGATTTAAGTCGTATTAGTTCTCCTTTTCCTCCTACTTTCCACCCACATGCAAACACACTCACATGTTACATTTTTACTCTTTATCCCTATTTTGCTTGTTTTTTTTTTTATTTGATAGTGTTTCCTTAAATTTCTATTTTCGTTGTTTTCTTATAAAATTTTATATTCCCCCTTGCGAGAACAATTTTGTTGTATATATCTGTAGTGGATGGCTGCTTTCCCCCACTCGCTTATTTATATCAAACATATGTAAAGGTTACCCAGCTTAACACATGGGTATTGATCAAGAGTTATTTTTCTACTTCAATTGCTCGCGCAGATAATATCTACTGATATTGAGCGCCATTGCTTTGTAATCATATCCCTTTTAATTTTAGCAATCAATAATTCTCTAATTATTTGTATTTAACTACAAACCACGTTTTTTTTTTTAAAAAAAAAAGGAAAAACAAAAAATGTGAACTCTAAAAGAACTACAAACTATTTTTTTCTTTGAAATATAGATTAAATCGATTTTTATCGGAAAAAGAAAAACAATAAAAAAGCAAATAATTAAAAAAAAAACTAAGAAATAAATAAATAAAAAACTGTTTAACTTTAAATGTTAAATAAAAAAATATATAAATAAATGTAAAATTTTAAAATGTAAGAAATTAAAAAGAATGATAAATAAAAAATGCTTGTGTTTTTTTTATTTAACCGATAAGCATCCATAGCGAGAAGGATGTTTTAAGGGACGGAGCACTGGTGGTAGAAATTGCGATTGAATAAGGAAAGGCGAAGAACTTCTGTTGGAACAAAGCACTCTGACGAGTTCTTTTGTCCATTGTACTCCATGTGCGGGTATCCCACCTCCCGCGCTCCTAGTCGAAGTTCTGTAGCTTGCACAAGAGGTAACAACTGATGGATAGTGGGTTGTTTGTGTTTTTTTTTTTTTTTTTTTTTTATAATGAGCGCGCGCTCAAGGGGTTTGAGTACCCTTAAAGTGATTGTACACAGCGCGGGCAAAGGAAATTTAGGGAGGAAGAAAAGAGAGGTACCGATGTACATTGTTTTTAAATGTTTGCAAGTTATAACGACCAGGAAATACAGAGATCGGCAGGGCATTCCATAAGCGAGATGTACGGCTTAGGAACGAATCACGATATTTTAGAGTACGTCCGAAAATGGGCTTGAGGGTATACTGATGAGCATTCATAGCGAGACGGGTGTTACGGTTGAAAGTTTGAATGGGCGGAATGCTACTGGCGATTTCAGTGGAGCACTGGTGGTGGAAGTAGCGATAAAACAAAGTGAGACACGAGACATTTCGTCGGTGTTCGAGGGTGTCCATTGATTGACTGATATTAGTATCGTCAATAAGTTTTATCGCACGGTTTTGAATCCTATCTAGCAGGTGCAGAGATGTTTTAGGAGCACCTGACCAGATGTGGGAGTTGTACTCCAATTTTGGGCGGATGAATGCCTTATATATTGAGGCCAGATCAGAGGGGGTAAAATATTTCTTACATCGCTTGAGGAAACCTAGACATTTCGCAGCATTTTTGGCGACATCAAATATGTGGTCATTCCAACGTAAGTTGTCATTAACACACATACCGAGAATGGAAAGTTTTTCGGTTTCGACGATGCAAGTGCCATTCATAGATAATGGCTGGGAGTTTAAATTTCGCTTTAAAGACAGCAGACAGCATTGTGTTTTGGAAGCATTAAATTCCACTCTATTGATAGTTCCCCAATTGGTTATGCTGTTGATATCGGAATTTAATGAGCTTAGCATACGCTGCCGTTCTCGTACTACAGCCGAAGAGCAGGGCCGTGAGTCCGGGAACGAATATGAAAAGCAGAGAGTACTGTCATCAGCAAAGGAATATATTGGATTAGAAGTAGCAGACAAGAGATCGTTAATGAAAATTAAAAAGAGTGTCGGTGACAGAACAGAGCCCTGGGGCACACCAGCATTTATTTTGTGAATATCAGACTTGAAACCGTCCAAGACAACTTGAATTGAACGTTCCGAAAGGTAATTTCTAATCCATTGAAGAAGAGAGTCGTCGATCCCAAATGCACGCATTTTCGACAAAAGAGCCTGATGCCAAACTCTGTCAAATGCCTTAGAAATATCAAGTGCAACTATCTTGCTTTCGCCAGATTGATGTACGCTTTGGTTCCACTTTTCGGTGAGACATGCCATCAAATCACCAGTGGACCTGTTGCTACGAAAACCGTACTGCCGGTCATTGAGAAGTTTTCGTGTTTCGAGATATTTCATGAGCTGACGATTTATCAGTGTTTCCATGACCTTGGAAAGAAGGGACGTAAGTGCAATGGGTCTGTAGGAGGAGAGAGAAGATGATTCGCCTTTTTTAGGGACGGGCTGGACAAATGCTGTTTTCCATCTGCTCGGGAAGAGTCCTAAAGTGTAGGATTGATGGAAAAGCTTACGCAGTGGTTTTGCCAGCGAGGAAGAACACCTCTTCAGAAGAAGGGGAGATATACCATCTGGACCAGCGGATTTATGTATGTTGAGATCTTTAAGTACTCTTGCTACTACACGAGTGCGAAAGTAGATTCGTCCCATTGAAGATTCGACGCACTCAAGTGTAGGCGGAGACAAAGCACAATCTGGGAGTGTGGATTTTGTTTCTGCACAGTTCCCTATTATGTAAACGCATAACAACAACAAAAATGTGTTTCGGTAAACCAACATTATAATTTTCGCTTCGCAGCCTTGCTTAGTATCGTCGGTGTTTGTGCTTGTGTTTGGTTTTTTTTATAATGGCTCGGAAATTTACGAGGGGCGTTCAACATATTCTCGGTATCGGGGTGAAGCTGTGGTTGTATATATAAATTGACTTATTTATCAAGTAATACTATTATTTTAGTGCATTCATGTAAAATTTCATATAAATGTGATTATTAATTCGCGTTTTATCTCTAGTTAAACAGAATCATAATGGCAACTGAGACGATGATGGTGAAAATTGAGCATCGCGCTGTAATTAAATTTCTCACTAAGCAAGGAAAAAGTCAAAAAACTATTCATGAAGAGATGGTGGCTGTTTACCAGGGCTCCGCACCTTCATTATCAACTGTGCAAAAGTGGTCAAGTGAGTTCAAGAGAGGCAGAGAGAGAATTGAAGACGACCCCGCTCCGGCTACTGCTTGTACGGGAGAAAGCATCAAAGAAGTCGAAAAACTTGTTCTTGAGGATGCCCGAATAAAGGTGAAAATGATGGCAGAGATCACCAAGCTTTCAATTGGTACCATTCACACCATTCTTCATGACCATCTTAACCTTTCAAAGGTCAGTGCAAGGTGGGTGCCACGAATGCTCACAGCGCCTCAGAAAAAAGTGAGAATCGCATGCTGTAGAGAGCTTTTGGAGATGTGTAGTGAGAACGCAGACGGTGTTACAGACCCCCCGAAGAAGTTCAAAGTCACTCCGTCTGCCGGGAAGCTCATGGCCACAGTTTTTTGGGACTCAAAGGGAATCTTGCTCATTGAGTACAAAAAAAAGGTGAAACCATCAACGCCACATCCGACGCTTCCACTTTGCATAATTTGCGGGAGGAAATCAAAAAGAAAAGACGGGTAAACTCGCAGCGGGTGTGTTGCTTCTTCATGACAACGCTCCTGTTCACACGGCGCGAGTTTCCAAGGCTGCTGCGCGAGATTGTGGTTTTGAAGAAATCCAACACCCACCCTATAGTCCAGACCTTGCCCCTAGTGATTATTTCCTGTTTCCGGATTTGAAAAAATGTCTTCGTGGAAAAAGATTTTCGGATGATGAAGAACTCAAGTCGGCAATAAATTGGTATTTTGCAGAGAAAGAGGAAATTTATTTTCTTGAGGGTTTAAAAAAGCTTATCTCAAGATGTAACAAATGCATTGATGTTAGGGGAGAATATATTGAAAAATAAAAACAATTTAAATTGAATTCGCATTTTCCTTCATATCGATACCGAGAATATATTGAACGCCCCTCGTAGGACGGATGTAGACAATATTTGCGGGCTAAGAAATAATCAATATCTCTCAGGTCACTCAAATCTGAAGCTACCTAGCTACGAACTAGTGCCATTATTCTTCTCTCATCGCGGTCGCACCATTTACGTGCGTAGTGGTGTAGCTTACCAAACTTCACCACAATGTAATCATTGTTCCAATGCGGTATTCAATTCCATGTGGTTGGAATTCCATCTCCGTCGGCAAATTATTCACTAGTGCTTTATTTACAGAAGCCCCAAACTGGACAGCAATTCGACCTTTAATGAGTTCGATGCACTGTCTGACTCCATTCAAAGAATTGTATCCCTGTATCCTCATACTGAAATCGTTATTATGAGCGATATATACACAATTCTGGTTGGCTTCGACATTCTGGACAGACATTTCTCGTATACCGACCACACAGTTAGAGAAAAAATTCATAAAAGAACCATATGGTAATACGAGAAAGCCAATTGGAGCGAACTTAACAGGTCGTTATATTTCCTCGATAACGACGTGGATGCCGCTGATATGATCACAGACATTATTCTCCTTGGAATGGGATCGTTTATCCCTCATCGGATGAAGACTATCAAACCAAAAGAAAAGGTGTGGTTCGACTCGAGCTGTCGGGGTTAGAGAAATGTTTTTTTGGTCCTATAAGACCGAACCTACAACGGAAAACCGAAAAAAGTTCAAACAAGCCAGTAACGACTGAAACGGCTTTCTTAAGCCTGTGTAATTTCAATACGACCAAAAACTGGCACTCAAAATACGATAATGTGCCAAAGGTAGAAAAAATCCCAAAAATCTTCCATCCCAACGCTTATTTATAACGACATTTGGACAAGGCCAATTTGCAACCAGCTCAACACTTTCAGATTGTATTTTGTCAACGCCTTAACTGCGTCGAATTTACAATGGAACGCATCAACTTTCGGACTCGTGTAGTAGCAAAAGTACTTAAAGATCTTAACATACACAAATCCGCTGGTCCAGATGGTAGATATTGTATCTCCCCCTCTTCCACCCTCGCAAAATCACTGCGTAAGCTTTTTCATCAATCCTATTATTTAGAACTTTTTCCGAGCAGATGGAAAACAGAATTTGTCCAGCCCGTCCCTACAGAAGGTGAATCTTCTTCTCTCTCTCTCCTACAGACCCATTGCAGTTATGTCCCTTCTTTCCAAGTTTATGCAAACGCTGAAAAACAATAATTTAATGAAATATGTCCAAACATGAAAACTTCTCAAGGACCGCCAGCACGGTTTTTTTTAGAAACAAGTCCACTGGTGATTTGATGGCATGTCTCACCAAAAAGTAGAACCAAAACGTACATCAATCTGGCGAAAACAAGATAGTTACACTTGAGTTGCACTAAGGCATTTGACAGAGTTTGGCATCCGGTTCTTTTGTGGAAAATGCATGCATTTCTGATCGATGACTCTCTTCTTCAATGGATTAGAAATTACCTTTGGAAACGTTGTCGTCGATGGTTTCAAGTCTGATATTCACAAAATAAATGCTGGTGTGCCTTAAGGTTCCGTTCTGTCTAGAACAATCGCTTTAATTTTCATTAATGATCTCTTGTCTGCTACATACTTCTAATCCAATATATTCCTTTGCTCACGGCAGTACTCTCTGCTTTTCATATTCCCGGTCTTACGCCCCTGCTCTTCAGCTGTAGAACGGGAATCAATTGGGGAACTATCAGCAGAGTGCAATTTAGCTACCCAGCCATTATCCATAAATGGCACTTGCATCATCGAAACCGAAAAACTTTCCCTTCTCGGTATGTGTGTTAATGACAACTTACGAGGGGCGTTTAATATATTCTCGGTATCGATATGAAGGAAAATGCGAATTCAATTTAAATTGTTTTTATTTTTCAATATAATCTCCCATAACATCAATGCATTTGTTACATCTTGAGATAAGCTTTTTTAAACCCTCAAAAAAATAAATTTCCTCTTTCGCTGCAAAATACCCATTTATTGCCGACTTGAGTTCTTCATCATCCGAAAATCTTTTTCCACGAAGACATTTTTTAAAATCCGGAAACAGGAAATAATCACTAGGGGCAAGGTCTGGACTACGAGTATAGGGTGGGTGTTGGATTTCTTCGAAACCACAATCTCGCGCAGCAGCCTTGGAAACTCGCGCCGTGTGAACAGGAGCGTTGTCATGAAGAAGCAACACACCCGCTGCGAGTTTACCCCGTCTTTTCTTTTTAATTTCCTCCCGCAAATTATGCAAAGTGGAAGCGTAGGATGTGGCGTTGATGGTTTCACCTTTTTTTTGTACTCAATGAGCAAGATTCCCTTTGAGTCCCAAAAAACTGTGGCCATGAGCTTCCCGGCAGACGGAGTGACTTTGAACTTCTTCGGGGGGTCTGTTCCTTTTTTATGCTACTGTATGGACTCATGTTTGCTTTCAGGGTCATAGTGGTTGTTATAACCTTAAGAATTCAAACATTATAAGTGGCAGCACTCGCTATAAAAATAATACATCTTTATCCTTCACAATATATATATATATCTCTTTCCTTGTAAATGAATTATGTATGACTCATCCTTAAGTTTCCGCTTTTCTCCGCCTGCTTATTAAATCAGACTTTGAACAAGCCACACGTGTTTTCTTTTCATTTCCTACGTTCGAGTAATTTCAATAAGTTACGACAAATTGGCGACGAGGTAAAATTCGAAAGAGGGTATAGTGCAAAATACACCTAGTGCAAAATGGACGAGAAACAATTCGCAGATTTTATGTCTGCACAAAAAAAAATCATGGAGCAATTAATTGTGCTAAACACCAATGCAACCGCCGCCAACACCAGCGTTCCCGCCACCAGAGTGCAAAATTTGGCGCCATCTTTATTAGTTCCAAATTTCGAGCAATTTGATGCTGCGAAGGAAAATTTTAAAAATTATATTCAACGATTTACAAATTATATCGAAATGAAGGACATCTTTTCAAATAAAGAATATTGCAAGAAGCTCCTGCTAAATTCGATAGGTTCGAAGTACTTCAATATGGTAACGGCACTGTCTTCGCCAAAAACACCGTCGGATTTAGCATACGAAGAACTACTCAGTATGCTCGAAAGTCACCTGGCTCCAAAGAAAAATGTCTTATTAGCACAATATCGGTTCCTGAACAAATATCAAATAGATGCACAATCGATAGCTGAATACGTTGCCTGCCTGCGGATGGATCTACATGAATGTGAATTTATATGTGAATGTAAAAAATCCATTGCAGAAGTTTTTCTAAGAGCTCAATTTATTCGTGGAATCCGCGACAACAACGTGAGAGAGCATTTATTACAATCAACAACGGCTAATTTCGATGAAATTGTGTCAAAGGCGTTAACATTCGAAGCCGCTAAAGTAAATGCTAAGGAGATGGCGGATAAATCAAAAGAAAGTATCGTTCCTGATATAAATAAAATTTCAATAAATAAAAAATCTAAATTTTTCAGCAAACCAAATCGATCGGGGCAAAGGTCAAAATCCAAAGTCGACTACCATGAACTGGGCATTGGAGGGTTGTGTCTTCGTTGCGGAAAAAACAATCACAATGCGAGAGAGTGCCGAACAGACGCGTCAAAATTACAATGTACCGGCTGCAAAAAAAGAGGGCACATAGCAAAAGTGTGTATTTCGACTATTTTGGGCAACCGTTCGAAACCTAAATCATCAGCAAATCAAGTTCAAGCAATCCAGAATGATGTTACTTATGGCACTTATAAAATCGTTGAAATTTATAAAAATAATTTTTCAACAGCTGAACCTTCTTGGCGTTTTTATGCAGACATCAATATTGAAGGAAAGACAATCAAATTCGAAGTGGATTCTGGCTCCGCATACACACTTCTACCTCGACATCAATTTAACACATTAAATCCATCAATACGGTTACTACCAACAAATATTGTTTTTCGCTCTTACACTCAAAATACATTCGTTCCGGACGGAAAAGCCAGCGTCAACATTCAATTTAGAGGGACACACATTATAGATGACCTATTCGTAGTCGAAGACAGCTGTGCAGCTTTAATAGGAAGATCGTGGATCAGGCGACTTAATATCAACTTGCAAGATCTTGATGGAGATAATCCAGGTAATAATTCTGTCGATGTTTTAAATAGTGCATGTGACATGGAAGGGTTGTTGTCGGAGTTTACCAGCGTATTCGAAGAAAGAATAGGATGCATTCCAAATTATAAAGTTTCACTAAAATTACGCCCGAACGCTTTACCAGTATATTCGAAAGAACGGCCGATTCCATACGCTTTAATCAAACGGGTAGATAATGAATTAGATTATTTAGAAAAATCAGGAATTATAACAAGAACGGAGTGTAGTGATTGGGGTTCGCCATTAGTTGTTATACCAAAGGCTGACGGAGGGGTACGACTTTGCGTCGACTATAAAGTTGGTATTAATCAGCGTCTTGTAGATGCACACTACCCTATCAGAAAAATCGATCAAATTTTTAATAGTCTTCGGAATTCAAAATATTTTTGTAGACTAGATCTATATAAAGCATATCTGCATGTACCTGTTGACGAACAATCGAGTATTATCCAAACGATTTCGACACATAGGGGGACATATCGAATGAACCGCCTTTCGTTTGGCATAAAAACAGCTCCTGCTGATTTCAATAGAATTATCGACCAAATTTTACGTAATGTTCCCAATACAGAGTCGTATTTTGACGATATTATTATACACGCCCCGTCACTTGAAGAATGCCAATCTAATCTTAAACTATGCTTGAAGCAACTTCAAAAATTCGACTTGCATTTAAACCGTGCAAAGTGTTCATTTTTCAAAAATAAAATCGAATTTTTAGGACACACAATAGAATACAATAAAGTCGTGAAGTCACCATCAAAAGTAGCTGCTATTGTTGAAATGCCAAGACCCAATTCCAGCGATGATGTGAGACGATTCCTCGGGTTAGTTACCTATTATGCGAGGTTTATTCCAAGCGCTTCAACAATTACAACACCACTTCGTGAGCTTTTACAGAAAAATCAAAAATTTAAATGGTCAATCAAATGCCAAAAAGCCTTCGACAAATTGAAAAAGGAAATCGCCAGCGATAGAGTATTAATGCCATACAATCCAGACTTGCCAATACAACTTGCATGCGACGCAAGCCCCACGGGAATAGCAGGAATACTATCGCACATTATAGATGGAAAAGAAAGACCTATTGCATTCGCGTCTAGATCGTTAACAAAATCTGAACAAAATTACTCTCAACTAGACAGAGAAGCCTTAGCCATCATTTACGCTGTTCAACACTTCCATGAGTATCTTTTTGGTAGATTTTTCAAATTAATAACAGATAACCAGCCTTTAGCTAGAATTTTTCATCAACATTCAAAGCTTCCACAGATGACATCAGCTCGCTTGCAGCGTTATGCAGCATTTTTAACCGGATATAACTATGAAGTCAGTCCAAAAAGTGGCAAAGACAACATTAACGCCGATTGTTTCTCCAGAGCCCCACATAAGGCAAATATTGAAAATATAAATTCCATAGATAATGAAGTGCATTTGATCTGCTTAGCAACCATCAATCAAATTTATTCAAATAAAATAAATTACAAAACACTACGCTATGAAACACAAAAGGACAAGATCTTATCAAATATTTTATTCAATCTGCGCAATAAAAGACATACAGAATCTGAGTATACGATCGATAGCGATGTTCTATTCAGAGACCAGAGGGCTGTTATACCAAGCAACCTACAGCAGACTATTTTGAAAGAGCTACATCACACTCATATTGGAGTAACCAAAATGAAACAGCTTGCAAGACGGTACGTGTATTGGACCTCCATAAACAAAGACATCGAACTTTACGTGCGATCGTGCTCTGCATGTGCATCAACCAGAAGCAATCCAGCTAAAGTAACCCTCCATCCTTGGGAAGAACCAGAAGATAACTGGCAACGCATTCACATTGACTATGCGGGGCCCTATCAAGGACATTATTTTCTCGTTGTCGTGGATGCCAAGTCAAAGTGGGCAGAAGTAGGAGTTTGCACAGCAGCACCATCATCTTCTTCAACCAAAGAAATACTACTCAACATATTTTCCAGAAACGGGTTCCCGGATGTGATGGTCTCCGATAATGCAACTATATTTAAAAGTGAAGAATTTACATCGTTTTGCCAAGATTCTGGCATTTTTCAAAAATTCATAGCACCAGGTCATCCAGCAACGAACGGCTTAGCCGAAAGGAGTATTCAGACGCTAAAAAACAAATTAGCCGCGATGAGCAATGAGCCGTCAACATTCGTTAACAAAATAAGGGAAATCCTCTTCAGATATCGAGCAACACCACTCAAGAACGGGAAATCGCCATCAGAACAGTATTTAGGAAGACAAATCAGAATTCGTTTAGATGCGCTGAAGCCCATCAAATTCAAAAGTACTCCCGCAACGGCAATAGCATCAAGGCAATTAAGCGTGGGAGAACGAGTGCAAGCCCGATACTACACTTCAAATAAATTGCTATGGAAACCAGCTGTTATTATGAGAAAAATGGGTCGCCTTCACTATATGGTCGAACTGGATTCCGGATATGAGTTAAAAAGACACATAAATCAGCTACGTCCAACCAATGTTCAAAATAAATCAACAACAGATGTCACACCGGACGATCACCTTCAATCGGACGAGTTAAAAAGCAATAAAACACCTGACAGTCAAGAGTTACAAGATCAGCAAAGAATCGCTCAACAATATTTTGCCTATGATCCAGCAAATTCAACAATTCCAATTCAACAACCTGAAAATGAAATAAATCTTCAACAATCCAGACCAGTCGAAAACCAAGTACGAGTTCGTAAGTCATCACGTCAACGTCAACCACCAACTTACTTAAGGAATTATGAACTGAATTCCGAGTAACCTTAAGCATCAGTTAAGCGTGGGAGAATTGTTATAACCTTAAGAATTCAAACATTATAAGTGGCAGCACTCGCTATAAAAATAATACATCTTTATCCTTCACAATATATATATATATCTCTTTCCTTGTAAATGAATTATGTATGACTCATCCTTAAGTTTCCGCTTTTCTCCGCCTGCTTATTAAATCAGACTTTGAACAAGCCACACGTGTTTTCTTTTCATTTCCTACGTTCGAGTAATTTCAATAAGTTACGACAGTGGTGGACCCAGTTTCGTCCCCAGTAACAATTCGATCCATACCCAAAAAACTGTGGCCATGAGCTTCCCGGCAGACGGAGTGACTTTGAACTTCTTCGGTAGGTCTGTTCCTTTTTTATGTCACTGCATGGACTTTTGTTTGCTTTCAGGGTCATAGTGGTGGACCCATGTTTCGTCCCCAGTAACAATTCGATCCACAACACCGTCCGCGTTCTCACTACACTCTCTCTACAGCATGCGATTCTCACTTTTTTCTGAGGCGCTGTGAGCATTCGTGGCACCCACCTTGCACTGACCTTTGAAAGGTTAAGATGGTCATGAAGAATGGTGTGAATGGTACCAATTGAAAGCTTGGTGATCTCTGCCATCATTTTCACCTTTATTCGGGCATCCTCAAGAACAAGTTTTTCGACTTCTTTGATGCTTTCTCCCGTACAGTTGATAATGAAGGTGCGGAACCCTGGTAAACAGCCACCATCTCTTCATGAATAGTTTTTTGACTTTTTCCTTGCTTAGTGAGAAATTTAATTACAGCGCGATGCTCAATTTTCACCATCATCGTCTCAGTTGCCATTATGATTCTGTTTAACTAGAGATAAAACGCGAATTAATAATCACATTTATATGAAATTTTACATGAATGCACTAAAATAATAGTATTACTTGATAAATAAGTCAATTTATATATAAAACCACAGCTTCACCCCTGCGAAATGTCTAGGTTTCCTCAAGCGATGTAAGCATAAGGCATTTATCCGACCAAAATTGGAGTACAATGTCCACACCAGGTCAGATGTCCCAAAACCTCTTTACACTTGCCAATATTGCACAGTCAATTGTCACGCTTGAACACTGACGTAACGTATCTTGCTTCAAATTGTTTTATAGCTATATTCACCAGTAGCATTCCGCCCCTTCAAAATTTATGCTTTTTGAACCAGCATGTTGCTCAAACATTTTTAGCATTTTCTTTACATATAAGAATGTTGACTAGGCTATGCCGAAATTAAAATCGATTCCAACTCCTGTCTGAAGTTATTACGAGTAGTTAAGAAAAAGAAAGAAAATTGAAAATCAGTTAACAACTTAAACAGGTTTTGTATCGAAGTTGCGTTAACACATATCTTCTAAATAGTTTAATGATTGAGTTGAATTTCTTTTTTTTTAATTAAAAAGGGCTTCAATGAATAGGATCCATAAAATGTCTGCGCACACCGATCTAAATATGTAAGCTGATTTTGAATGTGTGCAGGTTATAATATCTCGGCATAGAATTCCATAATGCGAAAAAGTCACGATATTTCGGAGTGCCACCAAAAGTACGCTTGAAGGTACACTGATGAACATACATGATGAGATGGGTTTTATATATAACGTTAAGTCGGTATTCAAGGGTTTCAATTGGCAGTGCAATATTATCATCATCTATCATATGCGTTTGTTTTATCGCACGGTTTGGAA
Source organism: Volucella bombylans (assembly GCA_949129095.1). Classification (NCBI taxonomy): domain Eukaryota; kingdom Metazoa; phylum Arthropoda; class Insecta; order Diptera; family Syrphidae; genus Volucella; species Volucella bombylans. The sequence goes on along the minus strand of OX422142.1, from coordinate 19,873,238 downwards.
TTCTAGTAAGTACATAAAGGTCTTAGAAACACCTGACCAGATGTGGAACTTGTTCTAATTGACCTGCGAATCCCGTCAATATTTTCTATTTTATTTGATGTCTTAACATATATAAAATAAAATGACAACCAAAACACAATCTACGACTTTCCATTCGAAATTTGACCCAGAGCAGTTTTTATCGCACGTACGACACAAATACGACTTGCATAATGATGCTTTGAAATCGAATAATCCGGATTTTGTCCATTAAAGCTCATCATTCCAAATAAAGACAAGCCATTCTTAGCTTTTTTCAGGGTAATGATCCGCCAATTGCATTGATAGTCTTTTTCTTAATTTTACCCCAATTCCATTCATACATGAGCTTGGTAGCTATCATACGTGAATGTCACTCGATCATGGATGGAAGAATGTCAAATTACGATACTTAAAGTTCGATAAAAAATGTGTATTCCTCAGTGACCAGTAGCCTTGACGAGTGATATGATACTTACCGTGTACGATAATTTTCCCACAGTTCTGGATGCCAGATAAGGTCAAATTTTTTTAAGAATAGAGAATTGCTCTGGCGGAGATACTTTGCAGTTCCCCAGTTACTACGATTTCTCCGAGAAAGTAGTGTCTCACAGAGTACTCCAGTTACATAAATACATAGTACTCGTTTGTGTTCTGCGGTTTACCCGTCTTCCCTACAAAGGCGACATTCAACTTCCTGATTAATTTTGACTCTCTGTTGACGATATCGAAGCCAGCAGTGTCACGTTAGAAAATTTACCAGACTACTGATATCATCTTTTTTGAAGTTAAGAGATAATTTGAATTTATTTTGGAAGGGTTTCATAGCCCTTTTAGCCCGGTATATTCTCACTGTAGTATAGGATCGACTCATTTTGTTTGTGTCAGTTTTTGAATTTATTGCTGAATCCTGAATGCTGGGGCATTGAACAGCTGATTTCTTTTTTGCAAGATTATCGGATTTTTTAATTTTTTCAATACCCTTGTGCACTGGTACCCATCACAGTTTGATTATGTTTCTTTTAGATAAGTCCTGAAGTAGTGTAGCATTGATTTTAAGCTAAACGAGCTTAGGTGCGACGATGGGTCACGCCAAGTTCTTCCTGATGAAGAGAACTTTTGATATTTCCTATTCTATTAGAAACGACTAATTCTGAGAGCGTTTCAATAAATTTTCATCTCCCTCTTCCTCAGAGGGATTGCATTTCTGGCATATTCTTTGATTGGATGCAGCTGAGCTTGGAAGCCGCGGGGACTTCTTCCCCTTGGCTGTGCAATGTTTGTGTTTGGGAACTCTGGTGTCCATTTTGAATCCATCTGTAAACTACTTGTTACGAGTATCTTTCTGGTTTGATGTGTGGTTTTGGAAGTCCCATGATCCATGTCGATTGAGGATCACTATGTTGAACCTCCTGTCGAAGCATACAATTTTTGGTATGCGGTCATTTACATTTCATTTAATAAAATCGTGAAGAGTCAACACAATGTACAATAATATAAAATAATAAACAATATGAAATAAGAAAAACTATTTACGAGCTCGGAGTAACCTCCATTCTGTACAATTTTCAAGCAAAAATATTGCATCAGATCTGTTTGTGATGCAAAGATTGCCTTAATTCGCGCAATACATGCGTTTATTTTGCCATTTGAAAGTTACGTATTGTATCACTACAGTAATGTTGTGCTACGAAACGCTGGAAGTTGCAGTGCTGCATTAAGGAATTCAGCCTCAATGACAGATGTGGGACAGGTTTACGCCGGAGAATGTTATACATTAGGGTCTCAGAAGACGTTGCAACTTTGATAATATATATTACTGATGATCAATGGGTTGCTTTTAGGAATGCCCCCCATGTCTTACCAAACAAAACTTACAATGCTCTCACATCCTTTTATACCGAAATTTTCAAATGTCTCTCCCAATCTGTATCTTTTTTACCCACAAAGAATACCTCATCTTCACCACCCTGGTACAACAAATAGCTTGGATCTCTTCGTAACAAGAGAAATAAGCTTTGGTATACTTACTTAAAATCGCCTACCAACGCCGATTTCCTCTACTAACAGTCTGCCCAAATAAATTTATCTGTACTTTGCCAAAAAAAAAAAGTAAATCGGATAACTATCCATCATCTCTGAATTTTCTTGATAAGTCCTCGGCGATCCAAAAGTTATTGCAAATATCATCGCAATTTTTTTTTTAGCCAAGCGTTCGCCATCCATACCCAAGAGCCAGACCACTCTGTGTCTATAACTTTAGAGCAAGTTAAAGATAAAATAATAAACCTCAAAGATGATTATTCTGCTAGCCCTGAAGATCTTTCCCATATATTTTTAAAGAAATGTGAAATGCACCTAGCCCAACTTCTTACAGCTTTCTGTCACCCAGGGATTATTTCACTTAACCTGGAAAAGGTGTTTTTATTATTCCCCTACATAAAAAAGGTCTCAAAGCAGATATTTCCAATTATCGACCAATTGCTAAGCTATCCTGCATACCTAAGCTTTTTGAGAGCATTATTTATGACATAATGCTTTTGCATTGTAAATCTATTGTTTCCCAAAACCAGCAGGGAATCCTCAAAGGTAGCAGGGAAACCTAAAGGAATTCGTATCAGGCACTTTACGTGCACTATAATCTGGAAATGAAGTCGTCGTGATTGCCACGATTTCAGCAAAACTTTTGATAGAATTTCTCATGATCTTGGTTTCTCAATAAGTTTTATAACGTGGGTATTACTGATCCATTTAGGTCCATGGTTTCTGACCTTGGTCCCTTATTACTTATTCTGACAATGTTGTTGATTGCATCATTAAAAATTCATACATATCTGTTTGCGTAGGTGATATGAAATTTTTTAGATATATCTCATCTTCCTCGGAGAGTCTACCACTGCAGGAAGATCTTGACAGATTTTGTACTTGGTGTCGGAAAAATTTCCTTGAGCTTAACGTCAATAAGTATCAGGCTATAACTTATACCCGTAAGCGCCCTCCTACTTCACCTCGCTGCTATCTAATCTTTAATCTGCCTGTACCCTTAGTGAATGAATTGCTTGATTTAGGTGTTATCTGTGATAAGGAACTAAATTTCCGTTCTCACATTGATAACATGATCAACTCTGCCCTTGGCTTCATCAAGCGCTGGTCTAAGAAGTTCTCCAATCCTTGCAGTTTTCGAAAACGTCATTTGATCGTCATTTGCAATACTTAAGGGTTGCGAACATCAAACTGCAAACGTCATTTGGTATCGTTGATCTGTGTCATCTACATGATTTTTTTCTTGCAAGAGCATTTGACGTTTTCGAACAGAGCAAAATGGACACCTTAACAAAATTTATTGAGAAAATAGTGTTGGAAAATCTTAATGAGAGTACAAGTGAAGGGGAATCCTTGGTCCTGCGTTAGGATGTCTCTGTGGACATTACTCCATAACGTCCTCTTGGATTTTTTACCACTTTGGAACGAGGATTCACATCCTAATCTTGTTGTTATAAGTAATTTTATGTTTCCTCGCGTCCATCGGTCCATAGAATCGTCGCATACCTGGGTAGGAGTAGGGGATGGGGTTCTAATAAGCATAATATTTAATTAAAACAAATAAATTAGCCGATTTTATGTACTTACTGTTCACGAGACTGAGATTCCCCTGAATATTCGGATTCACAAAAAATTTTTTTTTTTCAAATTTTTTAATGCACAGCGCAGATTTGTGGCTGCTTTTTTGCAGCGCAGTAGACGTTTATAAGCATCTGCCCTGCAAACACTGCATTATCGAACATGCTGCAAATGTAGTGTGATTTATGATGTTGTTTTCGAACAAATGACTTTCGCAGCTTGCGTTTAAGAACATTTTGCAAAAGCAATTTGTTGCAGATGACGTTTTCGAAAACGGCCCTTATGTTACCAAATCCCTTAGGCTTCTTCTTGAATATGCAAGCCAAGTTTGGTCACCCTACTACAGAATTCACACCCTCCGGATAGAAGCTGTTCAACGCACGATTTGCTTTACCTGGTCTTCCCTGGGATGATAGCAAAAACTTACCACCATACACTGGTCGGCTGAAACTTATAAATTTATAACCCTTTTCCATACGCCGAAAAGTTGGTGGCCTCTTCGACTATTACCACAGCAAACTCTCTCCCTCAAGAACATTATTTCCACCTATGCCTCACATCCCAACTTTCTTTAACCGCTCCCATCCTTTAGTTTTCAGCGAAATTGTTAGTTTTAAGAATATGCTTGCAATAATCCTTAATAAATCTGTCGCGGGTTGACCCGGACCTCAAATCAAATCAAAACAAAACATGCGCCTACAAATTTAGTCATGTACGAGGGGCGTTCAACATATTCTCGGTATCGGGGTGAAGCTGTGGTTATATATATAAATTGACTTATTTATCAAGTAATACTATTATTTTAGTGCATTCATGTAAAATTTCTTATAAATGTGATTATTAATTCGCGTTTTATCTCTAGTTAAACAGAATCATAGTGGCAACTGAGACGATGATGGTGTAAATTGAGCATCGCGCTGTAATTAAATTTCTCACTAAGCAAGGAAAAAGTCAAAAAACTATTCATGAAGAGATGGTGGCTGTTTACCAGGGTTCCGCACCTTCATTATCAACTGTGCAAAAGTGGTCAAGTGAGTTCAAGAGAGGCAGAGAGAGCATTGAAGACGACCCCCGCTCCGGCTACTGCTTGTACGGGAGAAAACATCAAAGAAGTCGAAAAACTTGTTCTTGAGGATGCCCGAATAAAGGTGAAAATGATGGCAGAGATCACCAAGCTTTCAATTGGTACCATTCACACCATTCTTCATGACCATCTTAACCTTTCAAAGGTCAGTGCAAGGTGGGTGCCACGAATGCTCACAGCGCCTCAGAAAAAAGTGAGAATCGCATGCTGTGGAGAGCTTTTGGAGATGTGTAGTGAGAACGCGGACGGTGTTATGGATCGAATTGCTACTGGGAACGAAACATGGGTCCACCACTATGACCCTGAAAGCAAACAAGAGTCCATGCAGTGGCATAAAAAAGGAACAGACCCCCCGAAGAAGTTCAAAGTCACTCCGTCTGCCGGGAAGCTCATGGCCACAGTTTTTTGGGACTCAAAGGGAATCTTGCTCATTGAGTACAAAAAAAAGGTGAAACCATCAACGCCACATCCTACGCTTCCACTTTGCATAATTTGCGGGAGGAAATTAAAAAGAAAAGACGGGGTAAACTCGCAGCGGGTGTGTTGCTTCTTCTTGCTGTTCACACGGCGCGAGTTTCCAAGGCTGCTGCGCGAGATTGTGGTTTCGAAGAAATCCAACACCCACCCTATAGTCCAGACCTTGCCCCTAGTGATTATTTCCTGTTTCCGGATTTGAAAAAATGTCTTCGTGGAAAAAGATTTTCGGATGATGAAGAACTCAAGTCGGCAATAAATGGGTATTTTGAAGAGAAAGAGGAATGCATTGATGTTAGGGGAGATTATATTGAAAAATAAAAACAATTTAAATTGAATTCGCATTTTCCTTCATATCGATACCGAGAATATATTGAACGCCCCTCGTATATGTGAGTTCCGACTTTATTTTTGGCTACAACTGCTTCCAGTTATTTAACTTCATTGAAAAACTCTTAAATTTTGTCATTCAAAAAGATCAAGATTCAACTACCTCTTCACCTGGAGGGAACGAGTACAGCCTTCCCGGGGTTGATTGAGAGGTTTCCTCCAATGCACCAAACTGATATTATGTTAAGGGTATTGCATTGTATTCCAAATTTCCTTTCACGATAATGACGTAGTCATCAGCATAGCCTAAATTTTCTAGTTTGACTAGTAAGCCGTCGATGACAAGCGGCCACAGGAGTCCACCTCCTTACGGACAGCTGAGACAGTAATTGATGCCTCGTCAGAAGAAGTAATAAAAGAATTTACGGCAATGGAAAACAAGTAAATAGAAAACATCCAACTTTTAAAGACAAGACTTAACATTAAAAGACATAACAAAACGAAACAAAAACATTTAACTTATAATCCACAAAAAAGGCTAGTGTGTATTTCATATAGTACTTCATGTACACATGTATATAATGATTTTTTTTTTCTTGTTTGTTTTATAATTAAATATAGAAAAGCTTACCCAAGCAAAGTTACTTATTGATTTTTTGTTTTAATTTTTATTTTTACCATCATAAATAGTTTACAATACTAAAAATTGTCTGTTCTCATTTTAATTGTTTTTTTTTCCTTTTTTTATTTATATATATACTTATTTTACAATTTTATTCTTTTTTACTTCTTGTTTTTTTTAGGTGTTTGATAATAATAAAAAAAATAATAAAATTTTAACGTTAAACAGAGAAAAATAAGACAATTCAGCGGAGTTGGAGAATTTATAGTATAACAATTCCCTCACTTCGTATTGCGGAAATATCTTGACGTCTTTTTAGTGTTTTTCTTCTTCCTTTTTATATATATATTTTTTTTTTGCTTTACTGGTTTTCACGTTAGGTTATAAGTGTTCACGAATAAATATTTTTTTTTTCTTAATTTTTTTTTTATTTTTATTTATAAAATCATAATAAAATAAAAACCGAGTCAGCTTTTAGACAACATTACTATCTATATTGGTTTGTCGAAACAAAAGAAAAATGGGCGGGGGAAACACAAATGTTGGTTACATTTTTTTTGTCTTCTTATTCTGATAAATGTAAATTTATACGATGGAAAGGAAGAGGGAGAAAGAGAGAGAATACGAGAGAAGGCAACATATATCGCTTAAGACTGTTATTATTTGAATTTTTTTTTCTTCAAATTAAACGTGTAATTATAATTGTTTGATGTTTCGTTTAACTTTATTCTATAATTTATTATATTCGGGAGGGGAGAACGCCCCTAATAGTTGGTTGAAATATATACTGTTTTTTTTCTCTTTTAAAACTTCCGTGGTGCTTTCCTATATATAGTTTTAATTATAATTATAAATGATGATGAGGTGTCCCGCGGATTCAGGAAACATGCAATTATAAATAATTATAATTTTTGCCGGGTTGCTCTCACTTGTTCATTCGGGGTCTCTTCTCGCGCGGTATGTTGTTATTTGTGTTCTGTTTTGTTGTGTTGCTATTTGCGTGTATCTTGTTGATATTCTCTCTTCAATTTTTCATTTTTTTTTTAATAGTATACGAAAGGAAATTTCTTGTTTTTTAGTTTTTGTTTTGTTTTTTTGCTTTTTTAACTTTTGTTTTCTCTTCCTCTCTTGTGTTTTCCTTTTGTTTTCTTCATTTAACATATATATATATATAAATTTTAAAGTTTCTTATTTTGTTGTTGGTTGATTTTAAGTTAATTTAAATTGTTTTTTGTTTTTATTTACTTTTATTTTATTAATTTTTATTTTATTTATAATTATATCTTTATTTATTCAATCTTAGCGGTTGGCGTTCTTTAGTTGGTTGGACAACCAATCGAGACCCTCATAAAGACCATCACCGCTGGTTGCACACGTCGCTTGAATATACCAGTTGCGATTTCTGAGTGAGTGCAGACCTAGCTTGTCAGTGATTTCAGCTGCGTTCATTGCATTTGGCAGATCCTAAAGAAAAGGAAAAGAGAAAAAAAAAAATCAAATTTCAGTAACAAACTGATTAGGTAATAAATCTACATTTCTGAACAATATCAAGTTAAAAGTAGCCCAAGAGCGCAGAAAGGCTAAAAAGCAGCTTAATTTAGGGAAAAAATGTTTTTATTTCAAAGGCTTTTAGAATTCTTTTAAAACGCAAAGATCTTATTATACTTTGTCGACAACTTGCAGCCAATTTTTCTGTTCATATTTTCATTTCCAATCGAATTAGCATCTGGAAACTGAGATGACTAATCCCAATCCAACACTTTGACTTTTGATCTTTGAAGCCCTGGCAGATATGACTACGGTGTTTCGAATAGTTGCCATTTTTTAGGAGACAATTCCGGTGTCTACGTGCGATCAGCATATCAGCAATCGTTTCTTGTAAAATTGGGTCATTATTTGATCATCGGGATTACCGTTGAAGGTAACCAATTTTCCGATTCTCGACGCACCGGAATAGCCATAAATATGCACATTTGACAGAGTTTCATTGATCATTGGATGGCAGTTTCACCAAATGAAAGAAAATTAAATGAAAATAGTTTTGGGGAGCTCAATAAGTCTCTTGGTCGCAATGATTTTTTAAACTTTTTCAGGATAATTTTTTGAATAATAATCGCAGTCTTTTTCTAATAACATTTGTCTTGCTTTCTGACCTCTTTTTTTTTTTTTAAATGTTAAGCATTGATATTCATTAAATCGTCTCATCCACCTTCTCAGAAAATTACATGAATTTCGGAGATACTCGTATCTTACTGTAGTAATGGATAATTTTGGTCCCAGCGTGGATGAGTACCAAGGAACACACCTTCAAACCGAACCTTCTACAAATCACTCCTTGTAAGGTCTTGTAACTTCCAAAAACGAAATGAAGCTGAAGTACAATACAATTTTACTGCACCATATAGATGAAAATTCTAACGAAAATCATCTGCTACTAACGGGTCATTTTTAGAAGTCACACGCTTTTACCAAACAATGCAAGTATCGATCAGAGTGGATTCTTGTTATTGAAAAGAAATATGGTAATGAAACTAAACCGGAATCAAACGACGAAATTTATGGACACAATAAAATATTACACAACTAAATCTAAACGCGGTTGTACGACCACGTTGAGGCCAGCACAGCAGCAATGTTTGAGAAAATCCATGACATCTCTGAATGATCACAGATCACAAATGTGCCATGAGGTAATTGACATGAGAGATGAGATGAGAAATCTTAGATGAATGTGTGCTTAATATTATGCGAACATTTGCGCAAGGTATAACTTTCTGATGAGAGCAGCGTTTGTTCACAATTGAAAACAGACAATTTGGGAGATATGATTAGCGATGTTTAAGCCTGGCTCAAAAGAATTCATTCGTTGTTTTGTAACTTTGGGCGAAACTTGGAACCATGTCCACACAAACGAGATAGAACAAACAATAGACTACTCTTGGCAAATCTGCGCCCAAAAACCCAAAAGTTACTCCACCGACTGAAAAGGTCATGACTGGAATTGTTGGCATGCAAGAAGCATAATTCACATTAAACCAACTTTGGATAATGGGCATATTCAGAAGAGATCAGAAAAATGTTGGACTAAGTGTATGGTATTGAGTTGAAGGTAGATTATATTGAAAAATAAAATGAAGGTTCCATAAAGACATTTTTTCCGTGTCAAATCTTAGTTACTTATCACTTTGTCGTCTTACGCACTAATACACTTTTACGATTTATGCTTGAATTATTCTATTATCATCTCATATTTTGTAATATGTACCATCATTGAGTGATGCGAAATAGATTTTTGCCTTACTTTAACAAATGAGATATTAATTCGTCGAAAAATTAGAAAATTCGACAGGTAGATAGATATTCTTTTACTGATATTTCTTTAACATGTTGTCAAAAATTCGAATTCTGATTTTATGAATTTAATTTTAACTGAGACACAATTTATCTCTGCGGTAAAAGAATGCACCAGTTCGAAGTTGCTTTGGAAATTCCACAAAAAAATATAAGATCAATGCATGACATTGCACAGAATATGGGAGAATCCCACATGACAATAAGTTGACACCTTTCTCTCATGAAAAATGGTAAGTAAACTCAGTAAGAAAGTATCCCATGTACAGGCAAGATAACAACAAGCTGTGATGCGGCTGGATAATGTCTGATGCGATGCACTACTTAGAGGTTGCAGTAGTTTTTGTTTCTCTATTTGTTGGTCCTCTTTTGTAATCCTCTCAGATGTAATGTATTTTCAATTGGAAGAAGTGTTCCGTGAGGATTTACATCATAACGCTCAGTTGATTTTGTGAGCGAAGGTTTTGTGACGAACCACAATAAATTGAAATCATCTCAATAAATTGCACAGGTGTGTCTCCTCACTGATTCTACAGATCACATTGTGATTAAGAAAAGTTTTTTAGAAAAATTATATTGATTCTAAATATATTTTTACTATAAAATTGGGCATTGATTTTCAGTTATTCACACAGTGGAATGCATTTGTGACAAAATCAAGTGAGTGCGCTGCTATTATGACATAGAATACAAATGAATTCTTTTTCTTCCTTCTTGTGGCAATTCACTTTACAAATGAAACATTAAATGACCCTATCGATAACTATTATAGAATTTTTTATTTCATTACTTTACAATGCTTAGATGCAAAATGAAAGTAGACAGAAATCAAATGTGAACGAGTATTTGTTATCAAACATGTATTCTCTCTTGGGTTTTTAGCTGAGTTCTGCTTATCAAACGTCTAAAAAGAAGTATAGAATCATTAAGTATTGGTACAATTTTCGATCATATCTTGGGCAGGTAAAAACATGATTCCTGATAACCATTCGGATAATTTTTTTTTCGTATGCATTCTTGTTATTCGCTATCTTCGAAATATGTTAGGTAATGATAACAAACCTCAAAAGTAAAAGTAAAGATAAACCAAATGATGACTTTTGTATCCACTAAAGTAATTGACAGAAATTATTTTTTTCAAAGACAGTTATACTGTTGTTATCTTGACAGTTTGATAGTAATTATTTAAACAATTTTAAAATACATGGAATGCAGCTGAAGCGACACAAATCTGTGGACGTTCTTATATTTTACATAGTGTTGGATGTATAAAGATAGCCTCAGTGCATACTATAATCCGTTTAAAACAAAAGTCTGATTAAATTACAATTGTAACTACAATACATCAATCGGTTCAGTCATAAAACTCATTTTAATCATTTTTGATTGAAAGTATCTTTTCAATGGTGATTCGATAAATGATTTGTACAATTAAGTCGACAAATTATGTAGTTTGTATAACCTGCTTATATAATTGAGTTATTTCAGTTTAATCTGATGTATCACCAGTATTAGGTGCAATACCAGCGCAGTGATAACGAACGAACACGACGATGTGATTGCTTATCAGTTGTGCCAATAAGATGATTCATTGAAGCAAAGTTTAAAATAGCGATTACAAGTAATGTCGTACATATTTTTACATGAGTAATAGCAACAAAGGTGGAGAATTTAATACGAAAACCTTTTCGACAATAGTCGAACGTACTAACTAAAACCGAAGAATGATTTTTTTTATCGGAAAAGATATCTTACTTTAGCACGGATTTAAGTACAGGAACGCCGTCGTACGGCTTTTGAGGAGTCTTATAGTTCAGAGTACATTATTAGCTTTGAGTGTTACCAGATTCATAAATTGTTTCTTGCTGATATTGCTGTGAACCATTCAATTTAAATAATCTCTCTGCGAAGAACGCTATTGCTCCGATTGTAAAATAGGAAGATATAGATATACAGCAAAATTTACTCATTTCCACTTTGTGTAAACAATATTTCAGCACTTATTCTTAATATATATTGAGCCCCAGTAATTTCTCTATTGCAGAACTGATTTTGGTGCATTTTAATTATAAGCGATTTTGCTATAGTAATCTTGTGTGGTGTGCACCAATTGTGAATGCTTTCTTGCGTTGAACTGTAGGTTTGAAAGAATGCCCACAAATGGACACTCAGTTTTAGAAGACAAAACTACACCATAAGACCACATGTCCACCAGTGCACATGTAACGCTAAAAACATATAAATACATGAACAAAACGGCCCACTGCTATCTTACAAAAATTAGTTCAACTTTTAAAAGGACAAAAATAATAATGATTACCAATACCTGATTTCTGTCTGTTCTGACAAAATTATTTGTTGGATTATGTTGTCATTCATGTCGCAACAAGTAGTGCGTTTATTAACAAAATGTAGCAAATTAACAGAAAACAATTAAAACTAGGATGTGAAATATAAAATACACAAATATTTACTCGTTCCTACGGCTTCGATGCCATAGAGAAGTAAAATATTGACAAAATTCTTACGTCGCAGTACTAGTTAAAACAATTTGTACCTTATAGATCCTAAGTGTAACAAAAGTTTGTTACGCTAATAGTAATTGTAATATGCTTTTAGAAAAATCAACAACACATAGTGTTCGGCCTTCCAGTTGCTAGGCAAAAGCGATCACTAAATAAATAACTTGTTTGCACATCTGAATTTCAAGGTCTAACCGATTGATTTTAGATGTGACAGATTTTTCTATGATGAGAAACCTGAAATTGGGTTTTCGAAACTTACCTGTTTGTTGGCGAATATAAGTAATACAGCATCTCTGAGTTCATCTTCAGCTAACATTCTCATCAATTCCTCTCTCGCTTCACCAATACGTTCTCTGTCATTGCTGTCAACGACAAAGATGAGACCCTACAATAAAAAAAATAGACAAAAACTTCTGTTATTCTTTGCCAAAAAGATACTTCATACAAGCAAGGACTCAATTGTGTAAGCATAAACGTTCTAGTAACCAATTTTTTAAGATATCAACAACGTTTTAGCTTAGAAATCAGTCCCGTCTTGAAACAAGTAGTTCAACCATCAGCATTTATATCTGGGAACATTGGTATCATCATGAGCTAAGTGATATCTTGCTCGAAATATTTGTCTAATTCGAACAAGATTCATGGCCGCTAGATGTACATAATATCTGTAGTAAATTTAGAACTTACTTGTGTATTTTGGAAATAATGCCTCCACAATGGTCGGATTTTATCTTGACCGCCCACATCCCACACTGTAAAGCTAATATTCTTGTATTCTACAGTCTCGACATTGAAACCTAAAAGGAACGAGTACAGTAAGGTGTTTAGTTAGCCATATATAGGTCTTTATGTGTACATTATTAGAGAATCACTTACCAATAGTAGGTATCGTTGTAACAATTTCGCCTAATTTAAGTTTGTACAGAATTGTGGTTTTACCAGCGGCATCTAATCCGACCATAAGTATTCTCATTTCTTTTTTGCCAAAGAGTCCTTTGAATAAATTCGCAAAAACGTTCCCCATTTTATAGTTTTATTTATTCTTTAATTATAATAGTGTTCGCGTAGTATTTTAGTTTTATTTAAATGTGTGTTCTATGAGAATGTAGAATGTGCAACCGAAGCTCTATATACTGCAGTTCGGTTGTTCTGGGCGGTTATCTGTAAAAAATTGTACATTCAATAAGCACTTTCAGTTTAAAAAAAAAGTACCCAAGAGGGAAACATGAAAATTTCCTAAAAGAAATTTACACAAAATCTTAATTGCCTCGCACGAAATGTTCATTGTAGCAAAACGCTCCACCACCATTGATTGAATAAATAATCACTATCATACGCAACTAAAGATGATCGCTTAAGTTTCAGTACAACAACACTAGTAAGACTTAAGACGATAAGAAGAGAAGATTGGTAGGTACGTACGTAGCACACAGAAAACAGAAATCCAAACGCAAATCGAATGTAAAAATAAAATACCATAATACAGATAGCTCCACGCATAGACTTACTTGGGTAGACACTTGAAAAAAAAATGGTGGAACATACGAACTAGCAGACGACGATGATTATGATGAGTCATAACATTTGTAAGCACATTTTGCAGTTAGTTTTATTGCAAAATTATTTTTCTGTGTGAACTTTGATTCTTCTATTTTGTTTGAAAAAGTGTTGCGTTGCTTTGCGGTACTTTTGGCAAATCTCTTTTAATATGTTTGTACGACCTTATTAGCATGAAAAACTCGTTTTAATGCGTAGAACGAAGTTAACTATTATTAACATTCGAAACAATCGGATCGTTGAAGAGAAGGGAAACTGTGAAATTGCTTTCCTAATGAATTATGTGAATAGAGATAGTAATTTAAGGAAACGTGAAGTTATCCTTTGATTAAAAGTTGTTTAAATATATATATATATATATATATATATATTTTTTGTGAGGGAGAGAGAGAGACTCGCTCGCTTTAAACAGTGATGGTGAAAGTGAATTTTTTTTTTAATTTATCCACATTGGTTGCGCGGTGGCCGTGAATTTAAACTGAAATGTAATTTAATGAGAAAACACTCAGTGATATGGTCGTATGTCAGTAGATAGTGGATAATTAGTTCGTACAACGTTAAGTACATATATTCATTTTATTGCTCATTTATATCACACTTCTAAAGTACTGGTTTTTTGTTTTGTTAATGTGAAATCCAGAAAAGCGTAAATTCTGCAATCCATTTCTTTCAAATGATAGTCAAGAAAAACTTTAGGGGAGCATACTTTTTCTATTCCACATTATCTAGTTAATTGCAATTAGACAAAACCAGCATTTTTACTGAATAATAACTTTATTTCCAATCGGATCTCGAAGGCTGCATCAAAATGTATTCGTTCAATACAACAAAAAGTTAAAAGTTATTTCTATGCAAATGAATTGATGTTCTAAATGTTTTCACCAGACAAAACCTTACACATTTAACGATTTCGTTCAAGTCTTCACAGAATCATGCGAGACAAGAAATTATGTTAGTAATGCAATGCAAATTAGTAAAAAGCATCACGTCATCACAATATTTGCCGCATAAGATCATTTATGTAAATGTGTCAGCGATTTTTTTGTTGAAGAAATGATGAAACTAACTTGCAAACTTGAATCAGTTTATATTCATAAACAAAACAATGATACTCTACTTTTAATTACAGAAATGTTGCATCTAGCAGTCATGAAATATGCTGTATTCAAAATTTAGCAATAGATTTCTTACAACAACGATTTTACTAGCAATACCAACTTCTCACCCAATTGACATCAAAATCAATGCGTTTTGAGTTGCACACTTTATCTCATGTTTCATATGTGCACAGTGGGATTGACCCAATCAAGAGTAGTCTATGTGTAACTTGTTGTTAAGTAAAGTAAGTAACGTGCTTTGGTCATTATGCCTTATTAGGTTCATTGACTCACTAATGAGTTGGCTTTAATTTCTCTGTAGAACATGATAGAAGTAGGACAAGCCCTGGATGACATAGTCATTTATTAGCTGTTAATCTTCGGTTGAGATCAGATTTATTGAACAGAACAAAATCTGCGTTTGTGCATAATAAATTAGGATTTTGAAGCAAAGGAGTGAAAATGATTTTTGTTTACATGCTTCAAACAACATGCGACATTTCGTATGTGTCGGACCAATGCATTCTTTACAGCATGGTGTGTACTTAGTTAGTGAAAGCGATCATAAAAATGGCTTCATTGCTCAGAACACACTAATAGATTTATAGTGTTAAGTTTCCGGCCTAGGAAGTTTTATGTGTAGTTAAACTATAAACCTATCTACCTGAGATTATGTTTAAAAGAAACCCAATTTGACTGCCTTAACTCTGGTACAGGTACTATAAATTCTAATCAATGACCCTTAACGATTAGAGAACGTTAATCGAAGATCTGTCTTTCCAATGTTGTATCAACTTGTTGTATTATAAACAAAATGTCCCAAGCATCCAACATAAGACTAAAAAAGATCTTCCTAGCATATAGAACCACATATACATACTCAAAAAAAAAGTATGCCGCCTTTATAATAAATCGTGGGAGATGAAAAAATAAATGCATTTCTGTTTAACCTTTACCTAACGTTTTTTGGGATGTATTTTGTTAAAGCAAACGCGAAAACTTTATTCGCAATAAGCAGGATTTTAAATGGCAAGAATCGCAAGACGCATGATGGAGAAACATCTTTGGAGGGACGACACGAAAACACATATTTTCAAAATAAATGAAAAAGAAGGAATGTTAAACTTCAACAAGAAGGTCAAACAGATAACCCAACGCTCGCCGTGAAGCATGGTGGAACTAGTATATTGTGTATTGTCATGGGGGTGATTTTTTCTTGGGAGAAAATGACATTACATCGTAGAAATATAGATTTCAAGAAGACAACGATCCCAATTGCTCTGCTGAGTTTACAAATCAGTTGCTTTTCGAAAAAAAAAACAAAAAAACGTTTAGGTATGGCCGACCCAGCATATTAATCAAATAGAAAACATCTGCACTCAGCCAAAAATCGAAGTCCAAAATGGTCATCCCAAACATAAGAATGAGCGTTGTAGGACTGTGCAAGAGGTATGTATGCCTGGGAAATCCATTACCTCTATGGTAAGGCTTTCGAAATCAAAAAAAAAAAAAAAAAAAGATTTACGAAATTACAAATTCCTAATCTTTTTACTAATATCTTTTCTCTTTTTTAATAGGATATTGACTTCCCATATCCGTAATATGAACTGTAAGAGTACCAACGTGACGTGCCTTTCTTTACCTTTGATCAGAGATGTATCATCTACAATGTTTAAAGCAAATATCTTCCTATAACGAATTATAAGAAACGCGAAACTTTGAATATTTGATTGAATTTGTATCGATCTATATTTCAAGGATGTCGTGTATTTATTTTACAAAAGATTATCTTAAGTTACCAATAAACACAATCGTTATCACAATAAACAAAATTTAAGAAATTATAAAAACTGTCCTTAAACTACGTGTATCACTAGATAACTGATGAACACTTTTAGACAACTGCAGTCGCTTTAAACAACGTATAACTAAAAATGCTTCTTTTAAGCCCTTCCGTAAGTTTCAAATAGATTCCCACTTATTCCAAAAAGACTTAGGGATGCAATTCTTTTTGTAAACTTCACCCAAAGAAAATCGTACACATCAGTTATTATTTAGAAACTCCCCACTAACAAATTGTATACGAATTAAAAGACCTCATCAGGCAACAGTGGATATTAGTCATCGAATGCGATATACATTACACCAGACACTGACAATGAAAATCCAAATCAGATGTTCAGGAGATTCCATAAAGAAAGTATTTTCTGATGAAATTACGTGGTTGAATGAATAAACCAAGAAAAAAATTCAAAGAACCACGTATGTTTCTTGTTTTTGTTTAATCAGTGCTTTGCGTTGCTTGATAACTAGACGGAGAATATTGATCAAAACTTAGTGATTGCAATAAATTTGAAACGCAACCATGTATCGGTCAGTCGCGCTAGATTTTGTACAAACAAATACACTCCTTGATCGCAGAACACTTCCGTCCCGAGTATATTGGGAACAAATATCCCTGTCGTTAGAGGTCCTATTAAAAGCGAAACAAGCATTGTATTGATAATACAATATTTTCAAATACTCGTGGCTCTACTTCACTTTTTTTTTTCTAAATAAAAACGGTGCTGAATCGCATCTGTGCAAGTAAGTGTCTATGACAACGACCCATTGTGTTAGAAAATTTAAAAAAAAATTTAACTTTGAAATAAAAAATTGAACTAAAAAAAATATTCTGTGAAATGTTGATCGACCAGACCAACTATTGGAAAACGATTACATGTGATAGGAATGATACCATATTTGGAGTTAACAATTTAAGGAGAGAGTCACTGAAAGGCGTTTGGCTGCGTATGAGATGTTCTACACGACACAAAATCATGGGGGAATGCCAGGTGAACCATATGTGCCAACACGCAATATCCACGGTTGTAAAACTGTGTTGCGTATTTGATAGATCAAGAAGGTATTTTGTGATTTGATTTTGTGCCATTGTAGATCGTTGGCGACGCCAACTAATACGTCTGAAAGATAAACCGCCAGGATAGAAAAGTGAATACGAGTACAATAGTAAAGTTGATTCTGCTACACAACAGAATCAAGTTGAAAGAACAAGATTTTTTTTCTACGAACTAAGTTTTTTGCCGCTTAAAAGATTATTCTCCTAGTCGCTTCCGTAGGAGCACTCTTAAAAAAAAAATACTTACAAGTGAGTGAATGCAAATGCAAATGCAAAATTGCCCAATACAAATTTATACTGAAAGAAGACATTCGAATTTTGATGTCGAAAAGAAAGAAAAAAGAAGCAATCAACGGAGATCAATGAACAATTATTGGATTCGTATGAATTCGATTCTTTTTTGTTTGTCACAAAATTAAGTTTTATAATCATTCAACAACGATATTCGCACTGAATGGCTGGTAAAGGAAACAGGAAATGTCAATTGGGAATATTTTGGAAACCTCAACAAATGGTTCACTAAAAAAAATTTGCCGTAAATCCAAATTATTGAAATAAAACTTTTGACAAATTGTTCTAATGAGTCTTTGAGTACCTTATAACTTTCCAATCGAAAATAAACTTCTTGTGCTAGCAGTGGCAATTTTTTTTTTTTTGTATGTACATACGTGGCCGTGTATGCCGAGAGTTTTATGTGGCAATGAATATGACAAAACTTTAAATTCATCACAATGGCAATGCTGCGGAAAATTAACCTCTTTCAAATCGAAAAAAAAACATTTCAAAGTTGTTGCCGAAAGACCTTTGACGATTTGTCGTCTGCTCTGTAGTTGATGTGTTTGAACGTTAATGTGTTTATTATATATACGAATTAAAAGTGTACGTTCTGCTTTTTTTTAATTAACTTACAAGTTCTTTTACTTAGG
Source organism: Volucella bombylans (assembly GCA_949129095.1). Classification (NCBI taxonomy): domain Eukaryota; kingdom Metazoa; phylum Arthropoda; class Insecta; order Diptera; family Syrphidae; genus Volucella; species Volucella bombylans. The sequence continues at coordinate 19,854,734 of OX422142.1, read as the reverse complement.
CAATACTTATAGCACGCTTTGTTGAGGTTCAGCTTAGGAGCGCACGGTATAATGATAGTTCTGTTCCGAAAATCTATTGGGCATTGGCGACCAGCGGTCATTGACGACGATAAATTGAAAATGTTGTTTTCAAAATCAACGCACAACAGTTCGCAAGAACTTGGAGGAAACAAATAAGCTAATTCTGATTACTTTCAAAGACAATGAAAAACCAAAGATCTTGACATGTCGAATCTGCTTGAGCGTAACAAAAATGGACCATTTATAGATGGATGGAGCGAACTGTGACGTGAGCCAAAAATGTATCCTATAGGACTAGTAGCTACTGATTGGATCGGGATGAAAACTCAAAGAATCATCTTTAGATGAATGTATACGAAAAGGACACAACCCCGACTTTTTGTTTGTCAAGACCTATAACAATTCTCTATACGTTTTCTTAGTTCAAGCCATAAAACAGTCACACCGTAGAGGTGCTATCAAGAAATGCAAAAAAGTAACTGTCCGAGTCAACTAGAAAAGTTCTATTCTACTAACAAGGCAATGCTCATCCACACAATGCACCACAGAAAACGGAAAAGTTAAATCTTTCGATTAACCTTTCGCCAACTGATTACCACCTTTGCAAGGATCTCGACCACTTATTGCAGGGAAAACCTTCAACAATCAAGGCAATGTTCAGAACGAGTTTGCCGCCTTCCGGAAGTGTGTGTCCCATTGGCAAAAAATTTTAGACTGCAACGTATCTAATTTGAACTATTAAAGCTTAAGGTGTTTTCAAAAACATATTACTAACAAAGAACTGCATTAGTTGCGTTCATTAATGCAGATTTTCTGTGGAACTCACTTAGTCAATCTGCACTGCCCTTGTTTTCATAAACGTCAACAAATCGCCACTCTTGTGCAGATTAGTCAGGCATTTCAATTGTGACTGCAGAAAAGGTTAGAAGATTTTAGAGCGGAATAGCTTTGGGGTTTTTGAAGAGAAAAGATCTAAGAACTATTGAAATACAATAATATGTAATGAAAAATGAATAACCTTTTTCTTTTGAAAAAAGCAAATCTAAGATTTGGCTGAATGTTACTTCTTTTGCACTGGCATGACTGGCATTTTCAATGCAGAACAAATGACTACTAAGTACTAAGATATATTTGAGCAATGAATGCTTTCAAAAAATGCCAAACTCGCCATTATTCTAGTTAAAGATATGAGCATGTTTTAAGACAGAAAAACCGCAGTAATTTTCTGGGCAACCTAACATCTAGATTCGATAAAAGAAGTGCATGAACGAAAAGTCAAGTTACTTGATACATAAAACTTTCCACAAACACCTTGTCTCCTAAACAAAACAGTTTTCCGTCTTCCCACATGTATATACATCAATCATCGAAGCTCTTTATCATCAGAGAGCTCCAACATTACCCAAGTGCCTGCCAATTGCACTATTCAGAGGAAGCATACGAGTATCAAAAGAACCACTTCGAACCCCTCCCTTTTGTGACGACAAACAAGTCTCCTTAGGAATGCTGGTAATGGAACTTCTCTATCTCCGCAATGAATGTAATTGTTGTCATCTCTTTACCACTTGTCCCATCTACATACATCTTGTTATTTATAGAATTTCGGTGAAATTGCCTTCCCTCCGTAACGATAAGTTATCGATTGATTATTGATACTAAGTGAATGATTTGTTTGCCAAGCTGATAAGGTTCTATTGTTCTTCACAACGTAGAAAACATATGAAGTCTGAAATTTAAAGCGAAACAACTTTTACGACCACCCTGAATCAAATAATAATATATTTTGCCAACACTTGTGAAATATTAAGACTTCGTCACAATAACAACGCATCATAATTTTTTTTTTTTTCTTTTTCTTCGGAAATTTCAAGTGAGTCAGCAGCAGCAGCAGAGGCTGCACGAGCAATAAACCAAATACAATCAGGAGAAAAGAAAAAAGAAACGCCAACGATTACGATCCACTATGCCAAGACTATAGTCGTTGTTTTCCATACGCTCCACCATTATGGAGGAACTTGGCGAGTAACTTCCTGACACATAGCGAAAAATACGAGCGAACCGAAAAACTTGAGCCAGCACCACCAGAGAAAAGAGTATGTATAGAGTTAGACACTGTTCGTATATACACGAACGAAAATAAGGTCATTTAACTTCAAACAAAAAAAAATTGAAAAAGAACATCAAATTGGGATTACTCACAATTAAATCAATGAACTTAATAAGCAAATTATTACAAGGATTTGTTAAGACTTTTTTCATGAATATACTTTTTTCTTTTTATACTTTGACTACCCTATACCAAAGTTGGTGGCTTTTGTGTCTTTTCGTCTTTCGTCGCCGCCTCCTTTTTTACCAGTTAACTACTTGTGTCTTCTTTTTCTTTCTTTGGAATATTTTTCTTCTTTTTTCACCACACAAAAAAGGGACGCGGCGAATCTATTTCTTTTTTTTTTGTTGGTTCTTCTTCAAATTTTTCCTCCGTCATGGAGAAAAAGGAAAAAATTTTCAACATGATCCAACTCCGACGTAAGATTTCTTGGTAAATTTGAAACACTAATTAAATTCTTCGGGAGAAAAAACTTAGTCACACAATCTTCTGGAATATTCGAAGGATAAACAAATTAGAATGTACTCGTACCTTGTCCAATTTGATTGCACTGGACAAGTGTGGAGAAGAGAAAAAAAAAAAAAAAAAGTAGATTCCCCGACAATATGTCCAGGGAGAGAATGTGGTCAAAAAGAAAATATACAACTTAATCGATTAAACTTTAGACAAATTTAATTGAAAAAACAATTACCGAGTGGATAGTTGGATGAAATACGCTACTAAATTGAGAATTTATCCCAAGTTAAATGGAATAATTCACACGAATTTTACAGCAAACACGACAACGAAAAACTGCCTGAGAAAGAAATCAGTTTTCTTCAACTAAAACGCACTGTGTGAAAAGAAATTCACCACACTTTGCCAACTCTATTTGCAAGTAGCTCTGTTTCGGTCGCCGTTCCTTCAAAATGGCTACTTGTGCTATTTAACGGCTGTAAGAGTAGAACGACAGATTGTTTTCGAGGAGAATTAGTGAATGCGAGGAAAAAGAAACATGCCACGTCGAAATGAATGTAGTAAGCCTTGGTGTGTAGAAAATGTGGGGAGTTGGAAGAAAAACCGGCGTATGTCGGATGGTTGATGCAAAGAACTAACAGATGGCACTGATTTGAGTGGTGAAATTTACTACTTTTCACCCACAGCTTAAGCCCTCTTTTCCCCTCTTAAATGAGAAAAATCATTTAATTTTTTCTTTATCAAAGTTAAAAAATATCCACAAGTTCTTTGAATTCCTCAAATTGTTTAACACTTTTCTCTAGAATTTTTTGTTTTTTTTTTCCTACTTTGAAAAAATCTCCAACACTTGTGCCTAAAAGTCGAATTTAGTTTATGTTTTTCTTTACAAGTGTCCACGAATTGTATAAAAGGGAAAATCAGAAATTCACCACGTCAAGTCAGTCGTCGGTCGGGAGCAGAAAGTGAAAAAATTATGTTCCATCCAAAATCACCTTTTTTAAAGAACCAACTTGTTGAATCACAATTGTTTTCACGGAATGTAAGTAGCACAGTTTATTTTTAACACGGTTTTAACACAGTTTCCTTTGTGGATAAATATTGTAAAACTCAGTTGCGAATTGGATGGGAGGAAGGAAAAAAATTTAGTGTGACGAACTGCGTTTGGCACCACACAAAATGTCAGCTAGGCCACGATGATGTGAGGGTGGTGGAATGGTAGAATGTGATGAGGCGACGTGTTGAATATGTCAAATATGTGTTCGTGATGACGTATTGTGGGGAGTATTTGGTTTACTATTGAGGAGGTAGCTACATTTCTCATTTTTATTTAACTGCCCAATTGTGCCTCATAACAGTTTATCGATATACATACATATTTGATTATTTTTACTCGGGCGGTCTGCCGTTTCACGCTATAAATGATTGTCCACGTCCTAATAATCATCACGAGCATACTGTCTTTTAAGTATAATAGCCTTATAAAAAGAAATCCCTTACCGTCAAAAGTGGGGAACGGTAAAAATCTAAATTAGTCAGTTAATGAACAGTTCTCTAAAAGTTTATGGTATGTACTCGTATATTCCTGCTCATGTAGTGTGTGTAGGGAACCTGCTGGAACCATGTCATGTATGTCACTCGACATTTCTAAGCACTATTCCCGCAACAGCATCTTCGTCCCAGATTTGATTTTTATATCTTAGACCTGAAATTACTTTTGTCCTTCCCTAATCCCGCCCTTACTTTATGTTTTCCTTACAGCAACCTGATTTAAAGCGTCTTCTTGAATGGCTCTGTAGAACACCAACTGTAACTACGTATCGAGTCAATCTCCTCACTTCTTCAACCGAAACCTTTAAAAATCATCTCATAGCATTTCTGAGAGAAAAGTACGATGATAAGCTAACAGTTTATGGAATTGATGGAATCCCTGAAGTCGTGTGTATTTCGAGTATTCCAAATCCCTTAAACTCACCCATCAACGAACTCAAAGAAGTTATGGTCGACACAGATTGTGGAGCTGCACTACTCCGAGGTGCTCACATATTTGCTCCCGGAGTTCTTTCAATGCAAACTGGAACCAAACTCGGTGAAATAGTCAATGTATTTGCAGATTTAGAAGGAAAGTGTAAAAAGGGCACCAATGTTCTCTTTGAATCTGATCAAAAAGTTTTCATCGGTATAGGAGAAGTGAAAATGCAAAGATACCAATTGTATGGCGAAAATGCTGTTAACCATGGCATTGCAGTTCAAATGCGATCGACAATATCTGGAGTACCATCAATCGGTGATTTGTCCTCAAAGGATGCACTTTTGCAGAATTTCCCTTCAATAGTTTGTGTACGAGTTCTGGATCCACAACCAGGTGAAGTAATACTGGATATGTGCTCAGCACCTGGAAATAAGACAACTCATATAAGCGAACTCATGCATGATACTGGCATTTTGATAGCACTAGATAAGACTGAAGGTAAAGCAGATTTGGTGCGGAGAAAGATTAATATCTACAACCTAAAATCAGTAAAAGTTTTTGCATTTGATTCCACCAAAGTTCTGAGTGATGAAAGCCAAGTCCAAATAAATGCTCCACCGTTTTCTGCCTGTACATTTGATCGGATACTTTTGGACGCACCTTGTAGTGCTCTAGGCAATCGACCATTATTGTCTAATAAATTGACACTAAAGATGTTGAGATCTTATCCTAAGCTACAAAAAAAGCTGTTCAAAAATGCTTTGAAACTATTGAAACCGAATGGAGTATTGGTATACAGCACATGTAGTGTTGCTGAAGAAGAGAATGAGGGCATGGTAAAATGGGCTTTAGATGAATTTCCAGATGTGAAATTGGTTGAAGCGGCACCTTGCTTTGGTGGACCTGGTATTGAGGGAGGTGGATTAACAGATGATCAGAGGTAAGCATGTACAAAATGCAAGGCTTTTATTCATATTACAGTTATTATTGCTCTAAATGCATATATTTTTTTTACACCAGGAAGCTTGTACAGCGCTTCGGACCTGATAACTATAACAGGGACTGCAGAGTGGATAGTATTGGATTTTTTATTGCTAAATTTGTTAGGTCGAGTTGAAAAAATATATTTTCAAAAACCAATATTTGTTTTACTCTAACATGCTATATAATAGAATATATTGAATAATAAGCAAAAGAGTAGCACATATCCAATATATAGTCATGGAACAAACACCATTATCCAACATTTTTAAGAGTGAAACTGCGCTATTGTATGATTACTGAACTGTTGTTGGTCGTAAGTTGAAGGCAGTGCGAGATGGCATGATTGAGAACCCACATCAACTGATTTTCAAAATTTGACCGAAAGAAAGTACGATTGATAAATAAAATCTCAGCTACGTTTGTCCGATTCACAGAAAGGAGATGGTCTAAACTCATCAGTTTTCCTAACATCGTGCACAAAATTTTCCAAAATTGACCGAAAAGGATAAACAGTACATCCTGTCCGAGCCGATACTCACTATCTCTATTGATTTAGTGGCCGCATATATGTAGGTTTGGCATAGGGAACGCATCCGTAAAGCTCGAAAGCAATCTTAATGAGACCTTTTATATCCTCTGAAATTTGTTCTTACGCATTTAAACTGTTTGCACTTCAGCAACACAAATGGACTTACATATATGAGTTTATTTATGTTTGGCACGATGACTACTTTAAATATATATCAAAATGTGGGTTTGTGGGTTCAGAAGAACAGCCATTCAGCCTTTACGACTTGATCTAATCATTCGGCGAAAAGAGGAAGTGTAGTTCCAGACTGGTCAATTGCGCGGCATTTAAAAGCATCGGATTTTGAACACTGACTAGGTTTGCAGTAGTTTAAACTTCAATTCCCGCTGTATATATTAGTTGCGTTGTATTGTCTCTGTACACAACGCCGTACATTTTTATATACGTTTCCGGCAGTTTTTAAAAATACAGTGTCGTATATATAAAATCTCTACGACCTCCGTCCAACACTTTCTTCAAACCGATGAAGATCAACATTGACTGCCATAGCATGTAATCAAATTGCGATATTGTGTCGTCTATCGAGAACCCGTGTGTTTGTTGTCGTTTTTCGTTGTTTTGGGCAGTACGCGAACAGACTTAATTCGCCTACCTCTGCTTTCACAGCGAAACCCCGTCAGAATTTAAACATTTGCCAATAAGACTCAGTTGCCCGAAAGTCACCGTCGGGCTAACACAGTTTGTGATACCTTGGACAGTCGTAATAGAGGCTGTATTGAAAGTAAATCCCACTAAAAAATACTTGATTGTTTAAAGTGCATTCCGCCGAATCCCTAAAAGAAGGTGGTTCACCTTAGTAGATCTGACTATAACCATAACTTCTGTTAAGGGAGCTACCCCTGTATTGCTAGGTAAGTTCTCGAGCAAGGTGAAACTTATTGTATTGCAGAATTGTGAACTTTCAATGATCAATTCCATAAAATTAAATAACTTGAAATCTATAAATCAAAAAAACTTAAAATGTTCGAAAAAAAATTCGCATCGATAATGAACACACCATAAAAATTTATTTCTTCCGAGCACACTCACCACTAATGGTGAAAAACAAGTAACCAATCCGAATACGCCGCACCACTTTGACAATTGTTCATTTTGACAGTAGAAACTAATAAAATTTTCGCCACAAAACCATACAAAATAACCAAAGAAAAATGTCTTCAAAGAATGCCTCTAAGAAATCCAAGTGGTCACTTGATTTCAATACAAAATCTAATACAGATTTACCATCTCCGCCTGGTTACAATCCATCAGCGTTGATTAATCAAACCGAAGTAGTCAAGGATCATCATTTGGTCATCAAGAAATCATGGGACTTGGCTTTAGGACCATTGAAACAAGTAAGACCTTATTTGTAATATATAAGTAACCTAAGCAATAATATTTTTCTTCTATAGATTCCAATGAATCTATTCATCATGTACATGTCAGGAAATTCAATTTCTATTTTCCCCATTATGATGGTCGGTATGATGTTAATTCGTCCAATTAAAGCGATGTTCTCTACACAGACTACTTCTAAATTAGCTGAGGGAGCACAGGGCAGTGGTCAAAAGTTGGTTTATTTTTTAGGCAACCTTGCTAACATTGGTTTGGCGTTGTATAAATGTCAGAGTATGGGATTGTTGCCGACTCATGCATCAGATTGGTTAGCATTTGTGGAACCACAGACAAGACTGGAATATTATGGTGGTGGAATATCATTTATTTAATAAGTATTGATCGGGACATAATATCATTTTATGATCGGTTTGGTTTAGTTAATAAATTTGTATTTTAGTGTCTTAAATAAATTGAAAATATCAAAACGCTATTCTATGAGTTTTAAGAAGTTAAGGTATGGTTCCAACTCCAAACGTTCGTTTATTTTAAAACTTAGGCGAATTGTCGGGAGTGCGCTATATGTTTTAGGCAATTAGACAGTATAAGTACTAATCGTTGTTAATTACTATCTCAGTAAATATTATTGATTACAGATTTTTTTGGTGGAATTCACACTAAGTGTTATATGTACTTGTAAATGAAAGCAAAACTCGTGAAGTTGAATAAACAACTTGAGTTCAGCAAGATTTAATGGGAGTTGAGGAAGGATACTTCCCACAATTATTTCTTTCTGTTCTTAAAACGTAGTATAAAACCATATCGCGTCAATTATTGTAGGAAAATCGGGCTCTTCCTTACTCTGCCTGAGATAGGGAAGAGCTCCATGATCTTCGATTTTGGGTACGACCTTTTCCACTTCTCTAGACAGCTCTGGCGTCCGAGATCTTTGGTTCCTTAAACGGATTGTCGACCCTAAATTGGGGGCTGGGATTTAAAAATCTTGCTTGAAGCATTTGGATTGGATTTACGTGGTTTGGCGAAATTCGCGGATATACATATTTTTGGCACAATTCGTACACCTCAAATATCTGTTCTGCTTTCCAGAGCTCGGTACGATAAAGTATAACCGGGTCTAATTCTCACTAGGGTATCAATTGCAGAGGTTTTGATTACGTTGAGGCCTATACACTGCCTCAGTACCTCGATGTTAATCCCACATTATGGATTTGGTGTCACATATACTAGAACACTTAGGTGTTTAGCAAAAGCGTAACGCCCCGTTTAGACGACAATAAACAGCCTACAGCCTTTCCTGTCGAGGGAAAGCAGAAATGCGCTGTTTGTTTTTTTTTAGGATTTTGCACATAACAAAGCTAATTGTCGATGGAAGCACCAACCGAAGATGATGGCAGTTCTAATGTAGGTTCAAGTTAATATAGAGTCTACCTCTTAACTTGCCTAGCGGCGTTGAGATAGCCGTACTCATTTTCAGACATTCTATTGCGACCTGTGATTCAGATAAGACCCAAAGAAGCCTTATATTTCCGAACTAAAATAAAGAATTTAACATTATACATTGCCCCTATACATCTTCCTTCAAAATAATTGATTGTTAAGAGTCAATGGTGAAGATCCGGCTACATTCTTTTTCTTTCTTAGATTCTACCCGAAACAACTCTTGAGTCTACTTCGTATTCTCGCAGCAATCGAATCCGGGCAGCTGGACAAAAAATCTCCAATCGAGATAACCTGTTCTGTATGCGACTGAATTGGTCTTATTATAGCTACGTAGATCCGGAAGACCCTCCTTGGTGACAAATTTTTGACACTGCCAGGAAGCCGAAAGCGCCTTAGAAATATTTGATGTTTTACTGTGTAGTATATGTTATACTGTGTACTGCGATATTGAGGATCTCTGATTGTGACCCAGTATAGGTGCTATCAGATTATGTGAGCGTGTCCATCCTGGCTGAATCGCCCTATTTTGGGGTCCTAGACCAATCTGCTGATTTCAGAGTGTTTTGATATATACACCTTTTTCAAAATCTGAATTCCTGTCTTCCTCCAAACAAGTCCAAAATTGCCGGTTTTGTAGGGCACAGTCCCGGTTCAGAACAGTTTTCCTTTTTGTCTTGTTCTGAGCTTAAATCGGGTTTGGACGGGCTTTTCAAGCTCTTCATCATAGCGTGGCCAGTTGCTTTTTCTTGGACTCACTCTCTTCCGCCACATCATGTTGAGGTTGAATAAAAAGGATGAAATGGATAATCTCATCTTAATTCAAGCATTTAGAGATCACCAAGCACTATTGCTTGCTTTCACATGAAATAAAATAACGTCGGATATTGAGAACTGTCTACATCCACATTAAGATCGGCGTTATAATTTTACTCAATATTTTTGCTGCGCAAATTACTAATACAATATCCAAACTGAAACTATTCCTGCAGAAGTAGGAGATAAATTAATGAGGAATTAAAAAATGAATGGACATTGTAAATGCCTTCAAAATTGTGCAACCAAAATAAAATAAAATTAACATTTGTAACAAATCTTTAAGTTTGTTGTTTTGACAACTTGTATATTTTAAGATGGAGGAAATACTAATTTTGTTTTGTTTGAAAATGCTAGATAGGCATTTATGAGTTACAAAAAGAGTCGACAGTTTGTTTATATTAAATGCTAACGATGCATGTAGGTACAAACGAATCAGACAATTTAAAATAATACTCCTATTCGAAATACTCTCTTGTTGGTGTACAGAAGTCGCATGGCTTATGTGCATAATCAAAACGTTGTGAAACTTAATTTTTACTAAACTGATTAGTTATATTATATTATATCCCCAAAGACCTACAAATCAAGAAAGATAAGAACCAGAAATAACGATCAATCTTCAACTGTTATCATTAAATATTTCGAGATTCTTGTCTAAATTGGCTCATTTGGCATTTCAAACTGCTTTATACTTAACAACTCAATCCGTTTTCCTCCTCCCTGGCCTGGTAGGTGATTTTCGTGTAATTTGAGAAATTAAAGCCATCTATGGGATTCCGATTTTAATTTTCATCTTTTTATCTCGAACATTGCAAAGTCACAATTTTTGCTAAGTTGTCGTGGTATGAAAGAATTTTGACTGCAACTTTTTTTATTTTTGTATTTAGTTCAAAGTGCTAACCATTACAAAATATTCTTGTCTTTGAAAGGCCCTTACAATATCCATCTGTCCAATTCCACTCTTATTTTCACAGATTCTTCATCAATTCTATGATTGAAATCACACAGCCTTGTAATTTCTGATGAGTTAAGGATGTCCTGCATTTGCGTCAAGTTGGGTGATCTTGGATGTCCAGAAATTGTTTTGAAAGGCTTTCTGTTTTGTGGAGTGCTTTTCTGCACCGGAGTGTAAATTGTGGAAATTGGTAATGTTGTTGATTGTGACTCCGTCCGTTGATTTCTTGATGATTGTGATTTCGTCCAGTCTTTCAAAAATGTAATTTCAGAACTCAACAAGGTTGTCGGAGTAACCGGATTGTAGCTCTTGTACTGGTGTGTGATGAAATACAACAGATGCGTACATTTTGAAAGTGGAACTCTCCAGATATGTCTTGCATAGATTAAAAGGTCTGATTTTTTGTCTGAGGCTAGTATTAACTTCTCTGTTGGATTACGAAATTCCTACTAAAGAATTATGTTGAATAATCGCATTACATGAGAATAATAATCTACATTAAAATTAGCTTTTGTAGTTTTAAGCTCAATCTCAATATTTGCCGTGGCTCAAGGGGACTGGATTCCAAATCGGAAGGTTCGGGGTTCGAATTCCAACCGCGACCGAAAGATATTCATAACCACTGAGTCCGAAAATCGTTCTTTCCTTCTCTATACTATTTTCCAAAGAAACTTAACACATGCTGAGGCATTATAAGTTTAGTCATACCCATTTGAGTGGTAAGTTCTTATAAAAAAAAATTATAATAATTATATGCCTTTATGCTAATGCATAATATATTCTTTGATGTATTTTTGCTTTGTTGCTGTTGCTTTCCAAGGAGCTATGATAACACAGCCACCCCACTTTTCTTGCTACCATCTGTAGTAAGGATAAGTGGTAAATTTCGGTTGCTAGGCATCAAAACTTGAGGCCAGATTAACGTCTTCTATATGCGTTGTCAGCAGTCAAAGAAAAACCACTGTTGAGAAATAAATCTCGAAGTGGTCGATCTCTTGCTTGGTAATCTCTGGCATTGTTTAAAATTGCTGCTTTCATAAAATTCTAACAAAAATCAGTATATTGACGAAATAATTTCAAACATTAGAGAAACCTTTTACAATTTCTATTCTGCGTTGCCAAATGATCTGTATATTTGGAATATCATATGCTGTTTTGGGTGAATAAGACCATTCATTCCCCTATTCGTTGTGAGAGCATGACTAAATTGCTCATCAATTTGTTACAAATGGTGTGTGTTTGGGATGTCAAGATGGTTTAGCCCTCGTTACCAGTTACTCGCATCCTTCATTCTTTTTTGCAACATGTGTACTCGTAGTTGATGCCCATTCCAAGAATTAAACTCGTGTGTAGAAAACGGACTTAATTTTTAAATTTATTTCAGTTGCATATGCACAGAGCTAACGGGATGTCTGTTACTTTTGAAAACTTTGGTGCTAGGTATATTGGTCGCAAAGCGGCACTTCAATATTCCAACTACGGAACTGAACATTTCATCAACTTGTTTCAAATTTAATTTGGAGAGGGTGATTCGAGTTGCAGTAAGCGATTGTATTTTTGCCTTCATTGATCGACACAGCTGTTTGACGAATTGTGCTGTGATTTTATAAAACATACTACAGGGATCTCTTATATTTAATTCTATCTGAACGATATTACTATTAATACAGACGTTGATCCGTTATTTACCCGTAGCTTTTCTGTGGATTGCATTCACTTTAATGAATGCTTTGTGTAGAGTGGATTTCACTTTCTGGTTGTTCATGAAGCTACGTTATTTTCAAATTACACATTTTGGCGATGTGCCCAATTTTTTTATGCACAAGTATCATACATTTATCATCTGACCGACGCGGACCGAACTAATCAATTTCTTTGTTTCCTTTGTGTAACTTTTATTGAAAGCGTACTTTTTGTTTTTAATTAGTCTACCTTGTAAGTTAAATCTGCATGCCTGTTGGATATAAACGCTTTTATATCTACTACATTTTGCTTGAAGATTGTAATACGTGAGCTGTCTTGTATAGCTATTCGAAAGCAACAGCTTTGTTTGCGGTGATTCCGTCACATACAGCTAGTGACACCTGCTCGGTAAGCAATCTGTCGAGAAATTTTCTGTATTCACAGAATGTATTTGTTTTCTTGAGCTTAAGATCGAAATTGACCATTGGCTCTCCGTTTCCTCCGGAATGTTATCCTTTCGGAGTGTTCGAAGTAATCTATTAACCTTCCCTGATGTCGGGGTATAAACAATTGTTCGATTTACTACAATTTTAATTGTTAAGTACAACTAGAGTGCACAACACACTGAATCATAGACATATTGTAAGAATGATATTTAAATGTCTGTTGCAGACATTCGGGGATCGGTGATAGCTTTTCAACAAACCAAAAGGCTTTCTATGAAAAATCCGCTGGCAGGTCTGGAATCTAGAAAATTGCCAATTGCATTTCACTAGATCCAATCTTGAACACGAGGAGGTAATAATATTTTCTGGCAATGCTTTCCCAGCCAAGGAGTAAGTCAATGCACAAGATTTACGGACTTATGGATAGTTTTAAGTATCGGGAGATCCCATGCATTCTTCCAACACGATAACGATCGGCTTAATATAAACAGCTCATTGGCTATGAAGCGGCTAGCGCAATCTCGAGTTCTCAATACTATGGAGAGTCTATTTAAGATTATAGATCATGTAACTGATCGCACTAGTACGCGGACACAAATTTATTTGTGCTGAAAAAAGTGCTTTAGTTTTTTTTTTTCACCTTTTTTAATTATGTTCGTGCCCATATATAAGTGAAAGTTCAATTAAGAAATATATGTACATATATATTAATCTTGACGCCACCAGAGTTATAACTGAAAGCTAAACTAGAGGACAGTATTACTGTGACTGCGATAAGTATTCACATATAGTAATCACTCACGATGCTGTCTTCAAAGAACGTTATCTCCTACATCAACAGATTCAAAATTACTTCTTCCAGAAAATTGCACTTGTTCTTTTCACTTTTTTTCGTGTATACAAATCGAAAAGAATCTACAAATTGATAACATGTGATTCGTTACGCTTCCCAAACTATTTGAATCCAAAGTCCAATCCGTAAATTAACATAAATCATTACCACGCTCTGTAACACATTTCTATATTGTCACCCAAGCACTCGTTCGCTGGTGCAAAATGATATTTCGTTTTTTTTCTACATCCCAGCGATGGCTCGTGTTTTATTTAATCAAAACCGCGACCGGAAATAATTTCCAGAGAAGATGGTGCAATTTCGGTACCATCGTTTTCTTGGAATAGCACTTTCTAAATAGAAGTTATTTGTCTTAAATTTCATATATGTATTTTGCAATAGTTTCTGTCAATATAAATATAATCCTTTTGCTTCATTTTCGAGGACTTGAACCAAATACAAACGTAGATATTACTTAATTAAAAAAAAAAAAGTAAAATTACTAAAAAAAAGAAATCAAAACAAAAAAAAGCTATCCATTAAAAGAGAACGTCAAATATGTATATGAACACAGAATAAATGTTTTCTCTTTTCACTTTTTACGATGCTCATCGGCGTATTCTTTGATTTTTTCTATAATTTTTCCAGGTTCATCGACTCGAGGCACCTACACGAAAAAATTAAAAACAAGATTGTCTTTTGTTATTTGGGAAATGTTTTTCAGATAAATTCGGCAACCTACATCATAATTTTGTGTTAAATACATCCCGGTGTAGATGCCCGCGCCGAATGTCAACTAAAAATAGGAAATTACATAATTAACTTTGAATTTTCGGATTCCCATTGTTTTGTAATCAATTGATTAGATGAATGAAGACAATTTGAAGAAAATATTCTTCGCAACTCAATATTTGCTTACCAAGAATTTGAACATATCGAATACTGTTGTTCCGTCACCCGCCACTTTGTAATAAATTCCAGAAACTGAGGGGCAGACAAAAATTTCTTCTATATTCTGCTTTGGGCTGGTGTTTTGAGCAGCGGCTGGCCGGGAAGTTTTCTTTAATTTTCCCTTTTTAACCAGCTGATTGGACTTTTTTGCTTTGGTGGCGCTACCTGGAGTTTGGTTTGGCTTTGGATTGTACTAGGTGTATTGTTGTTGGGTTTTGATTTCACTTGAATGACTCGTAAAGAGGAAAGGCGAAAATTTACTATTTGAAAATTGACGTCCGATAGGTGTTTATGTTGTTGACAGTTAGCTCAGGGCTGTCTGAGAGGACAGTGGAAATTAATTTGACGTCACTGATAAAAATAGCTTTGATTGGGAAATTAAAATCTGACGGCAGGTTGTCTGTTAAGGTTTACAGTAATTTACAGTGGGCGACAATATTTTAGATGTATTTGCATATTTGTTTTTAACTATTCAAATATTATTAAAATTAAAGAATTAAGGTCAAACTGAACATAATTGCCTGGAGTAGGAAGATTTTTTAGACAGGACTTGAGAGATTTTTGAGTGTTAATCAGGGCCAGGACTAAAAGGATTCTGAATCCGTGGATTTTGCTGACTAAGTTGCTATAAACCAATGTCCGGTGTTTGCATTAATTTACAACTCATGTGGCTTGTAACAAATTTGGACCCCACAGTTAGAAATAAGAAGATTGTGTTTAAATTTGACTGTACAAACAGAAATATTTCGGAAAATTGTGTTCTTTGTAGCTTATATGTTGTTTTGAATAGAATTTATTTAACTTCTAAGAAAGATAACTAAATGTTTCAGTGATAACATGCCAACAACACTGATCACATGAGAACCTGTAGGCTGGTGGGAGCATATACCAGGTATTTACAGAGAAATGAGTGTTGGAGTCGGCATCTCACAACACGCAACGCATAGTATTTAATTACTTACTTGTAGGATGACATTACTTATTAAATTCTTAATATTATGGAACACAAAAAATTAAATGGTATGCTTTAAATATTTTCAATAATTAAAAAAAAAAATAATAAAAAAAACAAATAGTAGTTTGGTGTACTACCTGCCAGTTCGTCGAAGACTGACTAACTTTTTCTTTTTTCTACAGCTTCTCGGTCTTCCTTCCTTGTGACTATGTCGTAATCGGCATCTTCGCCATTGGGGATTCTCATTGACCCGAGTAAGTAGTAGACACATACGGCTTCATATTATCTGCAGAACAATTCGTCTGATTTGGTCTTTCATGATCACCCATTTTTTTAATCAGATAACGATCATTTCTCAGTGTGGATGTAACATTATAGGGCCCTAGGAACTTCTGCTGTAGATCCAGTCCGGGACCAAACTGGTTCCTCTTGATCGCAACTACATCGCCAACTCGAAAATGGGTTGCAGGTTTATGCTTCTGGTTAAAAGTACTTCAATTCTCTTCCTGTCCGCTCGTGATTGAGAATCTCCACAAATTCTTTTCTAGTTCTTTCAGCGGTAAGTCTTCTTTTAGTCTCATCACTCTCTTCTCTCTCTTCCTGTCAGGACTTGAAATGGAGTGGTGCCAATGGTTCGACAGTATGCAGCGTTTGACGTATTGTTGAACCTTAGGAAGACGCGTTCTTGCTTTCGTTAGAGATAATGTGGTAAGTCTTGGTATCAATGTCCTGTTTACTCTCTCGACTTGCCCGTTACCGCGTCGTACTAAAGTTGTTATGAAGGCATGTTCTACCTTCTCATCATTGATGAGATACTATTTTTGAAATATAGCGGAGCGATAAGCAGAACCGCTGTCCTAAACGTTTCCCTAGGATTACCAAATATTGGCGCTTCATGCTGCAGACGTGTGATCACTTCATCGCCAATTATTGATTTGGCAGAATACAGTCGAATAAACGGCGAAAATGTGTTCACGACTGCCAGGATATAGTTATATCGCTTTTGAGTATTAGTCGACGGCCCCAAATGGTCAATTTGGTAGGTATCTGAAGGAACATCTCCGTTATCAATTGTTATTCTCTCATTCGCTCGGCCAAAATACACTGAATTCTTGACGAACCTTTCTATCTTGGACCGCATATAAGGAAACCATAAACGCTTATATAACGCTTATAAGCATGACGGATAACATCCTGCTGCATCACCTTTGGAACTACAAGTGAAAGGTCTATCTCTTGCAAACGATGCAAAACATTATGTTTCAGAACAAAATTACCAAAGTTACCTACTTTAATTGTTCCTCCGATAATATCCTTCCGCTTTTCCAAATATAAGGTGGTCAGATAGCAGTGATAGTTTTTCCAATTGTTATGTTTCAGCAGCTGTCAAAATTACCAATGACATACAGCTATCAAAAAATTCAGTAAAGTTTGCCATTTCACTCTTTTTGATCCTAAGCCACCAACCAGACAGAGATTTGTCCGAAATGAAGAAAACATAGCCGCCGTAGCGGCCAGTATCGATGACGACTCAGAAATGTCGACGCCGATCAGCTGAATTGGGTTCACCTGAGAGTCAACTCGGCTTATTTTGCTGTTGATATAAGATTGTATTAACGTAAGAATTGAAGCCGGACAACCATAGATAACGCCGTGAGTTCGCTAATCCAAATTTTGACCAAAACATCATTCTCGGACGAGGCCCATTATTGACGCAGCCAACAAGGAAATTTGGCGTTATTGCAGTGAACACAATCCACAAGTGTTTGGTCAAGCATCAATACATCCACAAAGGTTTGGTGCAGTTTATGGCATGGCGACATCATCGGACCTTATTTCTTTCAAAATGAGGAAGGAGACAACCGTCACCGTCAATGGTCTCAGGTACGGAGCTCGATAACATCGATATATCCGAGCTGTGGTTCTAACAAGACGGTGCTACATTCCATACAATCGACGCAACGCTCTAAGTTGTGAAGCAGAAATTGGCCGTCGTGATCATGCGATTTGACACCACTCGATTATTTTCCCTGGGGCTACGTCAAGTCTTTAGTATACGCTAACAACCCAACAACTTTGGACGAGCTCGACGCACTGTTTCCGGAATAACGCCGCACATATTGGACCGAGTCATCAAAAATTGGACCAACCGCTTTAAGCACTGCCTGCGAAGTCGAGGCGTTCAGCCCGGAAAAAAATCTATATGGGCTACCACGCCAGAGAAGAAAGGATTGTATCTGAAAGAATGTAAAATTCCAAAATGAAAGTCAGCAATTGGATTGCATCGACTAAATCCCCATTCTCACCGATTTGAGATCAAAGGGAACAGAACGAGCCTCTCTCGTTTCGTTTCGACGCTGAACTAGCAAAAAAGAACACAGAATGTTTTTTCATGTCTGGATGAACTCGAGTTATTTTAAATAAATCAAGGGATATTCCGACTGCTTTAGCACCCTTATTGGTCCTTAGTTAAGATTTTTTATCCAGGAAATTTCTAGGTCGTAATTAGTGTAGGTCATCTTCCAGGTTGGTCAGTTTATTCTACTAGACATCAGAATATTGATCATCATAGATGATCTAACTTACATTGATGGCAAACTCTACTAATATTGTAAAATGTTTGTGTGGGTACAAATGATAGAACTTATTCTTTTCAATACAAATCCCTTTATTCAGTACAGTTACAATCACTATTTAATTGTTTCTCTCAATACAATCCAATTTCTCAACCGCTTATACTTTTCTTATCTTTTACTTAAACCACTTAATTACTTCTCCTAATTAACACTTCAAATTTCACTTTAGAACTGATTTGCATACCTTCGGGATGCTGGTATTTACACTCGAATGACATACTTCGAGAACAAACCTCGCCATCCAGCGTCCCATACAATTTCCAATTTGCTAGAAGATTCGATTCAACTCTCCAGTCATCAATGGTCGAGACTTTGTTATTCAAGTATCGAAATCTTCTGGTCTTCGAGTACCGACATCTTCTGCTCTGTAAATCTAGATGTCGCTGCTCACATTTAAGTGGTTATCACAATATTTTTGCAAAACCCCTAACTTACGCACAGGCACACTCTAAGTGAATTTGTATATCTCTTAACCCGCCTATGTGATCTTTCTAAATTTCCAGTAACGACCGTGACTCTACTATTACGTTCCAATCCTTATCTCCGCATGCTTTTATTCGGTAATGATGTTTTTGTGTTTCTGGTAGAACGCCTGACTTCGATTGGGAGAATCCGTGCAGCCCTCGCACATTTTTGCAGCACCGCCTTTTATGCCTCCTGAGTCGCTGCATGCGTTTGTCGGGAGTTTATATTAAAAGAGTGGTTTTGTTGTGTTGTGGCGATCATGTGAAATGTGAATCGTAAGACAACAGATTCAATTTGATTGTTTTTTGATAATGTAATGCATTGTGGCTACAACAAGGTAGCGGTCCCAGCAGATTGTGACTCCTTGGACATTCCATTCAGAATACTAGAACTCTGTCTTGCGTCAAGCGCTAGGTTTTCAATTGCTTTATTGATCTGGGGGGCCTTTGGGATTGTTTAGGTAATGGGAAACGTGTGCTTGATTTAGTTATTTTTAACTTGCAGCGAAATCGATTAATTGGCCTGAGTTCGTTTTCAGAACTGGCAGGCTAAGTTTTCTAGTTTATTAAGGGGCTTTGAGTTGGTTCACATTCTTTACGTGCTCGTTTCAGTGTAGAAAAAAGTAGAAAACTTAGGCAAAAGTTTTTGATGATTAAAACATTTTCGAATGACACCAGGCCAACAGCAATGACTGTAGCACAGATAATAAATCTAGATTTATTATCTGTGACTGTAGGTTACCCTGGCTCTCAAACTTAAGGAATTCCACAATATCTAAGACTCAGACAAATGGATGTTGTATCCGATAGAAAAGTTCCCTTTTTCAAATTTGAAAATTACTAAAACAGGTAGCATATTTGCAGGCGAAAAATAGACAGAGGTTCAAGTCTAATATAGCAAGCATTTTAGCTTAGTGTACCTATTTGCAACCATTTTGAGACACATAAATTGCATACATTTGGGGATATGATATTTTCCATTCAAAAGTAACTTTGCAAAGCTTTTGCAGCTAACTGTACACTTCAGTGATTTCAATCTATCTTCCTGTAGCATATGTTTGGGTAATAGGTTTATACAGGGCGCGTCTTGGAGCCACTCAGTAGTACGTTCAATTAAGCGTTCTCCGAATTCAAAGAAATAAAATCAAGTACATATTCAAATATGTACTATGGAAACCATTTTCACCATTTTAAAAATTCCAAATAAAAACAACTTTTGATTGTAATTTTTTAAAAGTGTATTCATAACTTTATTTCTCCGTTCTTCTTCCTTTTTGTTTTGTTTATAAAGTATATATAATATATATATATTTTTTTTTATTTCATATATCATTATATTATGTATATATAATAATAATAATAATAATAATAATAATAATCATAATAATAATAATAATAATTAATAATAATAATATCATAATAATTATTAATTCAAATTGTAAATTAGGGTGTTTACTTCAACAGCAAACACAACAATTTATAAATTCTTTCTTTTTATCTCATTTTATTTAATACATTTTGTTTTCTTCTCGTTTTTGTTAGTTTCTTAAATTTTGTTTGTTCTTTGTTTTTTGGTTTTGTTGCCGTTTTATTTTGTTTTAATTCCATGTTCGATAGTTTATATAATTCATATAATGATAATAATAATGAGAAGAAGAAGAATCATAACCATAATTTGTTTTCTTTTTCACTATTAATTTATTTGTTGCTTTTAATATGTTTTTATTTATATTTGTTTGTTTTGTTTTTTGGTTTTGTAATAAAAATTGTTTATTAAATATATAGTATGTATATATATTTTTATATATTCTTTTTGTTTTGAAATGATTATGCCTTAAATATATATCATATATATATATGCATTTATATGCATTTTTTCTAGAAAAAAAAAATCTAGAAAAAAAAATCGAAAGGTCTCTAATAAAAAAAAGAAGGTTAACTAAAAAAAGTCCTTGCAAACAAAAGAACTATATCCTCATATAATATATGACTATATGATTTATTTTTTTATTTCAAAAAATGTCGGTGTATTCTTCATCCATTTTTGTTCTGATTTTTCTTACAGAGTTTGTTTTGTTTTTTCTTTTTTACAATATGTGTTGTATAATCTATATATATATATATAAATATTTTCTTATTTAGTTTTTTTTTTGTATTTTTATTTCTTTTTACTAAATATTCCCTATATATTTGGTTTTTTCCTTTTTTTTTCATGTACATTTTTTCATAAGGAAAATGGTATAGTTTCTAATTTAAAAAAAAAAATAAAAATAAATAATGTTTTAATTGTTTGGTTTTGCTGTAGATATTTTAAATATTATTTTTACTGCATAACTACATAATAATTATTAAATCTAAAATTTTTCTTTTGCATTTTGTTCTTGTTTTTTTTTATGCAATCTTCTACGAATGTGTTTTTTATTGATTTATTATTATTATATGTTGTTGTTCCCCGTTCAAATAACGGCCCTAATTTACTCTTTTATTAAAAACTTTCTTAATTTTCCTCATGGTTTTGGTTTCTTTTATTTATCATATTAATTTAATTAATAGGTTTTTTTTTTTGTTTTGGTTTGATAAATGTACGTGATAATAAATAAGTAAATAATAAAAAATGGCAAGTTTTGACTTAAATACTAAGTAAAATGTTTGACACGGTTTATTGTTTAGTACTCATCTAAAATTTTTCTTCTTCCTATTTCTTTACTTCTTTATATAATCACCATCAGTTGTTTTATTTAAAATTATGAATTGTTTCTTCTTTCATTTATTTATCATATTTACTCGTATTATTTTTAAGAGCTTTTATTTATTTTAAATTGATTTGTAGTATTTGTTTTGTTTTTTTTCGTTTTATTATTATACTAAAACTTTAAAAATATATTGTATTTTCGAATTTCCGATATTAAAGGAATACAATTTTTCATTTTTAACAAATATCCCTTGCGCTTATTATTTTTTATTGAAATATTTATATTTATTTTATTATACTCGTAAATATCAAAAACGAAAAGAATTTTCTATAAATCAAAAAGCAACAAAATACACAAAAACTTAAACAAAATATCTAATTTATTTTTATGTGTGTGTTTTATTATTTTTTTTAAGTGAAAGACTTACTTTTTTTTGGTATTTTTGTTTTTTTTTTTGGTTTAAAAATGTATGTATATATATTTTGTGTAAATTAGTAACTAACTTGATCGAGAGTATATTTTTTGTAAACTTTGTTTTTTTCTTTAATAATATTTTTGTTTTTTAGAGAGTGTTTTGCTTTGTTGGTTTTTTTTTTTAAGTTTAAATTTGCTGATATGGTTAATAATAGCCGCAGTTTAAATAGTTTCTTTTGTTTTTGTTTTTTTTGTCTTTTTCTTATATGTGTTCCACATTTTGTTTTGAAAGTTTTAAATTGAATTGTGATTTTGCTGTCGCAATTTGGTTTTTTGTTTTGTTTTGTTTCTTTAAACAATATGAGAAATTTTTAGTTTTTGTTTTTTGAATGAGTAAAGAGCGTCGTGTAATATATTTTATATATAAGTTATACAATTGTCTAAATTATTAATATTTTAAATTTATTTGTTAAAATTTGCTTTGTTTTTTGAATTATATTTTATTTACTGAAAAAAAATAGGAAAGAACAAATAATGAGATTATGAGATGCCTACATACAGAGACTGCATAATAATGAAAATTTGGAAATTTGAATTTGACCGGAAACATGTTTTTCACTTTTACAAATAAATAAATCATTCGCTTCGTAGCTATTTGAATATAATATAATTTTCTATTATTATTTTAGAAATGTTTATTTTCCTTAAACTTTGATTTGTATGATTTTTTGTTTTATCTTTGTTTTAAGTTTTATTTTGCGTCCCTGCTCAAAAAAATTGTGTGTGTTTTTCGTTTCCTGTTTTTTTTTGTTTGTTTTATTTTTATTTTTATTTTTGTATGTCTTATTTTTATTTTAATTGAAACCATTACGCAAGTGTATGTATCGTTTATAATTTTTTACAATCTCATTTTTGTATTTAGTTTTATTTATTTTAGAATTATTATTTATTGTATGTATTGTGGATTTTTTTTTTCTAATTATTCCTTTAAATGCATCGACAATCAATTACAGTTTTTTCTGCGTATTTACATTTGTTTTGTTTTTGTTTTATTTGTTTTTATATGATATATTATTTATTTATTAGGTTTTCGAGTTTTGTTTTGTTTCTTTCAAGCAGCATTAATATGAAGACAGGTTATGGAAGTTAAATTTATTTTTGTGGTTAAATAAAAAGAAATCAATTTTATGCAATCTCTTTTAATTTCTTTTTTTTTTTGTATAAGGAAAATTATAAATATTGTAAATAGAGCTATAATAATGGGAAAATAACTTTTGTTGAACTTAAGGTTTAGCTCTAAGCATCGGTTGTTCTTCTCTTTAATTCTTTCCTCATGGGATAGTTTCTTTAGTAAGAAAAAGACTATGTCCTCAAACTCCAATTTAATTTATACAATTTTCCATATATTTATATTGAAAAATAAAATTGGAATAGGAAACAATTTCCTTAGACAAATTGTGTCAACAAGATGGAAGTGTGAAATGACGTTGGTGTGGAAGGTGTATATTTTCTTGATTCAAGAGTCACTTAAAAATTACAAGTGAGGTGGAATACAATACTTTGAAAATCCCACACTTTTTCTATAGTTTGCTATAAACAGCCTCTCGATTTGTGCAACATTTGAACATTGCATACATTCGATGCAGACATGTACATGTACCATCAACTTTTACGAACATTAATTTCGAACATTCATTAGCTTGTTTCAAATCGGAAAATGTAAGATAGTTCGAAATAAGCCAAGATCAACGTTCAAAAGGTTGCTTTATATAAAAGAAAACAACTCAATTCGCCCACCAGAGCAAATCCTTACAATCAGTGACTTTTAAATCGACATTTAGCTAAATCTCGAGCTGTTTTTTTCGGGTCTATTCTGTATTAGTTGTTAGGAGCAATGTTTTCTTTTTGAACTGACTGGTTCAAAGATGACTTCTAGCAAGACTTCTTCAGAAAGAGGATGTTCGGTGAAAGAAATTCTTCTAAAAGCCTGGTTTTCACAAGGCACTAACTTCATTAGAGTTCTTAAACATAGATGGTGGTTGGTAAGCTGAACATCAATGATAGAGCTTACATAGCCTAATGAATCTACTCACACCAGTTCAACCGAAACGAATTGTCCTTCGAGGTTGAGGTTTTGCACGCAAAGGTTAAATAACTTACAATGCAAAGCTCAGAGGAGACACAAGTCCCAGTGCAATTATAGTCATGAATTGCAATGAAATAGGAGAGCATTATGAGCATCTTAAATATTGGCAGCCGTTTTTACGCATTATATGGCCATATATCCGATCAAGGAGCTACGAAGCAAAGAAAAATAGTATAAAGACTGCCTATGTTGGATGGGGATTTTTCATGGGCAATCGGCTCAGACAAAAAGTTATGTACTGCCAATGAGGGACCTCATTGCTGTAATCCGTATAAAAAGGAACATTTTTCAACACACAAACACACACAAACACGTCAATGCTAACACCAGTAAGCAAGACTAGCTGGGCTATACAGCCTTCCTCAAACAAAAGGATCTACTAATTGGTGATCGATAGCAGGAATGCCGCCAATATATTACGAGTACGTACTTTCAGGGGTGCAAGAGTTGACTCTAATCGTCGCTTGGTTGAGAGCTTGTATGTCTCCAACGAAAAGATCCTGCGATATGGACAAAATAATGAAATTAATATTGAATAGACAGATCCTACGGTAAACGTCTGAGTATGAAACTATTCGGAATGCCACCGCAATTCAGGAACGCGAATCACGAGTGCTTCAATTTGTCAGGGAAGACGCCGAAACAACTTTGTCATATGCGGGGAAAAAAAAAATAGTTGTACTATAAACAAAGCGCGCTGTAGAAATAGGTGACGGAGAGACACGTAAAGGCGCTCCCACGAACTTAAACCTGATCCAGTTTTGGTGTGTAATGCTCGCTCGGTACGCTAAGCGGTTCAGAAACTTCGATTCCTGGTATGAAATTGATATGAACGGCAATGGGATAAACTTCCTTGTAGCTTCTTCAAATTAGTGCTGGACGTGATATCGCATGGAGCGGCTCAAGAAAACTGAAACATTTAGTTAACATTGAATGACCGTACTTCAGCAATCCATCTAACCCTTTAGCTATATTAACGACGTGGATATCATTGGAAGTACCCAATGTGCGAAAATAGTTTGTTGTTGGGAGAAATGAATCACTGTACACCGCTATAACTTTGAAGTAGTTATGGAAATCATCTAACTCGGGGTAGACGTTAATTTCACCAAATGACATCCAAGTGTTGCATCGACCATTGATCCAATGACAGATGCACATTAATGCCAATTCTAATTTACGGTCTGTTGTCAAAATTAAGACGATGTCCATTTTTTTGACTACGTTGTATGTTTGTTTATGTCATGTTAAATACTCGTAGATCAATACAAATATCCAGGTCCAAATGATTTGTTCCGCCCGAGAAGGAGAGTGCACGAGAAGAAAGTCCTGTCTTGTTGAATTATATTAAATTTAGCTATTAGAAAATTCTTTGTTTATGTGCCAGAAAAGATTTAGACCTTGTGTTTGCACATAAAAAAGTTCAAGTTTGCGAGAGATATCAATATATTCATTTTCATTCACATATGATATTTATGGTCAGTCAAGCAGCTCCTCGAGCTTTAAATTGCTACCTCTTTGACTCCTAAGCAAATCAATCTACCAGGGAATACCGATTTATGAAGATAAAAAAGCCCATGAACTGACAAGAGAATGATCGTTCACTGGTCTAGACTTTTCAAAGCTTCAAGCTTACAAAAAGAACTTCCTGAAGGGACACTTCTATCATTTACAGAAATTTACAAAATTATTCAGAACTGAATGTTGCCTCTGTATGTAAGACGATAAAACTTCTGAACATTTACTGTTTAATACAAGACCTCGGTGATTTCCATAATGTCTTGAATTTTACAATGAAAATTGAATCTCTTCTGGTCCATCACAACTATAATTATATCCGGCTGTGAAAGATATTTCGGATGGAATTGTCTTGTTAAATGAAATATGTTTCGAATGGCGCTTCTTCGATGAGTCTAAGGCAGGCTTCGAAAAAAATGCAATGCAATGTTTTTCGAATACAACGTTGTTCTCCATGGAACTTACGAAGAATAACCGCATCTTAAGAATTTTAGCAGTCCTAGAGCCATGTCTTCCTTTTCTTACTCAAGAAACTAACAACTTCTATTTGTGCATGAACTTTAGATAAACTTAAGCGAGAACAAAAATATTAAAAAACAAAAAAAAAATACATTAAAGTTAATAACACATGTATTATATACATTATATGTTTTTTGTTTTTATAAAATTAAAATTTTAACTATAAACAGGAGAAGAAATTATATTTGTTGTTTACATTTTTTTCTTCCATAATTTTTTTTGAGTTAAAAGATTTTTGCTTATTTGTTTCTTTTTTTGTTGTTTTTGCATATGTATCTTTTTTTTTTTTTTTGTTGAATACTATTTTACTAATTTTATTGTTCATGTTTAAAGGTGCTCTTCAAAATACAAAAATTTATTTTGCTTTGCTTGCTGAAAATTAAATAAGAAATTCAAAAATAAAATTGTGATGTCGAAAGTAAGTAAGTATTTTTTTGTTTTGTTTAAAGATAGAAACAAAAAGTATTTGTTTTATTTTTTAAAAACAATTTTTGCGGTAACTTTGACGGATGGATTTTCTTTTTCTTTTTTTTTTAAATATATTTAAATTTATTTTTTACTTTTCTTTTTAATAACTTTTTCCTACGTATTATTCTGCTTTTTGTTTTTGTTGTTTGTTTTTTTTTTTATTAAATAATTAAAGGAACTGTGCTACAATAGAAAAATGATTATAGTATAAAATAATGTATTTTCTACCTTATTTCATTTTTTTATTAATTTGTTTGTTCTTTCCTTTTATTTATTTAAAGTGATGAATTGAGATTCATGTTCTACAATGTAATTGGATATTTTTGTTTGTTTTGGTTTTTTAAATTAATTTTATAAGAACTATTCGATATTCCCTAGTATTTTTTGTTGTGTGTGTATGTGTGTTTACTTAATATATTTGTTCCTCGTTTGCAAACATCCATGGATAAATGTACATAGGAATTATTCATCCTAATAGTTTTTTTTGTGTTGCTTTTTTTTTAAAGAAGAATTTCTTTTTTTTTAACTAAATGGAATAAAATAAAATAATTATTATTGGTAAATGTTAATTTAAATATATGTTTTTTTTCTTTATTTTCTACGTAATTAAGTAAATTATTTTGTTTTTTTATTTATTTTAGTATATATAGTTTTCATAAATATTTGATTTTTTTTCTATTTACAGTATAAATTCGCTTTGTAATCTAGCCTTTGTTGCTGTAGGTGTAATGTAACTTTTTTGTTTACGTTTGAATTAAACATTATCCTTTTCATATCATCTAATTAATTTTTGTTTTCATTTCAACAGGCTAAATAATTTTTTATATTATTTATTAATCTTATTTTTAATTTTACTTTAAATGCACTTCTGAGCTTGATATAAGCGCCAATTATTGTTGTCGGTTTGTTTGAAATAACTAAAGGAATTCTTTAAAAGAAGCTAAGATTGATAAATTAAATGAAAATGAAATTTGTGACGGTTTACGTTGTTTTATAGGTTTTTGATATTGTTTTAAAAAATTTTGATTTTGGTGTTTTGTACGGATTTGTAGGAGGAATTCTACCTGCTTATTTATTTATTTTTTTTTAAATAAAACAAAAATTTATTGGTCATGACTGGTCTAAGAAATGTGTTTTAAGGAGTTTTAGACAAAGGCTGAGATATAATTCCTTTATTTCCTTTAAAACCTGCGTGATTTAGTAAAACATATTTTGAATCTTTGTCTGATGAGTGCCACACATTTAACTATACGAGTGAAAGCAAATTCAAGTTTTCAAGAGCTAGTTTGTCTAAGGTGCAGATGACTATGATGTTCTTTTTTCGATTCACCACCAATACCTCCGTTTGATTCCAAACCAATATACAGAACGAATCGGCTGCAATTAAACTTACTGTGTGACTAAGACCTAGTATGAAATTCTTTCCTCTATAAACACTAATGCGTCTCTGAAGACATTAAACTCTGGGTATTACTTGTTTATTTATTGAAGGAGTAGTGCATATCTTACAATTTGAACCCTACAATATTATGGTGAAGTGATAATTGACAAAACTTACGACATCATTAGACATTTATTATCGTCCTTGAGCTTCTTGAACAGTGCCTCATGCCACATGGAGAGACAGCTAGATGATGACATAATTGTTATCTGCTTCTAGTACAGAACATCTGTTTAAAAATCCAGTTGGTCAAAACGCCCAACGGAATAACTATTGTATTTAACTTGTGACATTAAATGAATGCCAAATGATTTATTCTTGGTTAGAATTCATTCACAAAATTTTTTAATTTTATGCAGATAAAAAGTGTCTGGGTAAGCGAATGATAAGCATTGTACAAGTTGGGCATTATTTCAGTTCAGTGTTCACAGCCAAAAAATACGATGTCGTTAAAGTTAGGTAAAGAATTTTGTGTTCAAAGACACTCGAGAAGTCGTTTTGTGTTACTAAGGTGTTATGGTCGACACACCTGATGCGCTGAGTTTCACTCAACCAGTGCAACTAGTGCGTTTAGGGAAACAAAGGCTGTACTAGAACGATCGCTGCTTGAGACCTTTCTAAGCTAAGAAGATAGGAGGAATATCTTGAGTTAGATAAACGCTCGTTCGAAGCCATATAGAATGTACTACTACAAAACTGGTATTTGAAAACCTTACTACAAAATAACACAACGAATACCAAGAAAAAAAATTCCAAACAAAGGCATGCTGGGATGAGAGTATAAACTTCGTAGTACAATAGTTGGGTCGTACTCGTTGTTAAATATCTGAAATTCTGTGTTTAATGGCGATGATGACTACGAGTAACATTTCACTATCCAGCAGAATGAATTATTCAATTCAGACGACCATCGGTAGCAATTTCTTCAAGTTGTTAAAGAACATGTCTGATTAGCGAAATCCAAACTTAGGAACAATACGGCTACTGGAACAGGCAGGACGATGATTTGGTAAGAAATATACACCAATTGGTCTGTGAAATATGGTTCGATGAAAATATACCAGACGAATGGAGTCCCATTGCTTGGACGTATTTTAAAAAGGAAGACTTTCTGAACCACAGACGTCACAGATAATTCGCTACTAAGTCAAGCATAAGGAGTGGGGTAGCGCAATACAGTGAAACCGGATTTTAAGTGATGAGATTAAAAAAAGAGATCAGCTTGGCAATTCATATTGTCAGCCGATTGGGTATTGAGTTGATTCAAAAGGAATTGTAACGCGATCCACACTTAAGTCAAATAATCAGAAATTGGTATTTCAGATGTTTTGAAACCTTGATCATAAAATATATTTTTTTAACAAAACAAGGTATGCCTTCTGCAAAGTATTTACTCTCGAAACACATTTCTCCGATTTAGTCCTACATTGTTAAATATGAATGTCCGTCAACAAGTTTTCCTACTAAATAATAATATTTATACCAAACTCAATTAAAACAAAAGGCATTTTCAAAAAAAAAAAAAAAAAAAAAATACATACAATTGCCTAAAAAGCATGAAGTTTAAGCAAAATAAAATGTACTATTCCTTCATCACGCCGTCGTATTTTCTTCAAGAAAATATTACATATTAGAATAATATTTGTAATTCACTTTAATTTTTGTATATTATATTACAAGTCACAGTTTTACTTATTTATTCTAAAAATTTGTATGTAATTTTATTTTGTTTTTAAATAAAAACTTTATTTGTTCATTCTTATTGGTTTTTTTTTTTGTTATTTTTTTCAGTTAAACACAAAACTTCGCAACTTAATCATTTTTCCTTGTTCAATATACAAAATAATTTCTATATAAATGAAAAAAATTGTTTAAAATTCTTTTCATTCTATCTCCTACGTTTACTACCCAATATACTGGCTTTTCTATTGATGTATGTATATGTAAATATTTTGTAATTTTCTTTACTTTTTTTATTTTTATTTTTCAAATGAAAAAATATTTCTTTTTGTCATTATTTGTTATTATGATTTTTATTTATTTTTAATACTCATTTATTTTTTGTTAAATGACATTCCTACCAGAATTTATTTATTTTTTTTTGTGTTTCTATTCCTTTTTGAATTGTTTAATTCGTCAGCAAAAAATCTATTTTATGTACTCGTATCTAAATGCAAAAAAGTGACTATAATTGTTTGGTTTTGTTTTGTTTTTTTTTTTTCATTTATTCAAATCATTATGTATATAAATATAATATTATATGCAATACAAGTAATATGTATGTCATTTGATTTTTATTTTTTATATTTTTAATCGATAATGTTTACTTAAATAATTGCATGAAATACCCTGTATCCTCTATCTACATAAAGCAGCTTGGGACATTTAGTTCAAAAGAATATTATTTTAAAATAAAATTCACAAAAATCCAAGGCAAACTTAATGTTATTTTTTCGAAAGAAAATTCGACAAAATTAAATGTCCATGCTGCTAATATACATATATATAATTTTATGTTTTTTTATTAATTTCTACTCAGATTAAAATCTAATTTAAAAAAATTCTCTTCCAAATGCGAGAGTGCTAATTAGTTATGTTGTTTTTTTATTTTTATATATGTTAATATAATTTTTGCTTGTCTTAATATATATTTTGAAGAAAGGCTTGTTTTTGTTTTGTTTCTAAAAAAACTATGTTTGTTTTAAAAATTTTACATAATAACTAGTTGTTTTGCTTAAATTTCTCAACTATGTTCACAATACTCGTATGTTGGTTATAATGATAACTACGCGTTTTGTTCTTATATTTTGTTTTTTTTTTTAATAAAAAAAGTTATTTTTGTTTGTTTTCTATGTTTTCTTTTTTGTTTTTTTTGGTTGTATTGTATAAAAAGCATGTACTATATAATTTTTTTTTAAATTTGGTTGTTTGCTTTATAAAGTATTGTTATACGAACTTTTGATACAATTTGCTTATAAGGTTGTTTCCTTAAAGAGTATTTTATTTAAATTAAAAAGGAAAAAAACAAACAAAAATTAAATCTTAAATTAGAAAGGTTATAAGCAGTAAATACTAATTTATTTTTACTCTAGGTAAGCAATGAATATGAAATAACTTAGAAGCTTGATCGACTCAACTAAATGTGTGTTTTAAACTTTAATTATTTTATGTGGAAGAATCGCTAAGGATATATTATATTTGCTTCTGTCAGAGGTTTGACCAAAGAGATCTCAAGGAAACTGCAGAAATCGGGAACGTTATACTCTGGGTTTTAATAGAGTAATCTTAATTGTCATACATTTTGAAAACATCAAGGAGTTAACAGTCCCCGTAGGAATGTGTGCTCTTGTCAACATTATTTCTTACAACAATTGATTCAACCCAGAGAGACCTCTTTCATATATCATACAGCAGTTCTTTGTTGAAGAATTTATTTTTCAATGGAATAGTATTTTGTATAAACAAGAAATTGATCCATTTTTTACTAAATTCTGTATTTAAATGGCCTCTTGATCGGCCAATTTATTATATATTGTATTGAGTTAAGAGAAAAATTCTGTTCGAGGACAATATAAATGCAATATCTATTCATTAACCTTCCCCCATGCGGCGCGGCGCTTACATTTACGTTATGTCCCTAAATACATCGCCAAATAAATTGATTATTTTGCAATTGGCCTAAAACGTCGTTTTAATATTAGGATCGGAATTTTGCATGGAATAAATATATTCGAGTTATACATGTGTAATTCATGTATAGTACAGCACCAATAATTATCAAAATTCGTAATATATTGCCGATCGAATTTCAATTTGCACAAAAAGACAATGCCTTTAAAATATAGGCAATTTTATGCATCTGAAAGCAATAAATATTTGTTCAAAATTGTCATGCGCATGAGAAAGGCAAAAATCTGGGGACTACAGAGACCTGACCTCATGAAGCCTATAAGGACCATTTTTTGATTCCTATCTGTCTTTGACGAGAAGTAAAGGAATCTCTTGTCCAAAGATCAAATAATCACGTATGCCAGCGAGCTCGGTTTAGCAAACTGGAATCAGCTTTTTCGAGACCGAGAAGATGGAAGATATAAGGCTGAAACTTAGGTTATGGATCTCAAAGGTTAGTTGGGTAAGTAACTTAGAAGACGATATACATTACCAAAATAATTATTATAAGCCATATACGAGTATATATATTATCATAAGTCACAACAAAAAGTATTTTCTTAATATGATATTTAAAAAATTTAACTCTCTCAAAAATTGAGGCTGACTAACGAATTTAAAGGTGCATTTCGAAGCACTGCTACTAGCTGTGGTCCTATATAGCTCAGGAGGGATGCCAAGATTAAGTAAATTTCGGTCGATTTCAAGTACGAGAATCATCTTTCAATATTATTATAGCAAGCTTAGTTCATTCAAAATAGTTTAAATACCCAGTCCTCGAATGTCATAAGACTTTAACAACTATTAATTTGTTCAATGTCATCTGCTAAAAATTGTGGATCTATACTTTGTGAGAGATAAGTGAAATGTGGAAATATTATGCAAACTACGCTCAATGAGATGCTAATTCAACAGTTCGCCAGAGCTATTAGTAGGATAAGTTACAAAAAATGTAGTCGGGTAACTCACAGGGTGAGACTTTTCTTGAGGGTATTCTTTCAAAATTCTTGGCTTACATGTCATGTGTACCCGTACTCGTACGACCTGAAGCAATTCGTATCAAGGTGAACTATCCAATAGAAACGTAATGAATATGAATAAGGAGAGCTCGTTTAAATAACTAATCGTATGAGCAATGCTCTAGAAGATAATTCATGACCTTCGTATGAAAATCTTGGTTTCAACTCAATAAGTAAAAAAACAAGGGTCTGTATATGGTGGCAAGATATGTATAGAGTGAAGATCCTCAACGCATGGAATCAAGGATCAAGCTGATTGTAAATATTCCTTCAAAACGACAAATTGCTCAATTACTAAAATAAGACATAGGAAAAGTTCAAATTCTGATCAATTGTTAAATCTGGTATTCAATGTGTGACAAGACTTAGAGCAGAGTAATAATATTGTTTTAGAAGTAGTAATATTTAATGGATTAACATTTTTATAAATTATTTATTTGTTTACTGTGGCTCTACATACCTCTCAATGTTCTTGTACAGTTCACACAATTTTTGCCAAATTCCAACTTCTACGCTTTCGTTTCTAAGTAAGCAGCTTCTACGACATTTTTTTTTTCTATTACATTTAAGCAATCAACTTGGTTAAACACATTTAAGGAATCCAAACCAAATAAATCAAAAAACCTGAAAAAAAAAGAAAATCAAAAATAAAAAAATAAAAATGAAGGAAAAAAAAAACAAAAAAAGATTGTATATATATTTTTGATAAAGAAAACATTACACAATATTTTATTTTATAATTATTTTTTATTCTTAATGTGCGTTTATATAAATATGTTTTAATATTTTCTTTTAAAATGTTTATTTTTCCCAATTTATACCATTTTGTCTAACAAAATTATGTAAGTGTTTTTATTTTATTTGTTTTTTGGGTTTTTGTTTTTTTTTTTGTTTAAATTAGTTTAATCATAATAGGTTTTGTTTACGCTAAAATATTTTAAGTTCCTGTAAATATAATTTTTTGTTTTAAATGTCTGTATGTAAAAATTACTTTCGCAAACATTTTCTTATGTTTTTGTTTTCTTTGTTCTTTTGCTAAACTAATATTTTTTCATTAATGTTTGTAGTTTACTGTATCGATAATATAGTTACAAGTTTGGTATTTTGTTTTTTTTTTTTCATTTTTGTTGATGTAAACTTTCATTATCATTATCGCAATTCAGATAGTACAATATGTGTATAATGTTTTTATTTTTTCTATAAAAAAAAACAGTAATTAAAGTTATATATGTAAAATGAGAGAAAAAAAAATTATATATGATTATTAAGTCACTTTGGATGGTAGCAAGTGGGGGGGAGAAGCCTTAGTTTTATGCTTTCTTTAGAAAAATGTTTTATTTTTTTCTTTCAATTTTTCTACGAATTCTATGTATTTTTTTTTGTTTTTATTTTCAAGAACTTTAAGTTTAAGAAGTTATGATTTTTTTCAAATATATATGTAAGTGTAATGTTTTTCTTACGGAGATTAGTATGGAAATATACTAGTATTGGATTTTGGTATCGAGCGATTTTTTGTTTGTTTAATAATTTAAATAATAGTAAGTGTGTCGCTTATAATAAGTACATTGTTTGTTTTTTTTTTTTTAAATATAAGTTCGTTAAGCGTATGTTTTATTTTAATTAATTTTTTTTCTTAAATTCTTTCATTATGAGTTTTGTTTTGTTAAGTTACAATAAAATAAAATGAAAAATAAGCACTTTTTTTACTATATGAAAAAATAAATTTATATTGCACTGTTAGTAGTTATTTTGAATTAAAAAGATGAAACCTTAACGAAATTAATGATTTTCTTTTTATATTTGTTTTGTTTTTATATTTTAAGTTTTCTTTCTTTCTTTCTTTCTCTTTTTTATTTAAAGCTAATTTAATTATTTTTTGTTTTGTTATTTTGTTTATTACAATATTTCTTTGTTTTTGTTTTTTTCAATTTGAAAGAGTTTCTGGTTTTATTTTGCACCTGAAAGAGGGTTTTTTGTATTTAATATTATAATTTTTTCCGAAAAAATTCAAAGTCTAAAATTAAAAATAGAAAAGCTGATGTGAAAAGTTAAAAGCTTAAAAAGTTTTGCTTTGTTTTTTTTTTTTATATTTTTCTGTTCTTTTGATTTGCATAAAATTTGTTGCAACTGATTTAATAGGAACTGCTTTGTTTATATTGTATTAGTATGCATAAATAAATCAGAGTATGGCCTAATAAAAAAAAAATTTAATTAAAATAAAAATAATCCAAACTTTCTATTGTCTGAAAATTCAGCTATATAACTCTTGTATCTTTTTCTAACAGAGGTAAAAATATATGTAAGTTTAAAATGAAAAATTTCAAATTAAAAATCATTTCATTATTATTATTAATTTCTTTTAATTTTTTTTAAATCTTGGTACTTTGTTTTTCTTTCTAGTGTATTATTATTTTTTTTCTCTAAATAGACTAGAATATGTATATATTGTGTATATATATAAATAACGTTTTTTGTTTTCATTTCTCATTTTTCCTCTTTTGGTTTAGATTATATTACAGTAATAAATATTTTTTTTTCTGTTTCGGCTCTTTTCTTTCTTTCCAGCTTCGGTTTTTATTTTTTTATTTTTTTTTTTTGGTTTTGTTAATTTCTATATTTCGAAAAATAATATTATTTATACTTAAATATAGTAGCCCTTAATGTATATATAAGTTTGTTTTCTTCCTTTTAATGTATATCATTATTATTATTATTATTATTTTGTTTTTATGTGTGCTTCTGCTTAATGCAAGCAAATTTTAATTAAGTAATATATAATTTCTTTTAAAATGTATTCATAATAATAATAAAATTACATAACATTCCCAAAGGGAATATACATTTTTCTTGTTATTTATTATGGTTTTTTTTTTTGAATTTTTTATTTTTGTTTGGTTTGTTTTCGGACGCATTTTACTTGAATTTCATTTTCTAATTTTTTTACAATATATTTTTTTTTAATAATTAAATATATATAGATATAATTGATTTCTAAGAATTGGTTTTTTTTGTTTTTTTTTAAGAACAAACTTATATGTAATTTCTTTATAATAATAAATAAGAAGAAAAAATAAACAAATTTTATTCCGATGTGTTTTTTTTTTTGTTTT
This sequence comes from Volucella bombylans, assembly GCA_949129095.1. Lineage (NCBI taxonomy): Eukaryota > Metazoa > Arthropoda > Insecta > Diptera > Syrphidae > Volucella > Volucella bombylans. The sequence goes on along the minus strand of OX422142.1, from coordinate 19,819,095 downwards.
TTGTTTTTTTAATTATTCATAATAATAATTTTCGACTAGGTAAGCTACATAATGTGTATATTTAATTTTAATTTCGCTAAAAGTGGTATCTCTCTAAATAAAAATTATTGATATGATGAACGGAGAGTCCGAAAATGCGAAACATTGAAATACAATATTTTAGTTTGCGTTTTTGGTTTGGTTTATGTTTTATTTAAAAAAAAATAATAATAATTGATTTTTGGCAATATTTCAAATAAATTTTCTTTTATCGTACTTAGTTATAGTTATGATTTGATTGAAGCTCTTAACTTTGGTGTAAATTCTAGGCCTTACTTGCTTATTTAATTATTATATTAAATTGGTTTATTTCCAGTGTCAGGGAACATGTAATTGTGGCTCTAACCGATATTGAGGATGCGTTCAATAATGTCAAAGCATATCTGGGATTTGAGGCCCTTTCAAGCATGTTGATAAATCAAATGTACACAAGAAGAATTATCAGCATAAAGCAATGAAGATTTTCCTCTCGGAAACATGTTAGGGGAGACGCTACCCCTTCAATGGGGCATACTTAGACTTCTGGAAGAGGAACGCCGTAAAGTGTTTGCTTTAATGGATGATACTGTGGAATTACTAATAAGCCACCGGATATTTTAAGAAATCAAATGCAATAGACTTTTCAGCTGGACCCAAGAATGTGGCTATGGCGTTAACTCAAGCGAAGCCAAATTTTGACCAGGAAATATAGAAGTACGAGCACATTTATATCTCCACTCACTCTTTAGGAATCCAATTAATATAGAAGTTGTCAAGGAATTAAATTGAAAAATTATTGCGAACGATTTTGGGTAGAAAACTGAGTTGTGAAATACAATATGGCCCAAAATGTTCCTTGTAAGCGAGTTTAGCGCTATAATCTTAAATTGGAAATAATTGAATTATTTATGTTTTGTCGAGGACGGAGTCCACCCTTAAAAACGCTGATGGCTCGATACTCAGACTGACTGGCACGGTGTATTACTTTTTTACCCTTTCCAAACTATTGGAGCATATTTCAGGGGCAAATTTTTGGCAGTTTTGGAGGAATGCGATATCTACTAGGGATATTTGATTGCCAAGTACCTATTAATATAGATGATTTCTGAACTCATTAAAAGTACAATAGTAAAAAACTGTTATATATGTCTCAACAGATGAGTAAACATTGAGATATTCGGGAAAACTGTCAAGCTGATGCACTTGCCAAAATTTATGTTCAGCAAATCCTTGACTTTGGTTATATACCAAATAGTTTCACCTCTAAGTAAGTCCGATAGTTTCAAGTGTTCACAAGCTTCTCGTCTCTACTATTTACATGTGAGGACATTGAGATACTGTGGGAAGTTTACTTCTTCAGGTCCAAGCATACTCCGTCCCGTAGCGCTATCTTATCAACCGTAGATCGACTCTTTACCAAAGGGTTAAACGACCTTGGATCAGTTGTCAATTGTTACAAGCCTGGTGTATTGTGAGTAAAGAAAAATAAAAGTCGACATGATCTACTTTATATTCTATATCCTAATAATATAAATACTGTAATATCCTCGACGACCCCATCATAAAAAAAACAAAGCTAATGATCTAGATAGTTTGAAGCAGACTTAAGTAAGAGGTCATGCAAACTCATCTCCATTCTCCACCGATTGCTTGTACGAGCCTCCCCAACAAGACCTATGAACAATATCTTAATAGATCTATATCAGATATCACATCTTTTTCGGAAATTTGAGATTTGAAAATAGGAAAGGATAACATCTCTGGTAGTATAGTCAACAAGCGATATCTACCATGGACTTAGGTTGATCGTATTTCCTGTGGGATGAAATCTTGCCATAGCAGTTCAAGATCATTGACTATTAATTAGATAAAGTATTTTTGATGTCTACATCTTTCGGGCTACAAACATGGATTTGGGTCGTTCCGTACGTGTGCGGATATATCTGACATCGTATCGTAGTGAGAAAACTATATTCTTAAGAGGCTACTTAAACTATGTCGATCTTATATTCTTTAATCTCTCGAGAAGTACTATTGTAGGTCATTGGCACTGCTGACATGAAACTGTCATAAATACTGCTAAAACGACAGCAGTTCGCGAGCGAACGAAGGAGGTCACATCCCCATTTCGCTGGAAGAAGAAAGATCACAATAAACACGCGTTTGAGAATATTGACTAATAAAGTAATACCGATGTTAGGAAGTTTTATCAAAGGCAGAAAGAGCGCCCAGAGCTGTTTTTCTGAAACCGTCCCAATTGCATTGTAGAGAGATCAGTTTTCTAAGCATATAAGATCCTGAAAGCTCATTTGAAAGGCACTAAAGACTAAATACTTAGTGGAAGTTGGCTTGTTGTTGATTCCAAGTCAAGTACTTATCTTACTTGATATTTTGAACTGAAAAAATGAAAGTCTTTCGGTAGCGGTCACAAGCCACTCCACTACTATTTGACCAACTGCCACCCACACATAGTGTAAGTAGAAAGACGTTTTGGTTTTAATAAATATATGATTTGATATGGAGACTACTGTGGTACTTTAATGGGCATTTTTATAGATCAGACATACAGCAGTTGCATTTTGGTGGTCCATGAATGCGGATGTTATTTTATCTAAAGCCGTGCAAGGATACTATAAAACCCCATAGAAACAATGGTCGGAATGATAAAGATTATATTTTCAGTCAAATGGCTTTTCCTCAGCATCGAAGTAACTGAAATCTGTATTTTTCACCATTTTCTTATTATGTCCATCGAAATGGCCCATCCATTAAAATAGACAAGCAATTTGGGTGATTTTTCATCCTGGACCTACTGTACGCCATACAATTGATGTAATGAGTATCATTTTGAAAAAAGTTTCAGAAGCTACCTATCTGTGAAGAAAGAGTATAAAGAGGCAAAGTATACATTCTCGTATATTCAGGAGAGTACAATTCCAAGTCTCAGGCAGAAGACGTTAAATAAGTCCTTGTAAACTTGTTTGCATGTTTTAGGGGGGCCAAAATATTACATCAACTGCGAATCCATCCTTAGGGGCCATGTTCCAATTTGAACGAAAAAGAGGTCTTCCTATTGAGTCGCCTGCAATAGGTCCAAAATATCAAAAATCAATTACCTGCCATTGGAGCATATATCGCCCAATATCAAAAAGTCTCAAAATTGTTGGTGATCTACATGTTCGAAATTTATCCGTAACATAGAAAATCTGAGATGTACTGATGTGATCTCCTTTTCTATATCCGTCGTTTATTAAGAGCCTCAGTGAACAAAATAATTACTCACGGAATTAATTGTGTAATGGTATTTTACCACAAATAATATGCATAGAACAAAATATAAGGAAAAGATTCTTAAAAAAAATTTTAAATGATATTTTCCTCATTTAAATTTCAATACTTTTTCTTTTTGTAAAAAGGTACAATTTTGTAATACACTACACAATTTATGTAATCATCTTTTGTTCGTATATTTTATTTAATGATATTTCTTTTTTCTTTAATTCTTATCCTTATATTTTCACTTGTAAGTTTTTGTTTTTTTTTTTTTGGTTCGAAAAATTTTGCTAAAAACGTTTTATGCGTTAATAAAAAATGTATGATTTTTTTGTTTTTGCGTTTTTATCGTTTTTAAAAAATATTTATATTTTATTTATTTTTAAATATATTCTTTTCACGACATCGACATTTTATTTATTTTTACAAATATTTTTTGGTTTGGTTTTGTATTTTTTTGATTTGCATTCATATTTTAACGAATAAAGTTCAATTAAATTTCAATCCGTATTGACAACGCGACAATTAAATATATTTAAATGAAAGTAAAAGTAAAAAAAAGAACAAATAAACAATAGAACGATTTTACTGTTTAACAAACAAACGAACTTTACAGGACATAAATTTGTGTATATCGTCGTTTTTTTTTTTGCTTTTTTGTGTAAAGTTTTTTTTTTAAATATTTTTTAAAATATTTATTTGATTTCTTATGTTTTTGTTTTTTTTTTTTTCATTTATATAGACAAATCACAGCCCATTTGGAATTTAATTTAAAAATTGAAAATCATATATATTCGTATATATTAGACAAATTTGAAAATTCTTTTTCGATTTTTCTTCGGACCAATTAAAAAAAGAAGAACAATTTAAAATTAAATATGACAAAGGGAAGTTTTTGTTTGTTTTTACTTAAAATATTGCCAAAATCAATGTTTTTTCGTTTCGTTTTTGTTTTTTGGAATTTTTCAAACATCAATGGCTTAGTTCCTAACGAATATTTTTTATTTTTTTTGCGAAGAATTTGACTAGAATTGATTTTTGTGTTGTGATGTTAAATTTTGAATGATTTTTTTATTTTTTTATTTTTACAGGGCAATCAAATATATCATATATTTTTCTTAATTTCTATCATATAAGAAATTATGTATTATTTATATTTTTGTTTTGGATCGTTATTACTTATTAGGCTTTGTTACTTCTCCTATACCTACGAACGTATGAATTTTAAAATTGAGGGGGGACTTTCATCCGCCTTATATACATATGTATATATATCATTTTACACAACAACAAAAAAGAAATATATTTTTGTTTGCATATAAAAATATATATAAATATATATACACATAACTTTGGTTTGATGCTTGGGCGTTGTGTGGTTAGAATTTTAGGAAAAGCTATAACAAAAATGCAACAAATTAGTACAACTCATGTCCGGAAACTGATTAAACTTGAACTTGTTCCTTGAAAAATCCACACACAACCGGACCCGTTTTCTTTACATAATGTTTCAAAATAAAACAAAAAAAAAATCTTTTTTCTAATAACTATTTTCAAACTTTTTTTTTACAAACTAAATAATGTATATCTACATCTTTTTTCCTTATAGAACTAATTATGCGTTTCTTTTTTGCAATATTGTTTTTCTTACTATATATGTACATATTTTATTTGGCTTAGGTTAGCTGTAGATTCATAATTTTGTTTTAAATAATTTATTCAAAAATTTCTTTGTACATTTTTTTTTCTAATTATAATTATTTGTTTTTTTTTTAAATTTAAATAAACCCATAATACGAATCGTAAATAAAAAAACAAAATAAAAAAAAACAACAAAATTAAACTTTCAACGGCATTATCATTATGCATTTTTATAAAAATACTAAAAGATATCTTTTTGTTGGTTTTGTTTTTTTTTTTGTTTTTTTTTTTAAATGTATATAGGTATATGGTAATATAATATAGTATATTTTTTGTTTATAATATAATTAATAATTTTTGTTTGTTTTGTAAGTGTAATATCTAATTTAATTTTTTTTCTGTTTTCATTTACTTAAATTTAATAGTTAAGCATTTTTGTTTTCTCTCTGACTAATATTTTTGTTTTGTTTTTGGTATATGTTAATTTATATATATATATTTTTTTAAAATTTAATTTGAAATTAGATCTAACTATATTTTATTTGTTTTTGCTTTTGATTAAAAATAAGACGATTAAAAAAAAAATCGAAAGAAAACAAAAATCAAAATCGAATTAACCAAAGCGAAGAAATGAATTAAGGACGAAATAAACTGTCATAACATTAAGGTAAATTCGAATTGTTTTTATATTTTATAAACTTTTTTTTCTTATAGTATAAGACTAAGGTTTGGTTTACCTTTAATATATATAATGTATATATATATATTTTAATAATAATAATTCCTTCCAATTATATACTTGATGAAAGAGGAGTTATAATACAGTTTTTTGTTTTTGTTTTCTTATATTTTATTTTTATTTTGTATGCGATATATTAAATTCCTTCAAAGTTCCACTTTTTTTTAAACTATTTTTAATGTATCTTTTTTTGTATAAAAATGTTTGAAAACCCCAGATCATATTGGTCGTCCTCCAGTCAGTGTATAATATATATATATATATTTTTTTTTATATAATATAATATTGATTTTTGTGTTTGTTTTTAAATATTATAATTATCATTAATTAAATACGCTAACAAATGATTTTATTTTTATTCAAAGATTTCTTCTTTTGGTTGTTATTTATGTTGTGTGTGTTTTTTTTGTAATAAATTTAAATACGATATTTGGCAAACTTTACTATTTTGTATATCAAATCAATGTGTTTCAAATTTCAATTCCGGAGACTCATCTGGAAAGAAAGAATGGGACTGCTTATGATTATTAATAAGAAGTTAGAAAATACGAATCTATATTATATATGTATGTATATATTGTTATTTAGCATATAAGAACTATCTAATTAAGAAGAAGTCTCTTAATACTACCTGCCCAACTACAAAAATTAACTTTTATTTGGATTTTTCTCTCGGAACAGCTCACCCAGCCAAGGAACTTGTCCATTGTAGCCCTTCTAAGCTCATTTTTCTAGAATTTTACAGTCTTTCGTAGAAAGATCACTTCAGTCACCTACCATATCAGAGCCGAGCTCCTGCCGTATGATGGGAACTTAGGCCGGACACTCACAGGGATAGTACTTCGCTGTGTAGCCATTAATCTCACAGCTAGCAACGCAAAATTTTCTGTCACTTTTGTCTAGCATACTTAGTGTTAAGTAAAAACTCAGTGCTCTGTCACAACGTCAGTAAGCAGTTTACAGAGTTTTCAACAAAGAGTCAGCAGGAAAGCCGCTGACCCCTTAGAGACGTCTGGAAGCACTCCTTTGCTCTGCCGACATAGTCATGCAATCTGCAATTATGATCATATGAAACCCAACTGCCAAAGGAAGCCTTAAAAGGGAATACGGGCAGCGTTTTGAGTCCTGAGAAACTCTTCTCTGGGGCTAGTGTACCGCGTCGATCGGTGGTTTCATTTGCCGCAATCCCACTGTGACCTGGGACCCATACAAGACTTTAAATTATCTCTGCGCATATTTAAATTTAAACAACTTTTAGCATTGCGCAGTTGAATTCGTATTAAAAACTTAGTGTACAATATTATCTTAAACTATGTAAATTAATAAGAAGTACAAATGTTCAGTCTTCCGAGTGCAGCTTGCAAGTTGTGAGGATTGCACAGCTTGGTTATCGCTACAAATGCAGATACTTACTACCGATTCTTCATAATATACATAATATAAATAGTTCATTACAATCAGGATTGCGCATATGTCTGCTTGGAAGACAGCCGCAAGTTTTGCTAATGAGGAGTGAAAACAAACGTATCCTAGACCGGCTTTGGACCCATCCCTGAAGACCCTTCTACCCTGGCTCAGATTCTGGCCGAAACCATTTTTAGTCACAAGAAGGTCGATTTCGTATTTTAGTAGTAACAAGAGTTCTGGTTTCAGTGCATCAGATGGTATGTATAAGATCAGAGTCAAAAGACAGTCGGCGTGCAAGGTCACTACTTTTTAAAAGAAAGATGGCTTTATGAGAGCAGCCCATGATATGAATATTAGGGCGAAGAGAGACTCATCAGAGGGTGTAGAACAGAGACAGGTGTGCTAGGTAAAGCTACCTCGAAGCCTAGTAAAAGCAGAACTAACGTATTTTCTTGAAAACGTGTTCCACCGGACAACGAAGCATATAATGTAATTGGTTTTATCATAGTCATATAGACCCAGAGACCCTTTCTTTGTCACAAGCGCGATTTTTTTCCAAAAGCTCTTTCATTCTGCAGAAAGCTGACAGCACCTGGTAGTCTTCCAACATATTTAGTCCGAAGAAGTTCGTTATCCAGGTTCACACCCACATACTGGCTTTAAACACTAGTTGAGTCAGGTTACTTAGCTTCCTCCTTTTCGTATAGAGAACAACTTCAGTTGATTACGATTAGAGCGTCAAGCGTTTTGGAGCAGACAATCGCTAGGCATGATCCAGCAGACAGTACAGCTATATCGCCTTCATATGCCTAAGCGCAAGCCTTAGAACTGTTGAGGTTGTTAAGCGGCGACATGCAACGTAGCAGTAAACATAGGACGCCGCCTTGCCGGCAACCTCTATTCTATTCACTAGCATTGCTCATACCCATAAATATAGCGTTTTGTTTGCGACTTACACATGCCGTCAAAAGTTGTGTTGTCGATGAAAAATATAGTCAGGGTATGATACTCGTGCTTTTGAAAGATTTTACCTCTTGTGCTTAGCTTTGAGTCAAAACCATCTTTGAGAATTTTATCGCCATATCAAGGTCTCATTGAAGCTGTTTTTGGCATTGGCATCTTTCTTTTGTGGGAGCTTATACACAAAATAAGCTGATGATGGAAATTTTGCCCTGCTTTTGTTATCAGTAACAATCGTCGTTGTTTTTTGTCTGATCCATATTATCCCGTTTCTAGGCTGGAGGTTATGTCTGCTCTGCTATTTGTCCCGCATTAGTGTGGTTCTCACCCAGTCGGGTATTTAATCTGCCGCACAACTCCTAGGTTGGACCCTAAAACGACATGAGAGCTGATAATATATACTACGACAATTATAGAGTGAGCTCTTATTAAGAAGTCGTGGACAAAAGGTATGAGCTAAGGAACGATTCGAAATTGTCCTAAGCGATTTCCACCTGAAGATAGGAAAGGACTATATCTTTGGTGCTATCATAGGAAAGTTTATCCTGCACGACATTACCTCCGATAACGGATTTACGCTTCCAGACTTTGGTGGCGAGGCGGGATACTGTCATCTACATATGACGAAGAGGATTTGGAGGACCAGGATCAAACTTCAACCAGATTCGCTACATTCAACCAGATTGACCGACACAAGAATAGTGGATTGGCTGGGACCATTAGCTTGTGGAAGCAAATTATTATACAATAAAAGCTACGAGAAAGTTTGACGTCGGATGGACGATAATCGCAAGAAATCCCAAAGTCTTTTGTCGATCGAGTGTCCTTTAATTTCTCAAAAGGTCTTGCGTCACCAGTATCAAGTATTGAAGACCAGTGCCAGCTCGCCGAAATCCAATAGAAGAGCCACCGCTAAGTTTTTCTTGACTCTCAGAATGAAACCCCTGACCCAAAGAAGAATTCCGGCAAGTACATGCAGCAAAAGAGGATTCGTACAGAGTCGTGATGATAGATGAATTAAAGTTGTTCGTGAGCTCTACGAGCAAGAGAGTATTCTTAACATCGCCTACAAGATTCTATGTACTGAGTTGCGCAAGGACATACAACCTTTTTTTTAACACAGCTTTAGGCTTATGTTTATTCTAAGGCAGATCTTCGGGAGAACTAATAAATTTCGATACGATTTTATCGATTTGAATGTTGTTCGGAGGCGGTGAAACTAGGTCCAACAGGACCAAAATAATGTACGAGTATATATTGTCCATAAAGGAACATTTAATACAGATATTGTGGACACAACGTCACTTCAGATATTCATATACGTAAAGTTTTAGGCAGTAAGCGACTTTATCTTCCTAGAATGTGGTGTTAATTCTGAAAGGTCATCAGCGTAGAGATTAACCGGGGAATAACTTTTGCCCGTTGTTAGGATAAGAAGGCAACAGTATAGTAAAACCGTCATTTGTATAGCGGATTGTATATCGAAATTGACATAGTAAATTAAGCGGATAAATATAGGAAAATCTTCTAAATTTTCGCCCCGAAGTGACGGCATAGTAGAGGAAGACCACACCTCAGGTGGCAGGTGCAAGTAAAAAAGAAATGCATCCCGTTTCTTCAAGCAAAACAAAGGGCAGAATTATCTAAAGTAAAGTATCTTTAATAAACTTAGCACATGAGATGTTTGTTTGCTGAAATAATAATTTTGTGATGTCAAATTTTCCATATTTTATACCTTTCAAAACATGTTCGGGACATACGAGGGGCGTTCAATATATTCTCGGTATCGATATGAAGGAAAATACGAATTCAATTAAATGTTTAAATGTTTCGTCCCCAGTAACAATTCGATCCATAACACCGTCCGCGTTCTCACTACACATCTCCAAAAGCTCTCTACAGCATGCGATTCTCACTTTTTTCTGAGGCGCTGTGAGCATTCGTGGCACCCACCTTGCACTGACCTTTGAAAGGTTAAGATGGTCGTGAAGAATGGTGTGAATGGTACCAATTGAAAGCTTGGTGATCTCTGCCATCATTTTCACCTTTATTCGGGCATCCTCAAGAACAAGTTTTTCGACTTCTTTGATGCTTTCTCCCGTACAAGCAGTAGCCGGGGCGCCGGAGCGGGGGTCGTCTTCAATGCTCTCTCTGCCTCTCTTGAACCCACTTGACCACTTTTGCACAGTTGATAATGAAGGTGCGGAACCCTGGTAAACAGCCATCATCTCTTCATGAATAGGTTTTTGACTTTTACCTTGCTTAATGAGAAATTTAATTACAGCGCGATGCTCAATTTTCACCATCATCGTCTCAGTTGCCATTATGATTCTGTTTAACTAGAGATAAAACGCGAATTAATAATCACATTTATATGAAATTTTACATGAATGCACTAAAATAATAGTATTACTTGATAAATAAGTCAATTCATATATAGAACCACAGCTTCACCCCGATACCGAGAATATGTTGAACGCCCCTCGTACTTATAGAAAAGGTGCCCAGTGGAAGATTTTCAAGTTTAATATTAAATAAAAAAATTACAACGTTACCCTACAATTTATTTATACAAATGGAGTTTGATAATGCGGATCTTATGTTTTAAAAACAATATCGTTGTAGTGCCTTCCATTTTGGAAGGCTGCCGGGACACCAATATCTCATGTTCTGTTTATTAACACAGCCATCAATATGAAAATGCGCTTCGTCAGTAAACAATATGTTTCCAAGCGTTCATGCTGTTCGAAAACGTTCCAGCATCGTTCCCGCTAAGGTTTCTAGTAAATAATACTCATTTTCGTTGAGAAACTGCATGATTTGCATTTTGTATGTGTGTAACCTTAGTTTCTTTTCCAAAATACCGTGCACTGTTGATATGTTTATCATGTCGCAATCTTCCTTATCGATTTAGGTGGATTTCGCTTAGAATAATTTCGCATCGAACTTGAGCCACATGTTCTGGCGTCGCTGGTCCCAGTGTATTTTGGTTAACTATTGTCCATTCTTGTCTAAATTTTTGAACCCATGACCAGATGAGTTGCGTCCTCGGCCCATAACTGACTCGTCGAATATTACAGTGAGTCCAAAACGCACGAATCACCGTACTGTAAATATTGCTAAACCGCGAACGCGCAGTGAGCTCTCGATCAGTAACTCATTGCGACTGGCAAATCCGCAAACCATATATCTCTGCCACTTACCTCGCCCTGTTAGTTAACGAGTAATTATAATTCAAACTTGAATATTTTCAACTGGACACCCTTTAGTTTCGGAAACCAACTTTGAGTACAGTAACTCACAGGGCCAATTTTTCAGTGCTAGATCATTCAAATTAAGAAATAAATATCTGGTTTTTAATTAAAACATCTCAGTAGATATCAACCCTGAATTTTTTTTTGACAGCGCTTGTCAGTTTGACTTCAGAATGTGAAAAAAAAAAAAATAACAAAGTGTAACGAACTCATGCACCACAATGCTATCTGTTCGTAATAAAGAACAAGAAATCTACATCTGCGCCGCCATTTTTCTACTATAATGTAGTTGCTTTACGTGAACAAAAAAAAAAAAAAAACAACACCGAATGCAAGCAGTTCACACCTACCCAACCAACTTACACTCAGAATGAAATTAACAAATAAGTTAAAACAAAAAATGTGAGACGAAATGTCTCGTGAAGACACGGTGTTAGAGAATCCATAGATTTAGATAGATTTTTGACAGCTGAATCGATTGAGACTCGGAACGAAAATTCTGGCGGACATTTTTTGTACTATATCGCCTATATAAATTTCTGACAGTTCGTTGGCTGGAACAAATTCGTATGAAAAGTGAAAATTCGGTACGGGATAATATTATTAATTTTGTTAAAGAAATTTTTGTTTTCAAATACGTGTTGGGTTAAAATGTCGAGAAAAGATACGCGAGTTTCGAAATAAGTGCTTGTGAAGTGTTTAGATGGGATAGTTTAAATAGAATCGTGCTTTAAAAAATGTAAACAAAGCATTTGTTAAACGCGAAGAAATTGTTTTTCTTGTTATTTCTTTATTCAATATTAAGTTCGTAGTGAATTTTTTTATTTATTTATTTTATTTATTTAATATATTGTTAAACAAGTCAATAAAGACATTGAAATGCAACTTAAAATTTTCAGGAATCCTATTAATGTTACAGCAATATTATTTCTAGGGGAATATTTCAGTTGCTGAAACTGAAAAGTTGGTGCAAATTGGCTTGGTTCTTAAGTTATACAGTGAAAACTGTAAAGTTGGCCACCCTTGTAGGTTGGCCACCTGCCGAAGTTGGCCAGTATATAGTAGCACCAGAAAAATTCCATACAAATATTCCTACAAATACCTCTGTATGTTGGCCACCTGTCTATCTTGAAACTTGGCGGCATATTTAGATATATTTTTTCATCTTTCGTACTAAATAACCTGCGGAAGTTGGTTAGCAACATAGTCGGCTGCTGGTCGCCATTGTGGAGTTTGCATTTTGTTGCCTGTGTGTACAAATGCTCTGAATAAAGTGTTCAGACAGACATAGCTGGAACGTAATGTTCGTGTTAAATCTTATTGGAATTGATCTACATAGTGTAAGAGAAATACGTGGATATGAAAAATTTATTACAATACGAGTAAGTATTTTGTTTTTGATTTCAATATGCCACCAAGGAAATCTATAGTTGAGCTTTCGTTAGATAAAAAAGGGGAGATTTTGAAGGAAGCAGAAAACGGGGCATCACAAAAGACTTTGGCAATACATTTGGAATCTTGAAGTCAACTGTTGGAAACATAAAGGCTCAAAAGAAAAACAATTTAGATGCATTAGAGAATAATGTATTCGATGAAAAGAAGCGAAGGTTGAGAAAAACAAATTTTGAAGACGTAAACCTTGGGGTTCTCTTATTTTTCCAGAAATGTAGGTCTAAAAACATCCCAGTGAGTGGTCCATAACTGCAAGAAAAAGCCAAGCTATTGGCGGATGAACTGCAAATTGAAGATTTTCGTGCCAGCAATGGGTGGTTGGAAAGTTTTCGCAAGAGGAATAATATACAATTTCGAGTGTTGTGCGGCGAGAGTGTTAACGTTAACCATCAGGCTGCAATAAGTTGGAAGAGCAACCTGCCTCAACTTTTAAAAGACTTTCCACCGCAAGACCAGTTTAACGCAGATGAAACTGGTATGTTTTACCGCCTGCTCCCAAAAAAAGTCTTGTTTTAGTAGTAAATTGTAAAGGCGGAAAAGTGGAAAAAGAAAGGCTTCGTGTTCTTTTTTGCTGTAGTGCCACAGTGAAAAATTAAAGGCCCCTTATTATTGGAAATGCTGCCAAACCAAGAGTTTTTCTCCAAAATAAAATTGATGTCCAGAACTTTATCGTCACGTGGACACACAATAAAAAATCTTGGATGACAACGGTAATTTTCAACGATTGGCTTTGTACCATTAATACAGAAATGAAACTGCAAAAAAGGCGAATCATTCTCCTCGTGGATAATGCAACAAGCCAACTACTCTAAATGAATATTCGAATGTCGTCGTAAAGTATTTGACGCCAAACCTTACTCCGGAAATTCAGCCCTTGGACCAGGGTATTATCCAAAATGTAAAAACTCGATACAGAGCCAAAATGCTCCTATCACTCTTGGCAAAAATTGATGAGTGCGAGTCACGAAGTGCATTTTCAAAATCGGTGAATGTATAAGACGCCATTAGATGGATTGTTTCTGCTTTGAACGATGTCGACGCATCAACAATACAATGATGCTTTTATTGCGCTGGATTTCCGGTTGATGTTAACCCCATCGAAGGACCTCCCGAAGATCTTTAAATAGCTGCGACAATAGCAAGCTTACCTGCAAATATAAGGGCAGAGTTGTTGCCGGCTTTGCCATTGTTCCTATTTGAGTTCTGTTTTTTCTCTTGTTGACATTCTCTCTAAATCTTAGCGTCATTGCTTGACATTTGCAAAAGTTACGTAGCCAAGAGTACATCTATCTCTGTGTATGTTGGTGATTTTTTACAATTTCAGAAATGGATGCAACAACGAACTTGTATTAAATTTTGCGTAAAAAACGGATTTAATGGAAATGTTGGAAATGTTGGAAAAGTGTTTCGGCAACGATTCTAACCATCAGAGAGATACCGGAGGACTTGAACATTGCCTATGGATCCGTCCAAGACATTTTGGTTAATGATTTGGGTTTCCGTCGTGTAGAGGCAAAGTTGGTGCCAAAATACCTCAATTTCATGCAAAAAAGAGACCGTGTTGACCATCATTATTCGTAATTTTTTGACGAAAAATGCAACAAATACCATCCAACAGCCACCGAATTCACTTGATGTGGCTCCCTATGACTATTTTCTGCTCAATCGAGTTGAAAAACCACTACGGTGAACGCGTTTCAGCAGCCGAGAGGAAGTATTGGAAAAATCGCAGGAAGCACTGTTGGACATACCGAAAACCGAATATAAAAAAATGTTTCGAGGATTGGATCAAGCGCTGGCATAAGTTTGGTGCAGTTGATGGGAATTACTTTGAAGGGGACAATATAGATTTAGATGAATAAACTTGCATTTTTATTTTTCTGAATAAATTCCGGAAACGTTTTGATCAAGGTGGTATTTAGTAAGTTCGTATTGGTTTTGTTAAAATAAATACTGTGTATTGAAAACTTCTTTCATTGATTTATTTTTGTTTTTAATTAATTGGTTTTAATAAACACATATGACACAATAACACTAGAAACGAAATTCTTTATTAAAATGTGTTGAAAAAAAATAAAATAAAACCAACCCCCTTATTAGTTGGCCATCTGCCTAATTTGACCAAAAAACCTTGCACCGCAGCTGGCCAACTTACGCAGGTTTCACTGTAATAGAAGCAGGATCAAGTGCAAGAGAGTAATTGCAACCAGCCTTCAGTATTCTTTCACTTTCACCAAACGAAATAGTTCTCTTAAAATATTCTGCTATGAGTATATGCATATACATACACATGTGTAGTATTCCAACTATGCGAATTTTCAGCAGCATTTCACTATTTTATTGATTTGTTTAACCATATATTTAACAAAAAGACACTATATTACACAGTATACACTAAATATTTAACGGAAAAGTAACAACACAACAACTTCTTCGTGTTTCACAAGTGCTTTGTTTACATTTTTCTAAGCACGATTCTATTTAAATTAACCAATCTAAACACTTCCAAAGCACTTATTTCGAAACTCGCGTATTTTTTCTCGACATTTCAACTTTATGATTATCAGACAAAAATAAATTCTTTAACTAATTTATTTATTTTGTTCCACACCGAAATTAAACTTTACATATGATTTTGCTCCCGGCCAAAATCTGTCCAGTCGTGGAGGTAAAAAAAATGCCACCAAGAGGCGCTGAAAGCACTTTACCGGGTGGCAATAAATCATAGTGAAAGAGCAGTGATGCCAAGTTAAAACCGCACGCAAGAAGGCAATGTTAATCCTGTAATGAAAAACTATTTCATGCGTTAGCTCTAGATTCATTTTAATCCAAATTCTGGTTTAATTAAGAGTTAATTCAGCATTGAACAACTGGGCCTTAGAGTCTGTAAGACATAACATTTCCAAGAGCACATTGATTCAAAGTAAATTGAACTGTGACCAACATGAATGGGGAAACTACAAAGGATTTTTAGGATGCCGCAACTAATCTAATTTTTTCAATTATAAACATGACAAGGGACATGATTTTTTATGCAAATCTTTTAATCAGCATTGTGGAAAAGTTAATACCTAAACAGGGACTTACATACAAAATGTAGTCAACCACACTTAAATAAATCTCAAATTTGAATATTAACCTGTCAACTACCTGAACATATCGGCCTCTTGCTTTTTACAAATTTATTTTATATGTTAATTTCGAAAGAAGTACCTCTGAAACTTTGTTCGATTTTGACACACGTTTCGCCCCCTAAAGACTTCTTATCCCCAGGAATTTATACAATGGAAAAAGTATGTATTATACGAGTATATAGAAAAATCTCTTACCTGGTATAACTTTCTTCACTCTAAGGAACTCCTGTTGTTAATAGGGTCGACTAGCATCTTTTGGCCGCTTCAATTGAACTTTCAGTCTTTTCATGCCAATCTGAAAGCCATTCATTGCTTGAATGGCAGCTTGAGCACTGGCAGGATTATCAAATGACACAAATCCTGTTGCAAAAAAAAAAAGAAAATACAAAATCACATCAAATAATGTACTTGTTACATGTGTGAAGGGTATTCACATTAAAATCACATCCATCTTCGCTTTAGGTCAAAAAGGAAGGGGATATCAGGATATCAGGATGCCAAGATACAAAGGCATACGATTATACTCGTTCGCATACATGTAAAATCGTTTAAGACTTTGTCACTAGTGGGATATGGGGCAAGGATTTACATATCAGACACCTTTTTTGTTATTTTTTATTTTTTTTTTAAAAAGGAACACGTTTTCTGTTTTGTTGTGTTGAAGTTTAGACTTACCAAAACATTTACTCTGATTTGTTGCACGATCGATGAAAACTTTCGAACTGATTACATTACCAAATGGCAGGAACATCTGCATTAGTTCAGCATCACCAAATTCTTGTGGTAGATGATAGATAAACAAATTACAACCCTCTGGGCCAGAAATCGAACATCCTGGGAACATCAGAAAATCTAAAATAAAATACACATTTGAAGAAAAGGCCTTTAATGTCATCTGTGCAGTCTTTAAGGTGATTTGTTTGAAAGGTTTTCATTTGATTTTGCTGCTTTGGAGGAAGGTTGAAAGTTGAAAATATGTATATACAAGTTCTAGTGATTGAATTAAAAATTACTTGTTTGTATGCTAACCTTAAACCTTTGACATGGCAAAGCCAATTTCCCTAAACAGCGGAAATGTACTGAAAGAACCTTTACATTCTGATCGTATTCAGTACAAGCACGGAAAACATGAGAATAAACCTGTTCTATTGAGCACATGAAAAATGAGTTCACAAAAAGGAGGGTCCAAATAAAATTCAATTATTGCCCACTAAAATGTCAAGGCATTATGAATTCGTGCTGGGCAGCCGTTACAACGATAATGCAACACCAAGTTTAAAAAAATATCTACTCGTAGTTCATAAAACAACGGAAAAAATGGATGAACAAAAGGACTCGCGAAAAGGTGACTTGCTAATTCCAGTTCAGAAGGTGTTCTAAAATTCATGCAAGATTTTAATTTTGCGCCATTTATACGATAAAGTGTTGCCAACGAAAAAAATGACAGTCTAACAGCTGACAGTTCAGCGTTATTAAAAATGGGACGGTACAAAAAAGAGCAACGCGTTTTCATTGTTGAGCAATATTTTAAAAATAATGAAGGTTTGGCAGCAATTTTCGTACAATATATGGTCGGAGTAGTGATTTAACTTCATCAACAAATATTCAGAGAGGCTGGATCAATTAGTGATCTTAGACACTCTGGCCGTCCTTTATCAAGTCGTTCAAGACCAAACATCGAAACAGTTCGTGAGAGTATTGCTGAGAGTCCAAAAATATCAATTCGGCACCGTGGTCAAGAATTGGACATTTCGAGAAGCTCTCTACAGCTTACTCTCTCGAAAGAGAGAATGCACGGAAAGTGCAGTTGACTCAAGAACTGAAACCTATAGACCACTAACATCGAAGAGAGGATCATGGAACAACAATAAGTGGATGCTGATTTTTCAAACAAAATCATCTTCAGCGATGATGGCCTCGTTAATCGTCAAAATTGTCGAATTTGAGGTTTAAATCACAATCACCGAGGGATTGTTGAGAAACAAATGCATCCTCAACGTGTCACTATTCGCTGCGAATTTTGGGCTGGAGGCATCATTGAACCATTCCTCTTGGAAAATGGGGCTTTTGGTCGATATCGCTACAAGGTAATTGAGTTTTTTGTGCCTAAATTGTAAGATATGGAAGTGGATGATAACATATATGGTTTCAACAAGATGGTGCCATATGCCATGCAGATCAACAATCAGTTCAGTTATTGCATGAGTTATTTCCTGGTCGTGTAATTTCCAGTTTTAGTGATCAGAATTGGCCGCCCAGATCATGCGATTCAACTTTTTTCTTTTGGCTTTTTTGAGGTCTAAGGCTTATGCCAAGAACGATCAAATTGAGCGCTGAATCATCGAAATTTAGTCACAAAAATCGCTTGGAAAATTTTGACATAAAAGGGCGTATGTGCCAGGAAAGCCGTAGAGGCCATTAACCAGACTTGCTATTCCATACATAACCCAAAACCAAATACTGTATACTAATTAATTTGGGACACTGTTTAGATATTCCTATGAAATTGAAAAGTGAAATCCCACAAGGGTAAGTGTTTACCTTTAAATAAAATATTTATTTCGCCAGATTTTCATGATTCCTTGATTGCTTTTCTCTTTTCAATGAAAATTTTAGAGATCAATTGGCTAACTGAAGGAAATTGTTCTCAATTAGCAGGAAATATCAGTTGGTTGTCGTTGAGATAAGGAGGGCATCGTATCGAATGAACAATTCGAGGCCAGGTAATGTATATACATGTCAGAATTTGAAATGAAATAAGACCGTGCAATTAAGACGCTGAAAATACTTATTAGACGGTTTAGAAAGTAGCTATAATATTCATACACAGAATTCTGATGTAAGAACGACGAAATGTAAAGGGGGTTATGGTAAAATGGAAGGCTTTTGAAGCATTAAACACTGTCTTGAGGTAGCATACAAATATTGCAAAAAATGAGGCGAGAAATGCGGTACTTCGAGAAGGTGCAGAAGCCGTAGAGGCTTTTTGTCGGGGCTTAGTAGATATGCATTCGAATTCCCAAATCAAGTATTTTTCTAAGGTTAGTGCTCAACGAAGGAAACAAATTAAAAAAATTAAATAGTCAAAATATATAGAAGATGAACAGAGACGTTTATGTACTTACGGAGAGCAAAGAAATCAGGATCAGAAGGAAAGAATATTTTAGTGTGTTTCTCATCAGAGAATTTTCATGAAAAAAAAACATTCCTTCCTTTCAAGAGGTAGCAAACGATTTTACCGGACTGGAAATAAGTTAAATTGTGAAAAGGAAGAACCGGGGACGTATATTCGTAGATGAAAATCGGAGACAAAAAAAAACGAAAAGAGGCGACCAGAAGCCTCCCGAAGGACGGAGACCTTCCTTGATCCACTGTATAGAGGCAAATCCGACACGTAAAACTGTAACAATTACTGCCAACGGAGGAATACGTATTATTCAGTAGCATGGCAGTGAATGTGGCTTGTAAGACATTAATCGACATACGACTCGATTCAAGGTTTACAGATAACGATGAAGAAACATTGGGACGCTTTTAAAGGTTCTCATATCGAATCGTATTCATCGATTTCAGAAGAGCGTTCGAGAGAGCTCCCAAAGATCTTATATGAACCGCGCTAAGAGCTCAGAAAGTACGAAAGATGCACATGAAAATGTTAGGCGTTATGTACGATGACACTAGACTAAAAGTTTAACGAACAGCGGGAATAGGAATTATAGTTAAAATTGCAATGCGTTAAACAGTGTTGAAAGTATGCTGCTTCAATCATCACATTGGATTTACGAACAACCTCTCTTGTTTTCGATAATGAAAGTGTTACCATTATCAATGACACGATACCGTATTGTGGCTTTATAAGTGCGAAAAATTACGCGATCTTTTGCGACCAAAAATTGTGGTTTAAATCTGAAAGCTTCCCTACACGGCAGTTACTCTTCCAGCTTTTACATATAGTTAGACATTGCAGTACAGGATGGTGTATAGGAAAAATATATAAAAAACTATATTGACACAATTAAAAGTACACATATATATTGATATTAAAAAAACAGATAGTTTAAAAACTGCCGGCTGAGCAATAGAAACCCAAATTCCAGCCGAGTTTCGAAGAAGAAACAAGATCAGTAGCAAAGTCACTTATTAGGTGATCCGGTCGGTTGGACCTTACAGTACTAAGGTCCACAAATTTAGCCAATACCACAAGCGGCGCAGTAGCAATGCAGATACATGATAGAAATATGTACAATAACATTAGATGTACAATAGTTATACACGTAAATTTGAATGGTTAATGAAAAAATGGCATATATGACACATTAGATCATAAATTAGCATGTTGAACATTAGTGTACCTACAGGAACGATTCGTGAAATGGAAACTGACGCATAGTAATTCCGGGGAATCATTTTGCTAATAATGTCATATTCAAAATCATTCCTTTTAGGGGTATGTGCAAATTGATAAAACTAAAAATTTCTATTCATTACATGAATATCTTCGTAAGATATGATTCTCTAAAAATTTTGCATTTTGATGCTAAATTTTATCACCATATCATAGGAACGCGTTCCTAATTCTGGCGAGAGTATGGGAACGATAGTTGCTATAGAAGTAAGCCTAGTCTGAAGTCAAATCAAAATAACATGGCATCCTGAAGATGACATTGGGGACTTTAGGGATACAGGGCGTCTTCAGTTTGAAGGGATTTTTTGATATTTTTCAACTGAAATCCGGTATTAAAGGTTTAGCAGTGGGGCAGGACTGTAAGCAGCCGTCGGCTATTGTTAGGTGTTTGATGAAGTTCATTGAGGACTGAACGGTCTTCAAGTGAGTGCCGTGAATTTAGGCCAAGTGAAATAAAGCTAAATTTTAACGTTTGGAGTTTGGCATGCACCTGCAGGATATAGGCGTTTACTTGACAATTGTTGACATACTCTTAGGGGAGCGACAAAATCGCGTGAGCAGCCAGACCCCAAATTGTTATACTCTACGAGTACATTGAAAATAAAAGGATCAAAACCATTGCAGTCAAATGTGTTCCCTTTATTCAATTCAAACTTCTTAGGATGGCGGCGACTGACTTATATCGGGTAAGTAAAATTAAAAACGAAGAAAAGAGAAATAACGCCAAATTGGCCAAATTTTAAGGTTTGGGTTTATTTTAGTTACAAAAAGCTACAAAAAGTTATTCTAAGAGGCCTCTTCTGGCTAGTCTATTTCTCCGAACTGGCACAATGGGCAGAAACACATCAGAGGGTAAGATTATATGATACTATGCAGGTATTCGTTTAGAAATATGCGGCAGTCTTTTACTCCTGAATACCTAATAGTGGTGGAAGTTATATAGAGAACGATGTATACAGAGGACAATATCGGTCCATGGTATCATAGTCGAATGAATTGTTGACATTTCAAAATTAGAATTTCACTGCTACGTTCCCTTTAATAATATTAGGAAAAAAAAGTACGTGGAAACTGATTCATCGGGTATAATTTCTAAATGTTTATAAAGCAAAACCAACTTGACGTAGGTAGTGTGAAAAGTAAAGAGATTCTGTGTTCACGCAGCAGTTTTTTGAGTAAAGTCTTGAAAATTCGTTGGGCAACAGAACAACAACCAATTGTTGAAGTGAAATCGGAAGGATTTCTTTAACAGTGATTTCTTTAACAAACATCAAAGGAAGACTGAATTTATAATCAATAGCGACTCCGCGGGACTAAACAGGCAAAATTGTATTTTCTAGGACTGAAAATATCTTTGAATAAATAACTTTAATTTGCGATTTGAAATAGCAATATTTCAGTTAGGTTTAAATTTAAAGATTGACATTTTAATATATTTTTAATGTGATTTTAGTGTTTTAGTTGGAGTTATATTTTCAGAGTTGAAATTAAAATTCTTTATACAAATTATTATTATTATTAAATTATTTTGCGAAACCACACATTACTCGTACATTTCATTGGCTTGAAAGGGCAACCAAACATGGTGCATCTGACTTTTAGTTGTGGGCTTTGTAAGACATCTTTTCAGACTATCCAAACCCAGGGAATTTATTTAGACTATACCTATTGGTATAATTATGGCGATTCCCTCTAGTGGTTGGCCCTTATGTGCAACGTTCCGGAAATTTAAAAACAAACTGTTGAACATTTTAAAGAGTAAGGAACTTAGAAATAGAAAATATGTAGATATTAACAGAGCTAGGACCCTAGTCAAATAAATACAAATGCAAAGGATTTACATTGAATGAAGAGCAGTATATTACCCGGATTTTATCTGAATAATAGTCAGAAAAACATCGAAAATGGCACAAATATGAAGTGACACTTAAGTATGCATGCAAGAAGAGGAGCCATTCCCTATTAATCGGACAAAGTACAGAGATATGCTCCTGTTAATAAAGAGCGAAATATTTTATCGCCTCGTTTTCTGATGTACAGAGTTGGTGATAGAATACCTGATAAAATTCGCTAGTACAATTATCAATTATCAGACTTTGTTATAGAAGGTTTCTCGCTGGATCCGCCCCATTTTTATAGCACGAATTATCTGAATGAACTTATACCATTTTTTAACAAAAATCATATTTGGGTTTCAGATTAACTACCACTTAATCGTGGAAAGATATACGCTTCAACAACGTTTATAATTTGTTACAAAATTCGCTGCCAGTTACGACTAAGTTACACGTGAGTTACTACCAATTTTCGGCCGTTATAATCGTACCGATAAACGAACAATTGAGTGCTTAGTAAACAAATTCCAATCGAATTTCACTTTCATTCATTTTATAATGCTGCGATGCTAGTGAGACAATGATAGTGAGGAGAATATTCTTAAGAACTGCTGGGCATCTCTCGAATATCTCTTGGCTACACGACTATATACGATCATATCGAATAAAGGGCTAAAGACAAATGACCAACGAACACGTCGGACTTACGTTGATTGGGTTCTTTTGAAGATTGAAGAAGATCTCACCGAAAAATCATCCCCAGTGACGAATCACATCTTTGGTTAAATGACTTTGTTAATAAGCAAAATTTACGCACTTGGTCAACAGCCGGAGGCCTTCCAACAGCAGTCATTGTATACGTAAAAATTGGCTGTTTGGTGTGGTTTTCATGCTGGAGTAATTACACCGTACTTTTCCCGAAATAACCATGTGGAAGGCTTGGACGATATCTGGATTCAACAAGAAGATACTACTCACCACATAGCACTTTCGAATTATTGAAGACGCAGTTCGGTGATAGTCTTGTCTTCAAAAATTTTAGATGCTTTTGAGGCGAAAATTCGATGTGAAATTGATGGAATATCGGTGGAATGGTACAAAATAAAGATAATCCTTTCATGAAGAAATTCCACCGAACTTATTGCATCTGACTTGCGAGAGGCTTTCAAGACTATCGCGACAAGTTTAAATAAGCTGTTCGGGCTATAAGTTAGGGGATTCCCGCCAGGGGATTCCCATTTAGGGCAGACATTCGGTCGCTTATAAAGTGAGACAAATTTAAACAAATGATTTAAGACGTTGATTTGGTCAGTCAAAGAGAGAATTGTCATGGAAGTAAAAGGATTATAATGGCTCAGCCTTGTCTGAGCAAGAGATAGGGAGGAGAAAAAATATATGTAAATCAAGTCAAAAGTCAAATAAAAGCAAATCCAATTCTTTTTCAACCGAACTAAGAGCAAAGATTCGATTGTTAAGGCCCATTGTTTCATAGCATCTCATAAAGTCCTTCAATTCAATCAGTAGACTTTGCTATATTCTTCATTTTCTTTGTAATTACTTTGTAATTACAGTTTCGATTATTTTTTACCTTAAAAATATTATTTTATTATTTAAATAAAAAGAAAAATAAAATTAAATATAAAGAAAAATATATGAAAGGAAAATTTGTATTTTCTAAAAACGAAAAAAAAACAAATAATATTAAATACATCCCTATGGATTTTCTATAAAGCTACAGAACTAAAATAAAAATAAAAGAAAAACTAAAAAAAATAAAAACATTTTCGTAAATATTTACAAAAATAAAAATTCAACATTATTTTCATTAAAAATAAAAGCGTGCAGTTTATTGAGTAGTTTTTGTTTTGTTTTAGAAGAACATAAAAAAGTTTTTAAATATATATATATATGCCTACATAACATATAAATATTAATTTAACATAGATAAATATTCGTATACATATATGTATTTATATATATGTAAATATCGAATATCCAAAGGGTAAGTTGGGATGGATGGGGCGAGAGTTATACATCATGCACATTAAACGTAAATTCAAAAACAATAGCACAAAATGCGTTCACTTAATATTTTTGTTTTGTATTTTTATGACAACAACATAAGTCGAAATGGATGGTGGTTCAGGCACAGACTCAGACTGAACGTATCTCCTATAAAGTTAAATTTAAATAAATCGTTTTTTATTGCGGTAATAAATTTATTCAGCTTCTTGTCTGATTTTCTTATCCTCTTTCCACAAATTCAAATAATTCAAATGCGCGTCGCGGACCAGTAAAAGGGTAAGTCGAACGATAAAAGGTCACAGGAGATAGGCTGCTGAAGACGGTAAAGGCTGTAACCCCTTTCTATTCACCGTCCTGCTTCAATTTTGTGTTAATTTCAATTTTATACTTCAACGAATATTTTTTTTATGGTTTTTAATATTTTCCATATTATTTTTAACAATAAAAAATTTACATAACTTCAACAAATAAGGTTTCTTTTTTTTTATTAAAACACCTCCATTTCGATTTATGTACGTTTAGCGCATAAATTTGCAAATTAAAAACAAAAAACATCTTTTAAACGTAAAAACATAAAATTAACATCTACATACTATAATTTTATTTTTGTTTGTTTGAGTTTTGTTGTATTCTGTTTTTCTTTTGTTTTTTTTTTTTGGTCGAGAATTGTTTGTTTTGCTTACATTGTTTTTGTTTTCATGTCTTACCTTCTCTTTGAGTAGGTGCAACCGCAGCTATTGGTGCTGGTATAGCCTGTGGAAATTGTCCATAAACGGCTGGATATGCTGCATTGTAAATAATTTGTTCACATAGTCAAAAAACACATTTAGGAGACATCACAACGTAAATAACATTTATTTTAATTAAAAAAAAAACTCAAAAAAAAAAATGGTATTATTTATTATTTTTTTTATAAACAAAATTTTAGTTGTTTTCGAAAAAAAAAATGTTATGACATTGAAAAACACTAAACTACTTTTGTTTTCATAAAAAAAGTAATATGCGAATATGTGATATACAAAAGTGTGTTTTTGTCTGAATAAAAAAATGTCTGTACGTACATTAAATATTTATACAAAGAAATTGTTTCAATTTAAAAGCGTGTGCCTATGCCGTCTTTGGAGTAACAAGTTAAAGATTTGGAAAAGGAAAGGAGTTTCAAATGTCTTTTGTTTTGACTTGATCTGAGTTAAATACGATCATTCGATCATTATTTACAAAGGGTGTAAATTTTACGAGGTTTCTGAAAGAGATAACTGTCAAATTGTAATTATTTGAGTGACAATGGTTTTTATTTGCAGTAAAGTGTAACAATTCCTCGTGGACAAATTTACACTGTAACAATGTTATAAAATCGTCGAATATCATTACTGAAACCAGTGTTCAGTTACACAAAGTTATGGGGCCCTTTGTTAATTTTATCGGCCGAATAATTGCCCATCTGAATGTACTGTATGTCATGCCGTATAACTAAACTTCATATGCCTTGAAACAAACAAAACGAATGAGACCAGTACGTTCCGAAAAAAATATCTCAGAGGTTGAGGCTAGCGTAAATGAAGAACCGAATTTGTCAGATCGCAGTCGCGCACAGGATTTTGGGCTTTGTTCGTCCAAATTTTGGAACATTTTGCGAATGCATCTTGGATTAATCCTTTACAGATTTCAATTAGTGTAAGAATTAAAACCGTGGGATCATGACATGCGTGTGACATCCCTTGAATGGGTTCAAAACAAATTGCAGGATGATCCACATTTTTATGGCAAAATTGTGTTCATCGCAGAGACTCTCTTTTGGCTCAACGGATACGTCAGTAAGCAAAACAATTATTAAAATTAAGGTAAATTGGTCATCAGGATCTTGCGATCTTATGCCACTCTATTGTTGTCTATGATGTGGGTTAAATGGCCACGTAGATAAACTAGCAACAATTAAAGCTTTGGCAGACAATATACGGGGAGTAATTGTGGATATATGGCCACAGCTGCTTAAAAAATTACAAGAAATTAAGTTGTGGTGCTCATAATCCCTAGATAATCCTTATGAATTATATTTGAAGTAAAACAACTTCCAAGATCAAAAGTCAATGTCGTGTATTTTAATTTAAATTGATTTTTCGGAGTATCACACAAAAAAACATCCTTTATAAGGGCTTACACGCTGGTGATATAATCGAGTCTAAAACTCGCACTATGGTCGACGAAGATCGCTCAACAATTATGTCGTCAAACCTATGGACAGTATTGATCCTGATGGGATGTGTTTTCAACTGAATGGCACTACGTGTCATACAGTCACTCAATTAATCATCACAATTTACCGAGAAGGTGATGGATGTACGAGTAGCTGCCAATTGTTCTCCAAGATTATACTAAATATTTGACGGGTTTCAATTGGTTTCTTTGGCCCACTTTAAAGAGTGATTTATGCGGATAAGGCAGCAACTACTGACGATTGGGAAACCAATATTGTGATAGTTATTCGCAACGTTAAAATTGTCTATTGCACAACATTGTCGAGGTTTCATATGCTCTAAATTGTATTCAAACAACAAATGCAAAACATGGCCATTTAAAAGATCAGTGGTCTTATTTCATGTGTAAGTTCCTAACTCATACGAATATATAAAATTTGAGCTGAGGTTTGAATACAATACCATGCTACATGAATTCTACGTCAGATATTCGAAAAGGCTACACCAAACCTTTTAAAGCGAATAAATAAACGAAATTACCACCAAGACTTGCTTATATAATTGTGTACGAAGTAGTCTTATATCACAAGAACCTAAAGCAATGCTGAATTAAGGTTGTTGTTGCCAAGCTGCGCTTAGAGCCTCCTTAAACGCTCTTACGACTTCCAAGCTAGTTCGAGAATATAGGACTTCACTGAACGCAGTTTGACTGGGTCTCTGGTCACAATGGGATCAAAAGAAATGAAATCGCCGATGATCTTGTTAGGCAAGGCTTAGAGGAGAATTATTCAGAACCCGAACCTACATTAGTTTAGGTCTGCCTTCGTCCTCGGTTAAGGCTTCCATAGGCAGTTGGTTTTCATATGAGCACAAATACAGATAGCATGATTCTATAAGTTGCTGGCAGACCAAACGAATACTTTCCGAAGTCCCTTAGTAGGACAGACATCAGCACGATGACTGGCGTTGTGACGGGCACTACACTTTTGGTAAGTACTTAAATGTGCTGGGCATAGGTGATACTACATCCTGCGAGGCTTGCGGTGAAAGTGATGGAGACACCGCGCAGCACTACCCTTGTGAGTGTCCGGCGTACGCTCGCATCAGGCGGCAGTTACACGGCGTTAACGTGGTGGATCTTTCTTTGAGAGACCGAAATATTCCACTCAAAGAAATTTAAAATGTACAATGGAATAGTTCTTTGTCTGAGTGCTCTGTTTGGCCAGAAAAGTTGTAAAAGCCAGTATTAATCAAGATCAGAGAATATGCTTCTAAAAATTGTCTTGTCAACTTGTCAACTACGTTGAAGATCCCATGCAAGAAAACCTTTATCTCTTAATATATTAATGTAAGCCATTAATAGACTCACAAGAAGAGAGTCGAGTCGCTCAAGATGATTTCATATAAAAACAAGTCGTCGAGTTAGATCGGTTTCCTTTAAAGCTTTTTGAAGTTTATTCTGATATTTTGGCAAAGAAAGCGTAATACGTGTAACTTCATATTTCAATAACCTTATTTTGTACTACTTTGCAAATCATGTTGTTCACAAGATCTTCTATAGTGTACTCTGTGAGAACCTTACATTGTTTCTATATTTTGAATTATGACCTACATTTATGCCAAATTCTGTTAGGGAGCTAAAGTCACCCATTTATCAACGTGAATGTCAAATACTGTATAGCAGCACTGACCAAATCTATATTGTTTCTAAAATATTTCTATTTATCTACTGGAAAGTTGTGTCTAAAACACACATCCACAACATCCACCAGCTAGAGCAAGAAACAGAAGGATTGCTTTAAATAGCATAAAAGGACAGACTGAACAAAAACATCAGTCAGACTCTTAGTTCAATAAAATCAAATAATTAAAAAAAAGTGTAAACATTTCGAAAGAATTTCATTTGGTTGAAAAGCTGAGAAAAACTCATGTGTCGAGAGAAATGCGCACAGCTTCAAGCAACAATATAATATAAAGTGACCAGTCGGCGTCTGAGTGATATAAAAATCCATCACTGCCAACTGAAAAGAGGGAAAGCAGCATTAGTTCAGGCGCCGATTATGTGAAGGCGGCTATCTAAGTAAAGATACCTAACTAATCTTATTCCGCTAAAAAATAAATATTTCCTATTTGGCGGATGAAAGCAACAAATCAGAATTAAAAGAAAATCATTTTGTACCGTACGTAAAAGGAGGAGGAATAGTTCTAACGTACAAATAAAATGTACGAGTACTTCCAAATGCTGCCAAATATTTTATAGCTGTCCAAGAATCTTTAAAGTAAATTGGATAGATATTAAAAGTTAAGTAAAAACTAAACTCAAACGGTGAATTTGATATTTGTGGTGGCAGTTAAGTACGCTACATGTTAACAGCGCGTTCAATTTGTTGAAGGGCTTAAAAAATGTAGCCCTTTAGTAGGCTTTTCATGAGCGAATATACAAACATATACTCGGCCTCCAGCCGAGGGTCTAATTCCATATCGTATTATCACTGGAGCAAAGCCATTCACTATTACCTAGTTTGGTTGTGGCGCTTGATGAAAAGTGTCTAGGCTCATAACCAGGCCATTGTAAAGATATCCACGGTGGCGAAGTCACTCACCTCGTGTACTATGTCTTCGATGTAGAAATTGTTTAAAACTTTTAATACGTCTTCTGACTAATCCAGCGTATGAGCTCTGAGAGTGATTTAATGTAGATAGTCAGGCTATCACAGAACAAATTTAACAAACGTTAACGAACACTAAAATAAAGTTCGGATAGTACAGGAGCTGTAAAGATTGGGCTGTAAAGACTTTGAAATTGTCAATTGGTGTGAGAGTTTTAAGAGGTTTTCTAAAACAAGAGTGTACAATATTTTATGTTAAAAGGTCTTTCGATATCACTTTTATTGAATGTAATAAAGTTAAGCAATTATTCATCCCGAAAGCATCTGAAAGCTTGTTTAAAAAAAAAAACACTAACTCATTGATATCACAAGTGCGCTATACATCAAATTATGATTTTTTTTACAATCAACACTGAAATTTGAGTTATTTTAAAATATATAAACTTTATTATTTGTTCTCCTTCAAAACAGGTGTACATAATTATTTTTATTTAACAGTTTAGATATTTGTAAGATAACTCAAAAATAATACATAAACACCAAACAGATGCACACAAATACATTAAAAACGTAAATTTCATTAAAACACCTTAACAATATAATTAAACAAAAATATTGTATAAATGAAAAAAAACTCCATTCAAAAAAGTGATTCTTAAATTACAAGTATCTTAAATTTAAAGAGTTGGTACGAATAAAAATCCAAAGTAACCCTCAAATCTTATATTTTAGATACTTTCTTTTTAAATAGTTTTTCTAAGCAATAAACATTAAAACGGAAAAGTATATATTTATACTTAAAATTTATAGTGAAATCTATCCCTAATATATAAAAAAAAGAAGAAACAACTATAAGCTACATCTATAGACACTTGATTAATGATGAACACTTAAAAAAAATACAAATAAACAAACAAATAATAATTAATGCAATGATGAACAATAAAAAATTATTTTTAAATTTATTTAACAAAAAATTATGATAAAATTAAGAATTTTAAAAGAAAGAAATATATAAAAGGAAGTTAAAAATGAAAAAAATGGTTTGGAAAAAAATTTGCAAAATAAAAAGAGTTTCAAGAATATTTTGTTTTTTTTTTTAATTTTATTTTTGCGGGAATATGAAAATAAAAATTTCGAAGTTTCCTTTCACTGATAGTTTTAGTTTAGGAACTAAGAAGAAAATAACAAAATGGAGATTCTGAGAGTGACTTACCAACTCCTGGATATGGTTGCATTCCCGGATATGCAGCATGTTGCAGCGCCGTCTCACCATTTGGTATACCTTGTGGAGGAATTGATAAATGCAACGCATCTGGAAAACATAAATATTCTTGCTGCAATATTCCGTTGTCTATAAGTAAAAGAAAACACATTGTGTTCGAAGAAGATCTATCCAAATGGTTTTTATAAGACAAATCTTTTGTTTTGTGTTTTTTTTTTTTTTCTACAAGAAAATAAGAGGACTAAAGTGAA
Source organism: Volucella bombylans (assembly GCA_949129095.1). NCBI lineage: Eukaryota > Metazoa > Arthropoda > Insecta > Diptera > Syrphidae > Volucella > Volucella bombylans. The sequence continues at coordinate 19,788,672 of OX422142.1, read as the reverse complement.
AGCAAACAATGCTGACATAAAGCGAAGGTAAAGGAAGTGAATATATGTATATAATTACATGATTATATATTTGAAGATATGAATATGATTTGATGTGACCGAATTTTTATGTGCCATTCGATTAGCTGGTTTTGACATGCCTCTAGTTCTTCGATACACCAAGAATACTCCAAGGAGTCTTTGAATGTTGTAGTTCTTGGCGTTGCTTAAAGCAGAAAAGGAAATTGGTACGATCTGTTGATAAAAGGGTAGTTATAAACCTCATTTTATTTTTAATCAGCAATATGTTACAGAACATGTCGGTAAACGTCGGCATCCATAACCACCAAGGACGATATTCTTAAATGAGAAAACTCTGGCACTTTTTGGAGCTTTTGCAGAGATTGCTTAGGAGAGCTATTGAGTACGAATTTATTATAAGCAGGCTAAGGCAATAAGTTCAGAACTCCTGGCAGGTAAGATAATGTATAATAACAATCCGCATTCGGCTAAATTCGCCAAAATTAATCCAATATGCGCTATTGTTCCGACAGAATAAATATACGATGCTATCAAAGCACGTTTCTACGAGCTTGTCAACGAAATCGGGCAAAATAGGAGATGAAAATATCTTTGCCAGTACAACCAAAACGCAGACTCTGCACAATACCACGCCTGGAAATGCTGGTTACCTGACTTTGTGGAGGTTACCTGACTGTGGCAAACGAATGGTTTCAGTAGCTCAATATTTGTGGTCACCAGATCATGAATCCGTCAACCAAATTCAATACGGTGGGATCAACGCAAGGGACTACTCCAGTATCATAGGGGTACAACCTCTATGTAGTTAAGGCCAACGTATGTCTACGGGTAACGCAAACATCAAAACAGCCGAATCTACAATCACAACAAGCCGCCAGAAAATCATTCACTCGTCTAGCGCATTACAATCTTTATCAAGTGCGGAAGATAAATCGTAACTAGGTCAGAAATGATACAACAGTAGTAGTAGAAGGACGAATAAAGACGAGTAAGGGAAGAGGGAAGAACATCGACTGCTGAGGAGAAAAGTTGAACAGAACGTGTTAAGTCAAGAAGCGATGAACAGAGGCCTATAGAGATGAGCAACAGTTACTCCTGAGGATATGGAAAAATCACGACTCCAATTCGGTACCCAGGCGGAACGAACCATTCAACCTAGACGCTGAAAGACAAGATTTCTATCTACCCTGTCAAAATATGAAATAGAGATTGAGATTGACTTGGTAGAGAGCATACATCAATTCATTTCCAAGATTTAGGCCGAGAAAATTATGCCTGTTGAATGAATCCACAATTCCTCAAGTATTTACACTACGGCAGATCGTTTTAAACGGAGAGTCTTCGATTTTTTGGCCTCGTCTGAATTACCGGGCTGGAAATATAACAATATATGTACTACACGAGCTGTCTGTGAAATTAAGTAGATTAGAAATGGATGGAATAACGAAGGAAGAGCTTGCTTGTTCCACTGTCTAAAGGTAAAGTGACACGAGGAATTGTAACAATTACTAATCATTATAGTTAATGCGGATGAGAAAAGGCAGATTGATGTACGACGCTATTAAAAGTGCGACGCTTCGAAAGATTCGCAAAAAATAAAATTATAAAGTTTACCTCTCAGGCGTTTAGCAATGTTGAAGATGTACTGTCTGTCGAATTATGCCTACTGACTCTAAAGCACAGCCAGCACTAGACGACTATTGATGCATTAGAAATAAGCTTCGGAAAGAATTTGCGGTAGAAAAGGAACGTTGTTGATACCGATAGCTTCAAAACCTAGGATCTGCCGCTTGAAGGATATAGCCTTAAACTTCACTTCCTGTTAAGTAAGCATTGTCTGTCGTACAAGCTGAGATAGGTGGAGACGGCTAAGCATCTGGAATTTTATAGGCAGTCAATTGCGCTTATGGCCTTTCTAAACTGTTTTCACTGAACGCAGTCGGAAGGCTGAATTTCCTGCATCTTGCCTGCATCTCAGGTCATAATGGGACATTGTGGGTAATGAGATTGCCGATAAACTTGCTAGATAAGGCTCAGAAGATAACTGTTAGCTGTGTTAGGAGCAGCTGTGTCCTCGGATAGGGCTTTCCATGACATTTCTATTTCTTATTAGCACAACTATATGTCCAGGTTACAGACAGATTTAACGAATGTTTCCCGGTGTGTCTAAGATCACCAACATTAGCACAGCAGAAAAGACTGTAAACTGCTTGCTTTCCTTTTAACGCGACACTACGCATTTGGAAAGTACCACAGTATGCTGCGGATAAGTGACATCAAGGAGCATTTCCTCTGTAACTGTCCCTCTGGCGGCACCGTAGTACAAAGACCGAATATCTGCTGTTTTTCCGAACCCGTAATTTCAACTAGCGACATTATGCGACTTGCAAGGAGTTATCGCACTGAGGTATGAAAAATTGAAATATTAGCGCTCAGTTGTAAATTGGTATGTATATGGGTGATTTTAATGTGTTCCTTAATGCTTGCCTAATCCGATTTTGTTGGTCCTTAGAACAAGAGTTTTAAAAATTAGGACTAAGTACGTCCATTAGCTTTACAAATTGCAGTCTGATTTCAGTTCGAGGGAAAATAACTACTCGTTGTAGATAATTTCTACTTCATAGTCATAACCATATTCCTCACATTACGAACATTAATAAACACAAACATAACGCACAACGATTTTACGATATTTTTTTGTAAATCCTTTCGTCCATTAGTCGGAATCCTTTTTAAATCCTTTAAAATTCTTTTTCACCACATGCGAGTACAAACACATGTGAGGGGAGCGATGCATGAGTGGTGAAAATTTTTGAAAATTTTTAAGTGTAAAAGAGGGCAATAAAAAGCACACAACAAAATGTACAGATACAGTTTACGGATACATTAAAATAGTCTTTTCTGTTGTTTTAATTTTTGCTTTTTAAAGGTATGTACTTACGTCCGGGATAGCTTTGTGGAATTCCATTTGTATAAACACCTTCGGTGCCACCAGGCTGTCCATTCGGAGTTTGTGCAGCCATATTAAATGTTGGCATTGTCGGCGATGGTAGTGATGGAATTGATCCATTAACTGGCTGACCATTACCATTTAGAGCATGAGGTATTTGCGTTGCTAATGCTGCCATCGGATTAATATAAGTCCCTTGAGCGTTTGCAGCTGCTATTAGTGCGGCTTGTTGTTGCTACAAAGAATTATAAAAAAAAAACAAGAGGAAAATTTTACCATACTCATTGTATTTCAATATTTCAATATCAGATATGGAGATGTGGTACGAGTACATACCTGAGCGTAAGCACCATATGGTCCAAATTGATTGAATACAAACGGATTCAATAAATTCATGTGGCCCGCCATTTGTTGCATGCGCCGGATATGCCTTTCCTTTTCAGTATCTGCAAATTTCACTACAAGGCTTGATGATGCACCCTGCAAAAATAAGTTTAAAAAAAATATATAGAGTAAAAGCCAATCTCCATTAGTTATTATGTTGACATGTGGTAGAACATTTTGTAGACAGAAAAAACGAATCCAATAAATTTGTCATAGGTGTCAAATGTGTCAGAGGGTTTTTTCCTACGAGTATAATACATACAAGTGTGTTGTAGATGCATCCAGGTTGAGGGCAATTTAACACGGCGCAACAGGGACGAACTCTGTTCGCTTTACTGTACCTGTTGAAGAGGACATGTTGCATATTCACAAGGACATCATCAGGTTGACTAGTGAAGGAGTGAAAACAAAAAAGAAAAATACTAAAACCAAACTCAAACTGAACTGAACTTCAACCGACCATTAACCCACCCGGAGAAATGTTAACACGATATTGCATGTTGTTTTGGGACTTAAAATGGGGCAGTCGACTGGGAAAAATGCTGAAAGTGCTAGAGGATACATAAAGGGATATAGTCTCATGTTGCTTCAGGACAGTCGTTTCTGAAGTTTTTTTTTTTTGCCTCCTGTTTTTAGTGGAAGCCTTGTAGGCAATAATTTTAAACAGCTAGGGGTGATACACGAGTATGGTCGCATAGTCGTATCTTCGTATCCTCGTATGCTCGTATGGATGGAAAAAAGTCACCACTCGTAGATAGGATATGCACTTAGCTATTGGATTATTATAGGGTTGGCAGGGCACTGGCAGATACATGGTCTTGTGGTGTGTTGTACATGAGCATGAATTTATACTGCACAGGAGCGGTACTTAGCCTTTTGCATGCAGCAGTGAACATAGTCCATAGGGCACGGGAATGGAACTCCGTTTTTTGTTTTTTTTTCAGTTCTCTGGATGACTGGATGTGGATTATGAATTGTGGATGTAATGGATGTGTAATGGGAATGATTTTCTGATTAAGAGTTGTTCAAGTAGTTCAAGGGTTTATATACATAATATATTGAATTGTGTGCTGTGAAACGGTCGTTTGTGATGGGTGTGAGCTATTCAATATGGTTGCTGACTGATGATTTGTGTTTGAATAGAAATGAAACCCGCTGTTGGTTTCTGGGTAAAGCTTTAGAACCTCTCGAAGCTCTAACATTACACTACTAAACAAAATTGATAATCATTTCGTAGTATACTGCTATGTACAGTAGCAGTGAATAGCTCTAACCGTCTTTCAATGAAGACCTCTGCTGCTAAAGCTTTGGAGCCGCGTCTAGGCACAATGAAGTGTAAGAATTATTCCTGATTTCAGTCCGTAGAGTCGTCTCCCGATCTGATTTCTTAGAATGGTAAATCATGGTGCGGGTTACTTATTTACGATATAGCAATAGACGGGTGAACAACGTGCGTTTGAAATCGAAGCATTTTTCAAAGTTAATGATTCTTGTGCTGTTGCACGTTGAAGATTTTATTCGTGGTACAATATCCGACGTTTACGTGATGCGCGAAGCGAAAATTTGATTCGTTGGTGTGTGCGGAAGCTCTGGACAACAAGCTCGTCGAGAACAGTTTTCGCGATAATCCGCGTTCCTTCAAAATTCAAATTGCACAAGTGCTTAAGGCCGATGATAACAATTTGTGTAAAAGCTCCTGTGAAACAGCGATTTCATATATATCACAGCGATTTCATATAGTAAACATAATCCTTTGGAGTGATGAAGCCCATTTTCATTTAAATGGATACGTGAACAAACAAAATTCCTCTTAATGATCACCTAAAAAGTTTGAACTCACATTTGAAACATCAAGAGCTACTCCACGGCCCCAAAGTAACTGCTTGGTTTGAGTTATCCGTGTATGGCATAATTGGACCCTATTTTTTTTTGAAAATTGAAGGAAAACCATTACTGTAGACGGTAATTCTTATTTTCTATCTTCACTTCACACACATAGTTCCAGCAAGATGACGTCACGATTAATACTGCTAGCGACACTATGGCTCTTCTGCTTGATTTTTTCCCCACCAAATCCTGCAAACATTCCTGAACAGAAAGAGAACATCATTCAAGAAACAAACAACATTTTGACATCGCTTCTCCAGCGCGTTACGCTGTGGTAAATACTATGCGACGAACATTATTTAGATGTAGTAATTTTGAAAAAATAAAATCCCTATTGCTGCTCTTTAAAGCAGTAGTTTAATTAAATGAATGTACCGTGTAGTTTTTTCTGTATTTATATTTAGAATCCTAAATCTGCCATCAAACACCCTGTATTTTTTTCTTTTTTTTATAATTTGCGCGCGCTCAAGGGATTTGAGTATTTTAAAGTGATTGCACTTTGTGGAATATGAAGGAGGAAAGAAAGAAACGATGAACGTTGGTTTTAAATGTTTGAAGGTTATAATCAAAGGCTTGGCAGTGCATTCTATAAGAGAGTTGTACGGCTTAGTGAAAAATCACAATATTTCAGAGTATGCCCGAAAGTGGGCTTGAGGGTAAACTGATGAGTATTCTTAGCGAGACGTGTGTTACGGTTAAAAGTTTGAAGCGGAAAGCTACTGGCGATTTATATGCGACACTGGTGGTGGAAATAGCGATAAAACAGAGTGAGACAGGAGACATTAGGTCGGTCTTCAAGGGTGTCCATTATGTGAGTGAGTTTTATCGCGCGGTTTTGAATTTTGCAGAGATGTTTTGGGCGCATCCGACCAGATGTGACAATAACAATAAAATTGTGATCGGTTCTATCCGATGAAAGGTCGCTGGAAAATGCAACTGGGAAGCACAGTCAATCACTTATTTATTTTAAAATAGAACAGTCCATTTTCTTAGACTGCGGTGCTAAATAAAGATACTTAAGGGCGTGTGTGGATTTTTGGGGTTGCAACACATGAATCAGGTCTAATGATATGTTTGTAACATCTTCCACAAAGCAGGTGATTTGAAGAGATCCATGCTCCGTCAAAGAACGTACTACCAACCTCTTCTGTTGCGGTTGTTTCTTTTGGGTCATTTTTTTCGTGTAGGTCCTTTTGTTATAGGTTCATTTAAACGGTCGGAAATTTACTAAGAACAAATTTGGGTCCTTGATATAAAGTAATGTTAAGCTCAAATGCCACCAAGTGTGAAGTATGAAGAGAAATGTACCTGCGGTTTGAAGGATTACCAGAAGGTTTACACCACCCATTTCGACGAGCATAGGACGGAGCAAGACTTGCATGCCTACCGATGCAGATGGTCCAAAAGCCTTTTCTTTGCCTCTAAGGTTGCCTGTGCTTAAGGGTCACAAGGGTGAAGTAAAACTAGAAGGGAACGCCCCATAAGCGAATTGCTTTACTAACCTAAGTATGACTAGCAATATCGAAGGGCCCTGGATTGAGTGAGGAATACCAGGACACTACTTTATTATTATTATTGCCCAGTTAGGAGGACAGGGTAGTAATAATGTCGTTACGAGCTTCAGGATTATCTCTAAAATTATCATATATACCGTATCCTGATGGACAGTGACCTATAATATTATATACAATAGAAACAACTTGCCCTATCAAACTTATTTCTTAGTCATTATTACCCACAAAATATTAAGAATAAGGTACCCGTGCATGGGTTCCCCCGTATTGTAAATTAGTTAGTGCCATTTCGCATCCATTGAGTGTAAATATCTAAAGGGCATGCATAGACGCTCGGTCATGATCAGCTCCTAAACAGCTCCCAACTAATTACAGTCTATTTTCATTGCAGATGATGATTTTGTATGAAAACCTTGCTGGTTTCTTGGCACTTGGTACAACAAAGAAATAGATCCCGCCACTATTGTGTTCTGTCATTATTGAAATTAATTATTAAAATTACAATCCTAATCACTCATTTTAGCAGCAAATTTTTTGGGCAACTAATACGAGTAGCATCCATCGCCCACACAATACACACCACAGGCCACACTTACATCACACCGCAGTTCCGCCAACAGTCATGACAACAATTACACGTCATCGTGTATCTAAGGATATTTTTACTTGCTGTCATTGAGAGGGTAATTTGGTAAATATGCTTGGAAATAATATTTATTAATAATAACGGTAACAGGAGCATTCGTAAATAAATAAATTTCCCAAATGTCATTAATCAAATTCCATATAACGGTGAACAACGGCCTTATTCCAATGCTTTTCTGGTTGACAGAAAAGAGTGTGTGGTGTAAAGTGTGGTGTAATTCATAGCATTTTCCGATGCGAGCTACTGTTTGTAGGTGGGTGTTTGCCGACTAATTGAAAACTACAAAGCGTTTTAGGACTCGTACAATCCTTTTCACCGTAATTTTTTTTCTCCCCAATCCGGCTTCGTCATAAAAGCCGTTATGATTAATTATTGAAACAATAGAAAATGGAAGGACAATTTATGTCAAGCAACAGAAAACACACTCATTCACAAACAGTGTTGCATTTACACATTGTGGTAACAGAGGATGCAGAGGATACAGAGGATATACGAATATACCTTTTATATTGCCAACTCACCATACAAATACATATATTGTGTAAAAGGACTGTTATGTACGAGTGCATATGTGTTGTAATGTTTTGTGGCGCACGGATATGTTACCAATTTTAGTGAAAAGGAATTGATTTATGCTTCAGTAAATTTTCAGTATTTGTTAGGACGTTAGAAACGTATTTATACGCTCCAATTGCCATCGGTTTAATTAGTATCATTGTGTGTTTTTGGATGGATGGAGGAAATATGTAATTTGGATTGGTGTATTGGAGAGGTGGACTGAAGCGGATACACGGCTGACATATTTTGTTGTAAATGTGTCATCAATTTAGTTTGTGGAGGAAAAACAATTTTTTTTTGCTCTGCAACAAATTACTACAATGAGGTGACAACGAATGGAAATTTGGTGAGGTTGTCTGAACAATGTTGGGAAAACAAAAGGTGACATAGACAATTGGGCACAGCACGCATGAGAGAATGAGTAATTTGAATTATGTAATATATATTTGAAGGAGAGATAAATTTGTTCTTTACTGGTTTACTAAGTCGGGTCTGCACTCCTGGAGGGATTTGTGCCTCAACCGATAAACCTCTCTGGTTTTAAGCCAACTGGAATGCTACCAATTCGCTCTAGTATCTCCGGCGACTAATGCGCACTTTTCTGGTTAAGTTGATGTCGCTGTACAGCTTGTAGAGTTCGCTGCTATATCCAAGGCTGGTTAATGTAAACGGGTATTTTGCATACATCACCTGCCTTTGCTTTCATCTACACTTCTCCCTCATAGCGTGGAACAGGAAAGATAAGGTGTCATATTTATTCTCTTTAGTGCTTTTAAACAATGTTTTTTTTGTTACTCGCTTTCTGATAAACGGTCGTTATCCGAGTTAATTACGGACCAGGGGTAAATCAGAATCAAAATTGTCTATTGTCATGTTTTATCGAATAATTCAGCGCAACTGACCTTGTTGACGGTATATACTGCTTCAATATTTGCAAACGCATTAGTGATACGTTCCGCAGACAATATCATCAGCAAATACAAGCAGTTCCAAAGTCTATTGCAAGGTTATGCCACTTGTGTTGGTTTGCGTGTATCTTCCAAGTTAGAGACCCTTTTTTGACACAGAAGGTCCCAGACGGATTGCTTCTAAATTTTACGGATAAGCAAGCCTTCTTCATCGTATTTCTGTATAATCTGAATTGGTAGTATCCAAGTAGAGTAAGTGGAGTAAGAAGCATCATCATCATACGCCCCTCATACGCAGCATCAAATGGAGATCTCGTCTGATAACCAAGGGCTCGGACATGTTATAGGCACACACTGCCTCGGAGAGTGGAATGACATTGGTGAACGGCATGTGGATTTTTGCAATGTTAACCACATTGCCACAAGAGCCATCATATTTGAGTACAAGACTTGCGCCAAAGTTCGTTGTATGTCACATGACAATGGACATTCAAAACTCATCCAAGGGCGCTTAAATATCGGGGACGAATCTAAATATATGAACTGCTCCAACAACAATGCTACGGAAATAGCAAGAACGCAAGTACTTCTCAGTACACCAACAACTAAGACAACCTCATTCCCTAGGAGTGGAAACAATCAGCAGCGGGGAGTTGCCAACCAGTCAAGAATATTGTACTGCTTGGTACACTCCAGCTGCAGGGAGGAACGAAGTTATATCATATTACTGCTTTAAGACGAGAAACGTATTGCGTTGAAATAGACGTGAAGCATGAACGTTACTACCAATACCATAGCTGCAGAATCAGAAGCGGTTGAAAATAAGTGTAACAGTAGAAAGGCAGAACCCTTTAGAAAATTATGGAAGAGTTGACGGTATTTGACGGTTATTTGCTCGTCAGAACATGAAGTAATCACTTTGCTTTGTTTCTAAACCAGGTCATGATGGGCTGCCGAAGTATGTAACTATTGCTCGTATGTGCACCTCAGCCCGCAGTACGGACGAAATCACGAAAAAGACAAGAGTTGAGCCTATGAAGGCAGTACTAACAGTATCTTCAGAGCGCAACCAATCACCAGTAGGGAAGGCCTAGACAACCGAGTCTTTTCCCAAAACATAAAAAAGATAAATTATAATCAAATCTGAAAATGAGAAGTCTTCTGGAGTACGGAAAGTCAAGAAGAATTTATGTGCTTCCTGAAGTTGCAAAAATAATTGCCAAAGCGATCTTCAAGCAGAAATACTCGTATAGCTCCACCCAGGCACTAAACTCAATGCGAGCAAGTCGGGATCTCCCTGTGTCAATCACATCGACACCCTGGTGATTACCAAAGCAACTCAGAAGATACTTAAATGCATAAAGCAAAGACGCAGCGATGTGCTCCAAGAAAGTATTCTTTCCTAAATATCATCAGAGAACTCGTCAGTGCTCTACAATAAGCACTAGTACTAGGATGAAGATTGGAAGAGCTAAAAAAGTAAAGAAAACACGTAGAACCCATAAGGGGATACAGGACATGAGTAAGTAAAAGTATACAGTATATGATGGTTCTCTGTGATGAACTGTAAAGCATACTAAAGAATGGAAGATACCACCTTGATCAAGTTCCCGGAATTTATTCAGAAAATTTTAAAATACAAGTTTATTCATCTAAATCTATATCTACAACACACTTATGCCAGCGTTTGATCCAATCCTCGAAACATTTTTTATATTCGGTTTTCGATATGTCCAACAGTGCTTCCGCGATTTTTCCATTACTTTCACTCGGCTGCTGAAACGCGTTCCCCGTAGTGGTTTTTTAACTCGATTGAACAGAAAGAAGTCACAGGGGCCAAATCAGGTGAATTCGGTGGCTGTTGGATGGTATTTATTGCATTTTTCGTCAAAAAATTACGAATAATGATGGCACTGTGCTACGATGCGTTATCATGGTGCAAAATCCACGAGTTTTCTGCCCACAATTCTGGTCTCTTTCGGCGAATTGCTTCACGCAAACGTCTCATAACGCCCAAATAATACTCTTTGTTTACTGTCTGGCCTTCTGGCAAAAATTCATGATGCACTACACCATTGTAATCCATGAAAAGAGCATTGCCTTCTTTTTTGAATGAAAACGACGTGGTTTTATGGTCTCGGCTCATTTAGTGAACGCCATTGATTGCGTGTCGTACTCATAAATCCACATCCCATCTCCAGTAATGATCCTTTTGATGAATGTGGGATCGAACTCAGCCTCGCAAATCATCTCTTTTGCGACGTCAACACGGTCTCTTTTTTGCATGAAATTGAAGGCTTTTGGCACCAACTGTAGCAGCAACGACGGAAACCCAAATCATTAACCAAAATGTCTTGGATGGATCCATAGGCAATGTTCAAGTCCTCCGCTATGTCTCCGATGGTTAATTTGCGGTTATTGATCAACATTTCTTTTACTCCATCAATGTTTTCGTCGGTTTTCGATGTCGATGATCTGCCATTGCGTTCATCATCTTCGATTGTCTCACGACCACTTTTGAAACGCTCGTGCTACTGGTAAATGACCGGTTTCTTTAGAGAATCGTTTCCAACATTTCCAACGTTCGCGCACCATTAAATCCGTTTTTTACACAAAATTTAATACAAGTTCGTTGTTGCAAATTTAAATCCATTTCTAAAATTGTAAAAAATCACCAACACACACAGAAATAGATGTACTCTTGGCTATGTAACTTTTGCAAATGTCAAGCTATGATGCTAAGATTTAGAGCAAATGTCGACAACAGATTTACCAACTTAACAAAAATAAACAGAACTCAAATCCGAACAATGGGAGCGCCACAAGGTGGTTATTCCGGGAAGGTGGTATATGTGGCTTCATTACTTTACTTTCGAAAACATTTACCTTTTACTTAATGACACGTAAAACTAACATTATACAATCCTAATCAAGGCTTTCATTCATTGTTTAAATTGTTATGCTGATCGTGTAAATCAACATAAATTTCCAATCCCTTGCGTGGACGCTGACAAGTTTGTTTTAGGTAGGTTCAACCATCCCCATGTCCCGATCAGACACAAATTGAAGCACAATCATCACTGATTAAGTCAAAGTTGAAATAATTGAAAGGATTTATTATTCCTTTTCCATTCTAATTTCAAATACGAGTAATCATGTCACATCAATTATCATCTCTATTCAAATTGCGATTTCGTAAAATTAATCCAGAAAATTCAAAATAATCTCGTCAAAGCATAGCCTCATCAAAATTCAGGAAAAAAAAAAGAAATCCAGTTGAATGCAATCAAATGAAGTTTACGCAACCAAATCATGCAAATCATAACCGATTCACCATAAATTCCGTAATCGAATAATGACGTCTAAACCTCAGTTGGAGTTGGATAGGAGACTAGCAGTTCCAAGCAATTCTCAGCGTTAAATTGCATGATACTCAAATATGTTTTAATATCCTTTACTTTCCATAACAGAGCCAAAATCACACCAGGAAGGGTGTGTTTTAAATTGAATCTCATTTGGAATTCCCTCTAGTGGGAAAGCTAAAAGTATTTTTCATGTCCATGACCATTGATTTGGGAGCAACTAGTTTCGTTTCATGTTCGTAGTCCTGAATCCCAAAACCACTTCTCTTCCTCTGTCAAGAAATCACTATAAGTCATCGTATTAACTTCTGAGAGAAGAGGTCCTTTTCAACACAACACGACTCTAAATATTATTTGTATAGATTATTTAAATGTTGATTAAGTCGAAGCTGTAGAGTTCAGTTCTTCTTCCTTGGAAGACGTCGAAGTTTCCTTTTATGTCGACCAGACCAAGCATTGCATACAAATATGGGGAGGAGTTGGAGTGGATGTACGAGTAGTACGAGTAACCGCATTAGTGTGTAGAGCTGCCAAAGAGAAAACTTTCTTTTTGGTTATTTTTTTAGCTTTTTCTCAAAAAAAGACTAGGGAATATAACAAATCGGTTTGGCAAATACTCATAGTAGAAGCAGAGCCAGGACAAGTGAAGCAACAGCCGTAGTCCTAGTCTCTTAAGGACTCCTTCGGAACAACATATTATTCCGGATTGTACAAATGATATATGTTTGTGTACATATATAGCAAGGACGATTCTTACAGCTTTGAGAATGAGAAGTGTTTCAGGTCTAGTGCAGTGTTGCCATTCGAGATAGGTTTGACGGGAGCAAATTTGACTACTATCAATCGAGACATATCCAGAAGTTGAGACATATTAGCAGATATGAGGATTTCGCCAGTGGAACGGGGCTATATCGAAAATCATGTTGTTGTAGTTTGCCTTCATACATGCAACATGGGAAAGGGTGCAATTTTTTACATCTTGCGGATCCTGGGAATTAGGAATAGGAAGAGTTTGAGATATCCAAAGAGTCCACGTACTGTAAGAACTCTGAAATTCTTCGAATCAGACGAATACGGTTGTGACAATAGAAAATCCTGTCGCAAGAGATGAATATTTCTCAGTCAGTGCATATAAAAGACATAAGCACCATCGAAAGTTCTGCGCGCCCGGTACGTGAAGAACACTTGATGACAAATTCTGTTGATTTATGGGAAAATCTTCAACGTTGGCGAATCTTTCAATCAACAGTAGAACGAATGGGTGTATAGTCGGCTATCATAAGTAATAGTAGGAGAATAAGCTACACATACATACTCGTATGTTATTGCATTATTGATCTTCACTTTTGCGAGAAAGGAGTACAAATTTCGGTAAAATTTTGCCAAGTAACAATTTTGGAAGACGTTTCGAAGGTTCTCAACAAAGCAATGCTTGCCAACCAGACGTTTGTGTGTGGCCGTGGCTCAAGTGATAGTATATTGATTTCCCATTCGGACCGTTCGGGGTTCAATACCAGCCGTGACCGAAAGACATTTTTTCAGGCAACTGAAATCTCGTGAAGTGAATGGTTGCCTAAATACAACATCAGGTCAACTTACACTAATAATTTAGTCTCCCCATTAAATATTGGATGCCACCCATGGAGCAAAATAACCACTGAGCCGAAATATCCAATTTTCCGAAAAACTTAACAAGTGCTCCGGCATTTTAAAAGTAGTCATACCCTATTGAGTGTTAAGTTCTTTCCAAAATAATTCTGTGCGAGCTAACAGACCCAGCATTTGTAAACAGTGGTTCAGAAACATGATTCCGTATTTCACATCATCACATCATTGGTACGAGTAATGAAAAATTCATCGATCGATGAAGGTTTCAGACCCGCCATTTCTCGTAAGGTGTAAATGTTGAGATTACAGGGACCAGAACTCTTTAATTACCACAAGGTTCGTGTGAAACACGCTTTGGTCTGATAGCCGGAACTTTGAAAACCTGCATTCAAGGAGTTTACTTTACGTTCAATGCATGGGTTCTTCTTACCTTCGTAGGTATGATGTATGTAATAAAGGGTTTTCCAATAGAGGGACTTGACAACTTTGAATTTAATTTGTGAACGCACTCTTTCACTAATCATTAAACTGTCACTGTCAATTTATTCAGTAAACTCAACATTTTCATCATGGTAAAGTACACGAACGAGCAACGTCTGCAAATTATAAAAATTTTCTACCGAAATTCGGAGTCGGTGACTGCAACTTTAAGAGCGTTAACTCCAATTTTCTGTCGTAATTCTCGCCCTAGTAGACAGGCAATAACAAGTTTAGTGCAAAAATTTGAGTCTACATATTCGCTGTGTGATATTGCGTTTCAGTGAGACAACGGGTTGGTCGAAGTGTCGAAAATATCGCTGCCGTTCAGGCGTCCGTAGCAAACGATCCAAATCAGTCAATTCCAAGAATTGGGCATCGTTCAGACCACATTATGGCGTATTTTGCGTAAGGATCTTGGTTTACACCCATACAAGATCAAGCTGACTCAAGAATTGAAGCCGATGGACCATTTGAAGCGACGTACGTTCTCCAATTGCGTTCTGGAGAAGATGAGCCAAGATGATGAATTTCATCGCAAAATCATCTTCAGTGACGAAGCTCATTTTTGGCTCAATGGGTTCGTCAATAAGCAAAATATGTGTTATTGGTCGGGTGAAAATCCACATGTGCTTCATAAATCACCACTTCGTCTACAAAAAATAACTGTTTGTTGTGGTTTGCATACCGGTGGCGTTATTGGGCCATATTTTTTCGTCGACGATAACGATCGTCACGTTACTGTGAATGGTCAGCGCTATCGCGGCATGATCACATATTATTTTTGGCCCGAATTGGAAGATATGGACTTGGACGACATGTGGTTTCAACAGGATGATGCCGCAATTCACACAGCACACCAGCACACGCTACAATCGATTTATTGAAGAGTAAGTATAGTGAGCGTGTTATCTCAAGACATGGGCCAGTGGATTGGCCGCCTCGTTCGTTCGATTTAACGCCGATTGACTATTTTCTGTGGGGCTACGTTAAGTTATTGGTTTATGTCAACACGCCGACGACGTTGGAAGAGCTCAGAGCCTACATTAAACGCAAAATAGCGGCCGTTTCGGCCGAAATGTGTGGCCGGGTCGTTGAAAATTGGGTCCAACGAATCGACCGCTGCAAACGTGCGGTGGCCATATGAACGAAGTCGAGTTCCATTCATAAAGGTTTTGAGTGTACTTCAAGCCGATAATAAAGTTTTTGAAATATCTCAAACGGTTTACGTTTTATTTAAAAAAAAGTTGTCAAGTCCTTATTGGAAAACTCTATATATGTATGTCGCTAGCCGTTTTTGTTTTTTCTGATCTTTCATACCGGAAGCTGTATAGAATAAGAAATCTTCAATTTTTCTTATGAATTTGAGAAGGATTTGGGGGCTTTGATAATACCGTCAGTAGTTTTGAGAAAGTTATGCCTCCTTAAGTTGCAAAACATCATGTCTCCAAGGAGACCGATTCATTTAATTCAATCGATATCCCAGATCTGGAGAGCAAATCTTCTGATATTAATCCTGCTGTGATGGGGGATATTTTGTAAATTATTACAAATCAATGGTGGCACTCTCCGCTGGTCTCGATTTTGACGTTTGCATAAATGGAACATCATCTAACCGAAAAGAGAATTGGACAAATTATAGCTTTTGAGACTTTGTGATTTGAACCAAACCAAAACCAGATCCCATTTTTGAGTACGCCAGATCAGACCTTTAGCGTTCACTGGTCTCCGGTTTTTCTCAAAGTCTCAAATTTTATGTCAAAGTAGAGCTTGTGGGATATGAAGTCGTCATTTTTATCTCAGGAAGAATCAACACAACAGCTACGAGGCTTTTCCACTCTATTCGCTATGAGCGAATGATTTTTTTGGCATTGCGTAGTTTTAAAGTTTTTTTCAGTGCAATGGACTCACTCCATTAAGTAAACTTTTCCGGGCTAATTTCTGCGATTTCTCCTATTAGTTGATGGCACTAAGGCTACCTCATTTAAATTGATTGCTATATCCTTTCAGATAAGCTAGTCAGTGAAATTGTTAGTCGCAAGCTTGTAGTAGTAGTACGAGTAGAATATGCCAGACCATATCATCTGCGAGAGATCACATCATTGTGGACATATCATTGACGCAGATACTGTAACGGAGACTACATCCAAAGTGATTATGCTAATTTGACTTTGACGAATTGGTCCAGTAGGTTATGATTAGATTGGTGATCAATACTTCTCCGGGATAAAGAATTGATGATTCAATCTCGGCCGGTATTGTCAAAAGCCTCCGTGATATCGAAATACTTATCTTCCTACATATTCTACATATTTAACAGGTATTAGTCTCGAGACTAACATTTAAAAGCGCAATTTTCTGGCTACGAGTACAATCATTCCAGCGCCGCTCTTATACTCGTATTTCTATGACATTCTTATAGAATGATTAGTCCAACCCTTCAAAATACATCTCAGTTTTGGCGGTCACCTCTTTATTGCTACAGATAATAGGATCCATGTATAGCGTATAGCGCATGAAAGAATTATTTTTATTTCGCTTAAACAGCTCCAAACAGCGCTCTGAATCATCAACACGTTGTAACTTTTGGTCAACTATGAGCAAACGCGGTACCCACTACGAATAGAGATTTCGCAAACCCAAAATACTCGCGCAAAATATTGATATCTCACGTACTTTCACTTTATGGTTGTTCAAAACAAAATTTTGTGGATTTTTTGGCGTAACAACCAAATTTGGGCGCACAGAGCATTCACCATCATTTGTGTCGGTATGACAGCGTTTGAATTCAGCATACCAGCGACAAATAGTTGCTTTCGACGAAGCAGATTCCTCATAACTCTTTTCAAGCCATACTTGAGGTTTAACGGTATTTTTTACCATCTCTCTCTTTTTTTACCAACTCTCATTCATGGTCTCGAAAATATGAAAAGCTGCGTCAATAAAACATCTATGTCATAGAATTTTGACATGCATCGCTTGATACTAACTAAAACATATAACATAGATATGCTATTAGAGTCGCCATCTATGTGTCAGTTTTGGGAATCACCCCAAAAAACCTGTTACAAGTCAATTGACGATAGTTTAGTAAAGGAATTTTGAAACTTCAAATCAGCCGTGTTAAAAGAATTTTGACTTTCTGCACTGCTTTAATAGATGAGATCTATCGTGCGACATAGGCCGCCATAAACGTCTGCACACCTACTTGTCTCGTTTTATGCCCCCTTGATTTCTTCCAAATTGTTTTCTGGTTTTCTCAGAACGACCTTATATTCCGCCAGATTCTGTAAGGAAATTTCATTAGCATGGGCTACCGATCTACTTCCACTTTCTTTTCTATAAAGAGATGACCATCGACATGTTGTTTCATCGAAAATGCTACGAGTATAAAGGCGAAGGGTATTATGATGCCATATTCATATAAAATCGATGCATTGCTCTTTATTTATTGATTAAATAGTTCGATAATAGGATTCAAAGCCAAAGTCGGTTTCAGGATTTTCTTCGCCTCTCTCTGGCAATTTGGCACTCATTTTCTCATTCCGCTCTTCAGAAAAACGCTTATTTCCCCATGCACTTACTATGATGGAGTTTAATATTTGACGCTGGTCCTTGTGCTGCTTGAAAAGTTAAAGGAGGATATTGTCAATCTCACCATCGTTTGGCTTTTTTGAAGGACTTTATTGCATGCTAGGTAATGTTAGATGGCCAGACCCTACATGCTGTTGCAGCGGTTTCAGATTCCACTATTGCGTAGGCTTCTACAATTTGAACTTTGATTGAAAAGTTTTCGATCCATACTCGTATCTAGGTGCATTAATGAATTTGGATTACAATTTCAAACTTTAATTTTGAACCATGTTCAAGACAGGAAAGCAGAAACTATTAGTACTCGTATATCCACTCCACTCAGTCTACTCCGATTTGATTAAGAGTGGCAACACTTCTCAAGACATGGCTTTAAAATTTATTTTGCTTGAATAAACCTCAGCTACAATACAAGTCGGAAGAGGAAAATTTTCTATGCCTGTTGCATATCCTGGCAAAGGCTATCCTAATGGGACTGACTCACAAAGTTGTTTGTAGTCAGAAGAGAAAAGAGACACGGAGTCGATTCGAAGTAGAAAGGATACTAAACTAAATGCAGGGAAATCATCGAAATGACTTCCAAGTGTTTTATAGACGAGACTTTGTATGAAGTGGAATGGAAGTATAGTCCTTACAAAAGGACTACTGCTGAGCCACAAGAAAGTTTTCCTTGTCCTTGTTGTAGTTGGAGGAATAGTCATCATTGTATGTCGGCAAGGTTAAACGAATTTACGAAATGGAAGCAGCTGCAGTTTTGGTGGCTCTTCTCTATGTTGTGCCTATGGTTTTTCTTTTTGCTGTTTATCCTCAAAGGACAACGATGTGGGCATGGGATAGGGGTTCATCGACAACGACAACGATGAGAATTTGGAGGATGTCGAGAATGTAGACAAGTACACGGAAGCAATTGGTATGTGCATTTGTGTCTATGTAATCTTTTTGAAATCTATTGAAAAGCATGTTGGAATCGTTACGCTTGAATGAGGCGAATCCTTCTGCTGCCGGATGGAGCAAAAAAGCAAAAAAAATAAGGATTGCAATGTGAATTATTTTTATTTATTTTTTATTCAATTCCTTTTTTGTTGGCATCCATGCATTCATGGAATGATTTGAATGCAAATGTATCTTAATATCTTTAGAAAAAAAAAGGAGTGACAACTCTTGGGCGGATAGATTTGTTCCCAGGCGACTACGTTTAAGTGAATTTTAAAATGATTGAAAGGATATGCAATGTCACACACACTTCTCTGCAGTGGATTTACGAATTTACTACCAGTAACGGAAGGAAGGGCTTCTTAATTCAATTATATATAGGGGGAGTCTTTTCCTTTTTGTTTTTAGTACGGACATGGTCCTGAAATGTAACTTTACCGTGAAATAAATTTTCAAATGGATTATGAGTCAACTGTATTTTTATTCTTATATTTGTCTGGGTTAGAGGACTGCTGGAATGACAGTTTTATTGAAATAGTTTAAGGCCAACCAGGTAATCTGAAAGGGAAAAGTTTCAATTTGAAGCTATCCTTTAGGGCAGCTGAATTGGCAGAGAAGTTTTTTAATTTCTATTCTGCGGTTAAGTTGAGTGGGTCTTAACGAAAATTTATTACATTGTCAGCGAAAGATTTAAGTTTTTGTTACTTCTGGCAACAGGTAGAGCTAAAGTGCTTGGTCAAAATATTTCAGTTGAGTCGCTTGAAAATGTTTAATATTTATGAAGTGAGCTTAATTGCAGTTGAATGGAGTTGATAAGCTGGTCAACAAAGCAACAAAAAAATAAATAAAAATAAATAAATGTGGTTGGGTGTTGCGGGATTAGGGTAGGTGCAGAGCGTTGTTAACTAAGCGATGCCTAGGCCTGTAATTTTGACCACACATCAATTGTGAAAATTTTGCCGTGGTATCCACTGGGTTCCTCGTTCACCTGGGATTAAATTATCAAACATATAAGCTCCAGAAGCAAGCGAGGTTAAAGAAAATGACACAATCGAGCTTCTTCAACATATGTATGCCGAGTTGATGTCAATAATAATTTTTAGGAGTAGTCTGGTGTAACAGAGTTGGTGGTGACTGAATCCTAAGAGGGTCAACGGTTGCTCTAGTGTCCCCGATGGCTCTTTAGGTTGAGGGTCCAATAGTCTCAGGTAAGGGTTTCGGAGTGAAAGAGGAAACTTTTGAGAGCACAAGGCCTCACGCCTGGAAACGAATTTTGGCTAATTGGTACGTCGAGATGCTCCAAATACAGAAAAATACTGACTGTAGGGGATTTGAATGATTGCAATCGCAACAAACAGCCAGCACCCTTGCAGATACCGTATACCCCCATGCCCCGATAAGTGGGTTTTTCCCAACCTAACCATGAAACCTTTGATCTTCAACGAACCATATCTTGAAGGCATTAAGACCGGAGCAGAGACATAAAGATGAGCAAGAAAATTTAATAGTTGAGTCAGCCATTGCTGATTAAATGGCAAAACCATTTCCACAGATTTCTTAATGGCGGGGATGACTCAAATTCCATTACGAAGCAGAATGAACCATTCAACCTGCCCGATGATTGCCAAAATTTCTACATCCTTCCTGTTGATGTATTTGAGGCAAAGACAGATGATTTGATAGAAAGGATACACCAATCCTTTACACAATTTTGTCGGATATACCTATAGAAGCATTAGTCTTTTTAGCACAGCTTGCAAGATTTTACCTGTCATATTGTGTCAACGGTCTGATTTGATTCTGCGAATCACGTTTGAAGCCGCATATATCACACTACAGCAGATTTTAGAGAAAATCCAAGAAATTCAGTTTAATATTCACCACCTCGTTTTAGACATATGACAGCATCCATAGAGATGAACTATACAGAGGCATGCAGAATTGTTGGCATTCCCTTCCGAACTCGGAGAACATTTGCTGCTCCATTAAGGTAAGGTAGGAAATAATCTTACCGACATCACTAATGTCAACGAATTGAGTAGATAACATTCCAAAGGAAAACGTCTCTCAAAAGTCGAAGAAAACCCACCGTTTTAGAGTGCGCAGCTAAAGTTTGATGAGTAACCAGTCCCCTAATTAGTAAGTTAAGGCATTTCAAATGACATTCAAATAGAACAAGGATAAGTCACTTCGTAGTGATATGATGATTGGTCGATCAATAAGAATTTGGATTAAGTTACGTCTAGGTAGTGATCACGAAAACCGGTTTTCTATGAAACCTTCAGCACCGTGTCCCGGGAGCTGTGCTTCTGTATCATACTGTCGAAAACTAAGGGGGAGAATCCCCAAAGGTTGTACCAAGGATGTTGCAGATGTGTCTTTGATAGATAGCTTGAATTTTTTGTTAGAGAATTTGACAACTTGAGGGCTAATCGCTTTTATTATAAAAATATTTGAAAGATCGAAATCCCCTTTACTTTATTTACTGGACATCGCGATTGGTTTCTGACAATATATTTCAGCTCCCCTTAGCAATGTTCTTATTACTGCGGTCGTTCTGCGTCTGCACTATGAATGCACATCGCGGCAGACTCGTATTGCATTAGTTGACGAAGAAGATGGCATGTTTTTGAATCAAATGTAAAGTCTACTGCCACTTTTATTTTAGAGTCTAAGCAGATCCTGACCATGGAGGTCTGAATTCGAAACATTATTGGATAGAAGTAGAACTTTGTTTCGTAAGCACTTGCTCAAGGAGGATCGATTTTGTTTTGTGATAGTTGTGGTCACTTTCTGCAATAGGTACTGGATCAGAATAATTGGGATTTGGTTATCAAATTCTAGATATTAGATTTTGCAGAGTAAGCGCTCTGCAGTGACATAGTCACGTTAACAGTAGGCATGACAGATGTCTCTGGTTTTTAACGTAAATGCCTGTCGTGTTGACTTAAGTTTACGGGATGCCCATACGTCCATGGGAGCAAGGATATGCCTTGCCATTGTCATTCCATTGATACCAATTCGAAACTGTGTTGGAGGCACAAGTTCCACCCTAGGTATGAGTCGAGGCCGACCTAAAACCTCTTATTGCTCTTAGAGTCACAGCACCCAGTACTTATTGCAACTCTACATTGGGTCAAACCAACAGGAAGACCCTTCCCGCGATTTTGAGTTTAAACCACAGCCACCATGACGCTCCCACAAGTCAGGCCCGGACCGAGATCCGTGGGGCTCCTGACTCTCATGGCACCATACCTTCGGTAGCGTCATCTGAAGATATTTATGATATGACCAGTAATTTGCACTGCCCCCGCTTTTTATTAGACAACGTCATTGATGGGCGAATCCTTGATAATTGGGCGGGGGCCCAGTAAACATGACAGTAAAGGTCACCAAGAAGAATGTCGCTGAATTTTTAAAGTCATTGGAAGAAATCGTTTGATCTGCTTCCCCCTAATAGAGTATAGCCACATTCAGTTGTGTTCCAAACCCAGCTACCAATGGAAGCTATTTACCAATTAAGTAATTCTGACGCAGGCTTGAGTATGATACTAAGAAACGTTCCCTTGAGCCCGCTCCAACAGATTCTGGAACTAGCTACGAGGAGATTAAGCAGATGATTAAGCCCAGCATGGTTATTCAAATTATTCCTGGTTGGAAAGTTCTGTCTATACAATATTTTTGCAGCAGCAGAGTTTTGTTATTGTTGGTTTAGAAAGGATTCGTATAAAAATCAAACGATAATCTGTATTCATAGTTATTGATATCCAACTGCACGTTGTTCTAAAGACTACTTGTTTGAATTTGAAGGTACGGAAGGCGAGAAAGAATCAATAGAGTATCCGGGCGTACTTTTTTTTTTGTCTAATGTGCACTTTAGCATGAATTATGATTATTTTCTACCTACTCTTTAGCAGAAAGACAGTTAGAGCCTCTAAAACACTGCGCGCGCCAATAGTCCTCTTTACTGAATCCCCATATAAAAGCAGGCAAACAATAAAGGTCCTTTTCAAGGTTTCAGATTACTAGCCGATTTATGTATAAGCATATGGAGACGCTACAGCATATTTAATGGTCTAATCCCTCAGAGTAAAGGATGATAGATACCAGATACGTCAGCGTGTAATACTCAGATCTTTTGCAGTTTTCGTATTAGAAGCATTTTCGGCCTAGTTATTTGGGAAATGAAATTCAAGTAGGAGACTCAGAGTTTTCAGTTTCTAGTCCGACTGATGTGCATATTTTCAGGCTTTTATCTGTAGTATTGCCTTTGTTTTTACACCTTTTCGCAAGAGTTCACGTAGAAAATAGTTCTCCCTATTCAATTCATACCTAATAGAGAATTGAAGTTTCTTCTAAAAGTTTTTACGTTGTTAAGAGGAGCCAAGACCTGCTTAAATCAAGCAATTAACATCTCTGGGCTGGATTCTTGAAGTATGATCAGCAAGGCGTGGATGTGGTTGACACAGAGAGATCCAGAGCGAAAATATCCTCGTTCGGGGTGGAAAATCTCAAAGAATACTGCTTCAATATTCAAATAGGAATTGGAAAATATTAACCATTGTGAAAAAGCAAAATAAGAGTGTTGTAAATGTAACATAAGTATCTGAACGGTAATGCCTTTGTTATAAAAAATAGTCCCTATGATCGACAAAGCTACTTCCAGATTCCTTAATGGTTTAAAGATTCAAGTAGCAAGGCTATGAAATCTTTATATTTAATAACAGAATTTCCATACTCCTATGCCCTTCCCCGTATGGGAAACGCATAAATCAAACCCTCTTCGATGTCATTTAAAAAAGCCATTCACCTTTTATAGTGCATTTATTCCATTCAACAGGGTGGTCGGTGTCGCATTACCTTCTTCCTAAAGTAATTCAAAGCTCCCTAATAACTTCTCCAGTTTATTGCAACAAATCGAACATACATTAACCATATCTCATTTCCATCGCATTCAACAGGCCAGGCATGCTTACACCACAAAAAAAGGGTCACCACATGTGTACGTAGTACTCGTATTCGTATGACTAAAGGTAGCCCTCTCTAGAGAAACGCTAACTCCAACTTCGACTTAAACTCGAAACTCCTTAGAAACTAACCATGCGAAGCTAGAAATCATGCAACCGATTATAGTTAGGTTGTGAATAAATTTTACAATTCCACTCATCGTCCTTTCGGTTTCCTTTGTATAATATATCCAGCCGCTATGTACTATTGGTAACCCGTCCTTTGTGCTATCGTCTTGTCGGGTTACGTTTAGGTAATATCGGAAGGAAGTGGCAAGCAAACAGGTCCCAATAAAATATATAAAATGAGTCTTGCACAAGTGGAATCCTTCGTAAGGGCATACTTTAGTCGTGTACCCTTGCAAGCAGCACCACCAGAAGGAAGCACTCTTGAAACTTTGCCAACGACGCTGCCAATGCCTGCTGCAGCCGAAGCAGGCCAATTGAGGGTAATTTTTCTCTTCTGCCTGTCAGAGCCTGGATAGCCGGATTGTGTGAATGTGAATGTTGGCTGTGGCTGTGGTTGGGGTATGCCTGTAAGCCTTAGCCTGTTGCATTTTTCATGAAACAATGCCAAACCACGTTTTTGTATTAAGTGTCGATTTGATTTGGTCTTTTGTTCTCCCTTTTTTCTTTTCAACCTACGGCAAATGTCAGCGTTAAAAGGACGAAGAAAAAAAAAGAAAATAACTACTCCGCCTGGTCCAATATAAAAGCCAAAAGGGAAGGAAATAGAAGGAAGCTTCTAGATGCACACTGGAAGGGGGCAAATATAATGGTGGGCTCGAAATCAGTGTTGTCGAGGGTTTATTCAAGAGAGTTGTGTTTGTATCTTTTCGTACCACACTTCGTATCTTGCCGTTAAGTGTCAAGTGTGGATATGTACGAATTCAAAAGCTATTGTTGCTATATATCCAAGAAAAGAACGTCTCTAACTCATAGGGTCCTCGCTTCAGATTTCTTTAGAAGAAACACTTGCACCGGTATGAAGTTGCGTATTTGCGAGTAGTTCCTGATCACATGACTTTTACTTTTGCCTACTAAACATAATTCGAACAGCTTGTTTTGGACATATCAACTGTAATTGACTTTTGGTAGCGTACCAGAGGGATCCCGTCTTAGACCGTTGCTCTCTAACTAAACTATGGAGATGTCCCATGGCAAGGCCACTAAGTGAAAAGTGACTTTAAAAATGGGCGCAAAAGATTGGCAATCAGTCAGATTGCTGCAAGTTAAATCTTGCTAAAGAGGAGGAATCCAAAAACCTAAACTCAGAATGATGTGGAAGTTAGAAGAAGCTGTACTCAGTACTCAGGCATATGCAGAGGATGTAGCTGTATTGTCTGCCGGATCATTTCTTACTCTAGAGCGAAGGTAGCCCTAAACATAATCGACGCATGGTGCACTTGAAATGTGCTTAATACCCTTTAGACTTCGGTTGTTCTCTTAATGGGAAGGTGGGAGCTGAGAGCTTTGACTTATCCAGGCGTCATCATCCACTTTTACGATGAAGCTCAGTATTTCTCATCTTGGATTAAACTTTCTTGAGCTGAACATAGGTATCGTATTGAAGGTTTCGAAGGTGCTGTCGACTTCCTGACACTGTTTTCGTGATAAGCCATCGCGCAAATACGTAACTGCTACTTTAATCAGACGGTTTGAATGGGGGCTTTCCTTAGGAAGTCTGTCTTGGTTCTAGACGCACTAAGGAACCTATCCTTTCCTGAAACTTAGGATTGAATTTGGTTAAATACTGACTCATGTATCAAGTCGATTTTTCTTAAGGTTATGCCGCTATTGCATTCGTAGGTGACGACAACCTGACTGGTGATGTATGATATACCGTGTGGCAGCGAACTATATATTGAAAATATATATTGTAGAAAAGGCGAGGTATCCGCATCTAGAAGAACTGTTCCGAAAGTGCAAGGTTTCTTTGAACGCAGTCAGTAGGCCGAATTCATTGAGCCTTCTCTGGATCTCTGGTCACAATGGGAGCATTGGAAGCGAGATTACCGATGAAGTTGGTGGTAAATCACAAGAAGGACTACCAGCATCTTCTGTTACCTCTTTCAGGTCTTTACTAGGCACCACCATGACTCTACGGGTTGCGGGTAAATCAGACGAATGCTACGGAATATCTCTAAAAGGCAAACTTACTGCTAACCCCTGAGAGGGAAGACTGTAGACGGCCTACTGCTAGGCATCAGTGATATTAGCTCCTTGGACGCTTGCAGTACGAGTGATGAAAACACCGCGAAGCATTTCTTTTGTGAATTCCCATTTTCCAAAATATGGAAAATATAATGTGGTAACACACTGTCGCTGATGATGTACTTAAAAATACTACAATGCCACCATAAACGACAACGCTGTTTGAAGTATTCGTAAACCCAAACTGACAGCGATATTGTTTCACCGCAAATTGCCATAAGGATATTTCATTCTTATGCAAGGCATAGTCATTGTCGTTGTTGTATCCGTATTCCGTAATCGTATCCTTAACAGTGTTGGATTTCAGTGCTGTGTGCGATGATAGCGTTAGCAGTTGTCGGCGGCTTTTGTTTGGCACAAATCCATCCTGTTGCTGGTTTTTAGTTTGCCTCTGGCAGACTCTTCAAGTGCTTCGGAAATGGAGTACCTCTTAGTTAGTGATTATTTAACTTTTAATATTCCAGATGTTTGTACGAGTATGCACTGTGCCAAAGGACCTCTAATGGCAGCATTCAACAGGATTCAGAATTCAAAATTCAACACTAATAACAAAAAAAAAAAAAGAAAAAAGGGATTAAAGTGGCATTTGTATGTAGCAGTGATGGGAGGGTTGGTTGGTTGATTGTAGCGGCGAGAGCTTTGATTTATGATAAATCAGCAGTGGCGGCACGGAGGCACGAAAGCACAACATAGGGATTGGCAAATTAAATAGAAATCCGGGTACGTGATTTTGCTATGGAATGTGATAGTACTCGTAATTATGACAGCACGCACGTTTTCTATCATTGTATGGGTGTGTGGAACGACCGAAGGGTTTGGAAACAAAGGTACGGCAAGGGAATATAAGGGAATATAGGAGGAGATTTTATTATAATTACGGCTATTGTGTGCGATTACGTTTTAATTAAAATGCAGTGCAACGAGATTAATAATCGAATCAATTACACACGGTGTTTAGATATCGATTGCAAATTATGTTGTCTATTCGTTGTTGCCGCTCGACTCTTGATGACGAAATTCTCCCGGGAGGCTTGTTAATTGGCAGGAATTGTAAAGGCTTCTGGGAGTTTTTGACGTGAATGGTGGAGGGAAATTAATGGTTGAATTGATGTGAAGTCAACCAGCTTGTGAAAAACTGTCAAAAACGTGACTTTTATTTAAAAAAATAAAACTGTCCGAAATTGTCTTCAAAAACCATCGACACTAAGCTTTTTGTTCATTGGGTTCAGGGCGAGTATACCAGGAAAAGTAATGACGAGGGAAACAGAAAACGAATAGACGAGTGCCACGCGAGCTCTACGAGCAGATGATATGGTATGAATACGGCCTTTTCAGAAGAAAGAGAATGGGAATGAGGTGCTAACTGTCAGGGAAATAGAAATATATTTTTGCAGGAATAAGGTTTGAAAATTGTACTAAAGGTTAAAAAGAAACAGAAGCCTGCAAAACCGGAGAAGGTAACATAATATTAGAAGCGTCGTTGGTGCTAAGGATATGGAATTACCATTAATGTAGACTGTATAACAGGAACGATAATCTAAATTTTGCTATTAAGCCGTATGAATTAATATATTCAATTTGAACAAGTCGGTCTTCTCGGCTTGGACAGGTATACGCATAGCCGGTGAAGCTACATCAACTCATCTGCAGAGCACGGTCGAACGGGAATATACGTTGCTTACCCAATATTTAAAAAAAACTGAGTCAACTGCAGTGATATAGATATCTTCAACACCGCCTACGAGATGCTATCTGATATACTGGTGTCGCTGTCTTTGTCAGCAACCCAATTAGTCCATATCCATAGACCAAAATTTCGCACTGGGGTATATCGTGAGGAAAGTCAATGATATTAGGACAGAAACACGCGAGTTCTCATCGGTTTTAAGTCTACCTATGACAGCGTTATAGATATAGCTTCATCAAGGCCTGTAACGATCTCATCAAGGCTGCCGATATATAAAACAAAGATTTAAGCAAGTCTGTCCAATAATTTCACGCTCACACACCAGCACCAGAGTCACAATTTTTCAAAGGGTTTTTATTATTCGCATACAAGACAACATGACGTTCACAATGTGAAATGTCTAGGTTTCCTCAAGCGATGTAAGAAATATTTCACCCTCAATATAAAAGGTTTTCCAACTTGAAAACTTTGAATTTAATTTGTGAACGAACTCTTTCACTAATCATCAAACAGTCACTGTCAATTTATTCAGTAAACTCAACATTTTCATCATGGTAAAGTACACGAACGAGCAATGTCTGCAAATTATAAAAAATTTCTACCGAAATTCGGAGTCGGTGACTGCAACTTTAAGAGCGTTAACTCCAATTTTCGGTCGTAATTCTCGCCCTAGTAGACAGGTAATAACAAGTTTAGTGCAAAATTTTGAGTCTACATATTCGCTGTGTGATATTGCGTTTCAGTGAGACAACGGGTTGGTCGAAGTGTCGAAAATATCGCTGCCGTTCAGGCGTCCGTAGCAAACGATCCAAATCAGTCAATTCCAAGAATTGGGCATCGCTCAGACCACATTATGGCGTATTTTGCGTAAGGATCTTGGTTTACACCCACACAAGATCAAGCTGACTCAAGAATTGAAGCCGATGGACCATTTGAAGCGACGTACGCTCTCCGATTGGGTTCTGGAGAAGATGCGCCAAAATGATGAATTTCATCGCAAAATCATCTTCAGTGACGAAGCTCATTTTTGGCTCAATGGGTTCGTCAATAAGCAAAATATGCGTTATTGGTCGGCTGAAAATCCACATGTGCTTCATGAATCACCACTTCATCCACAGAAAATAACTGTTTGGTACGGTTTGCATGCCGGCGGCGTTTTTTTTGTCGACGATAACGATCGTCACGTTACTGTGAATGGTCAGCGTTATCGGGCCATGATCACCGATTATTTTTGGCCCGAATTGGAAGATGTGGACTTGGACGACATGTGCTTTCAACAGGATGATGCCACAAGCCACACAGCACACGCTACAATCGATTTATTGAAGAGTAAGTATGGTGAGCGTGCTATCTCAAGATATGGGCCAGTCGATTGGCCGCCTCGTTCGTTCGATTTAACGCCGATTAACTATTTTCTGTGGGGCTACGTTAAGTTATTGGTTTATGCCAACACGCCGACGACGTTGGAAGAACTCAGAGCCTACATTGAACACAAAATAGCGGCCGTTTCGGCCGAAATGTGTGGCCGAGTCGTTGAAAATTGGGTCCAACGAATCGACCGCTGCAAACGTGCGGTGGCCATATGAACGAAGTCGAGTTCCATTCATAAATGTTTTGATTGTACTTCAAGCCGATAATAAAGTTTTTGAAATATCTCAAATGGCTTGCGTTTTATTTAAAAAAAGATTTGTCAAGTCCTTATTGGAAAATCCTATACATCCGTACCCCTCTTTTCTTCCTCTCTAAGTTTCCGTCCGCGCTGTGTGCAAACATTTTGTGTGTACTAATAATCCCTCGAACTCGCGTTAATTATAATAAACAAAATTACAGACTTCCCCAACTCGTAACGCTGCACGAAAGTATTGTACATGAACATGGGAATGTCTGCCTTGTCTAAACGTAAAAGTTTCATATCGAGTAACGCTTTATTTCAAGTATCACACACACACATACTGCATGGATTTTTTTCGGGATATATTTCGCCAATTAAATCGACCGCTTTCGCCGGCACGTGTTTCATGTCGCGTTCAAATCACAAACGATCACAAACCGAACACGATATTCGGAATCTGTTTTTGACGAAACGATGTTCAAATTCTACACCAGCAGCGACGCGCTCGATTACAAATACCTTTCGCGGGGGTTCGGAAATTGAAACATCGACTTGTAATTCTTCGGATTTATGTTTCCGAACAGTCATTTCGAGCTTTAATGTAAGGCGCAGCGTCTTGCATTTGCTATTTGTTGGGTTCTCGTTTCGTATCTGCCTGTCGTTTATGCGAGATTTTTCACCGTTGGGTAATTGGTCTCGCTTATTTGCTTTCCAATGATAGCAAAATGGATATATTTTGGCCTAATTAAAGCTAAACACTGCCCAGTAACCATTTATGTTAGTGTAAGTGCTACGTATTCATTAACCACGTGGAAGTAAAATTTCCCTGTTTTGTGTTCTTGGGCATGGTTGAGAGTAATTTTGGCTGCAACTTGAATTATTAGACAACACTTGGGTACTACACGTCGGTTTATATGATATGCGATGATGTGGTATGACGAGCTTATTTTATTTTGTTAGGTGATAATCTTAGAATGCTATGTGAAATGTGTCTAAATATGCATACGAGTATGTTAGATACAAATACTCATGCCTTTGAAAATTTAACGTGGTAATTGACTTGAACTTGAAATTCTGTGAAGTGTTTGCCCTTTATGACACTTTGGCTTTACGCCTAAGAACTCCACAAGGCTAGATCGCAACCATGGGTAAACTAGAGGATTTTCTCCGAATATCCTGCATTAGACCACAATAGAGAATAGGAGTATACATGGCCCACATAGTTCAACCCTATTGTATACCCCGAGTTCTCATTAAACAAAGTGTTCTGTTTTATTACTTCGACTGAAAGACCTTGTGTGGCACATTACTGATAAACAAGAAGCCACATACGACTACTTCAACATACTCGTATTTTCGAGTAAAATATTTTCGTATCTGGAAAATCTCCTCCTTGCTTTCTTGTGCAATTAAGCTTATGCTCGAATGCACTGGCATTCTTCCATGCAAGCGTTCATTTCAATTATTTTCACACTTTATGCGAAGCAATGCACTCGGTGAAAGCAAACCCTGTCCACAGTTGTTTCTGGAATAAATCCCAAATCCTTATGTCACTACATTTTTGTGTCATTCATGCAACTACTGGTCCATTCGGTACATGACAAAATGCACTCAACTCATATGTACGTACCCTCTCCAATAAAATAAAAAAGTATCTTAATGTCCTTCATGGCAAATTTAGTAAAGTTAAAAAAAAAATCTCACACTTGTCATTCACAAACACATATTGCGGTTGTGTGTGTTTGCGAAAGAACTCGCCATCAGGATTTGTTTACTTTTCCAGGACTTTTCCTTTGGTTTTCTTCAAAATGGAAATTCAAATAACTTAATGCGATTTAAAAATCATTTTCAGATTTCCTCTTGTTTTCCCTTGCCCTCTTGATTTCTTACTACGAGTAGATTTGCTTTCAATTTTTCGCGATTTTTTTATTTTTTTTGCCAGCAAGGACCTCCTGATGGCAAACAATGTTATTATTACTTACTTCAAGTTTTCGTCCTTTCGTCGATGATTTTGAATTCGCTTCCTTTCAAAATGTATATGCATGTATACGATTGTGGAAAAAAAAACCGTTTTTTTTTTCATCGTTCTTTCCACACCACTTTGCATCAAATATTGAAAATTCCAAACTTTGGTATTTTTCCATCGTCCTTATTAAAGGACATGCCAGTGAAAGAATAAAAATCCTTATTACAACCACTTGGTCACACAAAGGACTGAAAAGGATGAGACCCAAACAGAGTCAGGGATGGCAGCGCGATGGGCGGGCGAGGAGAGAAAAAAAAATTAATTCAACGTCAAGCAAAAATAATAGAACGGATCGACGGAGAGAATAAGCAAAACGACGAATGGAAACGACTTTGGAAACGAAATCCAAGGCGATAAGGACGACTTTGACTACACACCGAAATCGAATGGTTGCATCTGGGGCAAGTTCACTAGCTCGCGTTTACTACGGTGGCGGAAGGAGGGAATGGGTGCAAAAATATTTCATTTTGAAGATTATACGATTTTGGCATTTCAATAATATTCTACTTAAGTATTCAGCGAATGTCTGACTTGGTTTGGGGGTAAGACAGAGGAGAATCAGTAAGAGGATCTGGACTTGGACAAATGGGTGTGGAGTAAGGATAAAACAAAAGACGACGGAGTAGAGGAGAATGTTCTTTTTGTGCTGATTAAGAATGTGTCAAGTGTGAGTGGTGTTAATGGAGCGATGAGTGTTATGAGTGTTTGGTGTGAGTCAGCGAACTAGATTCTCAAATCTGTGGTTACGTTATGTTTAATATATAATGGAAGAAAGGAGGCTGGTTAAAGTAACTAATACGATCAATTCATTCCCTCACCACACGTGCTGAGCTATATGGTTAAGGCTACTTTAAAGATCATCTTCAAGACATAAGAAACTTAATCTTGGGCAATAGCCCTGATGCCCAACTTTAATAGTTGTGCTAAAATTCCTAACTAAAGAGTCTCGAGGAAGGCATGTCTTTTCTAACCATTGCTACTCATCAAATTGCAACTGAACTCCAATAGAAAAGAAGGCCTTACAATTTAAATTTAAAATCTCACAGCGATCTGGTAAATTTTAAACACAAGATGGGATAAATCAGTTCGTAACAGGGAAGATTCCCACCACTAAAGCCATCGATGCAGAAGTTCTCTTACACAGACTGTCCGATCGGAAGGAAAACAAAAAAACACTTCTGCAGCTCAAGGTCGGTGTGGAACCTTGCGGTAGGGAGAACCATAGAGTGGTACACCTATAAAGACGATGATAAGCTACTGAAGAGGGCGATTGTATTCGCTGGAGTAACGTCAGTGGTTGAAACATCGAAGCACCCTGCCTAAGGAAAATTTTGGCTAAAACGTCATCGCCGGCATCTACTACTAGGAGAGGTGATGGATCTTGGGTTGAATTAAATGAAAATCACTTGGTATCCTTATATACAGTAATTTTTCTGGCTGTATGCCTGTTTTCGAAGATTTGATGACACTAAGTCTAAGACAATTGTTATTGAAAGGTTGAAGCAACTATGCACTGTATGCTTTAAGCTAATAATGTTCCGAGATCACGGTCGGAAGTGCACGTAATGTTCATCCCTAAAGCAGGGAAAGCAAGACACAACAATTCACCTCAGCTTTTAACGACATCGAAGGAGCAATGTAAGAACAGGCGAGGTTCTACATAGCTGGCAAAGAGCTCATCTGCTCACCGGTCTTCATAACTGGATTGCCAGGATGTTCAGATCAAAACTAGAAAAAACTCGACTTTTTGGAAGTCATGCAGCAGCAGTGTATTTAGCTGTTCTGACTACCTGTGTTAAACATGGCCCTACTAACATTGAAGGCAATCGTTTTAATTCAACCGGACAGACGCCTTTCAGTTCTAAATGAAATGTTCAATCACACACTACTACTGGTGATAAATTATACCTGTTGCAGAGGGCTAGGGGTCAATCGTTACAAGACGGATCTTCACAAACTAGAAATCAAGCACCAGCTTAAACCCCCTAGAGATTGGGGAAACTGAACACAGACTGTTTAAGTGGACACAATCTCTAAACCTGGTCTACGATTTGAAACTTAATTGGAAAAAAAACCTTCAGAACATTTAAAGAAACACAAGTTTAGCCTTTTACATATACGAGTGCTGTTAAAACGCAACACATTCAAAGGGTTTCAAATCGGCTGCAGAAGAATGGTTTTCCACAACGTTCGTGCGATTTTTTATGGTGGGTGGGTTAAGATAAGCAATACCAGCTCTCAAAAACCTCACCAAAACCCAGAGTAGGATCTGCATCGGGATTCTGGGATCAATGAGGACACCACCCATAGCAGCTTTGAAGGACTCAGCCTTATTTCACTGAGGTACATGTGTAAACTCGCAACCTAAGGATATGCTACTACACTCTCTTATAGCAAAAACCTGTCAAAACTGATCACATGATTCCTAGGCTGCTTTTTGCTCAGGTTGCTCTCTATTAAAATTCCTGATGGTATCGAATGGAAGAATAGACAAATCAAAAGCGTGGAGGAACCCATACACCCATCGTTCTCAAATGCTGATCAGCACGGGGGTGCAATCCACTTTGTAACTCTGGGAGTTATTTGGTTTTTCAAAATTAAGGATAGCTGCAGTGGTTTCAAGCCGATGTAACTGCCATTGTCAGGACGCCATAATTTTAATTGAAAATGATGCCACCAAGATATCAATTGCTGAGTACGCTGACAGCCAGCCTGATGTTAAGGCTCTGTATTCCGCGATAATTAGAATAAGGGTTGCAGAAACTTACAAGACCCACCTGAATCAGGTTCAAGTGCCAATATGGTGGAATTGGAGGAAAAGAGGTCTTCCTCTAAATCAATGTTTCATTAAGCACTGTCACTAGAAGCATCGAGAGTGAGCCCAACAGGCGAGCGTTCGAGATACTTTGGCGTGGGCAATAGTTATGAACATTTGTCCGACTAAAACACATAACAGTAATCATCTGTAATATCTAAATGAGAACTAAAAATCTGATCATTGAAATAGAATCTGCTCATTCGGAAAGTGCACCCATAAGGTATGGCACAATTCTTGGAACTGATGAATCAACTATATCGAACGACAGTATTGTTTCTTACAGATGAACGAACACATTTTTCTTGTTCTCACAACAGGTAGACAAAGAAAAACCGACGAACTATATATCTTTATACTGTAAGTGTAAGGATTGGCCTCGTCGTGTATCAACGGTCTTCTGAGATCTACTGTCACTATTCCATAATTTACCTCTGGATGCTTATCGTAAGGATATAATGGGCTTACTGTCATTTATCTCAAATCTTCTTTGTAGTGGGCCAGTACCAAAACCGGCCACTCATAAATCGACTTGTCCATCCATTGTCCCCATTATTGACAACGTTTTCGAAAGCATCTTCAGTGCTACAAACCTGAGCAGGGAAGATTTTATGAGTACCGTTTTGCGGGAACATGCAATACACATAGATGCTGATGACGTAAAAACCAGTCAAGGACGGCAGTTGCCTTTTCTAACAATTCGTATACTTTTCGTCTCCCTAACCATAGTTTCAAGCGGAAATATTTTAACGACTTCTTTTTGAAAAATCTTTGAAGAACAATTTTTTTGCTGTCTGAGGAATTGGTCAATTGGTTAAACAACCAAGTGGTACATCTGACTAAGTTTGCCACGTTAGGCGTTATCCTGTCGTAGCACAAAGAATCTTTCCTCACATAATTGCGCCTGCTTGATTGTCCATGGATAACAGTGCAACCCAACCTAATTTCTGGACTACTAATTCAAGACCTCTGTTTTTATCGTATTTACTAATGTATATGTAGGTATATAAACATACACATACATACATATTATATTGTAAAATGAGATATAAAAAGAAGCGGTCTTTCTATCCAGTACTGAGGCATTTTATATTGTATTTAACCGAGCTAGGCGTACTATTTAAACCGCTTTTAGTGAAGTAATTATCCTTTGCTAAATGTTATTGACACTACGACATTGAAATATTATTTCAAGGCCGAAATAATCGCCCTAAGCGGCAATCCCTTTCACTTCCAAACCCAGTAAGTAACACACCCTCTTCAATGTAACAAAAATTAAAGCATTTTCATTACTTTAAGAACACCAGGTTGTTACAAAGGCCATACCCAAAAAAAAAAGAGCTAACAAGAGGAAAACGAAGAGAAAAGGAAGAGTATTCGTATAGAGAAAGAAGTAAAAGATGAAGGGAAAGGAAAAAAAAAAAGAAAAAAAAGAGAAAAAAAAAAGCCGAAATCACCCTCTTCAGCAAATTATGTGAAAGCTCCAGGTGTCTTTTATTTGAAAAAGAAAAACCTCCAAACGAAATTCGATTTTCTTATTATCTCCGTATACCCATCTAAAAACGACTCCTTTACTTCGAAAAGGATCCAACACGACACACCTCTCTATCCTAGTCATCATCATTCCTTCTTCGTCTTCGACACTTGTATTCCGACATACCCTGCTGTCAAATTGTTGACAATCTTTTCGTCGTTCATTCGATTCTCTGTCATTTGAAATGGTTTGGTTTTTATTTTATTTTTTTATTTTGTGTCTCCCTATACTTTTTCCAGTTCTCAGTCTTGTTTTCCACAATCTTCTCCATCTTCTCTGTGCATTTTCTATAATTTAGCTTATGGAGTGTACATATTTCGGTCTTCGTCTCATCATTTTTTTTTTGTTTGTTTCTTCTTTAGAACATGTGTGTCCTTTATTTTCGTGATCCAGAAACACAAAATGAATGCCAAGTAATTTTCAACGAAATTGCCAACACCAATAATTTTCTGTCAACGTTACTTGTCATTTTTCCTTAGACTTTTGCTCCGTACAAGGACCCCATCCCATCCCACATGTCATGCGATTGCGGGATAGACATACATGTAATCAAAATGACATGAATTAATAAAATAATTCGATTGCGAGTTGTTATCGACTGAGGTACGAGTATGTGTGTGTCTAGTGATAATTCAAATTGATGAGTCCTTTTCGAAGAAAAAAATATGGGCCACAACTATATAAACCCGATTAAGGATTGAGTCACAACCAGCGGGTTAAAAAGGATATTTGGGAATCGATAAGAATCGGCAGCCTAAGACCTAAGACATAGGAGTCACAAAAAATTACTTTCCAATGTCTTGAACCCCGATGATAGTGATTAGGGTCCTTACTAATGTCTATTGATTTTTTTTTTTCGGTTCACACCTGCTGCTCTGGAATTATCCTTAAGGTATACAGACTGAGAAAAGCACCCACCAAGTGAGAGGAGTTTATTTTTGTTAAAGTAAAAATTCTGGAAGCACATTACATGATGTTTTACAGTGACAAATGATCCTTTGATATTTATCAGGTTGGAAGGCATTTTTTTATCCCTGAGCCAAGTGGTTAAATACTTTTTGACAAGTATTAGTAGAAGACGGACGAAGTAGGGCGCAGTGTAGTTGGTTGATGCCTTCATAGCGAATTTTTATATCCTTGATGATTAATGGATGAAGTTTTGTGTGGAATTTGCCATTTGGCTTGATGTTGCAAATAATAGTGGAATCATGAGAAGTAGCATTTATTTTGTAACCATAGACAAGCAATTAGAAAATTGAAGATATCCGTATTTTTTTTTGTAGAGATGTGAGTTGGGTTTCTATTTAAAGGATTCCAACCCACGTATCACAAATGTCTAAAGAAGGCGTTATACCATCGAATAATGAGAATTAGTGAACTTTTTAGTTGCCTAAGGATTGGCTAATGTGGAGTATAGGCATTGATCGCAGTCAATCTGCCATCAGTTGCGCTTACTCACCATTCTGGTAGCCACTGGATACTGGTGTCGCCCACACGGATTATAGGCGGAAGCTCTAAGCAAGGAGTATATCAGAACCTCAACTAAAACTATATTTCTCAACCTTTTTACTAGTTTTATGCTATTTTAGTACTGGTTCTAAGTGGTGAGGATCAGCGGCATCGTAAACACTATAGTTAATATGCTAGGTTTCACCTAACCAACTCCGCGAAAGTTAAAAATTTTATTAAGAGATCTGGCATGCACATGCTGCGAAATGATGCGCCTATGAAGCAGTCCCGCAGACGGATGAGATTGGTTCGTTATCTCTAGGAGGCAAAGAGGTATGACCTACATCGGTTTTCAGAAGAAAAAGAGAAATGTCATACCAGTTCAGGAATGCAGGCATGCTTCTCCTGGAATAGTATTTGATAGGTTTGTCAACAGTTAAAAAGAGCTAGTCAAGGCTAGAGATCCGAAATACACCTGCACAAGTTTTCAAGGTGCTCTAGTACTGGAGTCACGGTCGGAGTTGTGAATCAAGAAAAACCGGTTGTGTAGACTGTTCAACTGTTAAAACAATCCAAATTTCGCTCTTAGGCAGAACGAATCATTCAACGTCGACGATAAAAGCTGAGACTTTTGTCCATCCGACCACAATCAGGTAAGAAGAGAAATTTGTTAAACTTTGGTTCAATAAGTCTGAAAGCCGACCTAAATATAAATTGATGATTTCCACTCAATGTGTTCGTCTTTTCATTTTGTGCGTAGTCAGACAGACCTACGAAATAGCATCCCGAATGGGGTATGAAGTTACCTCGGTATCGGCTTTGCATAGTTCATAGTTCTTGTGCAAAAGTTATGATTGGTGGACATGTAGCAAGCACAAATCAATTTCACAAGTAAAGTTTTATTGTTGGGACGCTCGAGTCGTCTCTGGTATTTATGCTAACCGCCAAGTTCCGGTCATGCATAGTTTTGGCGTACCAGGCAAACTTCAGATTGTGGTAACGGAGACCGTTCGTTGTTACTTTGAGGTTTGAAGCTCAAAATGGCGTTGCTAGGTCATAATCTGTCGTGTGACTTCTCTAACTTGAGAAATTTTTGCAAAACTTGCAAGTAAAAACCAGAGGTATAGTCTTTCGCAAGTCTTTCAAGGAAATAAGTTGTGAATCATTTGACGAATCAGGAATAGGAGAATATAATTATTCTAGTTCTGCTTAGTGATAGAAAATCATGCACGTTAGCGAAGCCGGATGAAGATATTCTTAATTGTTCGGAAAGCAATTTTCTGCGGTTTGAATTTACGGGCCTTGAATTTAGATTTGTAGTAGCGAACTCTATAAGCACGAAGGCTGCAGCCCGAGAAGATTTCGATTCTATCATGAGGCTCCAGCGAAATCTCGCATCCAAGTGAGGTGGACAACCTTGGAGTGTGTAATTGAACTTGAAGACAATTAGCTATTAACGTGATAAATAAAGCGGCTTACTGGTGTAAGTTTAGGTCTAACCAGCCTAAGTAAATAAGATTCGACCATAAAAAGTCTCTATTAATTCCAGAACTGAGAATCTGAATTTAGAATTTAGCTTTTATAGAATACGTGACTACTGCTTGAAAGGACATTCCTAATTTGGAAGTCACCTCTTCTTCAAAAGAGATATAACTTATTATTAATATGATGTGTAATGAGTTGGTTTCGTCTGCTTGTTAAGCTAAGTGGCGAAGACAGAAAGTGTGATCATAGTTTGCGATCCATGTCATTACATTATGAGGATGATGTTAAGATCGACGATAGCTCTTAAATCTAGTAAAGCTGAGGAGAACAATATTCATATGATATAACAAAATCAAGGTTTTCAAATCCCTCTATCATTCGGTCTATGAATTTTTTCAACAACCATCTGTTAATGACTACGTGAAACCGCATTACTGCAAATGTTCACCACCCGCTTCTCTCATTTATGGAATTGTTTTTTGCCCCCAAACATCGCCAAGGTAATTACGCACTCAATAAAATCAAATTGATTATCCTCATAAAAATTAACGAAAGCAAAAATTAAAATAAAAATAAAAACTCCTTCGGAACTCACGCCTCGTTTTTGCTTTACACTCACTTAATCCTTATTCCTGAAATTGATGAAGGGTAGGAAATGAAAGAAATTTAACAAAAAATAAAAAAAATGGACCAACCTCTACCGGGAAATGAAAAATATATTCACTGAAACCGCACTTTAATGCCATAGTTAACCCTACAACTATACGCACATGCACGCAAATAATCATACCAATGAAAAGTGTAGCCCTAGCAAGTCCTTTCGACCACCTCTCTCTTTGTGACCATAAATTAATTTCACGGTTACTCTCCCCTCATTTGCTATATTTTATTTAACTTGATTATACCGATTGCATTAAATACCTCATTTGTGCTGAATAATTTAATATTAATTCTGCCATACTACAATTAGAGAAGAAAACCAACAACAACAGAAAAAAATTCTAAAAAAAATTTCACAGAATTATATCGTTAGGGCCAAAAACAGATGTATCCTGTCCGACGCTATAGTTGCAGGCGCCACTCATCCCACTACGGCCCTGTACTTTTAATGATATTCACAATAGACCGCTCATCGTGTTTTAGTTTTTGTTTTCCCATTTTAAGCATTTTCATATTCTGTTGTGAATTTTTTATAAACGAACGAGACCACAGAAATGCAAAATGTGTTAATAGAATCGAATAAATGTTTTAGGTCGTTCGATTCGATGACAGTACGACTATATACCGCCATCATGTCCAAACAAAGCAACAAAAGCAAAAAAATAAGTTCAAAACTAACATAAGCTCTGTGAGTTGTAATTGAAGTTTTCATTTTTCAAAAACAAATTACATATGTATGTATAACAAAAAAAAAAAAACATCCAACAGAGAGATAAAACAAAATTGAATTTTGGAAAATTTGCTAATGACAATGATAATTTGCAAAGATATTATAATTCCAATTTGAAAATGAATTTTTTAATAATCGATTGCAAAAGTTGTTTGAAAAATATTTTGTTTTTATAAAAAAAAAAAAATTAGAGATCTGAGAACTCTTGTTCATATGCCATTGTTATTTTTTTTTATTCAAAACCATGTACTTGGGATTGGTTAATTAAAAATAAAATAAACTACTCACTAATTAGCAACTAATTAGCCACAGGTCGTCATATCTAATTGAAAATAAAAACTTGAAACGCCATAGATGGAATAATATTTTGCTTTTGAACTGAAACTTTATGCCTCATCAAATGAAGAGTATCAAACCAAAGGAAAAGGCGTGGTATGACTCGAGCTATAAAGACATTATCAGGGTTAGGCGGGTTTTTTTCGGACCCACCTATGTACGACTATGTGGGCCCTCTCCCTGATGACAACCTACAAATGTTGGTCTCGGAAGCTGGAAAGTAAAAAAAAAAACAAAAACTGGCCTAATCAAAGGGTGTGATACAAATGTACTTCATACAGTATGGGGCAGTACTGACACTGACGAAAGAGGTGAGTCACTTATTGATAATATATTATAAGTACTAACCTCATTGTTAGCAATGACTCCACCTTCATACCTAAGAACCGACAAGAAGTTCTAGATATCACTCTTGTCTTCGACAACACCACTCAATTGGTAACGAACTGGATGGTATCATCTGAACACTCTTTTCAGTCTGAATGATGCTCCTCCCTGCCAATTACTATTCCACAATTATCGGAAAATTGATTGGCCAAAATACAGAGGAACACTTTTTAGTAGTAGTCTTCGCTAGCAAGTAACACCAACTAGCTTTCATGAAAGTAAAGGATTTTGATCTGGCTCTCAATCAGGCAACGGTTATTTCCTGTTATCTTATTTAACCCCAGAGGCAAGAAAAATCTGCAGCGGTGAACATCAGCACTGTGACTAATTAGAAACGTTTGCAGGAAAGTTTTCAATCAAGCAAAGGGTGCAAAAAAAATGACAGAGTGCGACTCATACAAGGAATACCTTAAAATACATAGAAAAGAATTGAGGAAAGCAAGCAGAAGAGGTCATTCTGTTACAAAATAGCAGAAACCTCTGAAGCATCGGGGCTGAGGAAAATTCTCTACACCAATCATACGATGCTTAGCCGTTTGAAAAAAAAACCGATTGCCCTTGGACGACCTCAAGTGAAAAATCACTCAACCTGCTACCGGACACTTTCCAGGTAGCTATCTATTCACGGGGAGTAACAACCTTAGTAGGATTACTACAGCCGCGAATAAAATTCAGTGTCCAATTATAAGAGACAAGCTACTCTGGGCGCTGCATAGCTTCGAACCACACAAGTCTGCTGAGGGGTATAATACCTACTGAGTTACAAAGATTCTCCGATATCATCCTGTACAACGCTAGAGAAAATGGTCCTTGTCTTGGAGAAAATTTAATGTAGTTTTCATTACCAAAGCCAGTGAATATTCTCATATTGTCCCAAAGGACCTCAGACCTATACTCGTAAGTCTATCATCCTGCCTCCTAAAAACTCTAGAATGACGAGCTGATACCCATATAAAGGCTATTTTTTTAGAGGTTTGCTTTTTTAAACTGGCAACACTGTTTCTACAGATTATCAATTTGACAGTTGAGAGTTGACGACGTTTCTGCCATATTACGATGAATAGATTAACGCCATAACAACGCGTGCAAATTGTGCAAATTTATTTTGAAAACCATGGTTCGGTTCGCCAAACTTATTGCGCGTTACGTCCATTTTATGGTCAACCTAATCGTCCATCTGAGCAAGTTATTTGGAATACGATGAATCGTTTTCGAACCCCGTACACTCTAGTGGATAGTACGCATTCCCGTACATGGCAGACAGTTCGAACAGAAGAAGTTATTGCCGTTGTGAAGCGCAATGTTGGGAGAATCAGAATGAGTCGATTCGCCATCGTGCACAGCAATTCGAACTATGCCCATCCACTTTACGGAAAGATCTTGGCTTAAAAGCTTACAAGGTCCAGCTTGTGCAAGAGTTGAAACAGCGTGACCATTATACACGTCGTAGGTTAGGTGAATTGGACAAAACATGATTCAGCCTGATCCTCATTTTCAACGCAAAATTTTGTTCTCCGAGGAGGCACATTTTTGGTTAAATGAATATGTAAACAAGCAAAATTGCCGAACTTGTAGTGGAGAAAACCATTAAAACTTAATGTTTGGTGTGCTTTAAGGGTTGGTGGAATCATCGGACCATATGTTATATTTGGCCGATGCCGGCCAGAATGTTACTGTCAATGGAGAGCGCTATAGGAACATGATTTCTGTCTTCTTCGCCACATGGCGAGCGACACCATCAATTTATTGCAGGAAACATTTGCTGAGCGCATAATTTCGCGTGATGACCTGTGAACTGGTCTACACAATCCTGTGATCTCAGACCCATAGATTACTTTCTTGGGGGTATGTGAAGTCAAAATTCTATGTCGATAAACCAGAGGCGTTGGACGATTTGGAAGTCAATATTCAAGCTAGTCCTGGTGCACATATGCCCAATATTTAAGCACTAATGGCATCAAATTATCTATTAAATAAAGCTAATATCATAGCCATTAACATTAGCTTCATGTGTTTTGTTTCATATTGTATTTGTATACCTCTAAAAAATACACCCTTTACATATGTATGATCCAGAATTTATCCACGACTATTGTCTACGACTCAACATGCCTAATGTAAAGGAAATTCAGTGGAAACGGCTCTACATTTACTGACTAGCCATATTGAATGATCCTTATATTATATATAGTACACAGTAGTCATGCTCCTACTTATCGTTATC
Source organism: Volucella bombylans (assembly GCA_949129095.1). Classification (NCBI taxonomy): domain Eukaryota; kingdom Metazoa; phylum Arthropoda; class Insecta; order Diptera; family Syrphidae; genus Volucella; species Volucella bombylans. The sequence goes on along the minus strand of OX422142.1, from coordinate 19,745,668 downwards.
TACTCTGAAGTTAAATGACTCACTTGGGGAGTTGACCAGTGTTACGCTAAATAGCAGAATAATCAACTCCAAACTGGGTGGGACTTCTGTGTCAGCAGAGGTATGCCGCAAGGCGGTGTCCTTTCACCCGTTCTCTGAAACTCTAATCTTAACAGATTAACCCGTTGGGCAGATCTTTGTGGATTGAGAGTAAACCCCCTTAAAACTGATCTGGTCCTCTGTTCCAGGAAATATAAAATATATAAGATATCAGACATAGACCCTGCCTCCATCAACGGTACCTGCTTAGCCTTTTTCGATACAGCGAAATATCTGGGTCTTATTTTTGACAGGAAACTAAACTAAACCTAAACTAAATTGGAAACCTAATATTCAAGAAATAGTAAAGAAAGCTACAGCAACTGTATTCTCCTACAAAAAAGCTCCTTGCAACAAATGGGGCCTTCAACCTCGCATTACCCACTAGGTATACGTCTCGCTTATAAGATCGATACTCACCTAATGTAGTAAACAGCAGAAAACTAAACAAAGTCCATAGGACAGATGTCTGTTCATGAGCTGAACATTACGCACTACTCCCTCCGCAGCACTGGATAATCTGTTTCACCTGACAACCTTGGATATTTTCAGCAGGCAAGTGGCTTACTGTGACTACACAGTGGATAAATAAACTATTTGGTCTCGCTAATATTCTTAACACATTAGGAATCGTTCCAGAGAACATGGACATTTCTGGATTAAGATGCTTTATGGACGACAAGTCAATCCACATCTGTACGGAGGGGTTCAAAATTAATAGCGGTGTTGGTGGTGGTATTTTCTCAGATAAGCTTAACCTAACCCTCTACTCCCGGCTTTAAAATAATTGTACCGTGTTCCAGGCGGAAACTTTGGCGATTAAATAAGTCCATTCCTGGCTAAAGAAAAACGTGATATCGGCAAGAGATATCCGCATCTTGTCGGATAGTCAGGCAGCTAATAAATCCCTGGACACAGTCTCACAAAATTCTTAAACCGCCCTTGACTGCCGATCATCTCTCAGGGAGATGGCAGAGCAGTTCAACCATTCACATTTCAGGGAATTTTAAGGCCAACGAACTCGTCAAAATTAGAACCACTCTACTACCACTTTGGTGGACTACTGTGTCAACATGTCTGGCGATAATCGGACCCCCTTCTTGCTAAATGAGTTACGAACAGGAGACCAAACGACTTGGCTTGGCATCGAAATCCGGGGAAAGCCTGGCTGTTGTAGCATATTGGCATATGTATTTCTAGTCCGAAATAGTTTGCGATGTTTGCAAGTGTTGCAAGCCACTCAATACTGTGTCTAGACAAGAATTTGTTACGGAGCGACGTTTCTAGCTACTTTTTAGGCCGCTACCTGATATTTTAATTATGTTTTGAGATTTTTCTAAGAGAATTACGAAATATGTAGACCCGGTATGTTTTCAAGTTTCCGTAATCGCATTCCCGTCTATACAGACCAAAATAAAGTCATGCATACAGGATGCGTAGTAGAATTGAGACCTTTCTTTGGGCGAAACGCCATTTTTTCTCGGAAGAAGAATAGTGACGAATGTCACTGATTTACTGACAGAGCAGCGAACCCGTGGTAGCAACAAATAAATCTGGTCTCGTTTTGAATGGCAGACATCAGTTGGGAGGAATCTATTCTCATCCCTCCGAATATGAGATTGATCATCAATTCCGGTGTTTCAAGGGAATCCAAGATTCTACGTTCGGAAGTTCGTTAGAGCATCGGTGGCATCATGAAATTACGAAGCTGGAACGAAGCGAACCAAGCCTTGCAGGTTTTTTAATACCAAGCAAGTCAGCATTTCGATAGGCAAGCTCTGTATACGAGTACCATATAGGGGAATCGGCATAAATCACATCCTTGACCTCTTTAGAGTTCAGAATTCTGCAACTGACATGAAGGTCTGAGAGACAGTATCAAACTTGTCAAAAAATATAGCAGGCTTCTACCGTGATATTTATAAAGTGACTTTGTAGGATTAGAGAATATTCTGCCCGCTTAATGTATATGAGGTATACAGTGATATGTCATCCGAAAGATCTCGAACTACTACAAAAAAGTATTGTCCCTAGAAAAAGTCTTCGTTATCGTAGAGAGTTTAAAATTTTTGGATATATCTTCTATCTGTGTTAATCTATAGATCGCCATGGACGGTGAGACTCTATATATTCTAAAAGTAGGTTGATGTTGGCTTGAATACAGGACTATGATTATGAGATGATTCACTAAACTGAGCCGGCACCCAGTGGAAGAATAAAATCCGTTTAAGGAGGCGTTAAGACTAACACTTGTTCTGAAGCTTCGCATGACAAACGCGGATTGGATAGAGATGACGCAATAGCAGGGCGATGAATCATGTCGACGCCTAAGGAAATGAATCACAATTCAACGGAGAAGCAGCAGTATAAAGACTAAGTTACGAAAGACCATTTATCACATTTTGATGAAAGATAGGCAAAGTAGGTGAAGGATTCTGAAACTTCTTGGAAAAAATTCTCCAGATACCTGAAGCGTAAAATATTCACCATTCTAAATATAGATGCAAATATAGGCCTTCGGGCAGGAAACCTCAGAACTATGGTGTATGAGTGATTTGTGTTTTTCAAAATAGAAGGTCAAATATTTTTTTTAGCTTGGCTAATAAACTGCTGCTGTTCCTGTGCACATCCAGATTGATGTTGTTTCATGTAAACCTCAAGGTGAACGGAAAAATAGTCCTTCTAAGCTACGTAAGTATATGGGTGTCATCCTGAATATGGGTAGCAAACCTCATTGGACTTAACACTCTGCATCTGGCAGTGATAGAGAGCTTTTGGCAAGATGACTTGCCAACTGATGATGGCTATGATAGGAATAATTACATATAATGCGACAGTTGCTTCATGGAACAGGTTCTCTCTGTACTTAAGACTAGTTTCCGCTAGAATCTGAGCCAGGAAAAGAACGCAGAGGGCTTTTTAGGATTTAAATCTGCCTGAGTCCTCGATTAGAGGTTCCATTGACATCTACTTGTACATATATGCTCCCATCTGCAAAGGTGGTAAGGGGCCCTTTTAAATTGTATCTAAAAGCTATTGTAAAAACTGACACGTGCCAACGAAATTGGTGCCTTATGCCTTCCTATGGTCCTAGTAATGGCTTTAAACCAATTCATTTAAATTCAGGTATCCAATAATGGCTCAAAGCTAAACGCATCAGAAGTAAAGGCAACTTCTTCACCTAATAGATCTTCTTCGAAAATTTATTCAATTACAAGAAATCGAAGTAAGATATGTATATTTTTACTTCTTAATGCATCTTGACTTTCCTGCTATTAATTTATTACATCCTCCTTCATATCTTGAAGACATTCAAAATTGCCCTGTTCATATTTTTTTCTGCCCTAATAAAGACATTACAGCGCCAAATGGTAATATTATACCATCGACGGCAAGACAGAGCAGCAGTACAGAAAGCGGTACCGGCACGAAAAGTGAAAAGAAAAGAAAAGAAAACCGACATAATAAAAAATGTTAAGAAAAAAGGAATACAAAACAAAGGGGAGTTAAAAAAGGGGAGCCTTAAAATTTATATCATAAGGACGAAACGCTAAAAGAAAAGATGTGATTACCCCTAACGAAAATTGAAGACGGGTTACGAATACATCCACCCCTTACCCACGCGACGATGTCATTAAACTTTAAGATGAAAGTAATACGACTACTAGGGTATTCGCATTTCGCGATATCCTGTCGCTTTTTTGATTCTTGTCGCCCTCTCCAACTCCCACTCCCACTCTCTATATATTTATCTCTCCCTTTCCCTGCTTCAATGAAAACATACAGGGTGGGTAGTATCTTACATTTTTATTATTCATTAAGTTGGAATAAAAACAAAATTGAGGAGCAAAAAAAAAAAAATACGGACAACCACCGGTAACTGGGCCTGATCTTATACTCTACATAAACATTGTAAGTAGGCGGTGGTATAATGGTAGGTCCTTAAAAGAGTGACGGTGGGAATATAGAAGAACTAGCAGAAGAAGAAGAAAAAAAAAGTACGTAAAAAGCTTTTAATTTTCTATTGCCTGCTTCCGTTCCGTGCCGTCTTGCCGTTTTCCTTCATTCCAAAAAAAAAAAAACAGGGTGATGGAGTTGACAAGGACTTCAGAGAAAAAAAAAGACAAAACAAAAAAGAAATCAGACTCCTTGGAGTACCTTGGATATTATAGTCGTTGTCCTGGTAACAACAGAGTAGTGAAGTAGGTCCTTATTCTTTTAACTTGAGTAGATGTATAGAGCGGGAAAGGTTTCCATAGGAAACCCCTTAGGATCGTTTACTCCTTGGTACTTGAATTTTGATTTCAAGCGAAAATCTTCCCCAACAGGAGTACGAGCCGGGATACATGTAACAAACCAACACAAACACATATCCTCGTACAGTAGTAGTAAGAGACACTTAAATCAGAAGTCAGTGTCTCATGGTAAATGGCAAGTAGGCTTGAGGATAATGATGATGATTATTTTATTGCAAAATGAAACAACGACCAAAAAGAGGAAAGGGGAGTCGTTAAACCCCCAGGATACGGAAATGTTTTTCCTTCAGATAGGTTTTGTTGCCTGTTACAGTTTTTAAGAGGTCTACAGACGAAAGTACTTTGTGAGGAACAGACTTCGAATTGAGATAGTGAAATACGCCCACAAACTATGAAATGGGAAAACTTAGGTTGGGATTTCCTTATTTTTTATTTTTATTTTTTTAATTTGCAACGTTTAAGATAAGGATAAGGCAGATTGAAAGGTCTTTGAAAAGGCAGGTTAGATGCGCCTTTGTTTTTGACAAATAAGCGAGAAGTCAAGATAATGACTGAGAAGGATTTTTTTTTTAGAATCTGCAATGAGTCATTCATTGGAACAACGATACGCGTTTAGATGAAAAAGGTGGGGGGATTATACTAATAAAAGCTTTCTCTCAAAGGTTTGAATGGGCACCTTCTCTGGAACAGGCATTATCTGTTCACGGATGTCTGTAAAAGATGTCATCATTACCATCTGAATGAAACTAGTTATCACGTCAGTGTGCAACATACCAAAAGTGAATTGAAAGTGGGACCTCAGAATATATGAATGCTACGCTCTTATAGAACTACTGTACCTGTCATCTGGCAGTTTAAGTTAAATAGTCACAGCCATGGTTAAGCCATTTATCCATTGCAGCGGTCATAAAAGATTTTACATGTTCAGACATGGAATTTTTGGATAAAACCAGCTTTAATCGGATTAACCTAAAGTCTCAATCGAAGAGAATTGTTCGACCACATGAATGAAATATTCAAAAGATTCGGGCCTTCACAACATCAGAATTAGATTTTTAGAATTTTAAATTCTAAAGCGAGTAAGGATGACATTGTTTTTGGACTTGTTGAGAAATATAGGCACGCCGAAAAATAAAGCAATTAATAACGGTTTCCAAGGAATAGTGATAAGTACCTCTAAATGAATCCGCGTAATCAAATGGTCGAACCACCAACAAATGGGCCATTAAAGGCATACAATTCCCCTGTATGCAACCTACCTACAAATGTCAAGAAACGGTGACCAAGGTGTCAGAAAACCATTAGGGCAATGCTTGAGTCAATTTTAGGCTGCCAACGATAGTCGAGCAAAAACACAACACATTCTATTACCGATTTACAGGGAATCCTAGTTGCATTTATGTTAGTAGCATCTTCATGGAATCGAGGCAGAGAAGATGTCAAAGTATGAATAAAAAGCAGTCTTCGACCAGCACCAGCTAGGACGTCGGCAGATTTCCACCCGAGAAGTTATTCAAAGCTGGAGGTGATGATTTATATACGAACCATTTCCGATGATAGGAACTGTTGTATGATCCATCTACAAGAGCTGCACTTATTAAAAAAATTACCGTGGCTTGTCTCAGTTAACTGTCATTTAGAAAAATCTATTTGTCGAATGTCAAATAATAAATAACTGGTGAAGATATAATACAGGCTTTCTGTAGCAAGCTTTTGCTAATATAGCTCGACGAAGCTCGGTTCAAAACCCAAAATTTAAAATATCAAGACGATGCTCTATTAAACCGATATGAACAGTAAAGAGGCGGAACTGATATTGACTGATATTGGTATTCTTGAAAGAAAAAAACCTCGTGACTTACTAGGTTCACTAACGAAGAGTAATGAGGAGAAAGAGAACAATGAACTCCATCAGCTGCACTAAGATGTGGACGTGTTTTAGTGAGAGTACAATACGTCAGTCGTGTTGAACTGGACAATGCTACAGCAAAGGAACGTCTTCGAATCCGAGCTCGAAAGTTTGAGAAGTAAAAGAAAACCGAAAGCCGTTTCAAGGATCACAGAAACAGAATCCTTACTACGGGCTGCTTGACTTGGATCGAGAAGACGAGAAGATGACTATTTCGAAAATACTGAAGCATATAATAAACGGCGTAAACAGTTAAGAATTAATGAGATCAATTAGGTCATCGACCTTTGAAGGCAATTCATAGCTTCTACTCCTTTATACATCTTCGAAACCACAAGCTAGAGTAACATACTCGGCACGGGAAAACATCGAAGTGGTGCTTTTCGATATGCCGAAAGGTTGAGTACTAAGACCGCTCGTTTCGACCAGAAATTTTCTAGATCTGTATCAAAGCAATTTCAGGTAATTTCTTCTTTTCTATGGGAGTGTTTAGGTCTTGCCAATTTGACAGGACGATTTCGACATTTAAAGAAAATCGACCCTTGAAAGATATTTTTTTTTATAATGAGCGCGCGCTCAAGGGGTTTGAGTACCCTTAAGGTGATTGTACACAGCGCGGGCAAGGAAAATTTAGGGAGGAAGAAAAGAGAGGTACCGATGTACATTGTTTTTAAATGTTTGCAAGTTATAACGACCAGGAAATACAGAGATCGGCAGGGCATTCCATAAGCGAGTTGTACGGCTTAGGAACGAATCACGATATTTTAGAGTACGTCCGAAAATGGGCTTGAGGGTATATTGATGAGCATTCATAGCGAGACGGGTGTTACGGTTGAAAGTTTGAATGGGCGGAAAGCTACTGGCGATTTCAGTGGAGCACTGGTGGTGGAAATAGCGATAAAACAAAGTGAAACACGAGACATTTCGTCGGTGTTCGAGGGTGTCCATTGATTGACTGATATTAGTATCGTCAATAAATTTTATTTCACGATTTTGAATCCTATCTAGCAGGTGCAGAGATGTTTTAGGAGCACCTGACCAGATGTGGGAGTTGTACTCCAATTTTGGGCGGATGGATGCCTTATATATTGAGGCCAGATCAGAGGGGGTAAAATATTTCTTACATCGCTTGAGGAAACCTAGACATTTCGCAGCATTTTTGGCGACATCAAATATGTGGTCATTCCAACGTAAGTTGTCATTGACACACATACCGAGAATGGAAAGTTTTTCGGTTTCGACGATGCAAGTGCCATTCATAGATAATGGCTGGGTGTTTAAATTTCGCTTTAAAGACAGCAGACAGCATTGTGTTTTGGAAGCATTAAATTCCACTCTATTGATAGTTCCCCAATTGGTTATGCTGTTGATATCGGAATTTAATGAGCTTGGCATACGCTGCCGTTCTCGTACTACAACCGAAGAGCAGGGCCGTGAGTCCGGGAACGAATATGAAAAGCAGAGAGTACTGTCATCAGCAAAGGAATATATTGGATTAGAAGTAGCAGACAAGAGATCGTTAATGAAAATTAAAAAGAGTGTCGGTGACAGAACAGAGCCCTGGGGCACACCAGCATTTATTTTGTGAATATCAGACTTGAAACCGTCCAAGACAACTTGAATTGAACGTTCCGAAAGGTAATTTCTAATCCATTGAAGAAGAGAGTCGTCGATCCCAAATGCACGCATTTTCGACAAAAGAGCTTGATGCCAAACTCTGTCAAATGCCTTAGAAATATCAAGTGCAACTATCTTGCTTTCGCCAGATTGATGTACGCTTTGGTTCCACTTTTCGGTAAGACATGCCATCAAATCACCAGTGGACCTGTTGCTACGAAAACCGTACTGCCGGTCATTGAGAAGTTTTCGTGTTTCGAGATATTTCATGAGCTGACGATTTATCAGTGTTTCCATGACCTTGGAAAGAAGGGACGTAAGTGCAATGGGTCTGTAGGAGGAGAGAGAAGATGATTCGCCTTTTTTAGGGACGGGCTGGACAAATGCTGTTTTCCATCTGCTCGGGAAGAGTCCTAAAGTGTAGGATTGATGAAAAAGTTTACGCAGTGGTTTTGCCAGCGAGGAAGAACACCTCTTCAGAAGAAGGGGAGATATACCATCTGGACCAGCGGATTTATGTATGTTGAGATCTTTAAGTACTCTTGCTACTACACGAGTGCGAAAGTAGATTCGTCCCATTGAAGATTCGACGCACTCAAGTGTAGGCGGAGACAAAGCACAATCTGGGAGTGTTGAGCTGGTCGCAAAGTGTGCACCAAGCAGATTGGCCTTATCCAAAGAGCTGACAGCTGGAATGTCATTGTAAATGAGCGTTGGGATGGAGGATGAGGCGGAATTTCTAATGTTTTTAACGAACGATCAAAAATTGTTACTGCCTTTGGGACATTGCAGTATTTTTTGCCTCAGTTTTTGGTCGTATAGGAATTTCACACGCTTAAGAAAGGGATTGCAGTCATTTCTGGCTCGTTTGAACTTTTTTCGATTTTCCTCTGTCGGGTTGGTCTTGTAGGAGCGAAAAAACATTTCTCTAACCCTGACGGCCTCTTTACAGCTCGAGTCGTACCATGCCTTTTCTTTTGGTTTGATACTCTTCATCCGATGAGGAATAAAGGATCTCATTCCAAAGAGAATGGTGTCTGTAATCATATCAGCAGCGGCACCCACGTCGGTATCGAGGAAGCATAACGACCAGTTAAAATTCCTAAAGAAGCTGTTAAGACCGCTCCAGTTGGCTTTCTCGTATTGCCATACGGTTCCTTTAGGAATTTTTTCTCTAACTGTGTGGCCGGTGTACGAGAAATTAGCTGATATGACACAATGGTCCGACGTGCCTAGAGGGGACTTATTCGTTCGAAATAATTCAGATTTTATAGATTTGAGAGAATCTAGATATCCTACTTTGTAGGAAGATAGCAGTTGATAAGATTGTACTATTTTGTTCTACTTCGATGCAATACTGTAAGGATCGATTGAGGGCCATTGTATTGTTATGTTTAGTGTACTTTATAATTTTTATTTTGCAACAACAGGTATGTATGCCATTCTATGGTACGAAGAATGTATCATGAAGCTGACTATATGATACTCATTTATGCGTAAACTTAAAGCTACCTACAAGGTTTCGGTAATTTTTGTCAAAATCGGGCTTATGAACATAAGAAACTCCCTCTAATTATCGCGATCTTGAATTTATGGTGGAATGCCTTTTCACTTGAGCGCGAAAATGAAGAGGTGTTTCTTCATTGTGTAATCTCTCCGGAATTGGTTCGAAATCATTCCGGGCCGGAACAATGGTGTTCATTCGCTCAATATGTCTTAGCAAGCGGAGTCAATGAACGCTAGCATTGTTGACCATATATGCAGCCGCGATCGAAAATCACTCAAAAAACTTTTCTCTCGAAGCATCATGTGCTTTCCGATACTCTTTGTTAAGCGAAGGGTTTCATTGAAGTGATCAGGTGGAACCTAACACGTAAGATGCGGCATCTTTAACTAATTCCTGATAATGACGGCACTGGGCTACTATGCTTGATAATGACACCATAACCCGTTTCGGAAGGTTTTGGGAGATTTGATGAGAAAAGGCTTTAACAGTTTCTTGTGAATATAGGCGTTCGAAGCCAAATTCCTTCATAATAATATGTTGGTTCTCTGCCGTTCGGAATATTCGAATTCGCACCTTAGCAACGACAAACTACTGGGGCCTGAGTCGACGTTTTCGTTCCGAAATGGTCAGACTCCAGAGTACTAGAGCTGTATTTTGCGTTGATCGCAGCTTGGCGCACTTATTCCACGAAAGAAGCTTTCCATTCATTACTTGACATTAAAATCACCAAAGATAATCTTAACCTCATTGCTCATAAGTCTGGTCGAGGAACTCATGGAAGCAATCTTTGATAAAGTTGTCTTTCTGTTCTGTGGGACATTGTTAGCTTATAACACTGATGTTGGCGAATTTAGTCTTAACGCAGATTGTAATCAGGCTTTTTATTAAATAAAAGAAACTCAAGAAGTCCTGCTTTTGAGACACATTCACATCCAAAATAGGAGCTGGTTTTTTTTCTGTCGGAATAGAGCACTCAGACAAAGTCCATTGTACTCCTTGTAAGTTCCTTTTAATAGAATCTTTCTGTCTTTCGAAGAAAGATGAGTATCGGCACCCACCACCTTCAGCCTGACACAAACGTCAGCCGGACATTCAAAGAGGTAGTGCCATTTTCACAGCTAGCATCGTAGGATGTTGTATCACTTAGACACAGCAAATTTAAGTGCTTTGCAGGAGTGTAGTTCCCCGTCATGACGCCAATAAGCATTATGCAGTCTTCCTGCTGAATGAGGAAGCATTTGTTTAGTCTGCCTGCAACCTCGAAAGTCATACCATCTGCCTATGTGAAAACCAACCGTCAATGGAAGCCTTAACTGAGGACGCAGACAGAGCCATGACTGGCAAGTTCATCGACGATTTTATTTCACCTGATCCCATTGTAACTTGTTACCTAGACAAAACTCAGTGAATTCAGGCTTTCGACTGCGTTCAATGATGTCTTGCCGTCTCGAACTGACTTGGGAGTCGTAAGAGGGTTCAGCAAAGCTTTAAGCGCAACTTGGGTGTCGCTACAGCAGAAATACTCAAGTTTTCCCAACGAGGTACGAAATCTAACGTTGTCGTCCTCCATCCTATATTGATTTTGGAGCCATCCGCGAAGAACCGACTACTTTCCTTTCCTGGCTCAGATTCTGGCCGAAACCAGTCATGGCCACAAAGAAAGTCGATTTCGTATTTTTTCTGCAGCAGGAGTTTTGGCATGAGATGGCATGACAAGCGTCAAAAGGCAGTCGGCGTGGAGGGTCATCAAAGTTTCAGTGCGTATTGTACCCAATACTACTTCTTTTTAAATGGAAGATGGGGGCGCTGGTTTTGCTCCTTATAGCCAGCACTATGGTAGACAACCATCTTTGTTATTTAAATATCCACTTTGTGGCGGCTTGGGGTCTCAGGAAGTTGTTCGCCTGCATGTCGACTGCTGAGGGTATGAGCAATCTCTGTGCGTAGCCTAAAGTCGTTGTCTTTTTTCGCACGCTGCGTCGTCAAAATTAAGTCCAGCTAGGCTTAAGCCTGTTTGTTGCTTCACAACATATAGTTTTGTAACTCATCGGTTAGTTAACAAGACGGCCCAACCCCCATATGATACTAGATATGCTGAATTACCTAAAATTTCATCGCTGGATATGACTCTGACGTCGCCTTTAACTCCATCTTTCGTATTTTGCTTTAACTGAGCTTGGGATATACTATTTTGGAGTGTGTGATCCAACAATTTTAATTTACCGAAATTTATCACGAGATGTCCCACCAAATGACGGAAACAAAGTCATTTTCCCATCTCAGCTATAGAAACTGGTTTCTGTATGGTCTTAGGACTTCTTAATCAGTATAAGTCTTGCTGAAAGTAATCCCGACGCCTTGCAGTTTAAGGTCCGGCAAGCTGCGGCTAACACGTTTGAAAATCGTTGCCCTGTAGAATCCCACCATCCCTTATCATGTAAAGGCAACATTCAAACCTTTATAGCCTCGATATTGAAGGAATATCTTTTGATTGATATCTGTAGTAGTTCCTAGGTATTCATTAATAACGCGCTTTTATCAGTTCCCTCATTCCAACATCTTTGATTCCCACCTTATTCTATTCAAGTCCTGTTTCATGAATAATGCATCAATTCCTATTGAAGGATAGCCAGTAAAATATTTTCTACTGACCCCCACAGGCTTTCCTAATAGTAGTCCCCATTCCATTTATTTTTTTGTATTATTTCAGCTCTATAAAGCACAGCCACTTTCTATTTAGCACACACTTACTGCATGTTGAATGGTAAATAGCAAATCTGTGCGCATATAATTAGTCCTTTATCCTTCTTTTGAATTCATTCATTCCATTCATGGAACGCGTACTTAGTAAAGCTCTCATTTAGGTTTTCATATTTCATTTCATTCCTTTTCGCCTTGTTCGATGGCCCTGATTTTAGTGCTGATTGATTTTTAATTTACTTTTTCCATTGTACATGTGATTCGTTATAGAAGAAGAAACAAAAAAAAAAAAATACACACAGGGTGGTGGGGAAGGAACAAAAAAATATGATTTTCAATTAGAGGTGGGAAATTATCAATTATATTCTGGTTGCATTCACACGCACAGGTTTTGTCAGTCCGGCTATGTTTTAGCAGGCACACGGCCGGAGTTGTACGGATTATTACTTGTGCGTATGATTGATATTTGTTTAACAGGGTTTAGCCATTATAAATGATTAATGAAATATTGCAGTTACATACTGGGCTAGATGTGGAGCCAATATAACAACGGTAAACCTATTCAATAGCTGGTTGTGAGTATCGAGCTGTTGAAGTTTGCGGTAAGCGGATGGCGCACCCACATATCAAATGTAACATTTGCGGTGTGAAAAGCACGAGACTGAACATTATAATCCTCTTAATGCATGAGGTTGGTCATATCGAAAATTATCCCTTGTACAGGAACCGCTGGAATTTTGTATTTAATTAAAAATATTAGACGTGTTGAAAACAGAGAGCCGGAGGAAGTCCTGCGAATGATGTTTTTTTTTTTGCAGGCAGTTTAGATTTCTGAAAACTAGTTTTTACGGATGCATTTAGAGTTAAGCTGTAGCAATAATTTTTACCCTAGATAAATACCGAAAAGTTCAGATTTACTTTTTTTAATGAGTCGTGTTTTGACTTCCACTGACCTGATTTTGATTAGAATGTGACGAAGCTTCATGTTTGGGTAAGAGCGTGTCCCGGGCAATCTGCAAAAACTGGGTGTGTTCATATGAAATGACAATAAAAAATAAGAGAGATCAATATCCTTGTCATGCGCGATCTAAAGTTTATTCAATAAAAACTGAGCGTCACGAAAATTGAAACGCACTCCAACCGCCTCAAATTGATAGAGTTATCAAAATTTTGGGAACGTTGGAAGGGGTTTTGGCAGAACATTACTCTAAAGTCCTCATAAACCAGAAAATTTGCTGCATTTGAAGTAGCAAGAAGCAGAAAAAGGCTCATGAAGTGTCACAACATTAATTTGAAATGAGAATTTTGGGCTGGTGATGTGATCGAGTCACATTTCTATAAAAACGAAGAAATCTGCAAAACTGTCGCGCCGTTTTTAGATGGTATCAAATGTGGGAAAGAATTTAAGAAACGTAACTTGAAACGCAACGCAATAGTCTGCCGCACAGTATATAAAAGAATGGTTGTTTTGAGCTTAATTAAAAATTAAAATTAAAATTGAACGATGTCAATTGGCAATTGGATAAAAGTATATATTTCGTTTTGAAGTAACATGTGTTCAAGAAGGTTGTCACTTATGTACATATATTGGGTCTAGCATTCAACAAGTGCAGGGTAAATGAGCAAATTTCTCGCCGTTACACATTTTTGTGACGCCCTTAGTTCTGAGGTAATCTAAATGCTGATATAACTTGCTGTAATGTAATACACAATTTTGTAAAAAAAAAGTTCTGTTAAAACCAACATTTACTCAATAACTGAGTAAGAAGTTAAATTTTTAGGGCCGCAAGCAAACCAAATGTGCTACATCTTCTCGTGCAAAATAATTATTTGCATCCAAAGCGAAGTGATATGTAATTGTCTATTTCACTCTTAACTGTAATAGGGAGGATAACCTGTCCGAAGTCTACAGATCTATTTTATATAAAATAAGCAACGTAGTAAAATAAAAATGAGAAAATTCAAAAGAGTTGGCGTATTTGACGCTCTCGCAATTTCTGAGATATGCTCTAAGAATAAGTTAAAAGCACTCAATGGTATAAAGGAATGTGTTCTTTTGGTTACATATTATTGATTTCTCGTACTCTTTTTAGTACTACAACTAAAAGTCCTTTCTTTCAATTAAATTAAATCTTTGTCATCCTTTAAAGAAGTTAAAAAAATTTAATACAATACATAGTACCATTTCCGGCTTAGTGCGACCGACTCCTTCAGCGAAGACCATCCCTTGGAAACTACAACAAATTAAAAGTAACAAGCATTTCCTTTCAACCTATTAGCCTATGCTAATGAACAGCCGCTGCCATTACCCTTGCAGTTACAACAGCCAGTTTTCCTTCACAACACCAGATTACAAGGTTCTTCCATCCTCTCTTCCACATTCTTAGATAACAAATTACAACTACAAGTTCAAACCGAACTTGCATACCCATCATCAGGCCATACAAACAACACAAAACGAAACGAACCAAAGAATGCAATCCGTTTTGTCAAGGATAAAGTTCCAAACATAAAATGTCAAGGCTTTTTGGGGTGATAATTTACCATAATTACAGTTCGTAGTCAAGATACGTACTAAACTGAAGTCGATCCGAAGGAGACCAGAAAGGGCATCCTCTAGAAACAAAAAGGACATTTATTGCATATCTATCAAATTATACACGACTTGAATATAGTCATAGGTATATGTAGGTTTAAAGAAAGGACACTGCTGCGTCTCCTCAATGAGGATTAAAATTGTAATTCAGTTAATTCTTATTTCAGAAGGGGTAAGGAACTTTTCTGGACATTTTTCAGATAACCAGGAGGCAGATAAGACATAGAACGAATAGAAGGTAGCAGCCACTGCCGCTGGTGTGCTCCTGATGTTGAATGTATCAGAAAGTCAAAAGTCCCAAAGGCATATCTTAGTCAGAGGATATAGTCGGACATGGGTTTGTTAGAGTTAAAGTTGGTTCCTTCACTCTGTCTAGTTGTATTGGTCCAGGGGTATACAATTGGAGTTTGGAAAACCAAAAGTAATCCTGTTTTGTGGATGTTTTCCAACAGACTATTCTCGGTTTTGCAATAGAATTTAATCTAAGAACTCTTTTTCCAACAACAGATTACTCTTAAACTCTTTTCCATCCTCTCCGACACCCAGAAG
Source organism: Volucella bombylans (assembly GCA_949129095.1). NCBI lineage: Eukaryota > Metazoa > Arthropoda > Insecta > Diptera > Syrphidae > Volucella > Volucella bombylans. Next base: position 19,730,456 of record OX422142.1, on the reverse strand, counting down.
AGTGGCCTTGGTCTTGGTTTGGAGTCTGTGGATTGCTGTTATTTTTGGTGATTTTTCGACGATAATTGGAGGGGGTAGACAGTACCAACTGACCGAAAGTTAAGATAATGGAATATTTATTTATTCTTCACGTTTTTGTGTAACTGTTTGTGTTTCTTCTGTTGTGTTCTGTGTTTTTGAGATTGTAAGGGAATTTTTGCTTATAAATTAAGATGGCTGTCGGAAAGAGTAGAGTGTGGGATGTTTTATATTTTATAACCATTTTGATCCTTGGTCCGTACTCGTATATCACAATGGTTTAATAGAGCGAAATTTATAACTAAATTCTCTATTGGGTGCTAGATTTCTTGCATATGAATGGCTTGGAGAGATTATGCACCTCGACGTTGGCGGAGCGAATAATGGAAAGTTTTGGAGTCAGATTCGGATGTCAATCTTCTAGTTCAAGTAATAATTCTGCGGTTAGTTCAGAGCAATCTTGACGACTCTAAGGGTGTTTTTGCTAGGTTACTAACGCGCTTCTCCAAATCAGGAAAAGGTATTGTTCTGGTTTAAGAAGATACGAGTAAAGGTAATCCTTAAATCTGTATCCTCGACCAGAGCGACCTTGACATACTCTTTCTTTCTAGTTTTAGTTTCGGGGATTTAGTCGGAACAAAAGTAGAGTCTGTCTAGAAGATGGCAAGCATTTAATCCTAAGGGTGTCGCCAGTTTTATACGAGTACCATTGGCTCGCTTACCTTATTTTTTAGCTTTATTTCTTAAAATATTAATAAATACAATAGCGGCAACAGCAGAAGCTATATCATATCATTATCGGTGTTCAAAGGGCACTGATTGCTTTCAGTTGGGGTCAGCTTCGAGTCAGTTATTTAAAATCCATCCCAATCGCGTCCAGCATGCTTAGTGGTATATACGAGCGGTGCTTTGTTTTCTTTTAGGCACAGGCCTAGACTTCGATCCTTCCATGGATGAGAAAACATACCTTCTCTTAGGAACGTATTATAAGTGTCTGTGCGCGACGTATGATAGATGTCTTCAATACGGTATTGGAGATGCCATCCATGCACGGTACCTTATCGATTTAGATTCTCTTGAAGATTTATAGTATATCGTCGGATCACTTTCTATTGAGTTACGAATAAGAACGCTACTACGTATGTGCATCAGGAGCGTTTTCCATATTGAAGGAGATGTGTTTTCATCACAATTTGATAAGTTTTATTGTTTAAATAATGCTCACTGCATTAACCAGATAATTTTTCCAACTGTTATATTTCAGCAGTGGTCAAAGTTACCGATGACATCCAGCTGTCAAAATATTCAATAAGGTTTGCCATTTCATCATGCATCGTTTTACGCTTGACGTTGTAAATACACAACGTGAATTTCGTAAGAGGTCGGTCGTCATCACCACTTCAGTGTGCAGGCATTTCGTCGCACCGTGGAAAAGTTTGAGCGTGAGCACACTCTTTTAGATCTTAAGCCACCAATCAGATGAAGATTGGTGCGAATTGAAGAAAACATAGAAGAAAACATGAAGAAAATATAATGTGGATTTATTGCCGATCAGCTAAGTTGGGCATCGCCGGAGGATAAACCCGGGTTATTTTGCTGCTAGATTTCGGCCTACATCCGGATTATGCTGGCACAAGAGTTGAAGCCAGACGAACATAGACAACGCCGTGAATTCGATAATTGGGCGCAGAAAATGTTGGCCGGAGATCCGAATTTTAGCAAAAAAATCATCTTTTCGGACGAGGCCCATTTTTGGCTCAGCCGCCATGTCAACAAGCAAAATTGTCATTATTGGAGCGAACAAAATTTACAAGTATTCGGCAAAGCATCAATGCATCCATAAATATTGACTGTTTGGTGCGGTTTATGGCATGACGGCATCATCGGACCTTATTTATTCCTAATTGAGGAAGGAGACACCGTTCCCTTCAATTGTCTCAGGTATAGAGCGATGTTAACCGATTTTCTGTGGTCGGAGCTTGACAACATCGATATATCAGAGTTGTAATTCCAATTAGATGGTGCTAGGTGCTATACAAGCGACGCAATGCTCGAAGTTGTGATGGAGAAATTTGGCGACTCGGTCATCTCACGGCGAGTGTAGATCAGTTGACCGTCGCGATCATGTGATTTGAGACCACACGATTATTTTCTCTGGGGCTTAGCCTAACAAACTAACAAGCCAACCACTTTGGATGAGCTCAAGGATAACATTCGACACGCTATTGCCGGAATAACGCCGCACATATTGGACCGAGTCATCTGAGACCGGCCATTTGAATGATGTGCTATTCCACACATAATGGCACGAACGTAGCTTCAAAATAAAGCCAGAATCAATTTTACATCTCACACCGTTGTTGTTTTATTTAGATTTTGTTTCCTATCGTTCTTATCTGGTCACCCTTTACAATGAAAATTTCGATGAAGCACTTCTGCTTACTTACTCTTCCTCGTGCAAGCTTACATTTTTGCTGGAGATCCTCGTGCTATTTTGCCGTTTGAAAATAATGTGTCGTATTCTAGCACAGTCACCCTCTGTGCATAGTGCTTTCTTTTCTCCACTGTCTGATGTATTCTATTGTACCGCACCATCCCACGAGCTACTTATTCTTAGTGTCAACTCCTAGTGGTACCAGATTTTGCTTTTCTATTGCATTTTTTTCAGGTTAAGTCCGAAAAGATCTGTCGAAAGTTCCTATCTCCTTCTAACTACATGTCACTTAGATGCGAGTCAGTTCATAAGTTAATTGTAACATCGGATATTACGGCCTGGAAATTTTGCTCTTCCCAACTTATACAAAGGCAATGTATATTCAATAATAGTTCAAAACCGTTTTCCATTGTGCTAAACGTAAGTTCTGATCCCAAATTCGGAAGAATAATGCCCTATGGTGCTCCAAAGGGACATTTCGTCTAGCGTTCGACTGCTCTGTCCTATAGGCCAGGCGTTTAAGTTGCCTGAAATAAAAGCCGGAGTTATAGGCCTCATACTGAAAACGATGTTATCAATCAATCTTCCTCCTGAGATAAAATTGGTGGCGCATAGTAACCGAAACAATGGATTTTGTTTACGGTTTGTTTGTTTTGTTTACGCATATTGCCATTTTGTCCTTAGTGACCATGCCCAACTACTCTGTGAGCATTGTCCGTAAACTATTGTAGAGTTTGTCTTGATTTCTCTGGATTCAGTTGCATAATCTTCATAAAAAATGTTGATATCAACGCGAATGCCTTCGCCTTCAGCCTGAGCATTAGAATCCTTTGCCCTTCCCTTGTGACCCTTCTGTTGCATTTGAAAAAATGTCCGATCAGTTTGACATCTATTATCAAAGTGGCCTTACCTGGAACATCGCCTGGCAAAACGCCCTTTTCTAACAGCCAGTGCTTCTTTTGGTAGTTTATTGGTTGCTGGAAAGAGCTTCAAGTGTGGCTAATATGTGAATCCTGCTCGATAACCAGGATATAATGAGAAATAAGATTTCCGAAAAGTTCTTAGCGCATAAACCTGTTAAAGCACTACATCCCACATTAGTCATTGTTTGCTCTGAAGGAATATTTTGAATGTTCTTCGCGGTATTTCTGAATTTATCGCGTACATAAATTCTATTTCACTCACTACCGATAACAAATTCTATACACGTACACATTACGAGAACACTGAGCAACTTCAAATTCCACGTAATGCTCCCTGTAATTCGAAACGAAAACCTAATCAACCATACCAGCCTAAGAGTCCTCAACATGCACTCGAAATTTAAACTTGAATCCATCCAAAACTGATAGGCATCTTTTCAAAAACCATCTCTAGAGCCCTTTCCCATGAACCCTCTCCATAATCAACTCCAACTATCCATACATTTCAATTTACTCACACGCATTTCCTTCAACTAATTACGGTGAATAAAATTTGCTAAATTGCTCCTTCGGCACTATAATCCTTGTGCATCCTCATAGCAGAACCACTTCCTCTAGCCACTACCATTTCGATTCCGACCACGCATTAATAATTCCTAACCAACAGCTAACCTATCGACTTTCGAAGGTTCTTCCTCCAGACCCCGTGTGACGAAACTCTTTAAGAATGTTACTCGTATCTGCAGATGCATACCTGTGAAGGGTTCATGTGCAAATAGCATATCTCACGGTAGAACGCTTGTCTGGTTGGGTGACGGCAGGCGCCACCTCATACCAGACCTATCTAAAGCCTCCTCAAGGATCGCTGAAAACATTTCAAGTCAATTAAACTTTTCACCAACTGCGTTCAACCATGTGCGGTGCCGAACGCTCTGGTATCCAATAGAGAGACAACTTTTTGAAAGTTTAATAGCGTCAAGGAGCTACGTAACTCCTTTTCGCCACTAAATCGTATACGTCATGCCACTTGTAACACTCTTGACACAGACTAAAACACAGCCACACCAACAGGCACATACTCGTACATGTATGCATTCAGAGACCCTACTTGTCGTCGGTATTCTGTATTCGTATGTTGAAAATTATTGCCAAGCCATTGGATTTGCAATCATGGAGCAGGGGTTGAGACTTGGATAGTGGTGGTGCTAAAGGTGGTAGAAGAAGTGAATCCCCTCATCAGAGTGTTCGTTTGGTCGGAGGAAACCCTTGGGGGAATAGAAAAAAGTTATAACGTCGCGTGTAAATGTACTCGAACAGCAATTAAAACGAATTAAAACTTCAAACGATGGAATATTGCGTGCGTAATCGTTTCATTTATAGCTTCGTAATTGCGGGTTCGTTTCTTCTTATCCTTGGACGATGTTGGGGAAAGAGAGTCTTTATAGTAGGTTATGCTTACTCTTGAATAGCCTAAAAGGGCGACGACGTCGAAAATACTGCTGTCGAAGAATAATGGTCCATTTAATACAATGGAGTATAATAGGCAGATTATCTGCCCATCATGCCGCCAGCTTTTCCTGACAAGTCCAGTTCTTTTTTATAAGATGAAAGCACCACTTAGGTGAATTTCTCTTATGATGTCTTTGTTTATATCTGACCCAGAAGAGGAGGAATCTTCTTGACATAAGAAAGAGTTAACAGTGCTCTGAATAATCTGAATAAATCATTAATGGCCACATCGGCGACAGCTCGTCGAGCCCAAATGCTATTGTCTTTTTGAAATGGTGTCCCGCCGATAGTTACGCAAAGGCATTGAGCAGCCTTGAGCCAGTATTTATATTCGATTCTTCTCGAGAATGGAATGGAGGAATCGATCTACCATTAGGTTGCTTTTTTGACAACTGCCATCAGAGTGGATAACAGAAAACAAGTATTATATGTCCATAGGTAGAATATTGACTGAAAATAACACTCATGATGAAGGGGGGACTTAATGAAAATGAAACTTAAATTTTGTCTTTGAACAAGTATAGTAAAAACGGAGTGGACGTTTCATGGAATTCGTATGATTTTGTAACGAATAAAGTGGGAGGTTTGATCAGCAAGGCAAATTTGAAAGCTTCTGCATGTACCGCAAAAACCAGTGTACCAGTGTGTCTTCGACTTTAATGCAAATCTTAGCATTTAGGAAACACTGATGAATTTCATGTCGAAACACTCCATTGTGTGGAAGTGTGGCGAAGTGGTTTAATTCATCGAATACTATGCCAATGGGGGCCGGGTTCGCCTCACAGTCTCAGCGCTGAAAAACAGAAAAATAATTTCGGACGCAGGGAATACTAAACCTGTTACTGAAAAAATCCCTACTCTATGCCATTCAGAGTCGAGAAAAAAATGACAAGACAAACAACGCATTGAGATCCTAGATTAGGCCTTCGTCCACACTGAACTGTAGTTTATATCTCCACATTTACTTTTACTTTTACTGTTTGTGGATGTCAAACATTTCGGAGCTCTATAAGGTGATGATAAGGTGATTGATTTTGGAATCCCCCAATAACTGATTCAGTAATGTCGTGTTATGTTGCAAAAGACCCCGTGTGCTACGTGGTTAAATGTGAGACCCCGGAACTATCCCAGACGTACATTAGAGATGAGCCATCATATAACTTTCCCGATCTAGTTCTGAAACAGATAATTCATGCGGCAGTGAACTAACAATGTTTAAGAGGTCCTCCCAGCTGTTGGATAATGCTGATGACCCCAAAAATGGCACCTTCGTGAAGTTCCACTGAAGACTGACCTTAAAGAACTGTTGCTGAAAGTCAGACCAAATATCCACTTCAAGAATAATGCAATCCTGAAGCTTAATGTGCATTAAGAAGGCTTGAACTCTGCGTATCCGGCAGGTGCATTCTGTGAAATGCCAAAGACGTCAAAACTAGAAGTAGAACGCTCAAAAGTATGGATGTGACCATAAAGGATTGTACTTACAATAGCGATATTTCAACCGTGGTCTTTTCGACTGCGGCCGGGGTACGGATTCTGGAGGCCCCAACCAAAATAACTTGATTTCATGACTCTTGCGGCACTTGCTACGACATGTTCATTGGATTGAGCTAGAATGATGGGGAGAGTACCGGAGAGGCCTTGGCTGTTACAGTTAAACTCCATCAGAACAGATCAGTGTGTTGGAATGCTGTTTTCGATGGTTACCGTCTAGGGAGCAGTCGAAAAGACAACAGAGACGTGGGGCAAACGCACTGCGCAAAGAGACGGCAAGTGCTGTCAAAAGCGCGAGTGTTAAAAGTGTCACTCCCCCAGCAGCGACTGAGAAAAGAAACAAGTCGGTGGAAATGGCACCCACTGAAACCGTCCAATCTCTCGGATCTGAAATTGCGCCTTCTTCTTCTGTCCCGAATAGGGCCTCCGCCCAATTATCAAGGCTTCGCCCATTAATGACGTTGTCTAATAATGAACGGGTGCAGAGCAAAGTACTGGTATTATCGTAAACATCTTCAGATGTTGCTACGATTCGATCAGTCACAAGTTGCCGGTCATAGGTCTTGTTGGCGGCTGGACCATCGGTAGTCCCTACCAGGACTTAAATCACGGTACCATGGGAGTCAGGTACCCCCGGATCTCGGTTGGGCACTGACTTGTAGAGGTAGGCCCCCTTGTGGGGGCGTCATGGTGGCTGTGGTTTAAACCCAAATCGCGGGAAGCGTCTTCCTTTTGGTTTTGACCCAATGTAGAGTTGCAATAAGTACTGGGTGCTGTGACCTTAAAAGCAGTAAGAGGTCTCGACTCATACCAAGGGTGGAACTTGTGCCGGCAACACAGTTTCGAATTGGTATCAATGGAATGACGGAGAGCGATGGCAAGGCGTATCATTGTTCCCATGGATGTATGGGCATTCCGTAAACTTAAGTCTACCGATAGGTGTTTACGTTAAAAAGAAGAAACAGTTGTCCCGAACAGGTCCAAGAGAAGGAAAGTTTCCGGTACTCCCTCTGTCGGTGAATCTCTACGCGCACAATGACCGGATGAAATCGGTGCTGCAACCAACAAAGGCTGAGTTCCAGGTTCCAGTGGACGGAAATTGCATGAAGCTGTCAAACTATCGATGAAAACAAAACCAGCGGTGGTTTCACACACACACACGATGTTCGGATAAAACCAGCGGTACAACCAGCAAAGGTTGCAGTTCTAGTCGACGGAACCCGGCTAGTATGATGAAATCCCCGCTGAGAAAAAACTCAGGGGTGGCTTTCTCAGCGCCCATGATCCGTCTAAAACCGATGCTGCTACCAACACAAATTGCAGTTTTGGTGGACGGAACTTGGATGTTGCTGTACGCACTCCTCAACGCGCTCAAGCGTACAGGGATGATGTAGCTGTACTGTCTGTTGGATCGCGTTTTGCGATTTTCTGCTCTAAAGCGCAAGCAGACCTAGACATGATAGGCGATTGGTGCTCTAGAAATGGGCTTTCAGGGAATTCTCTCAAAACTGAGGTAGTTCTCTAAACTGATTGACTGGTCTGCTCAAAGGCATCACCATCCAATTATCCAAAGAAACTAAGTATTTGGGTTTGAACCTGGTTAAAAAATTTCTATGGATTTAACATGTTATGTCGAAAGCTTCTAAAACGTTGTCGGCAAGTCATGGGGCCTGCAACCGCGAAGGCTACTCTTGATCTATACGGCTTGATAAGGCCAATATCCTACGCATCAGTTGTGGTTGTCTGGTGGAATGAGATCTACAAAAAGCATACGCTATTGCAGTTTTTACCGACTCCAAAGAACGGTCTGACTCGGCTATATGGGGACTTTCCCTGGCATACCTGGCTTTGCTCTAAACGCATCCATGAATCTCCTCTCACTTGATATTCATATCATAGGCTGCACTCTCAAATCAAATCTTCCGTTTTAAAAGAAACGGTCTTTAGTACAACACACACTGGAGCTTTGGTGACTTTGCGTGCCGACTGTCTAATGGCTCTGGTCTTACGGACATGCAATTTAATGCAATAACACCAGAACATCTGTAGAAATACGAAATCGACTTTCAGTTTGGCTAAGACTGGTTTCGGCGAAAATCTGAGCCAGTAAAGGAATGGGGACGGCTCCAAAACCGAAATAGGAGGTCGAAAAAGTTAAATTTCACTCTTCGTTAGGCAAACTTGTGTCTAAGCGGGGATATACGCAATCCTGATGGCAACGACCTACATTCTGAAGAACTCGTTAAAGGGGCGAAGCATTTCCATATGTAGTGACACCAAACTGCGCTTAGAGCCTTGCTGAACCTCGCTGAACTTACGACTTCCAAGCAGGTTCAAGAATGCAAAACAGCACGGAACGCAGTCGGAAAGCTAAATTTACAGAGTCTTGTCTATGTTCTAGGTCATAGGGGAAATGAAATCGCTGATGAACCTACCAGGCAAGTTGGGTCTCTCAGCGTTCTCGGTTTAGACTTCCATTGACAGTTGGGTTTCATATGAGCACAGCTGCAAATGGCATGAATGCCTGCTGACTGGCGTCATGACGGAGCGCTACATATACAACATCCTGCCACGATTGCTATAAAAGTGATGACGACACCGCGGAGCAATACCTCTGTGAACGTCCGGCTTACGCTCGCTTCATGTATTCAGGATTGACGTCGTGGGTGCTGGTACTGCAGGCAATTTACCACAGAAGCGCTTCGAAAGACTGACAGATTCCACGTAAAGGAACTTACAAGGATTATAATGGAATAGTTTTTTGTCCGAGTGCTCTGTTCCGACCAAAAACAAAAAATCCCCGTGAAGAAGAGCCACATCAGATAAACTCACCAGAGTAATTGGCGGATAACACTTTGGCAGGGCTGTCTCGCATGCTTGACCATCACTCAGTTTGATAGAAGTTGCAAGGGTTGTTGATCGGCTACACAAAATTAGAATGCCATCTGAAGCTGATGACATTATATGAAAATAAAAACTTCAAAACCTGAAACCCATGTGGAGGAAGTAAGCAGTATCGCTTACCAGCTGAAGTATATTTATCCTGTTCTGTGAGGACATTTCACATTTATAATTGTTTTAGACAGTGAGGGAAATGTGATGACAAATGACTGTTGAGGGATCTTACGATAAGGAATGCTACCCATAAGGCATTTGCCATTCTATGCAGCACAATGACCCCAGCAGTTGAAAGTGATGTCTGTTGCTATATCTTATTCGATGCTGATTTACTCGAGCGATTCTGATATAATTTCTAGTATATCAGATTGACAGAGTTCTCGGCCTAAAAATCAATGAAGGAAACACAAAGTATAGACAACTTGTTCTAGGAATATGAAAATCTAAATTGATACCGGCATCAGGTAAAAGTAGAAAAATTTTCTCATCCAAACTGATCCAGTAAGATGCACTTCAGCCTGTTGAAAAAGATAATTGGCTCAGTATGCGATAGTGATTGACATACTTCAATGTAGTAAGCTTAAGAACTCAGCAAAGTGGATTTTGATTGACAAATCTTAAGTGAGAGGAATTCTAAAATATATTGTAACAAGGATATCATCGGTTGACTCCTTAACGGTAGAAATCTGATTCATAAGCCTGATTATGTAATACCATAAAACCCTGTGTACCTCTGTCAAAATTTCAAACCCTTTGCTTCGAGTTATTTTAATAGACGATGTGAAAATGGTGAAGAAACTTGAGGGTCAGTAAGGCAGAGATCTTAACTCTAAAGTTCTAGGAGCATTCCGAGAATATAAAGCCTCTGAACAATTGAACAAATAATGAAGTAGGGCTTGTTAAGTGGAATAAGTTCTTACGTCAATACGTCACTGCTGCTTTTATTAGACTCCAGCGTATGTTTCCGTCCATATCCATGGACCAGACAAGGCTCAAAGGAGAGTTTCTCATGACCTTCGTGAGGACTGCCTGCGTCTTCGATTAAGGCTTCCATTGACAATTGGGTTTCTTGTGAACATTATTGCAGATGGTATGAACCTTCGGGATGCCGGCACCAATCGAACTCGACGTCTCTAGAAGGTTAACCCTTCCTTCGTTAGTTTTCGGCCTACACTCGCATCAGTAGAAATAAAATACAAGGTGTTCAAAGGCTAGTTTTCTGTCTGAGTGCTTTGTTTTGACCGAGCTAAAAGACAATACACCAGGAGCAGAAGAAGAATTACAGAAAAAACTCTTCTATGTTGCCACGCTGGCAAAAGTTTTGTAGACACTTGATTGGTATAAAATTAAACGTTTAGAGAAAAGTGAAGTGCACTGAAGAAAATAAGCTTTTCAATTTGAAGATATCAAAAGGTGTTGTAGACGCGACCGAGTAAAAAATCATTAAGTTGCTAGTAGACACTTTCACACTGTGACACCATCTCTTCACAATAAGGCAACTCTTCAACTCTCAACTTAATTCAAAATTTCAAGCCGAAGTCAACTGACTTCATGTATATTAGTTGTAAATTCTATGTGGCTGTAACTGAAAACGGGACGTAAAATTGATAGCAAAGATCGTTGTACTAGGCCCTGTATTACCACCGAACGATTTATCATGCAGCAATTTTTTCCAGCTGTGCCTACGAGTATGTAGATGCCACCGACTTTATCGACTGTTGCCGGTATAAAAAGAGTAAATTATTCTAAAACGAGAATCATTCGGTACAAAAAGTTCAGTACGAAGGATTGTTGGAAGTTTTCCCCATTTTTACCGATTTAAAAGAAAAAGGTCTTACTAATGCACACATAAAGTATTTTTCCTCTTTAAATTTCCAAATTTATTTGTATTTCCTTCTCCAAATTCTAAGGACATTCAAATCCTTCACACTTAAGCAATTTGTCAAGGAATTTTTCCTTTTTTTCTTTTCGTAGAAGCAACAGGCGACAGCAATTCAAGCGAAAATCCACTGTCTACCACTGTCAACCACATAAAATGTGTAATTCATCTGCATCTCTTTTTATTCCTAGTTCAAGTCCGTCTATTCATCCTTCACCCTTCCCTGCATCATTGGAAAAGAATTTCAAAAAAAAAAAACCTTAACAAAAAAGATTCCAAGGTAGTTGCCCTCTAGAGAAAATATGTCCTTCCCTTTATTCCTTTCGTCCTAGCTTCTGTCAAAACTTGACTGCACGTGTGTACGAAAAGTTCGACTGTATTTATGTATGTAACATGTATGTGTGTTGTACTAGATTTGTAACTCTAGAGAACCTTTCAGAAACCTAATGATTTATTACCACTTGTGCGCGTCTGTGTTTGTGTGCGAGGAGCAGAATTTCGTTTGCAACTGAAGGGCGACACTTTTGGCAAATTTATTTATTTGTCACACTCAATCCAAAAACTACCAGGGGAGTCTTTGCTTCCACCTTTTTTCACTTCACTCTCGTTTCTGTTGTCTTCATTTGTCTATTATACCAACTGCACCTAGAGCTGCAACGCTCTTGGAAACACATTTGTCTAGCTGGTATGTAGCCAGAGACACATTGCTGACATGCAACAAACAAAAGAGGCCAGCAATGCGCGCTTTCCTGACACCACATGAAAAAGGCGGTATCCTGGAAACCAGTCTTTTGGGTTACCATAGAACTCATTCTACTCCTCATCGGTAGTATCAAATTCAGTTTTTGGAATTCAAGCAATAAATTATCTCAAAAGAGACGATAGATGTTATGAATGCATAAAAATGGAAACGCACAAAACAAAAAACAAAAAAAAAATTTCCCAACTTCTAGGATCAAGACCAGGATGAGCTGGAGCAGTGGTAGCCATCACATATGCATGCATCATCATCGCTGTCGTCCTCTTTTGCATGAGAAAGTTTACACTTACGCTGTGTGGAAAATGGAAAATGAAAAGGACGAGAACCAGGACCAAGCAAGCGAAAACAGAAAATACCTTCACACTTTAAGGTATTCCTTGTAAGACACCAGGAACGTATTGTAAGGATTCCTGTCTTCTCTTCCTTACGTCGTGAATGGTGTTTTTTTTTTTTGAAAATTGTTTTTGAGTGTCAAAAATTTTTGTGAAATATTTGCTACTTCTTGCAAGTCTCCTTCGCTCACTTTTGTATTGTTTTTCGTCGTAAGGACTAAATACAAATATATGCAGAAAGGATATTAAAATATCGTTTTCTGTTCAAGACCGAGCTGGTATCAGTCTAGAGGGCGGAGATGGGGCTAAATTGCAAATGCAAATAGAAAGGATCTTTGTGTTTGACGTATGAGATAAGGTAAAACGAGGTACGAGGTGTGTGTGAAGGATATGCCTGATCAAATATTTGCATTTTATAATCGAAAAAAATCGGAGTTCTTGTTTTTTTTTTTTTTTTTTTTCTTTTTCTTGTTCTTGTTTATTTTGTAGTAGAGACTATGGATGTGGATTTGGGTGTGGAAATGAAGTTCTTTCGAGACAGAATGGTGGAGGCGGGCGATATATGAAGTTAGCCCCCAGAGAGCTAGATGAAAAGATTTCTCCTACAACATACTTACATGTAAATCACACCTAAAGTTGGGCATATTTGAACTTAAATAGATAGTTATACCCTCGTGGCTGGCTCTTGAAACAAAATGATAAATTTATCAGATTCTAGGGGTACGCAGAAACTTGTAATACGTCAGCCTTCAGACTGCTTGGACTGGAATTTCGAAGACTTTCGATGGACCCATAATGGTTTGAGTTTTTTTCTAATGCTAACTTGTGCTAAAAGTTTGACATATAGGTTTGGTTTGCAATCTTTTTAGTTCAACGCCGATTTCCCGGAGAAAGCAACTCAATTTAAACCTTGTCGAAATTATCTGCATATCTGCTCCTCCCTGGTACAACAATGAGTTGCGCTCTCTCCGTAATAACAGAAACAAGTTGTGACACAAATTCTTAAGAACTCGATCTGATTCCGACTACAGTAATTATCGATCGGTATATAATCGTTTTTCTGAACTTTGTGAGTCTCTTTACCTTGAGTACCTCTACCGCATGCAATTTAGCTTAGTCTCGGACCCTAAACGCTTCTACCAGTTTATTAATACCAAAAGAAAGTCAGACGGCTACCCATCTACTCTTATATTTCTTAGTGAATCTTCTGCCGACCCAAAAACCATTGCAAATTTCTTTGCCTCTCATTTTAATAAATCCTTTTCTAAGAAAACAGCTGAACCCGATCCTAGCTACTTTAGCTATATGAGAAACTATCCTGAGACGTCAGCCATTTCACTAAATATAACAACAACTTTGGTATCTGAAAACATTACCAAACTTAAAGATGATTTCTCGTCCGGCCCTGATGGAATTCCGGCTATTGTAATAAAAGAGTGTGTTACCCATCTCGGTCCTCCTCTTGCTGCTCTATTTGACTTGTCTGTCTCAACAGGTACTTTCCCTTTCCTATGGAAGGAATCTTACATTATCCCTATTCATAAAAAAAGAAGTAAAGCCGAAGTCGATAATTATAGGCCCATAGCGAAACTCTCTTGCATACCCAAACTTTTTGAAAGCATAGTCTATCAACAACTGCTTCCGTACTGTAGGCCAACTATCTGCACAAATCAGCACGGCTTCATGAAAGGTAAATCAACGACCACTAACCTAACAGAGTTCGTCTCTAGGACTCTTCATGCTTTAGAAGATGGTGATGAAGTCGATTCAATTTCCACAGATTTCAGCAAGGCATTCGATAAAATTTCTCACCAACTTATCATCTTTAAACTAAAAAAACTTGGCTTTTCCCCCCATTTTGTGGCATGGACCAAATCCTATTTAGAAGACCGAGAATACAGGGTCATCTTCAGATCTTCAATATCCGAACCCATTAAAGCAACATCTGGTGTCCCTCAGGGTAGTCACCTTGGTCCAATCATCTTTATCCTCACAATTAATGATATAAATTTAATTTTAACTAACTCTAATCTTTCTATTTTCGCTGATGACATGAGAATTTCCAAAGTCATCTCATTGCCTTCTGACTCCCATTGCCTGCAAGATGACTTGAATAAGTTTTCGGTATGGTGCAAGCAAAACTTTTTGGAGCTTAATGTCAGCAAATGCCAATCGATAACCTATTCCCGTAAACGTCTACCTCCCCCTCCAAGAAACTACTTCATCTGCGATGAGCCTATTCCTTCCACTACCCAAGTACGGGATCTAGGTATAATTTGTGATAGAGAATTGAATTTCGACTCACATATTGACAGCATTATAAATAAAGCTAACTCTTCACTCGGCTTTATCAAACGCTGGTCAAAAGAATTTTCCAACCCTTACGTTACAAAGTCCCTGTACATTACTTTTGTAAGGCCTCTTCTCGAATATTGCAGCCAAGTTTGGTCACCCTATAAACTAACTCACATTCAAAGAATAGAAGCAGTCCAACGCAGGTTTATCCGTTTTGCACTTCGTGGTCTACCTTGGGCCGATCCATATGGATTACCCCCCTATGAAAATAGGCTAAAATTAATTAGCATGCATACCCTAAAAAAACGTCGTGAAGTCGCTGATGTACTTTTTATCCACCAGTTACTGACTGGAAATATCGACTGCTCGACAATAACGCAAAATATTGCATTCACTCCCAATCCCCGTAATTTAAGATCTGTCCCACTCTTCCTGATCCGAACTCACCGCACCAACTACGGTCACTTTGAACCCATATCCAGAATGTTGCGTATAACGAACAATTACGCCGAAGTCGTTGACCTAAATAGCAGCAAACAAGAAATAAAAACAGCGCTGCTCAATATGCCACTCCCTTAACATCTCCCCCGTCCACCATTTCTCCTCGCCCCATTAGGTTAAGTATATCTTTGTTAGTTTTTAAGTCTAGTTTTAAGTTTGGCTTGTTAATATGCTTAATAAAGTTGTCCGGGGTAGACCCGGGCCAATAATAATAGTTAAGCTTGACGTAATTTGATTGCCTAGGACTACAGAACTAAGATCGGGATGCTACAGGGTTAAACTTAAGGCCCGCGTTGGTAATATAGTATTCTGAATTATAGATTTGGTTTAAAGGTTGCTAGAGTCGTATACTCATCTGACTTGTGGTAACCATATTCCAACGAGAACTTACCTGTAAAGAGAAAAATACAAAAAGTAGGTTTAAATGATTTTCCAACAACTATTTCAATATTTTCAAAAAGTTTAACAGAAAAAATATTTTGCAATACCTAGACTATAATCTAAGACTTGACTAACTCCCAATGTCAGAGATTTCTCTAATTTTCTGTCACTTAGAGTGTCTTTCGTCCAAATAACACCTGGATCGGATAGAGGAATATTGATATTAAAAGAACACGATGTATACAAGAATCTCAAAAACCACAAGAAGTGCACGTGGATTTGAGAAGAATGAGTCGTTGCACGGAAAGATCGATCAATTTCAGAAACAATAAATTGATCAAGCGACGTTTTCTATCTGACTCCACTTGACAAAGTTAAGTAAGCTTATGTAATGTCTGATAAAAAGTAAACAAAATTAAGACTGTTCACATATTTCCTTACAGGGCCTTGGATGGGTCCGCAAGTTCCTCTAGAAACTTAATTGGTGGTAGAATTTTGTAGTCCGTCTCTGCAGCCTTGTAGATTTTTTCTTCTTTAGCCTGTTTGGCAATGGTTTCTTGGAACAAATCATGCTCTTGGAATTGTATAACAACATGATATTGACACATCTTGACGAAGCAATACATGATGAGTGGCTGTCTCTACGTGGATTACCAGGATCGATTATCAAAACATAGACACCAACTTCACAGTCCTTGTTGATTTCAAGAACATCACACGAATCACGATCAACTGCCAATCCTCCGGTCAAATAGCGCACAGATCATGGATGGCTACATATTCTGCGTAGAATTCTATACGAACAGCATCAAAGTTGAAAGGTTTCTACATCATGGCGGTTAATTTACGAATGCGACGACCTATATTGCCCAGGATCTGTTTGTTACTTGTAACAATGATGATGATTTCTGTACGGGATGGAGTAATGGGCATCTTAATACTAGGGTAACCATCTTCGGCTAATTCACGGCCCAGAAACTCCTTGAATTCATCGTTGAACATGTAATCGACCACAAACTTGCATTTTTTGGAAATATTCAGTTCTATAGGACTCTTACAAAGCTTTGTTAAAAAAAGTTGATCCAAAGACAGAAATTAAGTTTAATCTTTATTTATAAAGCAGTTTATATTGTTAACACAATTTTAGGCATATGGCCTACTAGGCTACCTTTACCGGTCACTCTTTCAAACATTTGGGGGGTTTTATACCACTAAGATCCCAAAATTTAGCATACTCCAGTGACTTCAGTGGCCAATTCACTGGTCTATTTCGCGTTGTCAGTGAATTCTCAGTGAGTCAATGGATTCAATAACCATATACCATACACCACCATAATCACTGATCATTGTTTGGTAACATTGTCTACTGATTATAATGAGATCTACTAAATAAAAATGCATACAAACTGAAACTTATAATGAGATCTCCGGCATGAACGGCATGGACCACACCAAACAGCATAGTTTTGAGGGTGTTAATGAGTCTTTTCTGTATTTGCCTCACTTCAGAAATTTGAATTTTTCTTGTCCCCAAAATCTATTGAGCCAAAAGTAAGGTTTGTTACTAAAACTGGCCCGCGTACTCCCATTGCAAGCCATGGTATCGTGCCTTTATTTCATGCATCAGATGGAACTTATACGGGCAGAGGCCGACAATTTTTCGCAAAACTTTTAAGAGAGTTGACGGACAAAGCCAAGTTCTAGCGGTCGATTGGGAACTGACAATTCCGGATAATTTAACGCCACCATAGAACTAGTCACGTGAATTTATCCCACGTGCCTCCACCTTCTGAAGTTCAGTCATTTCTGAGGGGATATTTCGGTGTATAAGCGAAAGCCTCATCTCACTCCGTATATGCTCGAATTCTACGGCGATCTAGACCAAGCATATGTTCAGCGCCCCAGCTATGACACCAACATTTTGCTAGGTAAAGAAAGGTTTTTTAAAAACACCACGTCTGGCAATGGATGCAATTTTTTACAATTTATAACGGGGCGTAATGTTTTAGTAGCCAGCACGCGGTTCACTCATCTCAATATCTGTAAAGGTACTTCTCCAGCATTCTGGATGTCCTATCTTTCCGAGAAGTCAACATCGATTCGGATCATTAAATTGTTGCAGCAAGGGTATCATTGAAGATATCCCAGGCACAACTAAGTCAAGTTAGACCATCAAAGTACTGTGTTGAAAATCTACAATCGTAACAGACCGCTAGAATCTTTTCGATCGCATTTCCCTCATTCTCTTTCAAGAAAATGTCAAAGGCCTCGCCAGATTGAAAGCATCGATGTCCACTAGATCACCGATCAAGCAGTGTTGGGCGCGGTAACTACCTAGATGGAGGATCACATGAGAGCTCTTTTGACAAAAAAAAGCGCCACATGAGCATAGTACCCCGGCGTAAATCCCGGACTTTACAAATTCATTTGTATCGATCCTTTGAACAAACATAAACATTAACTATTTCAAGAAAATATACACAAACTGCAGAATACCAATGTGAAAGCTGTCAACGGAGCAGCCGCATCCTATGTGATTAGTTTTCAAGCGACGCCACTTCTACTTTGACAACCAAACAAGAAACATACAAAGTGAGCGGGATCGAACGACGAGAGCTGATCGTGAGCTTTACGAAATGGAGAGATGTTGTTTCAGCAAATAAAATTTGAAAGTTTAATCAGAGAATAAAATGAACATGGCAAGGCTATAAGGCCAGAATGAAAGCCTGCAAAGATGAACATTTGGCGATGTCTTTATAATGGCGATGGTAGTCAAAATACCGCTGTAAGGCAGAGTAAATCATTCAGGTTGAACGAAAATGCAGAGAAATCTGATTCTCGGACCAAGACTTAGCTAGGATTGCAATTGCAATATTGAAGATAAAGTCTAATAAAGCAGCTGGCCCAGCTTTTTACAGCAGCTCAAGATGACTTGGTTGTTAATATGCACCAGCTCATCTGTAAGAAATGGATAGAGGAAAGCATGGAATCTCAGCATCGTTTGTTCGATCTACTATAACAGAGACTCTGTTAACTGAGCCAAATATTTATAAAGGAATGGGTCTCATAAATATCGCTTCTTAGATCCTTATACCGAATTATGTGAATGTCAGCAATCATTTATGTATAAACTGGTTGATCCATATAAATGCGGTTTCAGGCCAAGACAGTCCATCTTCAATAAAATATTCACATTACGGCTAATCTTGGGAAAGGGCATTTTAGATCGACACTCACCATCTATTTGTCGAATTCAAGGCGAAAATGGGTCGAACTGTAAAGGAAATCAGAAAAGGAAACAAGCTACCGACAGCTTGACCAGAATACAACTTTCAGATAATTGAGGACTGCATGGTACCACAGTTACAAAAAGCGAATACATCATAGCAAAAATCAGGCGCAGAATAACTCTGGGAATCGCGTATATTGTGCATTAGAACTCTCTCTCGTAAGACCAAACTAGCTTTATACAAGTCCCTTATTATCTCAGTCCTGCTGTAGGACGCAGAGGCTTGAACCTTGTTAAGAGCGGCTGAAGAAGCACTTGACCATTTCGAGAGAAAGATATTGCGAGTGATTGAGGAGGAGATTCGACTACAAACTGTACTAGGTGTACAGCGACATCGACAGCGTACACCAATGAACGCCACTGCTACGACCCGGTCCAACGATTCTTTGGGTCTAACCACGAGGGATGACGTAGGAGAGTCCAAACGAATTTAAGGTGGCGCAAGCAAAATCAGCCAACTTGGAGTACCGAACTGGAGGCAGCTGGAGAGAGATTGCCTTAGCAGGGGAGGTTTGTTGGCCCCCAGTTCACATGGGACTGTCTCGCCACTTATGTTGAGTAAGTAAGTACATAGCTATTGGACGATATCCCTTATGGCTAACATAAAGATAAATAATAAGCACAATTGATGTGCCAGCCATGGTTACAGAATCCCAAATATTTACAATATATTTGAAGTTCAAGTATATGTATCTACTCGCTATAGATGAGCAGATTGAGAAATATACAGTAAGCACGAACCAGTTACCTTCACAAAGAAAAGGTCGGATACGCGGTAATTAACTTTTAACATAAATTGTCCTTCGCTAAAATCTCACCCCTTTATTGGTTTATGCAAAATTCCGTCTGTCGATAAAGTTCAGATCATTAAGTTGAAATTTCCTACAAAATGGCTCAGAAATTTGATAAACGTTCAACCATAGATATTAAATGTAATCACCACCCATTCATCCTCTTTAAGCTCATACCTTGTCTGTATTTAGTTTTCTCTTTTTAATCAGACAATTGTTCGCCTGTTAACGGATGCCTAACCATGATAAATTTTTACCATGCACGCGATACAAATGTATGTACAATATATATCTACATACTTTTCTACATAAACACACACATACACCTTTTATAGAAACAAAAAGCAACAGCATAACAGAAACAATCCTTTTACAACTTCCACTCCCACCGCCATCACTATCCGTATACAGGCTAAGTCTCTTCTTTCAATTATAAGCAACAGCGACAGGATATTACAGCACGAAAGCAAAGTAACTGCAGTAGGTACAAAGTCTAGATATGTACACATGAAGGATAAAAGGATGCGCTTGGTATATACGGAGCTTCCTTCCCGTAACATTTTTCCATCTTCTCCTTCTACAATAACACTATACTCCTTCTTCACTATGTGTATGTCTTCTCAACCATTTTTGTAATATAAACATCCCCGTGGAATTTACTTTCTTAAAGAGCAATTTTTCTCTTCACTGTTTGCCTTTTATACTTCTCATCCTGTTACATACTTTTTGCACATCCTAGACAACAACACTTTGTTATTTGGTTTGAATTTTTAATTAACACTTTGAGTTTGTGTTATTAAATAAAAAAAAAGGAAAATAAAAAGTACTCGAAAGGAGAACCGAACAAAAAGGAACCGGAAGGGCCTGAAGGGACTTACGAAGAGGAGTAATTTTTGAATAAAAATAGAAAAAGGCTCACCTCAAATATTCGCCGAAAAGAAAGGGAAATTATTATAATTAAACCAAGGGGATGGCAAATCCATTGACCTCTTTGTTGGTAGTTGCATTCGTTCCCTGCACTGTTAGACTTGGGATAAAGGATAAATAATTGCTGACCATTGAAACTACAATAGTTGTGTAATTATCTCCACAAACAAACAAAAAACAAGAGGAAAACGGAATACTCCAGCTAAATAAGAATCAACGAAGTACCCAATACACAAACCATCAGCAATCACCCACTTCTACCACCACAACCACCCACTTTGTTACCACGACCACCTTTTCCAGGATATAATTGTTGTGCTCCTTTCTTTTGTTTTATCGAGCAGTTTCTGTTGTATTTGAAAAACAGTAATAAACAAACAAAAACCAACGGCGCAAAGGATAACTGACGAAGTGTGTATTAATAGTTCGACAGAAGCCCTAGCGAAAGTGCAGTGGCTTTGTCATCGGGTCTGGTATAGGGCATCCCCTTTTTTCCTCTCCACTTGAGAACACTTCTGCCCTCGAAGGCTGCGCAGCTAGACAAATTGATGGCGTTTTTATCTCTGGATGTCTGCAATTAATTATTGAGACATTTTCTTATTGTCCCTCACTTCCCTTCATCGTGTTGGGTATCGCGGTCTTTTGCAAAAAGGGAAGTCGAGTTCACAAGTGGATTGTTTTTACAGACTCCAAACAATTTTGCAATGGAATACCGGGCAGCGAGTGGAGTTTGGTGATATCCTTAAGGACTACCCGGAGTAGTGTAAACATAACAGAAAGACCACTCAACACATACAGAGATGCTAATACACAAACTAACAGAGGAGGGATACGAATACGTAACCAATTAGTTTTCAACAGCTGGTGAGTGGTTTGGTTAGTTCAGTTGGTCACTTGCATTAAGGATATGCACGCAGGATAATTAGATATGTAATTGGAGTACAAAAGGAATTATTACGCCATTGGCGGTGAGTGGAGGGCAATAACAATTTATGTGAGAAAACAGTTGGCGTTGCAGCAACACAAACTGAAGTACGATAACTACTTTCAATGAATTTTGGTTGCAACGAATAATTCTTAACTTGAAGAAGGTTAGAGTTGATGGGTCGACATAATATATTTTGCCAATTTGATATTGTCCGGAATAGAGTTCTAGCGGGCTACCGTAGAGTCGAAAAGATGTTTGATTTAAAAATGGTGATTCTGAAAAAGTGCTGTATTGTCTCTAGACTCTAGGCACGCTGCAAAAAGGTGCCAGTAAGTCGAAAAGTCGAAAATTACTGAAATCGTTCAACAATTTTTGGGAGAATCAAATTTGTTTCTAAGGAAATAAGCAGCCTGAAGTTGTTGGTATTTACGACGTGCAATCTTTGAGCCCATAATTGATTGAAGTGAGCTTTGGGCAGTTTCAAAGCAGATTGCAAGTTAAGTTAAGAAGTGCCATTGGGATGGCAATTTTGTAGAGGGAAGAATCAGCGTTTAATTGGATGTGGATCTGCCATAGAGGAAGACTTATGAAGTTTTAGCTGCAGGCATGTTGGTATGATTAAAATTCGAGATAAAGGCTTAGTTTAACCTCATATGGGCTTGCTAGATTGATTGCACCAGCTCGTTGACGAGTTTACTTCGGGAGAAACTTGACGATAACATTAAGATTATTCCCTGGTTTTGTGATTTTATGAAATGATATCGGGTAAAGTCTTATCATCACCTTTCCACGGTGTTTCCTATGTTCCATATGTATGAATATCTAGTTAGTCTCTCCAATAGAGTGTTTAAGTGTATCCCCGGATATCATCGTACAAACCTTCGTCATTGTCGGCTATAGTATGCGTCATAACATGAAACTGTTTAGGAAAAAAATGGGGCGTACAGAGTGTTATAAACGCAGATACCGATCTAAAAAGCCTTCAGTCATGCACGTGAAATATTTAAACCCTTCAGAGAGCAGAACCCTTGATTGGACTAGAAAGTGGAGTTCACTGCAGGTCATGGAGATAATTAATTTAAATTATAGAGAGCGCGGAAGGGGCTCCATTAAGAAACAGCTATCTGAAGGCCTTGGCAGGTAATCTTGAGCTCCAAGCCATACCTAGAGTTTGAATTAAGACTAAATTTGCTAATACAATGTGGGCCATAATGTATGACCTTAACGGCAAGTGCCATAAGTCTCACAAATGGCGTCGAATGTCAGTTCGGTGAATGAATACATG
The DNA here is from genome assembly GCA_949129095.1 of Volucella bombylans. Classification (NCBI taxonomy): domain Eukaryota; kingdom Metazoa; phylum Arthropoda; class Insecta; order Diptera; family Syrphidae; genus Volucella; species Volucella bombylans. The sequence continues at coordinate 19,707,812 of OX422142.1, read as the reverse complement.
AAAGAATGAATGAATGAATGAATGAATGATTGAGTTCTCAAATAAACATTTAAAAGCTGCATGAATTCCGGAGATATAGCCTAGGAAAATTGGGTCATACATTATGGCCCACCTTATATAAGCCTTGCGTCTATGCATAGAGTTTTCAATTTAACGTTCGACAAGTGTCTAATGCACGGAAGAAGGAAAGTTTTAACCAACACAGTTGGATACATTTTGCTAATCGACTTTGCAAAGATGCTTACCACATCTGACTACGCGTAGAAAGAAAGGAATGAATGTTCCGCGATAGGCATATGATATTAGGTTTTCTGTATTCTAGTTATTGAACCACTCAACTGCTGGTTCAACTAAGGTACATGCTTCAGATGTCTAACAATCAAAGAAATTCTGTGCGAAGGTTCGACGTAGGACGACGACTTCTTGAGCTCTGTTAAATTCTACGAAAGGCCTTGAGACCGTATACTGCCCGCTTCAATTACAGGTAAATAGAGGCGGCATTTGCAGCAAGACATCAGAAATGTCTCATGAAATGCTGAATGAAACATCTCGTTCGATGACGAAGACAAGCTTATGCACCGCTGCAGAAAATAATGAGAGCTGCCCACATACTATACGAGTAGATACAAAAAGGTTAAAAATAAGCCCCCGATCAGAGTAGTGAAAAAGTATTGCTGCAGAAAATATATTGGGAAGATTTACCAGGGGGAGGAAAGAGCATGTTAAGGATACCAGGCCTGAGGAATGACTGTGCCTATCATGAGCCTGATCCCTGAAGGAAATACACCCTCTGAATTGTGCAAAAACATAGAAATCAGTCTCACTAGGTACCATAGCGTTCAAGATCATATGCAATTTTTTCGACTAAAAAACAACTAAAAGATCTCTGTAGGAATACCTAGGTTAAAGGAACTAGGTCCAGGTTCAGAATCCAGACTTCTTTCAATATTTTAAGTCCCAGATCAGATGATAAGACGAACTTGGAGGTATCGTCAGCTCATTTATAAATTTATATTTTATGTACCCAAGGCCAAATTAAAACAGCTGAAAAGTATTCAAATGGTGAGGGCAAGGGATAAACACTTTGGCTTTCGAGAAGACAATAATAAACAGAAGAGTATTGGGTTTCACTAGAAGATCCCATTCCAGATTAGAGATGTCTGCATCGCTACTAAACGACGTTATCCTGGGATCTAAAATACTCGTAGAATCCTATTTATAGGGCGAAGTGATGGCAAAATGATGCCCTGTGATGCAATAAAGCATCAACTGTTGACTGTTCAGATCGCTCATCAATTGTGAAAGCAGTCTGTTATTTATGTGCACAGACTGATGAACAGATTCAGCACCGTGCATCTACCGGCTGTTCAAATTTGGATAGGAACAGTGGTGTAACAATCGTATTTCTAATGAAGTGCTGTCTTACCTTTCTGCGGTGCTCCACGATGGAAATTACATGAACATTAGCACTCTTTAGGCTATGCTATGTGGATTAACTCAGACTGCAAAGACGACTTTAAGAAATAAGTGAATCTAAGCTTAGGTGGTCATCTGAAAAGTCAGTAAGTTCCGTGGCACTGACAACGCAGTTACTGGCAAAGACCGCTGTAACAATTCTATATACCGCCAGCAATATATTCGTTAAATGAATGAGAAAAATATTAACAGTTTTTGAATGTACCTAGCCAACACTTCATGCTGCTGAAAGCATCTCGTTGGGCGTGAAAGTACTTAAATAGGACAATGGGAAATGGAAAACCTGTACCATCCTGCTTTTTGCTGAAATTCCGAATATATGGGGAACAATAGACTTGTCTTGTGTCTGAGTGCTTCTTTCTGGAAAAATCTGTAAATTGTCGTTAAAATAATGACGCTGTCCTGAAAGGATATTTTCTTTTCAAAAGCAGATTCTGAACTGCAGTAAGAAATGCCATATAAATAGTACGGTGCAACGTCGCAATAAATCTTTTGAATAAGAATGACATAGACAACTGCTTTTCGCCAGTTAAACGTTGTTAGAAATGCATAACCAAAAGCAGATATCGTTATCGTGAAGAAAGACCAAACATGATGGACAAACGTGGTGTTGGTCAATGATCTTGTTAATTTATACAACGCTAATTTCCTTGCCACTGGGAGCACCCAGTCTAAGCACAAGAGCTGCCACAAATTTAGCTAGGCATCACCTATTGGACATATTAAAAAAAACAGATTGATTATTTGGGTATAGATCGCCGTTTTAGAGCTTTTATTTCGGGTGACTGATTCTGTTGCGGTAAGGGCACCAACTTGTGGTAACCGTTCACACATTCTGTACTGCGACAGTTTAGCTATTTCGCAATACCGTAATGATACAATAGCAGAGCAATGGTACATCAACATGGAACTAACCAGGAACTATACAACAACTTTGGAATGCTCCGAAAAACATGCAGGGCAAAAGATATTGCCGGAGGATGACATGATACTTTCTGAAAATTCACATTTAGTGTAGTTATCACCACAATAGCAAAAAGTATTGTTAAAAGAGAGACAGAATATCTGGCTTTCTGAAGACAGCACAATGGGTAATGTAAAAACCTCAGAAGTGGTTAGGAATGGGCTGTCTTTGTGCCTCTATATTGGATAAAGTTGAGAAGAATACAGTGCTGTAGTGTAGCAAAAGAACCAGCAAGTAAAAACGACAAGTTAAACTTCTTGACAACATCCGGCGAAAGCCTTGTATGACTAATCGCAATAAGTACACGTAACTCTAAAATATACTAGAACTGGCCAGGATCTGAAAGGCCTCATAATTGTAGTGGATTAGTAAAAACGCCTCAAAAACCAGACAACGCCATTTCTTGTAGTGAAGTGTAAATTCCAAAGGCAGAAGGAAAGTGGACAGAACAGTCGAAGAAAGAGGCAATTAGGTCAAAAAGGCACGGGAACTCACAAGTGAGTGCAGGGCATAAGTAAAGAATATTTATTTTAACCTGATTTCTAAATGAAATTTAAGAAATCGTTGTTAACTTGTCAATAAGTGCAGATATCTCATTTATTACCACAAGACACCTTCTCTCGAAAATCCTTCGCAAATTATTGTATGTCTCGCCAAGAAATCCCATTGAAAAGGGTATTCGTACTTATGAAACCAAAAGCAAATGTTTGCTTAATTGTTCGTAATTAAATTATAAATCTACGTACGTACCTGTAACATTTGCTCTTTGGTAACACGACGAGATATCTAATTAAACTTACATCTTACACCATTCGAGATGAAATGTGAAAATCATTAATCAACCGTTCCATTCCCGAAACCGACAAACACAGTAGAATCCCTCCCAACGCCAGCGTGTAATATCCCTTCGTGACAAAACTTAGAAACTACTCAAACAAAACGTTCTTCCAACCCGTCTGCTCTTCTGATTCTAGGTAGTCCCTTTCAGAGGTCTCCCCTTTTGGGGGCTGCCTTTCCAAGCTTCTATCCTCTATCTAGGTAGGAGATATTCGTAAAATCCAAGAAGAAGAAGGTTTTTTGTTTAAAGTGTCAAATCCCTCGTGAGCTTAAGGGGATTTCAATTCAATTTAAATCCAATAACGGTAACCAGGGCAAGGATACAAACAATTCACCTTAGGATTAAGAAAGCGCAACGAAATTTCTCGCACAATGAACAAAGGTTCTTCGATTTAGTTGCGAAATACATTCAACCCACCCAGCATACTCGTACATGACATATGTCAAGGATATCCGATCCTTGAAGTCACATGTCAATTAGTATCGCACTCACACAATCTGGCAAATACATTCCAAAGTTATTTTCATTCGACTTTAGGCTACGTACAATATACATACTCGTATATCTGTGGAAAGATATTCGACTTCGAAGTAATTATGCTTCCAAACAAACGAAGGCCGGATCTAGTGCATAGGTCATTTTGAATCTGGATACGTCCCAAGGACATGTAAAAGATTACTACAAAGTAATTACAAATATTTGTACAATTATTAATATTATTTAATGCCTCGGGTCGGGGTTTTGCTTCTGTGTGTGAGGAGGATCCTTATTCATAATAATCGAGGTGCTTACTGTTACCGGCATTGTCTATGGCCAAAAGGATTAGGATAGGCTTTGTCTCTGTCCTGGTATGCTTTCGCCTGTATTCCAAGGATTTACATCAGAAATGGTAGATATTTGTCGAGAGAGAAGAGAAAAAAAAATTATTGTTTACCCAGTTTAATGTATCAATTAAAAATGATTGAGTGTAATATGTTAGGGCACGTACCAAGGATAACGATTTTATTTGGTCTAGAGTCCTAGCTGAAGATTGAATGTTTACTTTCCAGCAGTCGTCGGGGGAGGGGGGAGTTTTCAAGATAAAATCTAACGTCAGAGAAGAGTATTGGGCATAGGCGAGAGGAGTAATTTTCGCCTGGTCTATCTTTTTGGTAAACAGGCGAAAAAGGACATCGTTGACAGGCGACACTGTGGTGGATTTTCTTTTGTTATTATTAGACAAAATCCTTTTCAGTCTTTTTGTTTTTTGTATACATATGTATGTACGTACGTAGTAATTTTTTCTTGGAGCCCAAGCATATGTATAATGCAAACGATGCTTGTTGCATGACATAAGGATATATTTCGAACGAATGTCTATACTCGTAAGTTTGCGAGTGTGTATACTCATTACTTTCACAGAACACGCTTGGGTGAGTTTGTGTTTCCGAACTGTTGCTTCGGTTCGGTGTAAATATTTGCGAAGCGTACACACAAAAACGCCACTCATACAAAACAAATTTTTATCCTTTCACTTGTTTGAGAGGAGAGTATGAGTACGAGTATAAGAATGTGTTTGAGTGGAGTAGTGTAGTGGTTGGGGGAGTTTTAGTAGAATGCACCGTTATACTATTCAGAATCCTGAACAACTTGAGAAATGGGTGGGGTGGTCTTTTGTTGTTTTTTTTTTTTTTTTTTTTTTTTTTTGTTGACGGTGTACAAGGATATACGGCTAAAGACTGAGTTTTGCAAGCCTATGCATGCATGTGGCTTTTGTTTGCTTAGAGAAATCGTCTTCTGTTTCACTCAGTTGAGTTGAGTTGGATTGAGTCGAGCGCGTCGAATAGGCTTTGGACATATTGAAACGGAGGAAAAGAAGTGAATTGTGCAAACGCTGGCTAAATTTGATGAGGAGACTTAGCGAAGCATGAAAATTTTTGCTCTTTTGGTTGGGTTTTATTCGGATAATGGAATGAATGAAAAGATGGAATACGAAGTGGGTGTACTTAAAGAAAAATCTTTAGCAGTTTACTTTGGTTAAGGGAAGGCTTTAAAAGAAGTGATTACGGCTCCGACATTGCCGTTGTTAAGAAGAACTATAATGTAAGTTCGATTTCTCTATAGTTATGCTCATATCAACTACAAGACTACGGAAAGTATTTTCAATATGCAGAGACTACAAAGGATAGAGACCACCAGACCAAATGAAAGCTGATTTCATATCTATGATTTAGGAATTTCGGGGAATTTTCTGAACCCGAAACAGTACCAAAAAGGCTTGCAGATTTGCTTAATTCAGATCGCACTTAGTCCTTTGTGGATATGGACTTCAAGCGATACGATTCTCCATTCAATTCGATATTACGTTCAGCCGGACGTCGGTTTGCTAAAGGCCTTTTCCCACATAAGCGCATCGGCTGTATCGAGGCCTTCCTCTACTGCGCCGTCTATTCAGAGTGAGTTCGAATCCACGAATTTGATGTCTTCATATGAGCAGAAGTGCTGATCAGACAGACCATGTAACATCGAACGGAACAACAATAATTTGACGGCGCAATATCTTGGAAATATGGCGGCTGGGGTAATTGAGCGTTTCCAGGTTTTAGCGGGATTGGCAACATGAGGTCGAGCGTTGTCATGCTGTGGAATCACTTCTTCGTTCCTTGGCACTTTTTGTGGCCGTTTTTCGTGCAGTGCTCGCCCCAATCGCATCAATTGCAGTCGATACCGTTCCCCAGCGATGGTTTTGTTGGGTTTCAACAGTTCATAATAAATAACACCGACCTGGTCCCATTAAATGCACAGCGCAATCTTCGCAGCGTGAATATTCGGCCGATCCGACGACGTAGAAGCATGACCGGGCAGTCCCCATGACTTGCTTCGACGGAAAGAAGAAAATCAACACTTCCCGCAAATGACGATTATGTGGCACAAAATCAGACATTTTCACACAACCAAAAGTATATGACGCTAAAACCAAATCACACGTGCAACCTCTGAAACAATCATTTCCATCAACTAGATTCTTCTTACCTCAAATAATGAAGTTACTAATTATCGTCCCATTGCTAAACTCGCTCTTATACCCAAACTTTTTGAAAGAAAAGCTTTAAGTGCAAGTCTTTTATTTTCTCTAGACAATATGGTTTTCTAAAAGGCAGATCAACTACCAAAAACCTAGTTGAATTCGTGTCTTTTGCTCTCACGGCCTTAGAAGGTGGCTTCTCTTCGAATTATCTGCTCTCGGCTTTGAATCTCTTTTATTTAAATGAATATTTTTATGCCGGGTAAATCAGTTGAGATCCGGCCTTTCAGCTCCTTTCCAGGCCTCCATTTGGGTTCCACAAGGCAGCCATCTTGGTCCCCTTCTCGTCATTCTTACTATTAACGATATTGAGAGGGTTAATCTCCCTTTAAGCTGGCGACACAAACTTTTATAAACCTATTTCAACTGCCCATGATTCCACACTTCTTCAAGAAGAAAATTGGTTTCAATCTGGTGCCTCAAAAATTTCTTAGAACTTAACATCGCCAAATGCCAAACTATAATCCATGCACGTAATTGCAACCCATCTCCACCCCGATTTTACTTCCTTTATGGCCAAACTATCCCCCTGTTTCAATCTTTTCAAGGCCTTGGCATATTATTCGACTGTGAGCTTCATTTCCGTTCGCATATCGATAAGATGATCCCTAAAGCCAACTCGTCACTTAGCTTTATTAAAGTGTGGTCCAAGGAATTTTTCAACCCGTTTGTAAGCAGATCCAGTATGCCAGGCGAGCTTGGTCCACCTTTCATCGAGTTTATGTTTCCCGAAGTGAGGGTAATCAACGTCGATTCCTCAGATTTGCTCTCCGTGCTCTGCACTGGAACGACCCTTAAATTGTAACTCCCTATCGGGATCGCATCAAACTTATTAATTTGAATTTCTTAGAAGAACGTAGGAAAAGCTATATTCATTCAATAACTGCTCTCTGGTTCCATCGACTGCGCATCCCTTTACTTTACAACTCTATTTTCTTCTGTCCGTGTCTCTTCTACAATATCTACCGGTTCACCGCACCTCTAATGGTTCCAACGAACCAATCTCCATATGCAGCGAAAAGTGCACTATGGATACACATTGTTCTATGATGCAAGACTCTCTTGTCTTGTCCCATTAACTCATTAACCTAGCCTCGCCCAATAGCATTACAATTTTCGTTCGAACAAGACTTTTTATCGCACATCCCTCAGCGTCCCAGTAGGTTCCGCCTGGCAGGCAGAGTATAAACACGTTTCAGTATGCAAGTTTGAAAGATTCAATTTACCTCTAACATTAATATGTATATGAGTCGGGAAGTGTGAATGAATAGTATCTCACTTGGGCACAATGTCAGCGCCAAATCCCTCTAAGTTCCAAACTGTTCAAATAGTTGATTGTGAGTCAATGGTGTTAGCCATCCCTTTAAATTGCATCCGTCGAATCATAAAATGAAAATTTGTTCACATATTCATGAGTACTGGTATAAAGGAAGTATTTTACAACTTCCCACATTAGACGAAAACTCTTCCCGTACTCCATTAAAATGTTACAAAACTTAGTAAGTAACAGTCTTCATAAATAATTTTCGAAACTCCCCGAGATGCGTCCATGCAGGATAAGGGATTCCATGTACCTGAAAACATTCCAATGCAGCGGCGAAGCCAACATAATATCATTCAACGTTCATTGACTATTTCTATGCAAGTGAAAAACTTGAAATGTCAAAAAGTTTTTTCCATCCCCCCTATCCGTCATGACCTCTTGCTGGACCCTGAAACATCAGCCATACGTCGAAAATTGCTCGTAATCTCCGCTAAGAAAAGTCCATAAAACTGCGAACGGAAAATCTTTGTTTAATAATCATGGCCATGACTACTATGATGACAACGACTCTCAGGATGATGAGGACAAGGATGATAGAGTCAGTGGGAAAAGTTTTCATCTATATTTGGGGTTTTTTTATTTTTATTTTTTTTTTGGATTCCAAGGCTGCCAAGTTAACTTTGGGTATGTGTGTTGAAATGATGCATAGAGTGTGTAATAATAATAAAACCGGAAACGAAGTGTTGCTTCAAATCATGTTGCAAGCACGAAATGTCTTAGAATGTATTCTATCTGATGCTTCTTCTGCTACAGCCGGTGGAGGTACTGAATGCCAGGATACAGCGAAAAGTCCTTAAAATAATAAAAAGACGGATCTCATCCAATCTTGTGCTGTTGTATTAGCAAAACTACTGACAAGACACGATATACCAGTTAACATACAAGATACGAGTACGAGTATGAACAGTATCTGTATCTGTACTCCTAGATAAGGTACACTTACACTGTACACTTAGCCGTAGATACTCGTTTTGTAGTCAAACATTTTTGCACTTGTGTATGGCTGGGAGTATGTGCGAAGGTAATTGCTGTACGAGTATGTCTGTCTGTCTGTTTGTCTGTCTGCACAGCACAGAAAGATATCGTTCGTTGAGTAAATGTGAATGTTTGTTGGAATGAGTTGGAGAGTTTCTCTTTTTTTTTACATCTACTATCGTGCTGTTTAACTTGTATCTAGATAATAGAGTCGTAAAAATTTACCAGCGTACATTGGTACAATTTGATATTTTCTCCTATAAAATGAAAACACAACAATGTATGCGACAAGAGAGGAAACCATATAAAAAAAAGGTTTGGAAAGAGATACTCTAAGAGGGACTAATTCCTGAAATCATCTTTTAAAAACAGCAGAGAATAGAGCTATATCCCCTGATATTATATGGTAAGGCCTAAAATGAGAAGAGGTTCGAACCAATACAATTTAAAAGTACCCCATACGGAATAATCTGAATCAAACATATGCGTGAACACACTCCAAAAACCCAATCTTAAAGGGCGACTTCGCTTGTAGAAATCCCTTGGAAGCAAGTGTCGGCAATTTCATTGTCGGAGTGAAGGGTCATCCGCTCTCATTTCTTTTGGGGATTACCTTGACTTGGAAATTCTTATCGGCCTGAGCTATGAATTTGTCCAAATGGCCCAGATAAGGTTGTGAATTTGTTGCTGGACATCACTGTAGACTCCATGTAGGAAATACTTCCATGTTCATAGCGCTGCTAATATCTGTCTTCTGCTTACACTTGCGGTCAAAAGTTTAAAATTATCACAATTTATGCGGAGTCCTAGTAACAACACTGGCCATCACTTCCAATAGAAGAATTCTTTGTCGTATAATTGGTTCCGTAGGCGAAGGGAGCGAATGAACGAGAAGATATAACTGGCAATGCTTCAGTTAGAAATCCAAGCGATCACGGATGTCGTACTACTGGCCTATAGAATTGCAAAAATAGTGCTCATCGAAGAGGATGAACTGATGGAACCGATCTCTATGTTCGAATATTCTTTGCCTGTTGCTCCAAAAATAGACAACACCCAGCATGTCTTACCACACAGAATTCAACTTGTGGTAGTGAACTGGCTTCTAAATCGGATGGTTCGGTGTTCGAATCCCAGCCTCGCCCGAAAGACATTCATTTTGTCAGCTAACGAAAATCAAGTAAGATGACTAGAAAACAACAACAAGCTAACTTCCACTAACAATTTAGTCTCCCCATCAAATTTTGGATGCCACCCATGGAGCAAAATAACCACTGAGCCCAAACATATTTTTTTTCTCTCTCTCTGTCTAATTTTCCAAAAAACTCTAGCAGTACTATATCTGGGTCGGGAAACTCTAAGAAAAGTTTTGTGTGAAAGAATTTCTTATCCTTGTGGTGTGGTGTCCAATGAAGTCGAAAGGATCATGTATTGACTAAAAGATGAAACAAAGATAGGTTTGAGAACTAAGCGTGAGATTGAAAATCCGAACACTAAGTGTATCAAATTTAAGGACCCCTTAGGAATCACCACGAAGATTGGTTAGAGGTCAGATTACTGATTTCATCAAGGATTGCATGTTACATATAAGAAAATTAAACAGGATCAGGAAGTGGATCGAAATTCTTGCAAAGGATGCTACTGCCGATAATTAAAAGAACAACCCGACAAAAAATGGCTTGTATAGGCTAGAAGAAGAGAAGTCTACCCTGGCCTTTGCAACCCTTACCATTCTTAGATGCTGATGGATCATTTGAAATCTCCTTAAATGTACATTGGTCCTGACCGAATTAAAGAATGTTTTATGTTTTGTGAGAGTGTAATGCGGCGCAAGTATTGAAGGTAAATTTTAAAAATTACTCCCGAGGCTCAGCTACTCTAAGTGCGATGTTAAAATTAGTCAGAAAGCACAGCTTCCGCAATACGACAATAGGCACCGGCATTGTCATACCGTAGTTAGTATCATAGAAGACCCTCATACAGCAATACCCAAGATAATCTGGCTTAGTTGAAGTGTTTAAACTGCAACTCAACCGTGAGTTGGTGGAACGCCTATTACCACTTCGACTGCTCTGTCAAGACATCCGCAAACTATCATCATGCGGTGATATGCCGCAGGGTTCCTCATTCTTCACGATACTTTTTAAATTGAAATTCGTCAGGGAAAATATTTTCTTTAGTTTTTGCTATTCTAGGGTTTGTTTTTTTTTGTTTTTTTTTTTAAAGAACAGCGAAGTACTAAAAAATGAAAGAAAAGCAACAGATTAGGATTTAGGATAACCATTCTATTCGGATTTAGATGCACTGAAGTACGCTGATGATACTGATGTTGTGTTGTATCCAACTCTGTTTGAAAAACATTCATTTAAAGAATCTTTGAAGAAAATTGAATCCATCTTCTGTATTCCATCTTTAGGTCTCCACTCCATGGAACCTAAAGCAGATGCTTCTTTTGCAACCCACTGTTTTCAAATTCGCAACAGGATATCCTTGTCTGTCTACCGACCTCACTGGCAGCGTCATTTTTCGCAACGCAATAGTCATGGGTAGTGTGGCCGCTGTTATTTTTATGAGTGTTTCCTTTGCGATTTCTCTTCACTTCCTCCAGTTGGTAGTCGGGTGTATTCAGTAGACAGCAGACTACAGCTTCCTCTAGCAATAAGCACATCATAGGAAACCCTAGGAAGCGCCAATAAATTTGTTTTCTTTTCTCATTTTAAAGAAGACGGTACACCTCTGGTTCGAGTCTTCCAGAAATGATTCAACTGGATTTTCGATTTTCAAGTAAAAGAAATGTCCTTTTGAAAAGTTTCCTCTTCATGTTTGACATGTCTTAGTTGGTTTTAGTTGGTCTTAGTTGGTCATCCTTAAACCCATTGTACTTGTTTGAAGGAAATATCAACGGTATGTGACGATTTTTTTTCTTCTTTCAAGTGCATGTGTATGTCCTTTATTCGTATGTGACAATGCCAGGATTCACTATAAGATAGATAAAAATGCGATGACGTTGTCTGTAATATCAATAAAATTTTATTAAGAATCCCGGTTTCTCTCTGAGCATTGCTACCAGGACACTGCTGTTGATGTTTTGCAGTTCTTCCAAAGGCAGATAGGAACAGAAAAAAGACAGACGGACAGACAAACGGAATTGTATAAAAGAAAGACAGTCGACCGTCGACAATGGCAACGACAGCGACAATTCGAAGGATATTTCTCTTACTTTCGTTTTATTGTGTTTATCTGTTGAAATGAATCGATTGGTTGAAAGGAAATGTCTTTCTCGTTTTTTTTTGTTGTATTCTTTCTGCTGAATACTCAACAACTGGATGTTTGGGAGATTAAGGCTTCCAAAAGAGTGGGGGTGGAGTACGATGGGGAAAATAAAAGTATTTATGGACCCGAAGGAGTTATTTTTCGAGTAATTTTCATAAATTTTTAGGATTAATGGCTCATATTCTATTCCAAGGATAACAAAAGAAATGCTGTTCTCTCTCCGATTAAAAAGGATTTCTGTTTTCGGTTTTTTCCTCTGTTCCTTTCATCCAATACGATATTTAAGTTTTGCGGTCAAGTGAGCTTTCTTCATCTCGAAATGGATGTCAGGATGTCAGAAATTTGATGGATGTGTTGTTTGGGTTTGAGTTTGGTATAGTGCTTTGGCAACAAAAGAAAGTACGCTTTCCATTATCGTTTAAGCAATTGGAGATGGGTTGACTGGCTGTCGCAACAGTGTGGTAGGCTTAGCACAATTGGAATTATGGATCATGAAGAAGGGGAGAAAAATGTTTTTCCCGGTTTTCTGTTAGGATTTTCGGTAGACATTTCAGTTGCATCTATGCACGGAATTATTATTTGAGATCAATCCAATTATTCGTTCTCAAATCTTGAAAAGTACCGCACCGTTAACCGGTGGTTGTCTCAGCGCTCTTTGAATTTAATCAAATGTGGAACAAACAGACTTTAGTAGCTCCTCAGATGTAGTCGAAGAAGATACATCTATTCGTCAGAAAAAACTAAGATGCAAATTTATTCTTTAAACATATTTTGAGTGGACCTTGAGATCAAAGTTTGAAAGTAGTCCCCGATTTACTTAAAATGTCATAGTGATTACAGATTACTGCGACCTAAAAAGCCTTCTAAAATGGCCTTATAGAAAAGTGGGGTACTTTTCCCCGTTTAAGAAGTGTTCTTTGGACCCCAGAAGACCAGAATAGGCTCCATAAAGAGCTGACGAGGTTAGCTGTGAGAAGACCACTCGAAAAATTAAAAACCAACCGAAATCTGCGTCAGTTTAGAAGAGGTGAATAAAGGAAATGCTGTCGAAACGAATCATCTTAAAATTAAATTTCAGCAGATTTTGCTATTACTTACTTAGATGGCGCTACATACAGTCCGAGTTGAACGCGTGTCTCAAGTCTGGATAACTGCCTTCAGTTGCACACCTGAAATTGGTCGAGGTGTCCTTCAACTAGTGCCTGCCACCTAAGGCGGGGTCTTCATTTACTGCTTTATCTTTCTGGATTGGAATTGTAGACTCTTCCGACTGGAGAGTTGGTGTCAATTTTTACTACATGCGGTGCCCACCTAAGGCGACTAATGTGCACTTCTCTGACTAGGTCAATGACGTTGTACAGCTAGTAGAGTTCGTCGTTAAGCAGGACCAAAACTCACTCGAAGAATCTCCAACTCCACCCATCTTCGCTAACGTTCATGCTTCTGCACCATAAAGAAGGACTGGCATATGAGGGCCTTTTATAGAGTCTCTTAGTGTTTCTTGGGAAGGTCTTATTACTCTTACCTAATTTTTGATGAAGTGTCATTATCAGATTTAATTGCGGAGCCGACGTGTCTAAAGTTCCCGATAATCTCAAAGTTATAGCTGTCTGTTGTGACGTTTGTTTGCCCTCTTTCACGACTAAATCCTTTTTTTTTTCGATTCTGTTTCAATACCTACAAAGCCATCAGTGAGAGATCACTGCATTCTGCAACAATGTCAATGTCATCAGCGTGTGCAAATAGTTGTGCATGCTTTTGGAATCCATCCAAATTGTGCCCATGGTGTGGACTTCCGAATTTCTCGAGTATGATGTTGAAAAGGTTACATGACAGCGCATCACCTTGCCTAAATCCTTTACGGTTCTCTGTATTGCGTTTTTAAAGATGCTGCCATATGCGGTGTTAAAATCGATAAGTAGATAGAGAATTTCAAATTGGAATTTCTGGGGGGTTTTCCCGGATCTGTCGTGGTGTGATTATTTGCTCGATTGTGAACTTACCGGGCCTTAAACCGCTCTCATAGCGATCATCAGATTGTTGATAGGTGCGATGTTTAGTAGACTGATGCCTCAATGAGCGGATCGGCATGCTTTCTGCCTACGAAATATTGGAAATGCGTTGGTGCATGCTCTCTATCTGAATTCAGCAGCCTTGTTGTTCTTAAGCGTAGATATTGCTATCCTCTATTCATTTTGGCCAGGTGGCCTGATCTCTTAATTTTCACCGCCCAGCTCTGGTTCGTTTTACAGGCTGCAGATTGGTTTTGGATATCCTTAGTAACGACTGTGACTACACTACTATGTCTGCTTGTTCATCTCTTCAGGCTTCTATACGGGTTTTATTGCGTTGAAACATACTTATTCTGCGGCGTAGAATATATCTCGCTAGCTCTGACGAGGGAGCTTTCTGTGGTAGCTTCGCCTTTTTCCTCTGTTCATTCCTAAGATTGATCCCTTTCTAATACGAAAATACAATAGTAAGAACCATGGCCTTCTACTCATATGAATTTATGTTGTTTGATTATATTTATTTCTCCTCTGCATCCTCTTATCATATATACCTCTCATCGCCGCCAAAGGATTTCTTATAATTAGCGCATGTGATGCATCACCAAGAACATGGCTCAATTAATTTACTTGAACCATCAAACTTCATCAGTGTAAGCATGCCATCGGTCAAATGGCTCATCGGGAAGTCCCTCCATACAAACACAAAGACCAATAATCAAGGACTAAGCATTTGTCGTAATTGCCAGCAATCCAATTATTAAAAAGTAAACAACACTTCTCATCTGTTCGTGGCAGCAATGCACTCAAACACCCCTCCTGGTGTCCTGCACTCAATTTATAACTCATACACAAGCATATGTATATACAACACGAATAGACAAAAGGATCACCATCACCACCCCCTTCAATCAATTGAATGTTTTGCCAAAGCATGTGTATTGTTAATTAACGTCCACAACAACAACAAAAGAACTGCTTTACTGACGCCACCGATACACAGAGAATTAAGTAATTAAAAAGCCGATATGAGCGCCTGCAAAATGGGGTTGAGAGCACAACTCAATAGCGCGAGCTTAGCTCTACCGAGTTCTGTAGACTTACCTCCCTTTCCTTCAACCTCTCGTTTTATTACATCAATATATTATATTCCTTCTGGATTTAACCAGAATAAAAAGAAAAAGAATAAAGGGTTCCATTCGGTTTTAGCCCCGAGTTTTAAGCCCCGAAGGGGGGGGCTAGCATTTTTCATGGATTTTACCCCCTTTTTGTGGAATTAATTACGAACAGGAATCCACCCTCGGGGAGCCTTTAAGACGAGAGTGAAAGGAAGTTAGCAAGCGCAACAGTAGTAACAGAAAAAATCAAAACGAATAGGAAGGAAGCCGAAAAAGGATGAACATGAAAAAAAAAATCCTGTTCTAATGTCAACACAAGTTATACACCCACACACATAGACCTTATGGACTCATTTCTAAAGGCGGAAAAGGGTTGAAGATTGTTCTCCATCATGTTCGAGGATATTCTCTTCACAAGATATACACATCCGATTGAGTCAATATTTACCCGAATCGACGTTTTCATACCCTAGTCTGTAAGAGCCGGCCCTAGCGCCAGGAAGGAAGCAGGAAGGATTCGCATCCTGAACAAGTGAGCTGGAGTTGTGTTTTTTTTATTTTTACTTTTTGGCGTTGCTCTTCTATATTCCCCTTGAAATCCTCCAGAGTTTGATTGAAAAGCGTGAGGGGTATAAGTATTCTGCGGGGTAGTGAGTTCAGATTGAATGGCAAAAAAAAAAAAGTTAAATAGAATCGCCTTCGGTTGAGGAGAGCGTACTCCGGAAAGACCCCGAAAATTCAAAGTTTCATTGGAATTCGTTAATTAAAAAACAAAGATAAACACACTATAAAGACACAAACGTACAGATACACATATTTCGAAGACCAATCCGTTCGGGGGTGGGGGACGACAAAACAAAGAATGTGTTGTAACCGATGAGAAGAATTTCGAATTACAATCGATAGATCGTAGGGGGATACTCTTACTTGTCGACCGAAGAAAATTCATCGAATTGGTGTGCCAATTCTGATGATGATGATGGGGATGGTGATGATACTCGTCCTTGTCCAGAAACAAGATGGAAACATTCTAAAACCACAAATTACAAGTTTCGTCCTGTCAGTGCTGCCAGTGGCTAAAGGAAATATTTCAAAATTGAATAACCTTTCCGTTTTAGTGAAGTACGAGTACATACTCGTAGTTGTATCTCTTCGTTAGTATGTACATACATACTCGTACGTATGTAAGCGAGTATCTATTGTATCTGGATATATTGTAGTAGAAGAGATGAGGACTTAGAACCAGGGATCAATCGAAGTATCTTATCAATTTTCATTAAAATTGTGTAAATTTACTTTCGACCACTTTATTGGAGATACACAAAATATTGCATAAATCCAAGCATAATCAGTGAATATGAATAAAGTTTTTGAAGAAGAAAATCAAGAGAGTCGGCCAGGGAAGAAGATGAAATTTCGTTGATGGGATGAAGAACATGATGAAAAGTTTCCAATTGCGCCTGGGCTTACAGGAAGTTCTTGGAGTTTAATTAAGTGTTTATCCCTTAACCCATCCTAGTTTGAAAAGTTTACCAAGAGTTGGAAATTTCGTGAACCATATGTGATGGTACACAGTTTGTTTTCGTCAAGAAACGAAAAGACTTGGATTTAAATTTGGAATAAATCTTCATGAAGGTATGGATCGAAATGGGGCTAATAAAACAGTTCAAAGGGATATATCAGATTGTATGTCCGCTTTAGGGTTTTGGGTACATTTTTGTTGTTGCAAAGTGAAATTCCACACTGATTCATACGATATCCATTAGACAGCTATATAGTAGTTGAGATTTGCTCAGTCAGATAGGTTAGGTAAGAGTGGCTGTTGGAAATACCAACCCACTTAGGCCTATTGGCCCATTGTGATGCCACGTGGATCTATGATCTTCTTACTACTGGAACCAGTTTGAGCTTATAATAAAGCGTAGGAGACTGTTAACGTCTATTTTTTCTAGATCGTTTAGGTCGTTGAAGAAGAAAGCTCCTAGATGAAGCTTCCTTCTCTGAGAGAGAGCTGGGCATGTGCAGAGTAGGTGGGGGATTGTCTCCTTCTCTTCCTCGTCCATGCAGCTTCTACAGAAATCGTTAGTAAAGACGCCAAGCCTTCTTGCGTGCTTGCCTATGAGGCAGTGTCCGGTAATGACACCTATTATGGCGCTGAGATGTTTCCTATCTAAAAGGATCAGACACTTAGATCGACTCAGATCCAGCCTTGGCCAGATCTGTTTGGTCGCTAGACATGTTTGTCCAGCAGTCCACCTAAGGTCCGTTCTTCTATTGTCATCTAGCTTTAGTGTTAGTTTGCGCGTAGCGATTGGTATACCTATACTACCTTTGTCCGGTAGGATAGGTAGAGTGGTTCCAATTTTGGCGAGTTCATCGGCTCTGCAGTTCCCTGGAATGTCTCTGTGGCCCGGCACCCAACAGAGGTGAACGTTGAACTGCTCTGCCATCTCCATGAGAGATAATCGGCATTCAAGGGCAGTTTTAGAACACAATGAGACCGAGTCCAGGGACTTGATGGCGGCCTGACTATCCGAAAATATGCGGATATCCTTTGCAGATATCACGTTTTTCTTCAGCCAGGACAGAGCTTCTTTAATCGCCAAAATTTCCGCCTGGAACACGCTACAGTGATTTGGAAGGCGGAAAGAGAGGCTTAGATTTAGCTTATCTGAGAAAACACCGCCACCAACTCCGCTGTCGGTTTTAGATCCATCTGTGTAGAGATGGATTGACTTGTCCTCCATGAAAGCATCCTCCTCCCAGAATGATCTAGAGGGGAAGCTTACATGGAAGTTTTTGTCAAACCAAAGTTCAGGTATGGTGTAATCGGTGTTCTCTGTGAGGATTCCTAATGTATTAAGAATGTTGGCGTGGCCAAATAAATTATTTGTCCACTGTTTAGTCGCTTTAAGGCGAATAGCTGCAGTCGCAGCTACTTGCTTGCTAAAAATGTGGAGGGGTGTCAAGTGAAGAAGAATATCTAATGCCGCAGAGGGGGTAGACCGCAAGGCTCCGCTTGTGCATAGACATGCTGTTCTTTGGACTCTGCTTAATTTAATGCGGTTGACTGCATTTTCCAAGGCCGTCCACCAGACAACCACCCCGTAAGTAAGTATCGGTCTTATGACCGAGATGTATAGCCAGTGGGTTATGCCAGGTTGAAGGCCCCATTTGTTCCCAATGGCTTTCTTGCAAGAGAATAAAGCTATTGTAGCTTTATTGACTCTTTCTTGAATGTGAGGTTTCCAGTTTAGTTTCCTGTCAAAAATGAGACCCAGATATTTTGCTGTATCGGAGAAAGCTAAACTGGTACCGTTTATTGAAGGAGGGTCTATGATTGGAATTTTATATTTCCTAGAAAAAAGGACAAGATCAGTTTTATGAGGGTTTATTCCCAATCCACAGCGATCTGCCCAGCAGGTTAATCTGTTAAGATTTACTTGGAGGAGTTCTTTAATGGTATTTAGATGTTTTCCTGAGACGGCTATGGCAACGTCATCCGCATAGGCAATCACTCTGCTACCACCCGCTTCCAGGTATATCAGTAGTTCGTTAACCACTAAGTTCCAGAGAAACGATAACGAAAGATAATGAAACGGGCCACAATTTTCGTCCGAAGGATTTTCGGACTTCGTGAGGGACTGGAACTTTAACCACATCACGTCCACACCAAAATACGCCCAATCAGACGGGTTAAGTAAAAGATACGTCTAAACTGCGAAGAACATGCTTCATACAGTGCAAACTTGACGGCACAGACTATTACTTGATGATGAGTCAGCGAACGAGGTCAATTATTCCAACTTCAAAACAACTCCTATGTCCAAAAATTAAGCCGGACATTTCGCGTGAAATACAAAAATCCAGAGACAGGCAGAAGTTGTATTACGACCGCATTGCAAAGAAACAAAACACCATTCTCAAAGGAAAAAAACATCCGCAAGTGTACAGGAGCTAGAATATTACGCGAAACAGAGCAGCCAAGGTCAATGATGGTATCAACGGGAAAAATACAGATGAAACATCACTCAAATCCAAAGCACGAAAGCAGAAATACCAGACAACATCACATTATATCTAGAAATCAAAAAACCACCCGAAATTGCCAAAGCATATGAACATCGCACAGAAGAAAACAATGTGACAGCGAACAACAACAACAACGCCACGACAAAATTTTGCTCAAGTATTGACGAAAACCCCGAAACCTCCACCAGGAGTTCGTTGAAAACAATTTTACGGGAGTTACACCAACAAATATGGGCCACCCAAAATCCCAAAATAATTGCTGAATATCAAATGCAGCCATTCAGGTGCGATTTCGTCGTTGGAGAGCGGCTGAGATCGAAGGTCATCGATTTCATACCAATTAGCGATCGGCTGGCTGTGATCCGCATCCAAGAGAATTTCTACAACATCAGCCGCATATGTGCAGATGCCCCTACGAATGAAGGGGCAGAGCCTACGTAGCCTGTCCGGAGTACGATGTTAAAATCGTGCTTGGGGACCTCAATGCCAAAATTGGTAAGGAGGGCATCTTTGGCGGAATGGTCGGAAAAGTCAGCCTCCACAAAACGGCATCTAGTAATACGGTGATAAGTAGATTCCCTCATAAGAGACTCCACACAGCAACCTGACTAACAACCTGAAACACTCGTCACTCGTCAAACATCCTAAATGTGCAAACATATACGAGTAAATGGGCAAATGGACGAAATTCACATTGCGTATCTACAACCGATCCGGAATTTCAACAATATTTTGTATTAATTTCCACACGTTCGGCAAGCGTAAAACGATGCTGAAATGGCAAACCTTATTGAATATTTTGACAGCTGTCATTGGTGACTTTGACAGCTGCTGAGACATAACAATTAAAAAATCTATCATCGCTATCTAGTCACTCGTTATCGTGAATCGAACGAAAACCTGGAGAGGGGTAACCAATATCTTAACTCAATCCAAAAAAAAAACAAGTGGACTAGCTCCTTTCAAACTTTTCACTTTTTCAACCTCCTTCTGATGAGGAGCTCATATAGATGTCTGTTAGAAGTAGACCATATCCGATAGAAAAAAGTCTGAGCATTGTTTGTTGGGTCCTGAAGAAGTACTTATTCTAATATGCGCCAACCATAGGTGGTTGGTTTATAAGTCTTTGCTGCCGTTTAATGTGCACATCAAAAACTGATCGCCAACCACCAGATCTTATCAGCGTGTTTGAAGGTTTGGTATACGTAAGTTCATAGTTCACAATGGCGAGCTATATAGAAAAATGTCTAGTCTTGGAATCTTTGCCAATGTCGTACTCTAGATAGGTCTGAAATGAGACCACTAAAACCTTTGATGTCAAAACAGATTTCAAGAAGGTGACGTGCTTAAAATCTGAAGTTAAAGTAAAACAAAATAAGGATAACTGGAAGAGCTAGGCACTTACTCGTACTAAACACAAAAGATCCTAAAAGCTTACAACTGCAATTTCCATCGATAGTTGGAGAACAGTGTACACTTTCCAACATAAAAATCGTCCATCACAATTAGTTCAAATTGAAAACCCCTCCGCTTATATCCCTGCCAGTTGATTCTAATTCCCAGAATCATAAAAATTCAAACCGCAAAATTACATTAAATACTACTTTACGTGCACTTTGGCTAAATGAAAAATAAACTCAACTCTCTGTCAAGTTTTCCACCACAAGCAAAAGAACAAAACGAGTTCGTTCTTCTGGAATGCGACACAGGCAGACCGTCCAAGTTGAAAAACGGGCTTTTCAGCTTTTAGTCTCGTGTCCTTTTAAGTCATACCCCCCCCAGCGCGCATGTAAATTCAAATAAAACTGCGTTTCAACTTTTCAATTATTTGCTACAGCTACGGGACTAATACTCGTACTTCGAGGCGAGGACGAGGGATCAAGTGTATTCAAAGGATAGAAAAAACAGTTTTGAAAATTTTAAATATGGTTAAACTCCAGTCATTCTGTGTAATTTAAGGATTCATTTTCAGAGGTGCCATCAAGGACTGTGCGAATGCAGAGCAACTTTCTGCATCAGTTATACGAGTATCTCTATTCAAGCACGGGTGCAGTGGAACAGCAGGAGGAATTGCTAAATAAATATTGAGATTAAGGGATTCTTAGCACTGAATGGGGGTTTCTCCTAAAATTTTTACTCTTGCAATGCTGAACAGAGTCATGTTGACTTTTGCCTGGAAACACACGATTTATAGTAGTTTTGGGAAAAAGTTGGCATTTCAAGGAATTTTAAATTTCACCCTCTAGGCTCGACTAAGGCAATCAAATTAAATGTCTTTTACTCTGTGTGGAGGTGTGTGTATGTTTGCTAGGATATTTCCCACCGACCGACCGTTATTCGTTGTAATAAAAATAATTGCCCAAAAATCGTACGCAAAGTCCTGGCACAGATTGTTGATGACTGCTCGCCTGGCATATTGCTCCATCATCTTGGGCGTAGGAGCACTAATTACCTATTTCTCTCTTGCTTTGCTGGCAGCAAGCGGTGGAGGTAGGACAACTTTGAAACAAGACAAGATATATGTATCTGAAAAGGAGGAGAGGTGGAGGGGTCGAGGGGGGGGGGCATAGAAAAGAGAAATGGATAAAAAAAAACGAGAAAGCCGTCGTCTCATCTACAAAATTAGCCAGGTGAAAAATTGCAGCTGTCGGAAAGGATATTAAAGCTTGGTGTGCCAGAGAGCACCCACCCTACTCCACCCTCTGTCAGGGAAATGTTTCAAAAATTAATCTTTTGTTCTTCTGGAGCAGAACATGGAACAAAATGCCAGAGTTTTGACCGAGAGGACTCTACTATCTCGTACTATGTAGACAGTATAGAGTTAAATGGAGGACAACCCCGTGGGATAAAATTTAATTCTCACCATTAGAGCGTAGCTGTAGATGATGAAGGACATGGAGAGATGGGCATGACTCAACTCAACTCAAATAAAAATGTCCAACAAGAAAAATTATTTTTGAAGGCTTTTCTTGTCCGTTTTTGCTTTTTTATAACGTCCTCCTGAAGTTAGAATTTCCCAAGTTCTCCACTACGGGCTGGAGGGTGAGTGTGAATGTGAATGAGAGATAGTAATCAACCACTGGGTGAACTGGGGAGTGAAAATGAATGTGTGATATTTGTACGTGAAATTTATCAAAAAAGATTTTCAGTAATTTTTCTCCATACAGAAGGTTGCCAGTGGTAGTCGTCAGATGAGGGTGAGAGACCTGTTCTCAGGCTTGGATGCCGCCGGAGATATGAGTATCTTTCACCTGACGCATCCTATGATATTAACTTCTGATTTTTCTGTTAAATTAACATAATTGATGCGGTGCCAGTGGCTTGTGGTGGAACTTTGGGTATAAATCTTCTAATTGCCTTTTTGCGTTAGAAGTTAGTTACTAGTCGTGTACCTGTAGGATTTGTGAGATTAAATCGGTAAGTAGGTTGAGATGATTTATGAAACAGACCAGAGGATACATATGGTGTTGCTGAGGAAAAGAGGACGATTTATGATGTTGTAGTTCCGAGACTTAGTTATTAAATGTTGGGTTGCTCAACTGTTTTCAAAGTTATGATGCTTTTGTATGCTTTTCGTCCTTTTCAAGAGATGGGTTTGGTATGACCTTGAGTGTGTTATTACTAAAATAAAAAGTTAGTTGTGTGTGTAGCGACGAGCTAAGTTTACAAAGTCATTTTCACCTTTCTTTCTGAGTTTTATAGTCAGTTGAACAGTTGAAGTTGGCCAAGTACACTGCAAAATGCCAGCTAAGAAACAAAAGTAAAACCAGAAACGCAGGAAGTATGTTCGACATCAGCATCATCCGACAGAACAGATACAATACAAACATTGGAAATAACAGGAATATCAGACACATCTGAGGTATTAGAGGTCTTAGTGACATCGGGGCAGCAGATACATTAGAAGCTTCAGAGGCATCAAATGTTAGCATAAGATTATTAAGTAATTGTAAGCTAGCATTTAAGCATTTTTTGTTAGAATGTAAGAGTTAGTGTTAAGAAAATAAAATGCATTTAAAACTGAAACTGAAGGCATCAAATGCATCAGAGACAGAGGGATCAGAATAGGCCACTTTTGCGAAGCAACCTCAAGCATCGGATGAGAAATCACTACTCGGCAAAACGAATAACAGAACAAAGACATTGGGATCGGCAGACAGAATGTTCTGGCTTTTAAGAAACTATACGCAGCCAAACAACTTGCGGATGCCCACGACTACTGTAAGTGGGGTTGGATGAGTCGGACAATAGGAGTGTCTAAACTGTGACACCTTTCGGAGCGTGAGCGAATGCATTATAAAAATCCTTACTAAAGCTAAGAGCATCACAAGCCTGATATTCGGTCACGATGCTGCTAGAAAATGTTCCTACGAGCTCTTTGACAAAATCTACGACAAATCTTTCAAGTATGATGACGAAATTGATTGGTTTTATCTTTCGCAGTAGATTCCGATTTGCTACACGACACCGTGTCTGGAAATTGTTCATTTTCCGCGCAGCGGAATATAACTGTAACTGTCACTCCTCAATTGGGTATTGAAAAAAAGGCACCACGTCTTCTTATCATAAAATAGATCGACGTAAGTCAGGTACAAGGTACGTCTACCATCACAGTCGCAGAAAACCTCCAAGAACTTCACCGATCACAACCTCACTACTACATAGTCCTGCAACCTGTATCAAGTGCTGAATAAAAGTGGTATCGACTTCCATATGCCGTCAGAAATGCAGTGACCGTTGTGCTAAACCCGAACATCTTGCCAAATCCCCCGATTGCATGAATAGTGCGTGCAACAACATGAAGTAAAACAGCACGGATATGAAGCAGCGCTGTATACAATAGAAGAACGAACGCTGTTCATGTGAAATAGAGGAGTGAAAAACATTGGATTCTCCGTAATAAAAACGAAGATCATAGGAATCACGTGACAGAAGAAATAGAAAGGTGCTACTCCAGGTACGAACCCAAATGTAAAAGGAACATTTTAAGCAAACAAGACTGGAATAGAACCCTCTAGAGGTGAGTAAGGAAATTAAGTAGTGGAGTACCAGTCTGTCAAATAGCGAGGCAATTCAAATTTCGCTTTTAGGCAAAACAAACGATTCAACTTGGGCAAAGGGATGAAGATTTACGTCCGCGTAACTTCAGCTATTTAAGCCAGCGATAGATGACTTAGTAATGAGCTCAGACCAACTGATATATAGAGTTTTCCAATAAGGACTTGGGAACTTTTTTTTTAAGTAAAACTCAAACCATTTGAGATATTTCAAAAACTTTATTATCGGTGTGAAGTACAATCAAAACATTTATGAATGGAACTCGACTTCGTTCATATGGCCACCGCGGGCATGTTTGCAGCGGTCAATTCGATGGATCCAATTTTCAAACACTCGGCTATACATTTCGGCCGAAACGGCCGCTATTTCGAGTTCAATGTTTGCTCTGAGCTCTTCCAACGTCGTCGGCGTGTTGGCTTAAACCAATGACATAACGTAGCCCCACAGAAAATAGTCAAGCAGCGTTAAATCGCACGAACGAGGCGGCCAATCGACTGGCCCATGTCTTGAGATAACACGCTCACAATGCTTACTCTTCAATAAATCGATTGTAGCGTGTGCTGCGTGGCTTGTGGCACCATCCTGTTGAAGTCACATGTCGTCCAAGTCCATATCTTCCAATTCGGGCCAAAAATAATCGGTGATCATGGCGCGATAACGCTGACCATTCACAGTAACGTGACGATCGTTATCGTCGACGAAAAAATATGGCCCAATAACGCATATTTTGCTTATTGACGAACCCATTGAGCCAAAAATGAGCTTCTTCACTGAAGAGGATTTTGCGATGAAATTCATCATCTTGGCGCATCTTCTCCAGAACCCAATCGAAGAACGTACGTCGCTTCAAATGGTTAATTGGCTTCAATTCTTGAGTCAGCTTGATCTTGTATGGGTGTAAACCAAGATCCTTACGCAAAATACGCCATAATGTGGTCTGAGCGATGCCCAATTCTTGAGAACGCCGTGGAATTGACTGATTTGGATCGTTTACTACGGCCGCCTGAACGGCAGCGATATTTTCGACACTTCGACCAACCCGTTATCTCACTGACACGGCAACATCACAAAACGAATATGTAGACTCAAATTTTTGCACTGAACTTGTTATTGCCTGTCTACTAGGGCGAGAATTACGACCGAAAATTGGAGTTAACGCTCTTAAAGTTGAAATCGCCGAATCCGAATTTCGGTAGAAAATTTTTATAATTTGCAGACATTGCTCGTTCGTGTACTTTACCATGATCAAAATGTTAAGTTTACTGAATAAATTGACAGTGACAGTTTGACGATTAGCGAAAGAGTGCGTTCACAAATTAAATTCAAAGTTGTCATTGGAAAACCATTTACAAGATTTGGTAGAGTGAAAGTATGCCTGAAGCATAGAGTCCGAGAATTATTTGTATGATTCAAAAGACAGGATATCCTCTAAACGACATCAACGCCAAAGAGCAGATATCATCGCTCATTTTTAACGTAACACTCTGCGGGTGATGTTAGTTAGTTATTCAAAAAGCTGTACAACGACATCGACTTTGTCAGAAAAGACTGCACCATATTACACTCATTCCACATGCAACTAGATGATTTCCTCTATTTCAAACTACACTCAATTATCCTCAATTTATACCCAAAAAAGTACTATGAAACCTACTTTCTGAAAGTGTAATAGCACTCTCAAACATCCGTGACAATGCATATAAATTCCATACTACCACCCACTCATTCACTTATTACACCACACCTCATCCAGGACACATCTATTCCGTAACAATCCAATTTCGCTTCAAGAAGCAACACATGTGTTCCACAAAGGCCCTGGCAACGACGTAGAAAAAGCAAGTAAAAGCTCAAAAGAAGTAGAAAAAAAAAAGTTCCAAGAAAACAGCTCTTCCCGAGAATATCTAAATAAAATATGAATGCGTAACATACAATTTTCGTCCATAAATGACGCCATTACTCGAAGATGTTTCGTTGTTCTTGTTTTCCATTGTGCTACACCTAGCACCCTACCTATTCCCCAACCACCTCTATGTATTCGTGTATTCGTATATCATTGTGTAGAAAGGCATCAGCAAAGAAGCAAGGTGACACCAGGTGTAAGATATATTCTTTCTGCCTTTATTTTTATTTCCACTCGTCTCCTTCCGCAAAGTCCTTGGATATTTGTCTTATTTTTATGAAATTTCATTGTAGGGAATGAGAAAGGATGTGTGCATAACACTCAATTTAGTTTCCCATTATTCTCTCATCCCTTTTCACCTCAAAAAATAAGAAGAAAAGAACACCTATAAAGGCAGAAACAGACGGAAAACCCCCCCCTAAAATCACCCACGCATTTGGCTTGACATCTATTTTTCAAAAAAAAAAAAAACGTGAAACGCGAAACACAACACGATGGTGGCTTACTAAATACGGGATAAGGGAGAGACTTTCTTTAATTTGTAACCTCGTCAAGGATAACGGAATGATGTCTCGAGATACAGAATAAGGACTGAGAGTTTTGAGGTTGTGGGATAAAGTCTGCTGGCTCACAGTAGGTATTTTTTTTCTTCTTGTTTCTCTAACCGAAGGGGAACTCGCTTAAGTCCTTTCTTTTGTTGGACAGGTGATTGAAGATTATTTCCATTGTGCAGGGATGTAAATTGAAAAGATCTACCCTAACCCACGTATGTGGGTGTGGGCGGATCGGTGTTGCTGGAGTCATTGTCTGTATGGAGATTTATGTTGATGTTTATTGAAAGTGAATTTAACGTAAAAACAAAATAAATGCAAAACAAAAGGTGGGTGAGAAGGAAGGAAGAACTGAAAGGAATTGCAAACCAATCTCATGGGACGTGACTGTAATAGAGGCAACAACCACATACTTGTACACCCACACCCATTGGGGGATGGAATTTGGAAAGAAATCAAGTTTTCTTGTGCTCTTTTCGACAATTTTTGTGTCAGTGCTTGGAATGTTTAGCGTCTCCTGCTGTTTTATTTCATTTTATTGGATACCACACCAAGCCTGGTGGTGGTTTTATCAAATTAGTGGCGATAGAGTTGGACGATAGAAGAGGAGTATGAAATCACGGCTACACATCCCTTTTTCAGGATAAATTGAAATCGATGGCACAATCTGTCTGCATGTAACCGATGATTTTTTGGCGAAAAGGTGGGTGGTTGAATAATATGTGTAATTTGAAGAGGCCATATATCTTCCTGTGCATTTGCATGGAGCACACGAAAAGCTAGCCGACGTTTGGGATGAAAGAATAGGCGATGAGCGTCAAAATAAAAAATTAAAAGAAATATTACAGCTTTCCGGTATTGCGAATAGGAATGTCTATTCATCATGAAGACGAGTTGATTATATTAGGCTGAGGTTTACAGATGGAAGGCACTAATGTGGACAATTCCATGTAGATGGGTTGTCAAATAGACTTTGGGAAAGAAGAGTGGTTTTGATGGATATTGGCAGAGAAGGGCTATAAGTGGGATAAGCATTATCTAAGAAAGACGAATAAAAGGGCAAGGACTATGCCGTGCAATCGAAAAATAATACTTCTGTAGAGGTCAACATATTTTCAAAAAGTGTTCAATTTCGCATTGTGCAAAACTATCAGGTCTTTGAGCAAATAAGGAAGACTTAGGGCTCCATTCAACTATTGCCTGATCTTGGCCTTATATCCTTATATGCCAAGAAACAACCTTTCTTTGTAAGACCGCATTAGCCGTTCTAGTTTTTCCTACAATTTATGGATTCATAGAATACACTCTATGATATGACGAACGTTCGATAACATCACAGTTTTTGGACTGGGGCTAGACCTTTTTCTACCTGTCCGACTTATCTGCAACTGAACAGAATAATAAGAGGAGAAACAAAAGGGAAGGTAACCGGAAAAGATATTAATAGAATAGAGATAGAGGAAAATATAATAGCAAAAAGAAACGTAGAAGAGTAGAAGAGCATTTTTGAACAATTTAGCTCCCATTGTTTGCTTAGCCGTTAAAGGAAGTGTGTTCCAAAACCTGTATAAAGAAGAGGCGCGAAGAGTTCAAATATGCAAGGATTATAGGATTATGTGTTCTGGTAGATTGAGAAAATCGTAGGAATCTTAACAAATAGATAACCAGGGCATTCAAGTTTAATAATTCTGTGCATCAACACACAACATCTTAGGTCGAGAGCTTGTTTCAGGAAACAACCAAGAATAGAGTTATAATTGTATCGCGAAAGTCCGTACGAGTATATATATATCTTGCCAAATAGATTATGTTGCGAAAGGGAATCCAGTTTGCAATAGACAACAGCAGCGTAGTCAATTATAGGCAGATATAGCGTCCTTATAAGTGAGCTTTATAGGCTTTGTGCCTTTAGGCGTGAGGCAACAAGAAAGCCAGACTTTACGCAATCCAGCATAAATTTGTCCAAGAACATAATTTATGTGGCCAACAGCGGAAAATGATCTAGTTCTGTTCAAACCGCCACTGTATTCAGTCGCCCTCTTACTTTACTCCATAATTGTGAATTCCTATTTTTCTTGTTCCGGTTCAGTCAATCCAATAACTTAATTTCTCACCCAAAAATTGTTATCGCTGAAGCGCCTTGACCGACTAGTCTGTTTATTTCGCGACAGTGTGTTTAGTGCATTTTTTATTTATTTTCTGCGAAATAATTTTTTGTGTTGCTTTTTGTTTTACTGGTCTTCGTCATGTCTTCTTGTGGATTAACCAACTGCTTCATTAACAACAACAATGCTGTAGGGGGATCTGCGACATAATATTCCATGCCATTTGTGGCGGCCTGCTGTTTTGTGACGAGTGTATCAGTGTGTCTCTTTCACATGTGCTCCATGCAATCAAGTGCTTCAGTGACTCTAATGCATCCAATCATAACTCACTCATCAGACTGATAACGAACACACTATCAAACTTTGAACAAAGTGTAAAACGTGCGGAAGACTTTGGTGATATAAGTGCTCCAACGTCATCTCCTCCGCCGCACGGAAACTTGTTACACAATTTCACATGACGTGGACACCTTCAGAGTGGCAAAGCAGGCTAGACCGACTCCGCACAATGAATCAGATGTTCACCACTCTATTCGTTAAATGTGCCCCATTTACTCAGATGTTCCTTGGATTTCTGAATTTTTCAAAAAGAGGTATGACATCACCATCAGCCAGTGCGCAATATTCTCAACTTCTTACCACTAAAACAAACGGAATTTCAAGTTTAACTTACCGACTTTGATATGAATGGTTATTTGTTAACCCATCCAACATCAACCTTAACATTGGAAAGATTCGGGTCTCCAAATGGACGGATCAACCAACGAATAACAACATTGAAACAAAACGAAGCAAGCCTACTGATATAACTAGTCTTAGGAAGCTTTATTACAGATACCACGAAAACTTTAACACACCTCCCCAAAAGGTTGCGGATGACCTCGCTGCTTTCCGTAGCTATGTACACAATGAAAGAGTTTTTCACCTTTGGCTTATCCGAGCTAACCATGATCAATTTTTTCGTTCCTAACTTGCTTCCTTACATCTCATTTACACTCCCCTACACCTCCTCGCAACAAACTACCTCTTACATTTTACTACCAAAACTTAAGAGGCTTACGCTGCAAAACTGTTTTGTGTAAATCTCATGGCCTCTTTTTCGACGTTTATGTTCTTACAGACACCAATCTGATCTCCGACATTAAGAGCCAGCAGCTATTCTTCTTATAATGTTATGGTTATTGATCCTGCCCTCGCCATAGTTGATTCTCCATGCCGAGGTTTCCTACTTGTCATTCACAATAGCCTCAACTCTTCTGCCATCGCTATCTCTTCTTTTGTCAAACTTGACTTTGTTGTTTGTGTGTTGCTACATTCTCCCAGCTCAACCGATCGAATCCTACATCCTTGCTATTAAAGCAATTGGCCGACTAATTGAGCTAAGTGATTCCATCGACGATTTCCTCATCTTAGGTGACTTTAATCTGCTTCTGCTGAAGTAGATTCCATCAGATGACCACTTCTTTTCTATGGCGTCAAACACTCGTTCATCTAAGGAATTTCTATTTATTGACCGTATAACAGACTCAAACTTATTCCAAGTAAGTGGCGTCCCGATGAAAACCAGTGCACATTTTTCGTGGTCAGTAAATATACATTTTCAGTAAGCCGTTCAGATAAGAGCACAAACCTCCTAATGGGTTTGGGGATTAGGAGCGATAAAAATAGTTTTTCTCCACGTTTATGTGGTGAAAAGGTCAAAAAAAGTTTTATTCAACTACGAAAAGCAGAAAGACAATTCAACCAGTTATAAATATAATCCCTACAGTAATAAAAAACAGCTAGATGCCAAGAACGGACTGTATAGCAAAATTTTGTGCTGATATAAGCCATCACAGGAAGACTAGAGGTCTTCATATGCCCCTATATGACATGCCTAAGGGATAGAATAGACACTTTGAAGAAAGTACAGTCGGTGCTCTACAACCGACACTACGGATTCAAAAACTAGCAAAGCACCATAGCTGCGATCGGGGAAGTTTGGAACATTGCTCGTGAAGCAATAGCGAGACAACGGTGGTTAGGAAGGGTACTGTGTTGTCATAACAGTGGGTGAATTTTGAAGCGTTTGGTTTTTAATTATCAAAAAAAAGAAATACAAGTCAATTGCAAAAATGTATACAATTTTTATTTAAGTTGATATACGAGTACCAATGCTTGCCATTTACTTTTTAAAGATTATTTCATTTAAATGTTGAACACGACTATGTTTTAAGTGGACCTTACGAATCACTTTTTCAAGCGTATTGGCTGGTATGTCGGTAATAACACTTGCAATGTTTGTCTTCCGAGTCTGCAATTAACGATGGTTTATCGGCTTGGACGAGTTATTTGACGTTTCTCCATAAAAAGTAGTCTAAAGGCGTCAAATCGCATGATCTACCCGGCCAATTCACTGGTTCAAAACGAGAACTCATTTCTCAATTGGTCCATCGATTCGCGTGCTGTGTGGCATGTAGCGCCGTCTTGCTAGAACCACATGTCGACCAGGTTTAGCTCGTGCATTTCGGCCAAAAAAAAGTTCGAAATCATTGAACAATAGCGGGAGAAATTGACGGTAACATTGTTCTTTGAAAAAATACGGGCCAATGATTCCGCCGGACTATAAACCTCACCAAAGAGTGCATTTTCCGGATGTATTGGAAGCTCATGTATTGCCTGAGGTTGTTCATTGGACCAAATACGGTAGGTTTGTTTGTTAACATACCCATTCAACCAGAAATAAGCTTCGTCGCTGAAGACAATTTTTCGATAAAAAAGCTGGTCTTCCTCCAGATTTTCTGAGGCCCACTCACCAAATATTCGACACTGTGGCAGATCGTCCGGCATCAGTTCTTGCACGAGCTGTGTTTTGTAAGCTTTTGTACCAAGATTCTTCTTTAAAATCTTACATGTAGTCGAGTAACACAACCCCAATTGCTGCGAACGGCGACGAATAGACAAATCACGGTCTTCATTTACACTGGCGGATACAGCAGCAATATTTTAATCTATACGCACTCTACGGGTAGGTGGATTGATGTCCAATAGCGTGAAATTGGTGCGCAATTTAGTCACTATGGCTTGAATTGATTGCTCAGTAGGTCGATAGTCGAAGTGCGCGAAAAACATTTTATTCACAGAGCATGAATTTTGATAATAAAATTCAATAATTTGTAGGCCTTGTTCGGGTATAAGTCTTTCCATTGCATTGAAAAAACTGAGCATGTTTGACTTTAACACAAGTCACGAATCACTGAAAAACCAAAGAGCCAAAAAATTCTTCCTTTCTTCGCATTTAACTCAGCCCATGGAACTGCATAATGAGAGCTCTAAATAACCGTCACATATGTATAACAGGCAGTTATGAACTTCAGTGAGAAATCATAAGCTACTAAAAATTTGGAGAAGTTCGTCATAGCTTAGTGCGAGGTCCAGTTCAATGGAATGTCATGCGTCATGCCAAGGCCAAGCGGTTTAGATAAAATTGGGGATGCTGGCGGCATTGCAGTTATCGTTCTAGAGAGGCTAGAGAAAGCATCTGAAAAATGTTATCAAGTCATCAGTGTAGGAAGCATTTAGCCTGGTACTGCCACACAATAAAATGGAAGCTCAGCTTATAGGTACTAGGATATAGAAGAGCCCGAAAAATAGTAGGAACCTTCTGCCAACTGTGAGCGAGTGGTTCCTTGTGTACGTTTCCCTCTTAAGAAAACTGGTGATAGTTTATGCTAAAGCTCTACAATCCGCTTTTTAATGCCTTCCATGTTATTTAAGAAGCAAAATGCTCTACAAAAATGACAATAATAACCGTTTTCATCAGATTAAGGAATCCGTAAACATGCGAACAATAAAAGAACTATCTACATATGCAAACTAATATAAGACCATTGGAATGTCGTGCAAAATAACTAAAACTAAAAAACTGAAAACAACATTTGAAAACGAACTACCAACAGAGGTACAACGAACCCGTAATCAAAAAGTATTTCAAAACGTATGGATAAAAGTAATGCTGAACAGGGGAAAGAATTAGGGTTTTGAAAAGTACGAGGGGCGTTCAACATATTCTCGGTATCGGGGTGAAGCTGTGGTTGTATATATAAATTGACTTATTTATCAAGTAATACTATTATTTTAGTGCATTCATGTAAGATTTCATATAAATGTGATTATTAATTCGCGTTTTATCTCTAGTTAAACAGAATCATAATGGCAACTGAGACGATGATGGTGAAAATTGAGCATCGTGCTGTAATTAAATTTCTCACTAAGCAAGGAAAAAGTCAAAAAACTATTCATGAAGAGATGGTGGCTGTTTACCAGAGTTCCGCACCTTCATTATCAACTGAGCAAAAGTGGTCAAGTGAGTTCAAGAGAGGCAGAGAGAGCATTGAAGACGACCCCCGCTCCGGCGCCCCGGCTACTGCTTGTACGGGAGAAAGCATCAAAGAAGTCGAAAAACTTGTTCTTGAGGATGCCCGAATAAAGGTGGAAATGATGGCAGAGATCACCAAGCTTTCAATTGGTACCATTCACAGCATTCTTCGTGACCAGCTTAACCTTTCAAAGGTCAGTGCAAGGTGGGTGCCACGAATGCTCACAGCGCCTCAGAAAAAAGTGAGAATCGCATGCTGTAGAGAGCTTTTGGAGATGTGTAGTGAGAACGCGGACGGTGTTATGGATCGAATTGTTACTGGGGACGAAACATGGGTTCACCACTATGACCCTGAAAGCAAACAAGAGTCCATGCAGTGGCATAAAAAAGGAACAGACTCCCCGAAGAAATTCAAAGTCACTCCGTCTGCCGGGAAGCTCATGGCCACAGTTTTTTGGAACTCAAAGGGAATCGTGCTCATTGAGTACAAAAAAAAGGTGAAACCATCAACGCCACATCCTACGCTTCCACTTTGCATAATTTGCGGGAGGAAATTAAAAAGAAAAGACGGGGTAGACTCGCAGCGGGTGTGTTGCTTCTTCATTACAACGCTCCTGTTCACACGGCGCGAGTTTCCAAGGCTGCTGCGCGAGATTGTGGTTTCGAAGAAATCCAACACCCACCCTATAGTCCAGATCTTGCCCCTAGTGATTATTTCCTGTTTCCGGATTTGAAAAAATGTCTTCGTGGAAAAAGATTTTCGGATGATAAGGCAAATGCAACACGAGAAAATGTAACAAATACGGATGGGTGAAACTAATATTGAGGGCGACGAAAATATTTGAGTGGGTTGGCGATAGTCAAGTAACAAAACTACATTTCAGGCCAGTCAATTCGGTTTTGTAGAAGGCAGGTCAATATCTAAAAAAAAAGATTACGATTCAGAAATATCGTGACGCTGTGAAACATCCGAATATTACCTTCAATGATCTGTAGAAAAACTTCTTATAGGGTTCTGAGGGTTTTTTTTTTTGACAGCTATGCAATGACAAAATCATTAGTCAGACTAATGCATGCATAATGTCATATGCAATGCCCGTAGCTTTTAAGTGGTTCAGTTCTGCTGATATCCGATTTTAGGGTTTAAAATGAAACTGTTACCAATAGCTACAATTATTGTCGAATTTTTGTTATTGTTCTTATAATACTAAACATCTCAAAAAAGTACTCGACTGCAACTTGTTACAATTGAAAGTGGATTCTGAGGATCTCAAAGCCTTAATTCTGCTCTGGTGGCCCGATTCCCTTGCCTTCTGGTATAACTCTAATTTTGCGCCTCATTTACCACCGACGGTGTCTTCATTTTTATGGTCTACCTTACCATTTCTCCTTTTTGTCATTTAACAAATCGCATAAAAGTTCATAAAATACACCTAAGGCTCTAACACGTAGGTTGATAAATTAAAATACATTTCATCCTCTTACCCCCAGCACATTCTAACACATCTGTACACAAAAAAAAAATAAAAAGTTCTCAAAAAAATCCCTTGAGGACCTCTTTCAAAATAAATTGCCAAAATTTCTTACATATTTCACTTCACCAGCAATGAAAATTTTTGTAAAAAAAAGAACCTCATCTACGTAAATCCTTAAATATGAATCTGTGGGTTTAATTGACTTTTTGACTTACAAGTCCTCAAGTCATAAACGTAAGCAGGCGGCGGTGTCGGCTGTATAGAAAATTGAGATACATTCATAGAATGACGCCCAGTCTTTCTCTTAGAAATATGCAAATAAATCTTCCATGAAACGAATTAATCATTGCACCAACACAGGATGCCAGGATACACCGTAAATAACACCTTTTAGAGAGAGTATCCTCAATTATTTAGAGTCCTGCCACACTAAGATAGATCGTCACGCAAACTATGAGATCCAGCGAATAATTTCTCCACAACTTAATTGAGCAGCTAAAGCAGCCTTAATTCAATTTATTATCAGAAAGGATGTGTTCAAATGTATTAAATGGATATACAGACACATAACATTAGAGTTAGATACTACTTAAACTTAGTCGATGCACTACTATAGACAGGCACACAGATATTGTAGTTAGGTGAAATGTACAACACTTACCGGCATAGTTTGACTTCCGTGTAAATTAGTTATAGCTGTTTGAGCTTCCTGATGGGAACTAAACTTTACGAAAGCACAACCTGAAAATAGACAAACATAGAGAAACGGTTAATTACTTATACATATACTTATACATATTGTAGTTTAAAGGATGGTTGCATTTATATACAATATAATAGATACAATGGGATGAAGATCCTCTGTGAGAAGAAGATGTAGATGAGTCTCTAATGAGTTTAAGAGGGTTTAATGGAGACTGGAAAGTTGCCTTAAAGTGATTGAAGTGAACTTTGACAATAGATTGACTGGTCTAACAGAAGGTGGATTTTATTTTTGATATTTTTTAAAATGAGTCGTTAACGATCTCAATTTATAATTGCAGAGACACTTGTTTCTCATTATGTGAGGAATCCCACAAGAATCGGTGCTAGGGCCAGTATTAGTAATGAAGACGTATACGAGTAAATAGACAGAATGTGGAGACGTAGTAGGTCTAAGGTTTTGTAGAGTGATTTTTTAGAAAATTTAAGTAGGCTGAAATTTGATAAGATAACTAATGAGCGAAGTTTGTGAGAAAGAGCAGATTTAAGAGTTCATCAAAATCGAGGAGTTTGCATTCATCCGACTACTTTATGAGAAGAATCGTCCGGCTTAGGGACGCTATAAAATAGGATTAATTACAGATCCAATCAAAGTCGAAATATTGTGGGGAATAGATTAGTCTCAAGTATTATTTAAAAAGGGGGAGGGGGATCGTACAATACAACACCATTGATTGCTTCGCAGTACGAAAGGTCCGAATATTACGCAAATGTCACTGAATACTCTAACTTAGCCAAGAATGACTAAATTAACTTTAGTGTATGACAGCGGTCTACAAATAGAAATGAAACAAAATAGACGTTTTGGCGAAGAAATCCACTAACTATGGTAGCCACTCTAGCGAAAGCAAGATAGTTGCACTTACTTTTGTCGAAAATGCATGCACTTGGGATCGACTAATATCTTTTTAAATTAACTTTCGCAACATTAGACTGTTTCCAGTTTTAAATAAATGCTGGTGTGCCTCAAGGCACTGCTCTGTGTTCGGGACTCTTTTAAATTTTCATGGATGGTAATTAAAGCATAGTGCCCACACCTGTTCGAGTGCTCATTAGCCCTTGCTGCACTTCCTAAACCATGCGGAAAAATTCATAGTACATTCTGGAACGGCCACGTAATGTCTTCTGTATTACCTTGTTCTATTAGTATTTTCATGAGCAGTGCTTCTCCGAAATTGATAGTAACATCCCGCCGCTTCAAACCTTCACACGTAGCATTCTCGTCTTGCTCATTAGTTTACCCTCAGGACCACTTCCAGAGCTCGTACCCTACATCGTACGTGTTGCTTCTAGAATGCGGTGATGATGACCAATATTTGCCTACCAGGCGGAATGTGGATGACAGCCGATCGACCGTCAATCTGATGGAAAGAGAGTTTGCATAGTGATATCCTGAAGGTAAAACAAACTGGCTCTGTGCCGAATTATGATATGTATATGTACGCCTTTAAAATATGATTGAATGCTGGACAAGAACATGTCTGCCACGTATGCAATAACATTGTAGTGTACTGTGTATATAATGAAAGGCTCAAGATCCTAACAGCTCTGGCAGTAGCCCCACTAAGATTTGAGTAATGACCAGACTAAACAAGTTCTCGGTGTTATCATACTTTTTAGTGCTTGAACAAAGACTCCATGTCTAAGATATTATTTCGTAAAAAAGAAAATAACCTGAGAGCTTCATTGCGCGGGCGACAACGCTCTCCAGATTCAAGACAAATTAAAAGCACAAAATTAGAATTTTAAGGGCAATTGCCTAAGTAAATTTAATAGTATGTCCTTGAGTGACTTTTCTGCTTGCACCTCCATCAATTTACTTGACCAACCATGGCAGACATAATGAACAAAAGACAACTTCGCAAATGAGCCTAATTGTACAAGCCTATCGGAAGTCGTCTCCCATACAAATTTCGTCCCTCTATCCTTTAACATCATTTGTATCAAAAATATCTACCCTACCCCAACCTGGTGCGACAGCCATCCCCATCGACTACTCCCTGGTGAAAGCTTCCATAAAATAGGATCAGGATCAGGATGATCCATTTGCTAGTTGGAATTTTCATTAGCATTCTTGATTAAAGTCCTGAAAAAGGATTTTCGTAATTATTTCCGAATCATTTTTTACTCTAATGACTTTTGATTTCGTTTCTGTCATTAGCCCTTGTCTTGGCCTTCTTGCCCACACCTCTGTTCTTCTTCATTTGAATGTCCTTGATACCTGGCAATGGATACAATTTTTTTCGAATTTTTTTTTTGTAAGAAAAAAAACGAAAGAAATGAAGGAGAACTGAAGGAGAATTTCTAATTACAAGTAATTGTGAGAAATGGCCTAATTAAAGATTTAAATGTCTCCCTCCATTCAAAGCGGGACTTTTCAATTTTGACGGGTTGGGGAAATCATCCCGCTCTATTACGGTTTGGGGTTGACAAGGAGCTTTTATAGTTCATTTTCATTTCAAGGATTCTTAACTTTTGTGAAGAGAAAGAAACCGTGGGCGGGATTGGTTTTAGTTGAAGGTAATTACTTTCAAAAATTAAAAAAACAAAAAATCAAGGAAAGAAAAATCGAAAGACACAAGGTTTTGTGATGAGCAAAAATAAGTACAGAATGCGAAGAATAACAAGTAGATGGTACTCGATAGGAGAGACTTTACAAGACACAAAACGAATTTGAATGAGTGACGCAGGCAAGAAAAGAACTCAACTGAACGTGGACCTGAAAGAATTCGCTTGATTAAAAGGTGGAATCAATTAGGCTTGTAATTTAATTACTTTACAAAGAAGACAGAGCGAGAGAGAAAAAAAATACAAGTCAGACGTGAGGCTAGATACGATTTAAAAAAAAAAAAAATTTTCTCTTTTTTGTTTTACAAAATAGATGATGAAGGGTGGTAATGGTAATTAGAAGAGGTTGATCCTTGAAGAAAGAGAAAAGTTAGGGTAATTTTAAGCTAAAGTCTGTTTGGCATTTCAGTGGTTCTTAAGGACTTCAAAAGACTGCAATTCATTAGAAGAGAACCAAAGACTTAAATGAAAACTAAAGAAGACGCGAGGACAACTTTTAATTTTCGAAATGGAATTACTTTAAATGTTAGGGGATGATGGTTTTTCTTTAAGTGAATATTTACTGTACAAGTGCATAAGTAAAACATTGTCTACATATACATGGCCGGATGCAAGATCCTAGAAAACTGACTATGATATTCTTTTAAGAAGTCATTCCAGCTACTGGGCGTAGACGACGTTAAAGTAATTATAAATCCCAACAAGTCATTGTTGGATCAGCGAAAACGAAGGACGAAACAAAAAAGGACATAATATATACTGTCAGAAACTATCTAAAGTTAGTTAAAGTTATTATTTGTCCAGGTTAAGTACACTTCAATTTCAAATCACCTGGTAGCTGCTATTTTGGTTTCAAAACCTCCAACTGATAAAGTGACAACATAAAGCGCAACAGCGCTTAGTGTATAAAGAAGAAATGTTGTGTCATACTCTCATCACAGTAAATATTCGGCAGCATTCGTTTGGTCCGTCTGCAAACTCAAGAGTCATTCCACTGATGTTCCATAAGAAGTCAAACTTCCAATAGAAACCCTTCACAAACCGATTTCACAGGACCAGCCCCTCTGAGACATTTATATATATACGAGATTAAGTACATTTAGTCTATCTACTGTGTTCAAAGAAGCCTTGCACCCTGGAACTATAGTAGCTTAGAAGTATTGAGATGTTGCGGCAATACTTAGGAGCAACTTGGCTGTCACTATAAGCATAGATACTTACAATAGCAACCTGGCTCTGTGCCGAATCACTCACAATAAGATGAGGAGTGAAATTTAATGTCGTTGTCCTCCAAAAAGACATCCTATATCCGTTTTGTATTCAGTCGTGCGGACCCGAAAACATTCCTTTCCTGACTTAGATTTTGGGAAAAAGCATTACTTAGCGCAGGGAAAATATACTTCGTACGTTCGTATAAAGTGGTATCGTGGTGTCATTGCATCGGACGGCATGTCCATAAGACAAAAAAGGCAGTCGGTGTGTGAGGCTATCAACTCCAGTGCATGTCATACCAAAGAAAGTTATTTTAAGACAGGTGATGGCTTTGAAAGTGCTTTATGTCTCGCCGAAACCTCCTTTACAAGACAGCGCATTGGAGATTTTCGATGTTTCTTGTTTATTCCGTGATTGCCGATCACCTCTGGAGCATTAATCCTAGAGCATTATATAACAGAAGGTACAGTTACATGATCCGGCATTAGAACTGCTGAGAGTGTTAACTAAGGTATTGACTCATATACTTCAAAGACCTGCGGGAGATATCTGTTTGCCTGCACCATCAGATATGGCTTTTATTGCTTTAATTCAGATAGACATGCTTCGTCTACGCCGTGCTGTTTAGTCGAGTTGTTGTCGGAAGTAGTACATACTACTTTTTACAGCTTATTTAATGGAACTAGTTGTAAGCCGGTTCAGATCCAGTGAGTGAGTTCAAACTTAGACGTTGGCCAGTTTGCCTGTTGGTCCTCACCAGTCCAGTCTTATGTTTGAAAGAAGATTTGGTTTCCTATTTTATGAGTTTCTTACAAAATTATCCTGATGTAAGTTAATAGATAAGGAAGGTAGACAAAATAAATGTTATTTGGTCATATGGAAAGGCAATGATTTACAAGTATTACAGAAACAAACAGCAATCCTACTCGCTAGAATTTATATCTCAAGGAACCTTGGATCACTTATCGTTTACCACTCAGAGCCGTGGAGGAGAACGAGAACGGTCTTGTAGACTATCGTTTTGGTCATTTATATATAATCTCTATATAAGCAATCTCTATACTATTGAAGTGGGTAAGCAGCTAAACTTGTGAGAAGATATAGCTGTCGACTGTGAGTTTCCGATCCAAATGTTGAGTTTGTTATTAACTTCAGACTTGCTGCGGTTTTGGCTGGTTCTCATTTTGTCAAAGCGCTTCTATCTCTTCTATCGTTAGTTCAATAACTTGTTGGACTTGCTGAAAATAGTGGTTCTATATAAACTGCTACTCTTTGTACTATGTACCTGTTCCATCGCTTCGTGGAAAAAGTTACATGCCAGAGTATCCCTCTGAACCCGATGGAAAGTTTTTAAGCCGCATTCTTGAAAAGGATAAAAAGATGACATGTATTATCAAATTAATATACATTCACCTCTTCCTGGATATCTGGTACATAAATGATTTGCTACCCATGAAGCAACACGGGTATTTGGCGAAGTATGTAGTATGCAACACACTAAATATAACTTCGGTTGCGCCATTCAAAATAAATATGCTTCGGAAGCTATTGAAGGACATGGGATCGCTAGTCTTGTACATTCTGGGATGATAATTAATAAATACTGCAGGCAGTCGGTAATATTAAAAAAATGTTGATGTTAATCATGCCTAAATCATTTTCATCTGAAGGTTATGTCTACGTCATTGTTGTCCGGATTCGTGATCACTTCATCCTGTGTCGTGATAACTTCGACAAAGGGTCGGGTCCGGCGCTGATTGTTGGCTCTGGACATGTGATGGCGTCCATAATTTAGATTTATTTAATTTATGCCACAGCGTCTTAATTGAGCAATCAGCACGTTTTACCTGTCACCTTGATCATTTTGAATTACAAGAGTGAAGCCTTTGGCTAGTTTACCTTGTGCTACTTATTCCTGCATTTCTCGCAGCTGCAAACTCTGCTATACGGAAGATGTTATACGTTGTTGGTCCAAGTTGTATTCAGTATACGTTTAAATGTTTAAGTCACCGAAGACAATTCTTGCGTCTGATAGACTACGAATCTTTCATTCATAAAAGCAGAAGCTGATGGCATAAATACTCATATGAAACGTCCCTGCCTAACAATGACTCTGAAAGAAGAACTCCATAGTGCCAACAAAATCACCGCACTATTATTGGACTTTCAAACAGCATTTGAAACGGTTGATGGAAGTAGACTTATAGGCATATATGTATACACCCACCAATGTTGGGTGTCTGGACACAGAACGTCTCTTGTGTTTAACGTAAGTACCTGCCATGTGGGCTTAAACTTACGGGATGCCGATACATTCATGAGAGCAAGGATACACCTTGCCATCGCTCACCGTCATTCCACTGATACCAACTCGGAACTGTGTTGCCGGCACAAGTTCCACCCTTGGTAAGAGTCGAGGCCGACCTAAAACCCCTTACTGCTCTTAGGGTCGCAGCACCCAGTACTTATTGCAACTCTACATTGGACCGAAACCCTGCCCGCGATCTTGGGTTTAAACCACAGTCACCATGACGCTCCCATAAGGGGGCCTACCTCTAACAAGTCAGGCCTGGACCGAGATCCGGGGGGCTCCTGACTCCCATGGTACCGTGATTTAAGTCCTGGTAGGCACTACCGGTGGTCCAGCCGCCAACAAGACCTTCGGTAGCGTCATCTGAAGATGTTTACGATAAGACCAGTACTTTGCTCTGCCTCCGTTCATTATTAGACAACGTCATTAAAGGGCGAAGCCATGATAATTGGGCGGGGGCCCGGGGTGTCTGGGCACAGAGATATTAAAGGGAATTGTATTGTCGACGAACACGCCAAAATTGGAACCAGTCTACTAGCTAACTAGCATCGGTATACCAATCGCCTCGTGCAAACTAATACTGAAGCTGGATGTCAATAAATGAACAAACCTTAAGTCGACTATTGGTTCAACATACATATCTAGCGATCAAACAAATCTGACTAAAGCTGGATCTGAATCGCTCTAAGAGTTTGATCTTTCAAAATAGGAAGCATCTCAGCGCAATCATAGGTGTCATTACTGGCAACTGTCTTATAGGCAAGCATGCAAGAAGGGTTGACGTTTTACAAACAACTTCTGCAGAAGCTGCATATACGAGGAGGAAGAGGAGGAGGAGGAGGAGGAGGAGGAGGAGGTGGAGGAGTGGGAGGATACAATCCTCCACCTACTCTGTATATACCCAGTTCTCTGCCAAAAAGGTAGAGGAGCTTTCTTCTAGAATGACGTAAGCAATGTAGGCAATATAGAGGTTAACAGTCTCCTACGCTTCATTATGAGCTCAAATTGGTTCCAAGAGCAACGGGGATCACAGATCCACGTGGCCTCACGATGAGCCAATAAGCCAAAGCGGGTTAGTTTTTAGAACACCCACTCTTACCTAACCTATTTTATTCATGTATAAATATTTTGTAATGGCAAAAGTTTACTAAGTAAATACATACGAGTACAAATCGGGTTTTTCAATATGGACATAACAATTTTGTGTCTAAAAAAAACACAGAATAATTGAGATATCGTACATTTGCCAACGTTGGCAGCGGTCGATTCTTTGGGGTCAATTTTCCACCACTCTTTTACACATTTCGACCGGAAAGTTGACAATTTCACGTTCGCTATTATTCTTGAAAGAGGTAGCTCTTCGGTCGGAGATTATACGATTACAGAACTTCCCCTTCAGTAGATCAATTGTTTGACTAGTTGTATGGCATGTGGCACCATAGTGTTGGAACCACATCGGAGAAGTTTCGGCGCTTCAAATGATCAAGGGGCTTCAGTTCTTGATACTTCGCCACAATGTGGATTGAGAGATTCCCAATTCCTGTGAACAGCGTGGATTCGACTTGATTTGAACTGAAGCACTTACGAGTTACGGCTGCGATATTTTCGGTACTTCGACCAGTGCATTGTTTCACTGGCACAGGAATATTCAGCAGTGAAAATGCTGATTCGAATTTATCCACAATAGCACGCACAGTCTGTCGGATAGGACGATTATTAAGACCGAAAATTGGAGCAAGCTCTCTTAAAGTTGCGACCACCGACTCAGAATTCCGGTAGTAATTTTTAATGATTGCCAAACGTCGCTCGTTTGTGAACTTAAACATAATAAAAGCGTAAGCCTTGATTGTCGTTTTGATACTGTTTGTATTAAAATAGAAAATTGTTATTGAAAAAATCCTTTATAAGCATACTTGCTTGAAGGTAGAAGGCGTGCTTGACTTGAGCTCGTTTAAGTTTTTGGAAGTTACATGGTACGTTTTTGAGACTCTGGATTACTTGTCTTTATAAATTTTATTTAATTCCAAAATACAACGTTCTATCGAGCCATATCCTAAGATATTTGCGACCATTCAAAATATCCGTGTAATCTTTCTTCTTATCTTTATTATTAGCATTGTCTGTCACTTTCAAAGTTATGTGAAGACCTTTCGTTTACAATCGATGTGGATTGAAGCTAAATATATTGCTTAACAATTACGGTCCATGTCATCTACGGAATGAATGTCAGTGACATAAAGTTACTGCCGACATATTAAAATCGAAAGAATCCACAATTCATATTAACTTCATAAATTTATTTATAAATTAAAAAATTAAAAATTAATTACATTTTTGCCCAATCTCCACACCCTTAGCTATATCTCACCCCATCCCTGGCTCATTTAAATAAGTTAATAACCACCAGTGAAGAGTGTACAAACCGACACCCAGCATCAGAGCCTTCGCGGGCGGTATTTAAAAAAAAATATAAAAAATCTCTATACGAGAGAGTAATTACTGCATTCTTCCTCCAGGACTGGCATAAATATTCATATAATTATAGAGCGAATACCGCGCATAAATAAAGTCAATTTGAAGATAATTTAAAAATGTTTTATGCCGACAAATTTTCCAGCAACAACACGGCACTAACAAAAAAACAAGAACACAAAACTCAAAAACTGTCCGAGAGACGAAGCGAGAACAGGATACAAAAAATCCAAAAAATGAAAAAAAAAAAAGCAGAAAAAAAATATAAACGCTCAAGCTGAAAGCTGAAAGTTGAAAGCTGAAACGCTACCACTTGAATTAATTGTTATCGAATTGGAAATGAAAAAAACAAGGCGAGCACAAAATAAAATGATTCAGATCGCTTCGCAGGACTTGGCGAATCCATCTACTACCCATCCACCTTCAGCCCTTGCATAATATACCATCTATACGTCGGTCCATCCTTCCTTGTCACCATAAATGATGTGCCACCCCTAGACTAAAATATGCAAAGTCGGAGTAGAGTGGTTGGAGGTTTGGGTTGATGGAATTCGGTTTGGAGTTGGGGTTTTGTTGAACATGCAAAAAATCCCCCCCCGAAGAGTGGAAGAAATTTTTAATTTTTTTTTTTTTTTAATAAAACTCCATTAGTGTTGGACACACTCATTAAAAATGCTTTAAAATTCACTTT